>OY998147.1:11777783-12977783 GCA_963921925.1 Sphagnum tenellum | reverse complement strand
TTATTAAAACTAGAAGCCAAAATTCAATTTAATTATTTTTTATTTTTAACTAATCAACATTCATATTAATTGTTAAACACAACTTCCCATTATTAACATGGCACTAAAGTGACACCACATAAATATATGTAACAAAGTTAACAATTTTGGAAGTTGTTCAACATAGTTTTTGGTTCATTTGATTGTGATCACACCCAAAAGGTGGTGGATTATATATTGCATTTAAAAAATAGAAAAACTCATAGTTTTTTAAAAAGAATAGCCTTTAAAGGTGCCCATACCCATACATCACTATTGAGGATGACTTTTGCCATCAAATTAAAATTAAGATATTACAATGAATAATAGATTAGAAAAAAATTTTGTAATCATTTTTGAATGCCATGAATACACTTGTGGTGGTTATTTTTGCAAAACATACATCGTTTATATAGAGGTATTACAATGAGAATGTCGTTGACCCATAAGTTTTACAAAATGGTTATGAAGTATTGCAATCTTTTGATGTGTATTAAACTTTTTCATCAAGTCCATATTTTGTGTTCAATTGCAACCAATCCCATAATTGGATCTATTTGAAAAATGGGGATTTAATTTGGTGGCATCATTATAAAGGTTAACAAGTTCATTGAAACATTATTACAAAACCGTGGTTTTTATGTTAGATTTTATGATTGACTTTAATCATGTTTTTAATCATAATAAACTTGCTTGACAAAAGTGGTTTCAATCAAAACAAACTTATAATTTTTTTAGACAAGTTCTATTAAATATGCGATGAATGAGATGAATGAACTATTAGTTGATGTGGCAAAACTATTGTTTACATGATTTTTAAAATAGTTATAATAAATAAATTATTATTTTTTGATCAAACTACAAACTAGTCCAAAACATCACTCACCTTAAACCTAAAATACCAATACCCAAGTATTCAGTTATTTATTGGTTGATGTCAACAAGTTATCAAATTTGTGACATATTGCCAAAATTACAATTCAACATGTTTGTATAACATGATGTTTGGTTGAATTAGATATTTTTCTTTTTTTCAATCAAAACGAATATATCTAATTTTGATGTTAGTCAAATCAAACACAATCAACCATTTTAAATTAGTAACCATGGGTCAAATAGTCAACTTAGTTGCAATGCTACTAGCATAAAAACCATGGTTTTGCAATAATTTAACAAAAATATATTACTTCATCAAATGGGCCAAAATGAGACCATTCAAAATCTTTAAAAAACAATTGTCAAGGTTTGTGCATGAAGGGATGATAAAATGTTTGAAAATACCTTTCAAGTATATTAAAGCAATTGACCTGCAATTCACAAGTTGATGATGATTTAAATGGGTGGGAGTTGAAAATTTTCATATTATAACATTCTTCATATGGCAATAATTTATAACCATAAAATCATTTTGGCCATGCAAGGGCACCATATTCTAATTTTCATTGAAACATCTCTAATGATTTCAACACACTTTGCACTCACCTTGAGAGTGTGCATGAACCATGTCATATTTTAGTCTCATTCTTAACCCATTCCTTTGTCTTGCCACAACTTTAGTAGCAAGCCCAAAACTAGGGTTAGGACCCCAACTTTAGTAGCAAGCCCAAGACTAGGATTAGGACAAATTTAGTCATGATGCCATATTTAAAGTGAAGAATCAAGTTGTTACATGATATAAGGTTGTATACAAGAAATGGATGAACATTCCAAAAGATTAATAGTTTTTGTAACTTGATAAGCTTCAAAACATCTTATTGGTGGTGAATGAAAGGAACTAATCATTAAATATTGTCAAGTATTTATAAAAAGGTTGCGAGGGATCTTAAGGTTGAAGGTCAAAAATCTTTTGACATGTTTCCAAGTCACAAAATTTTATTCTTTGGAAAAAAGTAGTTTTTGAAATTTTCAATTCAAATAATAATACAATTAGTGTTGAAGCTGCCAAGGTACTACAATAGTTAATACCAATTTCCCTCACTCCACTCTCACACGGGTCACTATTGGGGTAGAGCAAGCCAATCAAGCATTGACGGATCTTGTGATTAGTAAATGTCGCATACATGAATGCAGGTGCATGCACCACGAGGTTTGAAGAGTTACTCCTTAGTCAGTTTTGGCTTTATACATTGGTCCTATAACGGTGAGTAGACTAATTGGATTTGAGTTTCCTAGTTTTACTTAGAGCTAAAGGAATTATATATCCCTTGCCTTAATTTTATCCATATTCAAATGCTTTGGGCTATTGAACACAGCCTAATAATGTTTCATAAAATAAGTGTAGATCTGCTTCATGTGCTGAATTCAAAGTCAGTTACAATTCTTGTTCAGTCCACATATTTTAACAAGGGGTGTGTCACACTGTGGCCTTACCATTTACATGAAAAAGTATCTTAAGGCGAAAGAAGAATTAATGGAACTCAAAATATTTCACCATGCAAAAAATTATAATCTTTGAAAAATCCTCTAAAAGAAACTAAAATCCTTCAAGATATTGTAACTCTGTAACTAATCTCAAGTTTCAACACAAGCCAAAATATCATGTTTCAAAAAATCCTCATATAAAAATAAAGCTATTACCTAGGGTCCAAAATCCATTAAGCTACTTTATATACTCTATAATGAATCTAAACACAATATCCTTGCCTGGGTAGGCAAAGGCCAATAAACCCACAAAACTTGCAAGACAAAGAATTAGAGCTCAAACACATGAGACCCAGCCAATCTCAAGGGAATTATTAGCCCAGGCAAAAAATGGCGACAAAACAATTGCAGGAATTAATGAATTTTTTTTTTGTATTACAAAATTTCACGAGGACAGCCAGTGAGGCGGCTTAAAAAATGAGATCACATTGGTTTATTGCTGTCAAAAAAAAAAAGTGTTCATAGTTCATACTTGCAAAGAGGAGGAGGAGGAGGAGGTTGCAAAGAAAAACCCCAAATTTATTACATACTACTAGTAGTCAAGGAGCCAATGTTTTTTACCACAAAGTCTCTTCTCTCTCTCTCTCTCTCTCTCTCTTAAGATCTCATATCATATCACCACCCAACCCAAGTTGGGCAAAGAATACAAAACACCATAACAAAGTGCACAGACTTGTTGTCACATGATGGGAGTTAGTAGGAGTGGGCCTTCCTGATGATAACCAGAAGATCTGAGTTGGCAACTTTTTAAGTACAACCAGAAGAGGAGGGGAGCGGGTGGGGTTGGGGCTTGCTTGCTGGGAGCTGTAATTGGACAGCTGCAAAATATGAGCCTTTTGCATGTATGTACATTGAAGACTGGAGAGAGGTTAGGGGTATATTTTGTCAACTAGTCAACTATGATGTTGGCTCATTCATCTCCAGTTCCTTGAATGCAAACTGACCTTCTGGATGAGTATAAAGTACCTGTGCAAGCAAAGCCATGATTTTGTCCTCATGACCACGGACGGGGTCCGAAGAGGAGAGAGAGGAAGGAGAAGAAGCCAGGAGGAGAGAGAGGAAGGGAAGGAAGGAAGGAAGGCCGCGTCATGGGAGCACAGTTCCATTCATTTGTTTCTATCATAATGCTAGTTCTTCCATGGCTAACCGAAGAAGAAACTTGCAGTGATGATTATTGACACCTTGTTGTTGTGGACAGACAGACAGACAGCTAGCTAGCTAGCTAGCTAACTATAAGCCCCTCCCCCGCACGGCACATCTTCTTCCTCATCTTGAGACAGTTGCAAAGAGCCAAGAGGCCAGTTTGAGTTCTTGGCGTATTGGATGTCCTAACATTTGAAGGTTGGTATGTCTGTAGAAAAAAAAACCCACAATAATGTTGAATTTTTTTTTTGTATAAAAATTATTATTTTAAACGCGCAATCTGCAACCAAGTCTGCAAATCTTGTGTCCACTCCTAATAGATTGGTAGAAATTTTTTTTAATTTAAAAAAAATGATCACCTGGGGACCTGTGTTTCTCAGTCAGACACTCTTTCTTTCTTTCTTTCTTTCTTTCTTCCTTCTTTCCCATTCCTCCCCCCTTCCCCTTCCCCTTCTCCACTCCATTTAGCCTAACTTAAGCCACCACACCCCAAAAAGAAAAGAAAAGAAAAGAAAAGAAAAGAAATTTTTTATAAATTTTTAAATAAATTTTTAAATAAAAAATAGTAAATAAATAAAAATGTATCCCAGAATCATATTACAATATGCAGCAGCCAAATGGCCCCAATTGGGTAACCTACATCCCATCTCCCAATGATAAGAACCGTCATACACAACCTGTTAATAATCATCACAACCCACATGCCAGCAAAACTTAGATAGATTCCCTCCTCTTCCATCAATCTCTCTCTCTCTCCACCCAAAGAGTTATAAACAAGCCTTCTAATTTAAGAGCTTGAAATGATTTGATCATTGCTGCAACAACAACAACAACAACAACAACAGCACAGACCCTGGGTAAGTAGGTAGGTAGGTAGGTAAGGTACCTATAAGGAGTATCAACCTTTTCTGTTTGTTTCCTCCTTCTTCCTGGGAACTATTTCATTTTTTTAAATTTTTGTTTTGTTTATTAAAATTTTCCTTTGTATCTGAACAGATAGTAAGGGATGCATAAGTAATATAATAGTGGGGGATGCAAACTAAGTGAACAATGTGAGCAAATGATGTATTGTCATGTGTTTCATCTTTTAATAAATATAAAATATTTAATAAAGCTACATATAATTTCAGGTGGATCATTGAGGAGAAGAAGAAGAAGAAAAAAGAAGAAGAAGGAGGGGCCCTCATCATCACAATACTAGGCCCTTCTTTCCTTCCTTCCCTTCCATTTCTTCCACTTTCCACCTAAATTTGGCAGTCTCCATAACGGTACTAGTCTTACTTACAGGAGGAAGATTTGAGAAGGTTTGAAGTTGTTAAATTAACCATTATATTTTAGTTTCTTTTGGGTATGTACCTAAAATTCAAAATGTCAATGCTTGTCAGTCCTCATTTTTGGCTTACAAATCTGGGCTGTTGACTTCAATCTGCCTTCACCCTAATATATATTGTCTGCCTCTATTGTCAGGCAGGCCCCCCTCACCACCACCAGACCCTTTCTTTCAACAAGTCTCCCATCCATCATCTTCTTCTTCTTCTTCTTCTTCTTCTTCATTGATAAGTTATACTTACACTGCTGCTTTCTGCTGTTTCTGCTTCTGTCACCTGTGGTTTGTGTTGCCTGCTCACCCTCTGCCCTAGCCTAGCCTAGCCTAGCCACTATGAATAGGGTCAGAGTAAACCAGCCAGCATCTACTAGCTAACCAGTGCACCATGAGGGAGGGAGGGAGGGAGGGATGGATGAATGGATGGATGGATGGTGGGTAAGACAGCGAAAACTTTTCTTCTTTTTCTCCATTGGGTTCTAGTTAACTCCCTTGCTAACCACCATGGTCAGCTAGGAAACCTAGCCCTAGGTTTCCTACCTAACCATGGTGGTTGGTTAGCTTAGTTTCTGTTTTTCATTACTCTACCTACCTACCTACCTACCTACCTTCTAGCCATTTCCATCGTGAACCAACTGTCTACATGCATCTACTTATCGAGTGTCCACTTGTTATCATTCTAGCTACCTACCTGCTTGGTTGTTTGATAGGAAAGGCTGACCAAGGTGAAACCTGACGTTAACCTTAGTTGGGGTGGGTTTATCCACAACTAAGAATCATTCATAACCAGGCCTCTGATGGATGGATTGATGGATGGTTGCTTTGGTGACTGATGTTTCACTCTAGTCCCATGATTTTAGTAGTGGCCTTGGTTTTCCCCCTTTCTATTGTAGGAAGTACCTCTTGCAATGCCTCCCACTTTCTCATCATATACTAGGAGTTTCCCTTAGGTAACATCTCTCCCTGCTCAATGAATGAATGAATTTTTATGGGTGGGACTTTATTACCAAGAACATTAATTTAAAGCAATTTTATTTTTTAAAAAAATTGTTTTCAAAGTCAAGGATGAGGAGGAGGAGGGACCATCTCCAACTAAAAGGAAACTGTTTTGGGCTCATTTTTGAAAAGGCACTCACTCTTTTTCAACAGAACCATCCTCAATAACATGCTTCAATGCATTCAAATTTGTTTTCTTTCTTCAAGGGGAGATGGACCATATCTGAATTTAGTGCTGAATGTGGAACTTTATCCTTCCTTGCACAGACAGACAGAGAGATTCATGCATTATGACTTGCAGATACAGGACTCCAGACTGCTCAATAACCAATCCATCATCATCATCATCATCATCATCATCGTCACACTATTCACTCACATGAGAAATGCAGACTATTATTCACAAACCTCCTTCCATTTGTTTTCCATGTGATAGAAACCCCCCGGGTATCACAAGAAACACCCTCCCCCCACAATGGAGGAAAAATATGCTGGGTTACATGACCTCCAATTACACCAAAAACTTCGAAACGGGTCTTTATGCTGCCCAAAATAGGTATGGTGTGCTTTGTACAAAGGGTATTAGCTGAGGCAAAAAAAAATGGTGACAACCATGTCTAGGAATAGAATATCCATGGAGCCAATGAGGCAACTAAACATACATCCAAGAGGGTGAGTTCATATATTTTCCTTTTGAGGGGGGGGAGTGCAATAAGTTAGACCTAAAAGAGTTGGAAAAGCCATCCTCCCTACCCACATTCTTGTACTTGTGGATTCTGTTATGAAGGGGGGGAGTAAGAAGTGTCAGAAGTAAGAACCCGTACTTTGCACTCATTCACTGGAACAAGGAGGAGATGCTTCTTCATACATGCTTCTTCCATCTTTCTTTCTTTCTTTCTTTCTTTCTTTCTTCATTAGTTTTGTTGTCAGCACTTGCACACATGGATTAGGATAGTGCACACATGGGTAGCATGACCACTCAGAGTGTTTCAGGTTGTGTAGGCTCCTTACACACCACTGACCATACATAGTATGAGCACACAGACCAGAGTGTTTTTTGTTTCTGACTGATCAAATAACCTGTTGAATTGAGAGCAAGGGAAGCTGCCAAATTGCCAATAGTGTCCTTCTTCCTTCTCAACATCCAGCTGGGAAGGAACAAGCCTCATCCTCCTCCTCCTCCTCCTCCTCCTTCAGAGCTTCAGTCAAAAAGGACACTAAGTAGTACAATTTTGCCCCCTTCCTGACATACCGACCTCTAACTCAATGCCCGCACACACACACACACACCCTTAACCCTAGCTATAAACCAGTGTTTGGGTTGGTTATATTGAGTTTTGACCCAATTATCGACTTCATCATCATCAAGCTGGTTATTTTAATAATAACCCTACCAGCTTCAATGTTGTCGAATGTTTATAACTGGTTAAATCAAATAACCACCTGGTATCAAATTTCCAAAATCTGATTACTTACCTGGATGACCTGATTTGTCATCTAGGTAGGTTATCAATCTTTGAACACCGATATGAAATTTTCAAAAAAGAAAAAGAAAAAATATATTTTTAAAAAGCATGGAACCAGCTGGTTAACTATTGGTTCTCAACTGGTTTTTTTTTAAAGCCAATTTTTTTTAATAACCTACTTAGCATTCACATTTTTATATATTGATATTGATAACCTGTGTGGGTTGAAAAAAAAATCCACAAAAAGACTTACCCAGCAGTTATTAAAAAGTAATAACCAGCCAACAGAGCAACAAACCTCAGTGGTTATCAGGGCGATTCTTAGCATTCATAAACAGCGATCCTCAGAAAATCAAAGACCGATACATAACCAGGGTTCTCCAATAGCTCCACCACACTCATATAAACCCCACCTTGAATCAAATCTCTGAATGTCCACATGTTTAGTGTTATTTCATCAAGTTTTTCTGTTCTAAAGAGTGTTCACGGATCATTAAGAAAATGGCCGGTTACCAACGAGCATCATCTACGGGTAGGTTATATTCATTAGTTGATAACCCATTATAGTCCCATTATAGTCATTCAGTCAGGAGGGGAATTCCTTCTTCACATTTTCTCCTAGTGAGTTTTGCTGCTTTTGGATTACAGATCTTTTGATCACAAACCTCAATTTTTATCACAAACCTAAAGCCCTCTTTTAGGAGAGAGCTTTTTCAAGCACACTGTGGAGTACAAACTCAATTCATACTTGGAACAGACAGAATGGGCCCATAAGGTCAGAAGAGTACACAAAATGAAGATTACACATGAAGATTCCGAACCAACTTCACATTCCTTCCTTTGTCCTTAAATCTTAAGCACTTTCCACCCATCACATGTTGCACATGGAATTCTTACCAAAACATTACTTGTTTAAAAGAGGCTTATCTTGCAACATATTTAGAAAGGATTCTCCTAAGTTCTCTCAACTCTTCCACACATTGTAGCTAGTGCACCTTCGTCATGAGCCAATTTGTGGCAAATGACAGTTCTTTTGTCTTAGGTCTTCTTTGTTATCATTGATTGTCATTTCGTAATCATGAGTCCTCTTTGCATAGGGTCTTTACTTGATTTTTGTTGAGTGTTTGCTTTTGTCTTTTTTTCTTTGGGTTGTGTCTACTTGTGTTCTCATTTGCTTTGTACTTTTGATGGAGGGTTCTCATCCTTGATTTTTATTTACATGGTTTTTCTTTTTCTCAACTTCATTGCATGCATGCACAACATCAAATATATCCATTACAAGTTCATGTGCACAAGCTTGATTGAAGAAACAAAGTTCAAGAAACGAAGCATATGTTTATTACACACCCACACATTATAATCCCATTTTAATCCAAAAGAGATTTTTACATTGGAATTGGAATTAGCACACACATCATGATGTGCCCAATTGTGGTATTTTCCCTTTTAATTTGAATAGTTTGAACATGAAATATTCAAACCAACTATAAGCCATGACCAACATGGGCAACGTAAAAACCATCTCTAATTCAATATTGTCCTTTGTAACTATTGAATAATGTCATCTAATTGAACTTCTCCCAAGAATGTTGTTATTTGGCATTCAATGAATTAATATAAAAACTTAATGAAATTGACCTAACTTATGAGACATAGTAATATTACCTCACAAAATGACGAATGTTATTTATAATTTGGGATCAATACAAACCTTAAAAGGTTTTCTTTTTTCTTTTTCTTTTTTTTCTTTTCTTTTCTTTTGTTGTTTTGATTGTAACCCAATCATAAGGTGTTTAATTAAAACACAACCATATTGAGTTGGATGTTATGTCCGTGTGAAAAGATTGGTGTATTTAGTTTAAGACTTGAGATGCTTGATGAAATTAAATAAATTAATTTGGAATTTGAATCAACTTCATGGCATTGAATTCAACTTAAATATAATAAATCTCCAAGATTTCATTGAATTAAAAAAATTCTTATGGTGATTCGTAAATCATTTTTTAAATTTTTATTACCCAATAAGATGTTGCAAATTATATTATTATGTAAAGTTGTATTTTAAAAAATTCAATAGATATGTTAGTTTAAAATCCTTTCAAAATTAAAAAAGTCCTTTACACAATAAAAACACTAACTATAAACACATTCATGTGTTTATTCGTCTAATATTTTTGCTATCATCATCCCATATTTTGGATTCTAACAATTTAAATAAGTAACAAATATATCAATGAATGAAACAAAATTACCAAATTTTGTTAATGCATCACATCTAAAACCATATTATGCATAAATTTAAATAATGGTTACACTTTTAGTGGCTCCTAAAAGAACAAATGGACACACCACAATTTACCAAAAAAAAAACTATATCCGCTTAATAATTGATAGTTTCATTGAAATAACAAAATTTGTGATGAACATAGTGATGCAAGTGCAAAAAGATGATGATGATCATCTTTGTTCTAAAAGTATTGAATGAATGGTTATGTGGTGCTCTTACTTCAATTGAGAAGATCACTTTGAAAATCATCCAATGAATATACAATCTTCAAATTCATGTTTGAAAAATCAAATTTTATTTGAATTGAACAATGTTGGCGTCATTGGAAATTTAAAATGACAACTACAACATATTGGCATAGATATTCAATAAAAAGTCATTTGGGTGTTTGCAAGTTATAATTTGTCCTTACATACACATCACAATCTTAGTTCTCAATATTTTAAAGGATTTAAATGAACCTAAACATTATTTAATCTAAAACATTCTAGAATGTTACTTATTTTTATTAAGAATATTGTTATATATCATTAAATATTTGTATAGATACATTAAGTACCCTTAAATGTCACAACGTCAAATGACAGAGTACATATGAAACTTGTATACGGACTTATAACTTTCATTGTTATGAATAATTTTTATTTTTATTTATTTCCAAAAATCGCATGGGTGATTATTAGCCAAAATAATCATTTAAGGTGTTGGGTGAAAATACAACATTGTTGTTGATTTTGAAGCACCAAAACTATAGTTCATGTTAGAATGTCCTTTTGGATAATAGTTATTAACAAATTTTGCAACCTTATTATTTCAACTATGTTATTTCGCAACTATGTTGTTTTATATATGGTGCAAGGAACTATTTTGTTTGTTTGGAAAAAAAATTAGATGCCTCAAATGAAATGAATCTAAGATGTTTTTTTTGGAATGGATGTTATTAGTAATGAAGTTCGATGATTATGGACAAGTTTCCATTAGACAAAAGTGATCCATTGTATCTTGCAAACCCACTTTGTCGTGATTATAACCTTGGGCTTGTGACAAAAGTTAAGGCAAGGCAAAATGAAAATAGGTTGGAAACAAGCTAAGGCAAAAGACACACCTGAAATACATTACATGAATAAAAGGGAACTCCCAAAATGAACTTTCATTTTGAAAGTTCATAGTTTTGATATATTGGAAGCCCAATTTGGACCTAGCTTATTACTTGCACTTTCACCCAAAAATTCAAAACATTTCTCATGGGAAAAGTTCTCAAAGCATAGATATTGAAAGTGAGCTTGTATTTTCAACCATCAAAAAAAAAATGAAAAATCAAAGGATGTCTAAATCAAAATCTTTATATGGTGTTAAAACAATTTTGACAAGTTTATAAGTAAATGGTAGATTACATATGACCAAATTGGATTTGTTCATGAAAATTATACAACTCCAAAAAATTTAAGACCAAATATTTCAACAAGAAGTGTGATTTCCATTTTGTAGGTTTCTGTATAGAAATGTACAAAATATATTATGTGTGCAAATAATGTTTCCTATAAAGGTTAGGATTGTGATGAGTTTGTGACGACTTTAGTTTAGGTTCAAATGACAAAACATCCTTCTTTTGTTGATTTTATGTAGTTGATATTATTCAAATGATTTTACCAATGTTTGTATGTGAAGCGTTATGTCATCCTAACAACCTCAAGTTCGAAACCTCTTGGACACAATTATAGAGAGTTTTTAAACATGTTTCAAGTTTTGAAAATTTACATTCTTGAATCAAAATTCAAGATTGCCATCATTAGCATTTAATGAACCTACAAAGACATGTAAAGGTGACATTCCTTGCAAAGGTTCTATAATATGATGATATGACTACATGCCACATGAAAGGTATTCAACATGACACATGGGAAATCAACATTCACTAATCAATTTCCCATCATTAGATTTGCCAATCATTTTAAACAACATCTAAGGAACATTTGAATGGACAAGGGCAAGGGAAATGATTCTTATATTGGATGTATGGAAGTAGTTTCCCAACAATGGAATAACATTCTTTTTCAAACCACATCTTCCTATCAATATTAATCAATGGAATAAACCCACCAAAGTCATCCATATTCATGAAACCAACCCATTTCTAGGATGTGTCAAACACCATCAATAACATTGTACCATGATAGTCCATTCTCTTGGTGTCGCAATATTGACACATTAATTTTAAAACTATTAATTCATTTGTGCAATATTGTACCAAATAATATATCAAATTAATGTAGCAAGACATTATCATAAATATAATAATGATAATCCTTCCACAAATATTTTAAGATAAAATACAACACCATAACATTATTCACCAATTTTTCTTTTTAATTATGGGGTTTGCAAGAAAAAAAAATTGAAAAGAAGGGAGAGTTGGAAGAGGGGGGGGGGGGGGGGGGGTCCACAAGGTGAATTTGTAACATAAAAGCCAAAAGAAACATAACAAATTCTATTTATGGTTTAAATGTGGAAAAACAAATTCCTTTTGAGAAAACTAAGCACTTAGTTAGGATTCCAGGGTTGTGTTTCAAAACACTGGTCATTATTTTTACATTAAAATGATGACATTTAAAAAACCATAATGATGGTAACATACATTTTTACTTATTAAACAAATCAAAACCATATAACTTGCAATGTTTTATTCATAGAGGTGAATCATAGTTGAAGTTCATTGTAATTTTGGAATGATTTCACTACTACAAAATGTGGGTGCAGTTCACTAATCCATGTTCACTAGACCAATGAATTCACTCAAAATCCAGTGAAATCATTTGGTGTACATGGACACCTTTTGTCATAGTGTTTGGTCTTTTTGGTGACCCTAATTAAAAATACATCCATTTCTTGACAATAATTGTACTAGAAATCTTGCATGAATTTAAACTAATTTTTGTTTCCAATAATCATTTTTATACTAGTTTAGCCTTAAAATTAAAGGTTTTGAAAAAAAAATCATACTACTATGTTGTTACAAATAACATAGATGCATCAAGAGTTGGATAAGAAATGGTATACTTATATGTGAATTTTAATACATATTGGTATGTTTAGTGAACATTAATATCAATATTATAACTATTAGGTTATCCATTGGTATTTGCTAGTTTAGAACTTGTACGTTTATGTCATTAAGTCATTAATAACCATAGATCTAGATTTAGTAGAAACCAAATGGAGTTCATAGATTCCTAGACCTAATTGAAGGTTTATATTTTAATCCTTTTAAATCTATATTCAAATAAAAGGTCACATTAAAAAGGTTGAGATTGCCATGGCTATCGACTTAATGTACATTAGTACACAAAATTGATGTTAGAAAAACAAGGTGGATGGGTTGTTTGGTATTGAACAACAACATAAACCCTTAAACTTGATACCACATAATATGGTGCATTCATATTATTTCCAAACCCTAATGTTGGGGCAATAATAATATTCCCCCCAATATCATAGAACTTAGAACCAAGATAATGTAGTTTTTTGATACCATTGTTGATACTACCAATGTAAACTTGTACACCAAATTACCAATGTATGTATACATGGAGTTTAAACACATCCAAAAGTTTTCATAGATGAGTAAATGAGTTCTCATAAACTTTAATGGCATACCATTTTGTTAATGAAAAACACTCATTAACTCCCCATTTGTACACAATGGATAGGAGTTGGTGATAATTGATCCAAAATATAATGAAGATTAATCATTTGTCATGGATAGATCCTTCTATGTGATGTTATTCACCTACATATACATTCATACATATATTTGTCATTTCCACATTAAAGCAAACAAAGCTTTAAATTAAAACTCCTTCACAATGAATTTAACCCATGTTGGAATTATTTATCCTTGGGTTGCAATCATTTTAACTTGTGTAGTGCATACCAAAACTTTGAATGTAACTAATGTTTGGTTCTTCATATTTTAATGTTGACCCAATTTATACTTTGCCACATTGTCTTGGTAAATAAACCTATTGCTTTATGAGTAATCACTTAAGGGGGTATGTGTAGCTCTTTTTATCATGTTTGCATGCGCTTGCAATATCAAAGGTCGAAGATAAAATCTCACATATTATATCCATTTTAAATCCCCAATCACAATATGATTTTTCTTCCAAATTTTAATATGAGTGTTTGGGGTTCTTTGGGAATCTTGAAGTTCATGTATGTTTTTGGGTGTGTTTCCCCATAGCTTTCACATTTCAAGGATTTATCCAATCACCTAGGTCATAGTCTCCCTCTTCACATTCATTGCCAACTATTTATTTCCATGCTTACTCAAGTTGTTCATGAAAAATTTGTAAAACACTTATACGTACAAGAATATTTTGGATCAGGAAAAATCATCAACCACTTCAAGAGACAAATATGTTTGCATGGGTGAACCAAGGATCAAAACTAATGAAAGTTGATTAAGAAAACAACCTTGTATACTTTTTATAAGAGGAATTATATATAAACAATATACATTAAAAAAGTGCATAGGAAGGAAAAAAGAGTCCTTAAAATGTTGGAAGGATGTCATGTCCATGTTGTTAATAAATAACATTTTGCTTGGGGTTCCTCGTTGATTTTCAATTATTGACAATCAATTCAACATTTAAGGATGCACACATGCCCTATGAACAATACGCATCTTGTTAACAAATGGGGAGGGGAACAACAATACGGTTGATACGTTTAACCTTGTCACAAAAACCTTTTATGAAAAATGGATTTTTTTTGGTTGATTGATAATTATTGCTACCCACATGGGGCAAACAAATGTACATTTAGTAGGAGAGAAATATATGATTAAATGGGTAAAAGCCATAACCACTAGAATCCACATGATATATTTACCTTTACCCATTTTTCATATTCTTCACACACACACACACACACACACACACACACATATTTCATGTTTTTCACTTTGATAGTAAATATAATAATTTCTTGAAATTTCAACACTTTCAAAGGCATGGTCATGTAGACCTAGAATAAGAAAATTTACCATGTGCATTCAGTCACAACAAAGTTTCTAGAACATTTGGCATTATGGGTGGTTAATTTTGAAAAAAATGGCATTTAATGAAAATAATTTATTACTACTAGAATGCTAAAGGTATTATAGTAATTGAAATAATTTATTGATTCGTATTGTTTTTTTAATTTTGGTTTGTATAGATATTTGCATCTATGGAATTTTAATATTAACATAGCAATAAAGTGGGTGTTGATCATACACGCAAAACATATAGTGTATTGTTTAACTTGGCAAATGATCAAACATAAAATATCAAATGGGATTTTATGTGAATTTTTACTAAAAAAACATGGGAAAATAATTCCTTGACATTCTTTTTAGCTTTCCTCTTCTAGGCTATGAAATTGATGCCAATTTTTTATAAGCTTGGAACATCCTTTGTGTTAAAAATGGCACATGAGGTAAATACACACTAAAGAAGGGAAGGGGGGCATATTAGGCAAAATAATTTATGTATATAACAATACAAAGTCCATAGTAAGCTTGAATCTCGGTGACAACTTAAATTGGCAATCCTAAATTCAAGCAAAAAGTTCAAAAATGTGCATGACAAACTTTGTAAGAAACTAACTTTAAATTAATCTTGGTTCAATGGTTAGACTAAGATAATCAGATACAATCGATGTGGACATGATATATAACATACATTTTAATTTTTGAATTTGGACAACCATATGGCCTCATGTTTGTGGTTTAAGAATGTTAAGAAGCCAAAAAAATAAAATGCAAATAAAACATTGTGCTCAATTCAAAAATGTTCTTTTCTTTTGCCATCACTGTTTTTTTTAATGAATAAATTCAATAATAAAGTTTTTCTAGCTTACAAATAGAAAAATTGTGCGTTTAATTATATAAATGTTGAGTAGATGCAACAATTTCCCCAATTTTGGTCAATTTCCTTTGTTTATATCATTGTTACTCTTCATATAAGATTTCATGCAATAATATGACCTCAAACTTCACTTTTGAAATATATATAATGGTTATTAATTTGTTTGAAATATATGCAACAAATACATTATTTTCATCATTTTTGGCTTTTTAAAAGAATTGACTAAGTAAAGTTTCAAGCTTTTCAAATCTATGTTAAACTCATAACATTATCTTATAGTTGATACACAAACTTCAAGAAAATTTTCAAATGTAGAAAAATAATATTTATGATTTTTTTTGGGGGGATTATAATGTGCTTCCACCCCATGAACGAAATATGAAACATAAACAATCATTTAAAAAGTGCTTGGATGCACTTTTTCACATCAATCACAGGGTGAATCATAGAGAGTTACTGAAAAAAAATCAACTTGGAAGGGAAGAAAATTAATAGCAATTAGTGTTGGCCAATTATTGATTTTTTCCATAATTGCATCATAGGTTTTTTTTTTGAAAAAAAAATTGCTGTTGATTAAGTTATCAATATTTGGTGGTAATAACCATTGGTTACGCATAAGGGTAGGTTATCAAATAATCAAATGATAATCACTAATTACCTTACTGGTTATTAGCAAGTTTTAAAGGTTTGAACATTTTTTTTGAAAAAAATCATGTTTTTTTTGTTTGTTTTTAATCATAATTATGTTAAGTGTTTTAGCATCCATAACCTACTTGGATGATAACAAGGTCATCTAGGTAAGTTATTAGATTTTGAAATACTAGTTAGTTATGTTATTGAACAATTTTCAAAAAACATAACAACCAGTTATTAGGTTATTAATAACAATATTGATAACTTAATGGATAACTAGGTCAAAACTCAATAACTGGCCAACATTGGTAGCAACTGTTGATTAAAACACATTGAATATGTGAAAATACATTTTATGAAAAAAAGGTATGTGTAACTTGGGAAGAAGGTTATAAGTGACATATTGATTTGGTGATACAACATGTAATTAAAATGGTTAAAATATTAACACCAATGGTAATGATGAACCTTGTCATTTTCCCCATGGTTGTTGAATTCCAATGTCATGGAACCTCCTTTTATTTCATTTTTGCAAACAAGGATAAATATATTGGAAAAAAGGTTAAGAATTGAATTTGATACCCCTTCACTATCAAATAAATTCTTGATTAAAGGTTGGCAATAACACTATTAGGAAATAGTGCGTTGTTTATGAAAATAATAATAATGTTATTATAATGTATGGCATGGTGTATGAAAATGTGTATGTGACGTTGGCACATGGCATGGTTGACCCACTATTTTTTACATTCATAAAAGTTGATCAAGTTTGTTTATGTTGGAAGGAAAGTTCAATATTTGGTTGATGACAACTTCATTCACAAATAACATTAAACAATGTGTGATTGACAATGTTATAACCCAAAAAAAGAAATAGACATGATATTTAAACTGATGTTAAAGTTAATTGAAGATAGGTTGTACATGTAGCCAATTCATTTGTGTAATTCTCATTACTGAGGTTGACACGGACATAATTTATTAGTTAGATGTTTCATTATTCATGTATGAAATAATCATTAATCATAAATTAAATGATAATAGATTACAATGTATTTTCCATTGGCTAATGAAAATTGTATTATGCATAAATAAGTAAACCATTTCACATTACAAAAAAAAGTTTTCTACCTTTAACTTATTGATCTTTGTTTAATAATGGCTTCAAGTTGGTTATAATAAGTGCAATTGACAACATATAATGGAGTAAAAAAATCCACATATTTGCATCAAGGTCAAAACATACACACAAATATTGAAATGTGGTGTGAAAACTCTATTTTTCTTGTTCAATATGCAAATTCATTTGTTTACAATTTGCAAAGAAATTTTTCTTGTGGCCTCTTGGCCATGCCCAATTCGTCTTCATCTTATTTTTTCACAAACATTAAACATAAAATCTTGTTTGAAAATTTCATGTACACACCAGCTTGCTTGAAGGTGGGAAATGCTTCACCTTCCACCCTCCCCCAAGGTGTCCAAAATATTTTTTCTTACTTTATTCATTCATAAGTGCCAATTAATTCCAATTAAAATTGTCCTGAATGCACAACCTTTCAATGTTCAACAAATCTTAATTTGATATACATGGATAGTTGTTTCATTAGAATCAATGATAATTGAATTCCTCACAAGTTTTACATTTTGAATATTGAACATTTTTTAAAAATTTATTTCATATCATGAATTACGTGGTCCCAAATGGATGAATCATGATGTGTGGGTGAAAGTCATAGGGAGGTTGGAACTTGGAATTGTCAAATTTTCACATAATTTGAAGGAAGAGAGCCAAGTCAACAACTAAAGCCAATGAGCAAGAATGGTTAGAGGTTGGAAGGTTCACCCTCTTTTTAATCAAAACACTTATAATGATTTTCTATCCATTTACTCAAAAAGAAGAATACAAAATATGAAATCTCCTAAAAATAGAAAGATGACTTACACACATCCATTGTGTTTAGTTTTTTTTTTTTGTTACAATTTTCAAGTTTTATTGGTTAACATTTTCTATGTATGTCCATTGTGGGCTTGGTTATAAACCTTTAGACGTGCAAGAGGTGCAAGTTAATAACAAGTTGATAATGTTTGTTGTTTGAATAACTTTCATATATTGGAGCAAGAAACAAGAGTATGTTTATTGTGTTATTTATATTGATGTTTAATGATTTGTAGGTTCCAAATAGTGTTAAAATAACATTAAAGACTTGCAAAAGATGATGAGATGCCAACACCATGTGCAATTGTGAGGGATTAATATGAGAAATTGAACAAAATTTAAAAGAGAAGAAGTGACTAAGTAAATTATTATGAAATTCCTTTGAAGCTTATTACAAGGATGACCTTTGAATTGATGAGTGCATGGTACATCAAGATTGAGCTTGTACATCCTATTCAATCATATGCTTTGTTTCTTTTATAATTGTAGTTTGAGGGAATAAGTTTGCTCAAGAAGATAAATGAATATTGTTCTTTGCTTGAGTATTTTGTTGCAATTCTAATGTTCCAAATTAAAATTTCCAAAACTAGGCACCTAATGAATAATCTTTCAATTTCTTTGGGCTTTGTTTTATGTTGAAGTTGTAAATGTCGTCCTCTTACTTAGTGTAATATTTATGGATTAAACATTTATTCAAGTGTAAAGCTAAAGCTAAAGTTAAAGTTGTTAACCCATGAATTTTCATGGGTTGATTATTATGGCTTTTTGTTTACAAAAGTATCAAGTGTGGTAGACTTTGATTTTTTTAATGAAATGACAAGCAAGTGATTGACATTGCAATCACACTTTGTAATCCATTTTCACACCTTGCAATATAATGCCCAACAAAGGCAATGAAGGAGCAAATTCATAGACCTATTGTTACATGCTACATTTTAACTACGTGGTAGTTCCATTAGATATGAATTTTGGTGTGTATAGTAAGGGTAGAAAACAAGTTACACAATTAATATTAAACATGGTTTGGAAGAATGCATACATGTCTTGTGAAGTAAAGCACTTTGATTCACCTTTCCAAGAAGAGACTTGGAAGGACAAGCTATGATAAATGATGAAAGAATTGAATATAAATATTTTGAGTGAAATTGATTTGAATATGGCTCATTGTAATACAATGGAATTTGGCATGATTGAAAACCACCAATGGACATGCACAAATAAATGTGTTTAAGCAAAGGCAAAGCTTAATTGATGGTTATATGTTTTCACCTCCATTTAACCTTTCTATTGAAAATGATGCACTTTAATTAAATAAAATCATGTTTTTGTATTGGCGCCAACTATGAATGTATTAATTATTCTTTGGCCCTTTTAAAGAAGCCATTAAAGTTGCAAACAAAAATTGTAATGATGCAACATCATCTATTGAATTATAGATATGGTTAAACAATTTACAACAAATAATTAGATGCAAGATGTGTTTATTGGCTTTTTGTGAAACAAAGTGCATTTCTCACTACCACATAAGTAGTAGTGAAAAACATAATGAGATAAATATCATGAAATGTAATCTTATGAAGTTTTACACATGTAATGAAAGATAGTTTTTCAATTGCAATCCAAAGTGGTTTTGAATTTTGCTAATGTAATCCAAATCAATATGCAATTAAACACAATCAAGTATACACAACAAGTAGTCCTTGATAATTGCACCTTCATAAAATCATATGAACACATAAGTACATTGTAGGGTTACATTAACCAAGAAAGCAGAAAATTTCAATATTTAATCTATTTAATGCCCATCTTGTAAGAATGGACATCTATTTAATTTTTTTAATATCCGCTTAAATGCATATTAAACGTGTAATTCTTTAATATCATGATCATAAAATCAAAGAACATGTTCACATTGATCATTGAAATAAATAATATTTTAAAGTTTAACACATCAAGGCTATTTTTCATTTATGTTGACAAAGATCAAAAAGTGTATACTTGATTGTGCTTTCACCCAATTGTACTAAAGGCAAACTTATAATTTGTGTGTGATATTTTTACATTTTAAATTACAAATCTTCATCCCAACCACACTCACTCTAGTCTTGCATTTGTTCATTAATCACCTTGTGTGTGAAATCCATCCACCTCATTTGGAAGGAATTTGCAAGTATAATTACATTTGGAAAATATGATTGAATATGGGTTTTTTAAAAGTCAAATGTTTTCATGAATATTTCTCACTTGTGTTTCAACCCTTCAATCCCCAATACCATATCTTAGTATCCCACATGCATTTTTTTTGTACACCTTCATTTCTTTAGGGTTATTAGATTTGGCACCTCATGCCTCCCAATTTGTCACATAATGAGCATCTCTTCCCTCGTGTACTTATGACAATAATTATTTGAAGTATTCATCCTTGTGGAAAAAATGATTGAGTTAATTTTTAAATTTGGACAAATGGTGCAAGATCATCACATTGTGATATAGGCCTAAATAGTTAATGTCATATATCATGGGTCAACCATGACCATGTTGTTCATGCCATAAATCTTCTTTCAACCATTGAACAATGTCTCGTGCACCATTGTTACACTGTTTATGAATTTCAATCAAAATTTCATAAATATTGGATTTAATATGACAATTGAGAAAATCTTTAATTTCAATAATTAATCTTACTCTCTTTTCAACTATAGGTCATTAGATCTCATCCACAATTGCAACAACATTAATGGATGACAACATGACACAATGAACTTTTTGATTGGAATTCCACATGAAAGCATTATGCATGGCCACATTCTCATGCCTAAGGTACAAAATGAAATTCAAAAACTATTGTTTGGGATTCAAGTTTGATGGTCTCTTAGATTGAATGCAAGACTCACCTATACATTTCAAGTGACATGTAGTCATAGGCATGACAAGGAATGCCAACTCATGAAATTAAACTATGCTAAAATTTGTTGAAGTCTTGAAAAAATGTGGTGTTGCAAGTGCATTGTAACCAAAACATTACTAACACTATTTGTTGGATCCATTGACTAATCAACACCTTCAACACCATAAGTGGCATTGAAGAATGCCATGGAGTTGTGAACGACAAGTAATGCATAAAAAACCATGAAAATCTCTTTTCCCATGCCCTCCATCCCCATGGCATCAAAGAGCTCTTCATTGCTACTTGAAGAAGAACTTGAGGCCATTGCTCAAGTGAAAATGTGAAAGAATTTTTTTTGGGAAAGATGTGTGGGTTTATATAGTGTTCCAATTTGAAAACCTTTAGGAGGTCCCAAACATGAGGAACAAGTTTGACTCTAATTGAAAATGAAACTTGTATTTTGGTTTAAAAACTTACATTAACTTAAAATTTTAAATTTGAAGCATTAAACCTAACTTGATTTTTGGGGCATAAACATTGGGGTTTTGGGTTGATAGATTAAGGTTAGAGTTAGGACTATAGTTTGCTAAATGAAATTAATGCTTTGGTGCATAAAAGTTGGGGTTTTGGGGCATAAAAGTTGGGGCCATTGATATAAAATTAAAATCTGGTGAACAAGGTAAAGGTTTGGTGATTAAAGTTAGGGTTTTAGGGCATAAAAGTTGGGGTTATTATGAAATAAACTTAGATTAAGGTTTGTTAGGGGTAGGGGTTAAGGCTAGGGTTTGATAAGGTTTAGGGTTTAGGATTTTGAAGTTGAATCCTTACAACCTTTGACCTTAAACCTCAATCCTAACATGTGAATGTCATGAAATGAACTTTAACTCTACTTCTATCCTTACCCAACCCTAACCTAACCTTGCTTAACCTTATAAAACCTAGCCCTAGTTTTGAACATAAGCATAGCCCTAGCGATATAGTCCTATTACTTTATAGTTTAATCCTATATATGTAACCCTAGCCCCACAAACCATAGCCCTAGCCATAGGCATAAGCATAACCACATAACCTCATATTTTATAACTTAACCCTTTACCTATAGCCTAGCCTTGTAGCCCTATGGCCCATAGGTCGTCAAACCCAATATAGTAGTTGTAGCCCTAATCCATAGCCGCAAACAAGACTAATAGCCTAGCACATGATCCTACCCCATCACTCTAGTTTGGGTGCATATCAACTTGGATATCACAAGTATTTGACATATATCACCTAAAGGGATATCTAAGCTGATACCCAAATTTTCGGATATCATTTTTGTGATATTTAGATTTTTGGTATCCAAGTTGAATATCAAATCCAAGCTGGATATGGATATTATGTTAGGTCTGGGTTTAGTTTTAGGGTTCAAGTGTTAGTTTAGGTTAGGGATTGGGTTAGGTTTTAGATTAGTTTAGGTTAGTAAGGTTATGTCTAGTTGTAATTGCAATCGTTGCAACCCTAAATTCTAAACCTAACACATGTAAGTCCATTGATACATATTGAACATATGCAGTAACCAAGTTGGCGCTTTAGTTTAGTTTTGGGTGGGTTCATCCTTTGTTTGGTGAACTCGTGCCCAATTTGGCAGATTAGAATTGTTAGTTCTAGTTCTAGTTACTAGAATCTAGACCAGAATTGGGTATGTTTTTAAAGAATTAGTACTGGAATTGGAATTGAAAAAAAACCAGAATCGGGTTCCCCATTTTAATAATGTGTGGAATGGGGGACCAGAACTGGAACCATAACCAAAGATTTTAAAATTCATTAGGACACAAAAGACTAAAACTGGGGTTAGCCAAGGATTAATTAGCAGTTCACCATTGGTTTGAGTCCCAGTTACTAAGAACCGGTAGGTAATCCTAAATTTCAATCCCCATTTCAATCCCCATTACTAGCATTGGGTTGGAACCAGGTCTGATTATTAAGAATCAAAACAAGAGTTGCAAATTTATGTTTTGAAAAACCAGACCTTGTTTACATGTTTTTATTTATTTAGTTATTTATTTACAGGAATTGAAACTATTTTAGTTTATTTGTTAGAATTGAAATCAGAGGTTCTTCATTAAAATAAAAAAATAATTACCCAAAATTGGTGTTCACCTAAGGTAGGTTGGGAGTGACCACAAAGTGGGCATGAAAAAATTTAAAAAGTAAAAATAAAAATACATAAAATAAAAAATAGCATAGACTATAGACATATAAACACCTGCCCAAACAAGGCAGAATTCAATAATAACTTTAATGTACAGTCCAAATAGGCTACACTAGGAATTTGCTTAGAAAGAAGCAAGTGAATTTTTGGCATTTAGAAGTTGCATTCTTTGTGCCAAAAAATAAAAATAAAATCACTTGCTTGCCTTACCCTTCAACTCAAGAGAAAAGAGAAAGGAAAGAAGAATGCGCACCTATCCTTTTTATTTTATTTGTCTATTTGTTTTTTTGTTTTTTTTTTTTGGGGGCCCTTAAAAGCCCTCCAACCCCCCTCACCCTCTTAAGTCAGAGCTCCTGGCACCAGGGTTTCTTAAAATGCTTGTTAGGTTAGATTGTGTTTGAATCAAGGTCCATCTCTCTCCAGCTGTTTGCCTCTCTTTATGCGGGGTGGGCCTAACTAAGTGAAGAATCCCTCATCCCTTCAATAAAAGCTCAAAGAAAACTTTGCAACAAAGGATATTTGGAGTACTTGTGAATTTTTTTTTCCTCCTTTAATGTAAAGCACTTGAGAAAAAAAATAAAATTCCTTGTGTGATTGAAGGGAAGGAAGGAAGGGGGACCTTTTTATTTGTGAATTTTGTCATTTTGCTTGCTGTTGACAATGGGTGAGAGAACTTGTCAACTTTATAACCCACTCCTCCATTGCATATGCCTATGGACCAAATGGACTCTACTCCCTTCACTTTGCTCAATGCCTATCTCCATTGAACTATGTGTGTGTGTGTGGTTTCAATTCTCATTTGCTTGTTGCCTAATTCAATTCACTTCACTTCACTTGTTTCCATCATTTAATTCACATAATGGAAATTGCTTGTTTTTCACATTCAACTTTTGATGCTGAAGAAAGACTATATATATCAGTAGCCTTTAGGTATTAGAATTTGCACACACCCCATATTTTGGGTCTCGATTACCTAGTGTTTACCACATCCAACAAAGAGTGTTAATTAGTTCCCTATCCTCACTCATGAACATGAAAAAATCAGACAATGTGAAGTGAGAGAGAGACTACTCTACTTGAATATCACCACTTGAGCAAAAATCATTACGACTGGCCAATCAAAAAGTAGTCATTTTCCCCTTTGGAGAAGATCATTGTATTTTGTGCATATTTTACAAGTTCAATCTCGCACTATAGTTAGAAGATGTCTATTAGAAGATGGTCTTCAAAAGTTCTTTGATAGTTGATGACTTTGGGTGGTCGTTAAAAAAATATTTTTGATCCTTGTTTTGACATTTGAGATTATGTATTACACTACATGATTTTTCAATGAATGTAATAAAAACATTTTGATTCCACATGAATTTCTTACTTACATTGTTGGTTTTTACCTCTTTTATTAGTCATGACCTAGAAGACTTTGTTTATTGATTTGTTTATTTTGCCTGGCATATTGTAGGCATGTTCAACACTTGTGTGATTTCATTTGGCATACTTGCTTGAAAAATCTCAAAATAATATATGGTAATTGCATAAGTTAGTGCCATAGATTCCTAGTTGGGTGCTAATGGCTATGCCCTTCCCCACATTGGGTTTGACTCATATTTTGTGAATAGGCAAATAATTTTGTGCACAAGGATAACTTGAACTAACAAAGGGGTGTGCCACACTATGGCCTTGGCCGTTTACATTAAGAAGGATCTTAAGGCAAAAGAAGAATTAATGGAAACTCAAATATTTCACCATTGCAAAAAATATAATCTTCAAAAAATCCTCTAAAAGAAACCAAAATCCCGCAAGATATTATAACCCTATAACTAATAATCTCAAGTTTTAACACAAGCCAAAATATCATCTTTTAAAAGGCCTCAAACTAAAATAGACCTATTATTATTATTACCTAGGGGCCAAAGTCGCTTAAGCTACTATACTCTATAATGAATCTAAACACAATATCCTTCTTGCCTTGGTAGGCCAATAAGGCCAACAAAAATAGAGCTTGTGGTGGGATCGTATACCATCATCAATAAGACCATATTTGAGAGTTTTGAAAAACCCATGGACCTTTCAATCTTTCCAACCTTGGCACGGGGACTAGAGAAATGCTTGACGATTTTGTGAAATTCTTGACAATTTTGTGAAATGCACTCCCACTTCTCAGCATGAAAATTACGCTTTTTAAAGACTTGCTCCTTGTAGTGTTAAAAAATCGGGAATTGGGCCAGTGCTTTTATTGGGAAAAGGAGATAGCCCTTAAGGGTTAAAAATGTCTAACAAGCCTTTTGGATATACCCAAAGAAACCACTTGATTGAATGGACCCATAAATAACTAAATTAAAGAGCAAAATAGTTGGGCCTAGGCTGTACCTTGCTTATTTGGGTTTTTAGAATAACATAAAAAATCCAATTGATACTCAATTAATACAACTACCATTGGTTCTATATTCTTTTAAAAAACATATATATGAAAATAAAATGGCATCTAGAAATTTCTTGGCTTGGCCAAAGCGAAATTTTCCGGATGGCCTCGTCCAATATATGATGGGATCTCAGCGTTTTCCACCAGGCTATTCCGTTTTTGTTTCTTTTATGTTGCTTTGTTAGGGGGGCTGAGACAATCTCAAGTCTTCTTCCTTCCCACCACCGCTCATTCTTTCCCACCTTATTTTGGGGATTCACTAATCCTCCGGCACTATCCTACAAAACATATTCGGTAATGGCTTTTCTTAAAGAAATAAAAAAAAGAGAAAGATATTCTTTTAATCAATAGGTAAAAGGCTTTTTTTTGTTTATTTTAAGAAATAAAGAGAGATGTGCACAATATCATTATAGCACTGGATAGACTTGTTTGGTCACCATCCATCTTTCAATTTCTTTCCACTCCCATCCAATGTGATGGATGAAGTTTAGAGTTCAAAACACTAGGAGTGAGTGAATTTGTATCCCGCATTTGACAAAAGATTGCAACACCCACAAATGTTATGCTATAGTAGAACATCATCACCTATTGGAACACCATGTTCATCAATTCCCATTATGAAATGTGTGAAATACATACCTTATTCCGAGTATTCATTTCACTAAAGTATTGAGTATTACAACTAAATTTTAGCTCACAATTTAATGAAGAAAAGGGATTAAGGGGGGGGGGGGGGGGGGGGGTGGCGGGGTGTGTTTCAAAAAATGGAATACCTACGAGAGTGTGCAAGTATTCCATTTTTTGAAACACCCTCCGAACACCGGTGGGGGCAAAAATACACTAAGAAAAATCTTGGAGGTATAAGAGTGTAGGTACCTCTGAATATACATGGAAAAATCTTGGAGGTTTTTACGGATATATGGTGGGAGGGGGGGAGTTGAATAGGGGTCTAATAAGGGGCTTGGTGGCTCCCATCCACCCCCCAACCCCAAACAAACAAAGCCCACCTCTAGGGTGGTGGTGGTGGGCCCTGAAAAGCCCAAAGACCATAATACTAAATCGGCCCACCTCCTTTCTTCTTCCTACTTGCCCACTCCCGCCCCCTTCCTCCGTTCGTCCCTCTTCGCAGTTTCCTTTTGCCTGCCCATTTTTGCCCACTTTCTCGTCTTCTTGTTCGGACCAAACCCTTTTCGTCTTTGTTCCCTCGCGCAAGAAGAAGAAGCGGAAGAAGAAGACGACAGACAGACGACGACAACCGACGACGACGACGACGACTACTACTCCTCACCGGGCGTTGTTGCTGCTGGGCTTGCTTGCTTGCTTGTTGTTTTGGCCGAGCGAGCGAGCGAGCGAGCGAGGGAACTTTCTCTTCTGAGGCTTGTTTGCATGCATGAGCGAGCGGCCGTAGCGCAGGCCATGGAGGGATGGTAAGTAAGTGTTTTCATAAGCTTTGACAGTGCAGGGCCAAAAAAAGAAAGAGTCTACTCGTAGTGCATCATCATCATCATCTTCAGCTTTCAAGTGCGTAGGCAAGGAGGCGGCGCTTCAGTAATCTTCACACCAAAAAAAGAGATAAAAGAAAAAAAGAAAAAGCACTGTGTTGATTGTAGTTGTAGTAAGGTGCATGACAATGATTTTCAGCATGATGCCGATGATGATGATTATCATCAGGAGTCAAGGTGGTTTGTTTGCATGTTTCTCCCGCCTGGAGGATGTTGTTGTCGTGTTTTGTTTTATTTTTCTTGGTTTTGTTTGTGCTTTTGTGTGTGTGTTTTTGTTTGTTTTCCTAGGAGTCTGCAGGCTGGTTATGGGGATGATGCATCGAGATGTTCCCTTGTGTGTTTGTGTTTGATGATCTGATGGATCATGCTTGCAAGGAGTCTCAATGGTGAAGTTTTGGAGTCTCTTTGTGTCTTAGACCAGTCAAATTGTCGCGAGGAGGAAGTATTTTTGTGCCTCGTCGTTTTTTGTGTTTTGGAGTGTGTGTTACTGCGATGATGATGATGATCAATATGTACGTTCTTGATGACAGCCTTTGCTGCAGCTTATCCCTCAAGCTTCTTCTTCCTCTTCTTCTTGAAAGTCTGGTTTATCTAGGTTTCTTGAGAGTCTGTGGAATGGCGCAACACTAGAGAGGGGGAACTTTGTTGGATGCGAAGGATCAGTCGGACCTCGCTGGGATTGATGATCGAGAGCAGTGAATGTATGAATTCGATTCGGTGTCAGTGCGCTGCTCCAAACATGTGTGTTTGTTGCCAAATTGTGGCGCTCGGAACCTTTTGTTCACGCGCGTTTCCTGCACAGTTTTTCTTGCTAGCTCCCTCCTCTTGTGTGTATGCTGACGATCACGTCAACTCTCATCTGAGCAGCCTTGCTTTGTCCAGATAGAAAATCTTCTCTGAGAATTGGTTTTCTAGCCTCTGTTACTTGGAAAAGAAACATGATCTCCACCAGGACGGAAGGTTCTTCAAGTCTTGGATCAAGCAGCACCTGCGCTGTAAAATGCAAGGAGATCTGCAGTTGATAAGACTATCAACTCGATCTGTGAATTGCTCTCGGGGTGGGGATGACGTTGCCAGAGCTCCCTATGGCACTGGATACTATTGTTACGAAGAATTTTGCTTGTAACATGCTGCAGCAGCAGCAGCCAGTTGTTGTAACGCAAAAACTGATCGTGAGCGTCGCGTGTTTTCTTGCTTCTGTTTGAAGCCTTTTCTGCAACGGGAAAAGACTTGGTAGGGCCTGTCTGCCGGCTTTGATGAAGAATCGAGACGTAGTATTAGTTACTGACTTCGTTGAAGCAACCCTGCGTTGGTGTTGCTGTTTGCTGTGAGCAACAGGCTTGCAACGATGAGAGAGAGAGAGGGGCGCACATATTCACACAATGCGAATCGGGTTTGGCGTCACAATGATTGTTTGTGGCCGGTTTCATGGCCAATTTGTGAAGGAACAATAACAGCAGGAGCATGATGCTGTGGGGATTTTGGTATGTGTGCGTGCGTGCAGGTCGAAGTCGCTGGTGAGAGAGTGGAGCAACAACAACAATAATCCGATGGGGGGACTGGAATCCAGTTGCAGCTTGAGTTCTCTCTTCTTCCAAGACTCGTTGTTCCAGGTTGGAGAAGAGATCATCAGCAAGGGAAGAAGGAGTTGCAGCAGCAACTTTAATGGCGGAGGCGGAGGACAAATCCGACCGGATCAAGTGTTGCAGGGAGGCTGCGGCGGCGGCTTCGAGAGTCCAATGAAGCTGGCAGCAGCCCAGCAGAGCCTGGAAGTTCCGACGTCCCGGCGACGCGGGGGGGGGCTTCTTCTTGATGGCGTGCTACGCTCCAGTAGCAGCAGCATGGTGGACTCGACCAGTGAAGTGTTGGCGGCGGATGATCAAGACACCATGGGGAGCCTTGTGATGCCGCCTCATGGGCGGCCTCTCACTAGTGCAACCTCCGGGGTTGGTGCTTGTCTCCAGCAGCAGCTTAGAGCGGAGAGCGGCCCCAGGTTACAATTCTGCATGGCGCCTGAGAGTCCTGCAGGTCCTCTCTCCCGAGGCGAGAGTGAAGAGTCTCTGGGTGGGGAGCCATTCTTCAACGCTAACTCCGCCTCCTGTGGCCGCCTTGGCTCCTCTACAATGGGTCTGAAACGCCAACTTGAGGATGCGGATAAAGACGCTTGGATGGATCTGCGGGCGCAGAAGTCACCCAAGCTTCTGCCACAAGAGGAGAAAGCGCTGGTGTTCCAAGATCACAATCACTCCACAGTCTACGGCTCCGTTCCGTCTTCGTTCGGGGTCTCGTACCTGAATCCTACAGCACGCGGTGCCGCCATAGCTGCTGCAGGCATTCCCAGTGGATCCGCAGCACAATCCGCGTCCCTATTTGCGGCAGCAGCGCCTCCAGGTCTCCCTCATGAGATCGAGCTAGGCGATGGCGACAACTTGCCAAATAAGGTGGCGAGCATGAGGGCAATCCTGTTCCGTGCTTCGTTGCCGTTACCCACTGCCGCGGAGATCGAGAGCTCCAGACCCAAGCGACGTAATGTGAGAATCTCCAAGGACCCACAAAGCGTGGCCGCGCGTCACAGGCGCGAGCGAATCAGCGACCGCATCCGCGTCCTACAGAGGCTGGTCCCCGGCGGCACCAAGATGGACACAGCCTCCATGCTTGACGAAGCCATCCACTACGTCAAATTTCTAAAGCTCCAACTGCAGGTCAGACCGCAGCCCTAGGAATTTTTCATGCACTCACTCTGTGAATTCTTTGCAGAGAACCACATTTCTGGACAATCCAACTGTGATCTCTTGTCCTCCATTCTGTTTAGACAATGTGATTCTTCATTTCTGGACAACTCATTGTGATCTCTTGTCACCCATTCTGTTGAGACGATGTGATTCTTCTGCATCCTCAGTGGTCATATTCACAGATCAGCAGTATCCATGATTCTCAAGGCCAGAGATCTTGCCCTTATCATCCTTGTTAGCCACTCTACATCATGAGAATGGTAATAGGAAGAAACCGAGATGCATGTATGTGCCTGAATTTCACATGATTGAACCAAGTTGTTGTGACCATCTGACTGATCTTGGGGTACCCATTAATGGGTTCCTCACTGCTCACTCCTCATATCTTTCAGTACAAGTAAATCACTGCCTGCTGGGTTTGTCTTTCTATCTCCTGGAGTTCAAGCTTGGGAGGTCAGATAAATGACATCTGCTTTATATGCATAACACCAAATTGTACAAGTAGTTCAGGTGGGCGTTGACTTCATCCAAGTTGTAACCCATAGATTGTGCGTAGTGCAGGTGATAGTCACTACTGCAGAATGGGGTTTGTTCATGAATACCAATCCTTGCACTACAGTCTGTTAAATGTGGCTCCATCAGCAGGACCTGGATGATAGTCAAGCTGCTTAAGGAAAAGACAGAGGTGCATAAATCACTTACTTATTTTGGTGACTTCCCACATTTTATTCTGATCAGGATGTATCTCTTGTGTTGTTTGCAGACACTGGAGCAACTGGGGAATGGGTCCTGTGATCTGAGGTATAATGGAGCAATTGGTGGACAGAGTTCTCTGGTACCTCCAACACGACCATTTGACTTAAACTGTGCAGTGTATAATCAAGTAACTTCATCATGTGAACCTGGTGCACCATTGGTGGCTACTGTATCACTTTCCACTGATTCTCCAGCCACCTCTCACTTAAGCTCTGAAGTCTGGCCTAGTGCCACTTCTGTTTCCAGGCATTTTGGAGGCCCAGGCCAATTTTCTGACCCTTTGCAAGAGCAGTTTTGTCACTAGAGAGACTCTTTGAGATTGGAAGGCAAGCAATTGTTCAAGGCAGCCCAGCATCTCAGGCGGCCAGTTTCTCTACAAGGTTCTGGAAGGACTAGCAAATAGGCAGCTTTCTTGAACTGCGATCTGTACAGTTCTGATAGTTGAGGATTTTCTTTTGTGCTACAAGACACACAACCGCACTTTAAATGCTCTGAAGCTCTACCCTGAAGTTGAGAGCTTATTGCAGGACATGGATCTGTTGCGAGCCATTTTGCAAATGGAGGAAAATAATGACAGAGTAGTGCGGTGGGCATTCAAATTATTTTGCTAAGAGAGTCGGACCTGGGGATGCTGCTGCTGCTGCAGACCACCAGCTTGTTTTTCAGCTACCGTTTCTGAACCCTCCCTGGCACTCTTGCTTTCTGATTGCATCTCAGTCATGACTGCCTGTCTGCCTGCGGATTGTTTGAGGGGAGGGTTAATGGACTCAGGTAGTGATTTCTTGTGTATAACATCTGGCTTAAAGATAGCTTTTTATTCATAGAGTTTAAAACCCTCTTGAAGATGACAAGACTTAAAACAGGAGCATGCCACGGCTGTGTAAAATGTTTGAGAGATCTTGATTGGTCTTTTGCTGATTTAGATGCACATCTCTTTCCATGTACAGACTTGTTGAAGGCCACACGCGATAGATGAAAAATCTTGGGAAATTGGGAGGTTAGACTTGGAACCTCCTGCCTGGTGTGTACAAAGTCTGGGTGGGGTACTAGTTATAGCACCAGAGTAAAAGACTTAGCTCTTTCGCATCATCACAACTTCTTTAAGCCTTTGTAGATGTAGAGTGTGCTAGTTAGTGGTCAAAGCAGCCTGGGCTTTGGATTAAGTAGCATGGCAGACTTCTGGGACATCGCCAGCCAGTCGCCACAATGTGTGTACATTACAAGCTCTTTTCTATGAGTATATGCAAATTCTTCACATAGTAATAATCTCTTTTGTATTCTAAGTGAACACTTGATCATCATCATCATATGCATTGCTTACCCTTTGAAAAAATCACTCAGGAACAAAACCAGATGCTACCTATCAACTTACTTTACTTACCTACCAACTTACTTTGAGCCCCTGATTGTCAACTCTTTTCCTTTTTTTTCTTTTTTTTTTCTTCTTCTCATTTTTTTGGGGATTCTCCAAAGAGTCCCAGAAACAAGGGAAAGAAAACCCTTTTTTTTCCTTTTTCTTTCCTCCAATGGTGTTATATGATAGAAGGATTTGATTTGCAGGACAATTGTAGAAAGGAGGAAAAAAGAAAAGGGCTGGTACTTAGTAGTAGTAGTACTACTACTACTTAGTACTTACTGTTTATTGTCATTGCATTGCAGGAGCATAACACCCACCCTTTTTTTTTACATTATGAGCTTTTGATCAATGAGTGGTATATGATTGTGGGTGCCCACAAATATATATATCCGATTAAAATTATGGATGTGATACTATGAATTGGATGATGGTAGCAAAGCACGGACTTGGCTTATGATGATTGTTGCTATACTTGAGAATCATTCAGGAAAGAATAATACTGATAATGATAATCAGATGCTCTACTACTACTACCTTGAGCTCCTAATTTTTTCGCCTTCACATTTTGTTGTACATGTAAGATGTCCAATTTGATTAGTAAAATCATTTAAGGTCATTTTGACCAAGCACATCATTTTGGTTTGTGGAACTTGATTTAAAGACCAGAGCTTCTTAGCACACTTTTGCTCGGTAGTGAGAACTTGTGAAAAACTTTTGTTTTGTTCTTCATGGGAGCTCCACATGCTCCTGACCTAGGCAGTGAGAGAAACTGAAAACTTTTCTTCATCAACTGAGAAGATCATCAAAACCTGAAATTGGGGAAACAAGAACCAATTTTTTTGGTATTGAAAATTTGGTGAGAATTTCCCCCTCCCCCAAAAAGGAAAAGTTAGTCCAATTTACACTAGAAAACCCAAAAATTCGCAACTTTCTTTTTGGAAAAAAGACAATTTATTCCCAAAAAAGAAAAAGAAAAAAAGAAACACTGATCACTTGATACCATTTCCACAACTCAAGCATTTCAATAATTTTAAAAAAAAATCCAAAAACATAATATTCCATTCACCAAAAAACAATTCTGATTTTTATCATGAAAGCACATATATTTTTGGTGTTCAAAATCAAATAAAAGTCAGTTGTTTATCAATTCATTCTTTGCAGTTAACTTCTGTGTCTCTCAGTGCAATCTGCAAGCATCACAGAAACAGACTTTCCCGCATGTAAAGTTTTTCTTTCTTGCCATGCATCATCATCACATTGTTATTACCGATATAGCCTGATATAACTGTGCTTTTAGTGTGACATGCCTGCAAAAGAGAACACCAATTGTTGTCAGTCATGTCATGACCTTGTAACTAGCAAAAGCAGGAATGTGGTGAAGAATGTATGTATGAAGACTTGTAGTGCACAGTGCAAAGAAATTGAAAGCTCTAGAGCTCCACTCACTCACACTCTACAGATCAAAAGCTCAAATCAAAGACTCTTTCTTTTTGCAGGAAACAATATGGGGTTCTTCACAAGCAGGTTTTTAGTGCTGGGTGAGAGTCTGATCCCTTGTTGTTGGGCAGCTCATTTTATCCAGCACCAAATCCCTGCCCAATATTTGACCATATAAAATAATAATAATAATAATTTAAAATTTTAAAAAATTATATATATCCAAATCACATAAGAAAGTGAAAGAGCTGCCCCAGCCTGCCTCATCCCTGTGCCTAAAATATTTTTGGTACACATCCCCCTTTCATGCCCAGCACTTAAAATATTTGTGTTACCTGCCCTTGCCTCATTACACTGGGATTCTAAAATCTCCATTGTTCCTTAGCTATTCAAGGTTCCAAAAACTTATAACAGGCCACTTAAGTGGCTTTTAAGCTAACAAACAACTTTAGGTGGCCAATTATTAAAGCAAGGGTGTCTGTTAAAGAGCAGGGAATATACCTACCAGTGTTATGAGGGTATTTGATTTTGTTAATAACTCGTCAGATCCAAAATTAGTTAATTAATTAAATTCAAAGAATTGCTGGGTTCCGACTATTTCAAAAACCTCAAAGAGCTGGCAGGTTTGATGAAAGAACCAGTGGCTATGTATAAGAGTGAATTTTCTGGTGGCAAATTTCAGACAATTTGCACACAAAAAAGATGGGAAAAGGAATAATTTGTCAAAATTCCCTGTTTTTTAGGGAAAAAGAATCACCAAATTTAATAATAATAATAATAATAATAATAATAAATTCTTAAATCACTAAAAATTGCCACAATTGCCTACAATATGAAAGGGTGCTCAAGGTTTTTTACTTTCATATTTTGAATATCTCCAAATTTGGAGACATATACTTATGGGTGATCACAAAATTGGAAGGCGAAAACACACACACACACACACACTATATGGGTATATATATTTCATGTTCTTGTTTTTTTATTACTGCCCAAATTGGAATATATCTATTTTCACAAGTTGATCAAAATCCCCACCCCTTCCCCATTCATCATCTCCTAGCATTTTAAGTTCCCAAACACTTGAAGCAAAACATCAATTAACCAGCCCCAAAGGGTCAATCACAAAACCAAGAGCATATCGACCATTAGGACGACACTATTCATTGTATCCTAATTGTGCAAGCTATTTTGTAAGGCATCCCAAAGCCTTTTGTTGGCTTGCCCATCAAGCAACCCGACTCGTGATCATCACTTTTGCTAACTAGGTTCTCTATCTCTCTCCAATGTTCAACCCATTTTTCTCCAACATCTTCTTCATCTCTTTTGTCATTCTCTACATCAGGCGAACTGGAATCTCTCTATGTAATAGCCTATTTGTCTCTTTTCTTTAGCAATGTGATCAACCATAGAACATTGGAGAAACCAACACTTTGTAACTAAAAACAGAACGGGGCACAAAGTTACAAAACCCCAAGGTCGTACATAGAATCAGCTGCACTGGTTGAAGTTGGATGACTCAACTTCCTAATCACCGCAACACAAAAGAAATAAATCATGCTTCCTAGCTATATGCACTAATGCATCTAAACTAATGGCCATCATGGATCAGATCCCTGCCATTCCCTCTATGGAGCATCAACTGGTCATTAAAGATAGTTGTTCCTGGTGTAACATGTACTAGGCTAATGCCACTTTTTTATTGACTTAGTATGTGCATAATTGTAACATTAGGTTTTAAGTTGAAAGGCATTGTATTTGAACTAATTCATCTTTAAACCATGACCTTGTAATTCAAAATGAAATAAGATCTTCCTAGCTAAGTGTCATATGGCTTAGGCCAAAGCTTATCCTAGGTGCCATGTGGCTTAGGTTTAAATCTAAGGTCTAAGCCTAATTTAAGCACCACATGATAAGCTATTAGAGCTTATGTGCCATATGGCTTAGGTCTAAATCTAAGCTATGTCTAGGCCTAATTTAGGTGTCACATAGGCTATTAAAACCTAGATACTATGTGGCATAGGTCTATGTGTCACATCATGGCTTAGATCTAGGTGCCATGTGTGGCCTAGGCCATGTCATCAAGACTAAAACTTGTATTTCTAAATTGAATTTTTTTGAAAATTCACTTGGTGTGCCACATGGCAGGTTTCAAATCAACCACATATATCAATCTAAACCTTCCAAATTGAACGTGCGAGATTAATTTTTTTATTTAGTTTTTATTTTCTTGAAATTCTGGAATTATGCCATGTGAATTAGAAATGAAATTTTTTTTACAATCAAATTTTTGCATCTAAAACATGTCGTTTACAATGATTTTTCAATTGTAAATGACGCTTTTTAGTTGCAAAAATCAGTCACAAATGATAATTTTTCTTTTAATGGTGGCACCATGTAACTTATATAACAATGTAATCACAAATTGATATGAAAAAACAACGGATGAAGGATTATATGGTTGATTGTATATTTGATCCATATGCATTATGATGATGTTATGGTAAGTGATTATTCATGACTAATGTTGGGTAAAACTAGACTTATACAAGTAATGGAAGATTTAATTGCTGAAGTGATTTGTGATTAGTTTCTAATTGCAAATGAAAATCACAAAATAAGATTTCTCTTTGTGTTACCATGACAATTTTCAATTTAGAAGTTTCTATGATGTAAAGGATGCGCGTGTGCATGTGTGTGCATGTGATTGAATTTCCTTTATTTTTGGTTCTAAGTGGCAAAAAATTGCCAAAAGAAAAACCACTGCTTGCTACCCACCAAGACAGTTAGCATATTATCTTGGGTACTATAACAGTTACAAAAGACGGATTGCTACAGGACATAAAACAATACATGGAGATGTAGTCACAAATGGATCACCATCGTCCACAGACTATTGACAATAATGAACATCAGGAGAAAGATGGAAAGAGTCAATAATATGTCTGCAATCAGAGAAAATAAATACAAAAACTAGAGAATTAGCAAGTAGAGAGTGTCATACAGTAGCATCCACATTTGGTGAATGTGTACACATTTATGCATACTTCCCAGCTTGAAGCTGTGTAAATGCTGAAGTTTCTTCACTCCACAGGCTGAGGGTCGTACTCTCCTGGGTTCACGTTTCAAGTCAAAGCAGTATGTTACATAAAGCAAAAAGTTTTACTCCCCTATTCAGTCCATATATGTACATGCAGTTGTTACTACCAATTCTCATAACTTTAGGACCAGACCATACTGCATGTGAAACCACCCATTTAGATTATATGCCAATAAGGCAATGCCCATCTATGTGTTAGTAGTCAGAAGCCTGTTCAACAGTAGAACATGAAGTGAGTACTACTATATTTCCTGTGGTAGTAGTAAGGGGATTTGACTTTTTCATTTTTTCTTTTTCCACAAGCAGGCGACAGCACCAGCCACCACAACAAGAGATAAGCCTCCTGCAAGCGGAGTACCAAATCTGGCCCGTCTGCGCAATGCATATTGAGCAGCAGAAGGAAAACACCGCAAGTAGAATGGTATTTTTGCACTCCTCTCAAATTCTTCTAGGTCAAAATCCTGCAAACCCGTTCAAATGTTTTGGTTGTAATTTCCATGAAAACTAGTAGATCTGTAGCCATTGCCCAAATGTTTCCTACAGCAAAGATCTCTCTGCCAAAAAAACTGGTTCAACACTTTCAGTTTACACTTTGGAATCAAAATTTTCATACTGCTAAGCAAGGGGCCAAGGGTAGGTGTGAGCTTACAGGAGGAAGTTTGTGGAGGTAATCCAAATGCTCAACATGCAGCTTCACATTCTTCAATGCAGCTGGCCAAAATGCAGCTGGTGTATCCTTATATGCTTCCGCAACCACTTCATAAGCAGTCCTTGCACCCCCTAATATTGCATCAAGCACTTTAGCTTCCCTTTCTTCCCTGTGCCTGTATGAAATCACAGCAGCTTTAGTGCTTCAAATCCAGGGTGTATTTTCTGTCACTTCTTATTATCAGGTTGGATGTGTTGCAAAGTTGAATAGACTAGGCATACCCTGCATGTAAGAAGCCAGCTGAAATGTGTCAAGTAGTAAAAGCAAACTTTGTTCTTGCAAAGGTCCTAATGGATTACTTGATATAGGTGTGAAGCATATTTGCTGGCCAAAGGTTGGGTTTCCCATGCGCAGGTACAATCACTTTTGGTTCAAGATCTAAAAGGCGATTACAGGTGTCCAAGTAGTCCTGCACCACAACAAACCTTTTGGGAGTACATCAGAGAAGACTACTTGCTTGTATCTCTACAGTACATCTCAAATCCATTCAGTGTGTAAATTAAATGCTTCAAACTTCTAATCCATTCCAAGTCTAAGTCTTGTGTTGGCTTAGATTGCAATGTCATCATCATCCTCTGGAGGATTCCTCAGACATGGCGGGGTGTCAGAGAATGTTTTGGAGTGGCAAACCTTATTGATGTCTGCTCGGTGAAAGTTTGGATCATGCTTCAAACTTTTGCCAAGCTTCTAGAAGAAGTAGATGACTGGGAAAAGCTTCTGCCAAGATGTGTAGAATTATGATATCTTGGGGCTACCCTAACCCTAAACCCTCAGATTTCCATCAATCCATTTGACACTGTAACTGATAATAGCTGGGTACAAAACTGCTATGGGTGAAATAGCAAGCAACCCTAGTATAGCCACAACCACTTGCAAACTGACCATGAGACTTATGACTGGGCTAGTTGTCTGCTCTGCTAGACAACAAGTATAGCATATCCATTAGATTACAAAGGAGTATAGCAAATGAGCTTTGTCAACAACCTGCATGTTGGCCCCTGAACTTGGATCCAGAACAGAACTGCCCTGTCTGCACCCACCCACCCATCACATGAGCTTCAACAACAGACACCACCACTTATTTCAGATCTTTTGCTTTCTATGAGGTGACCACCTAACTTCAACACCTGAAAGCTTTGATTCACAAAAATGTTTTGCATGAGATGACTTACCCTACACAGTGATCACCAACAAGGACAGTGCCAGTCACGCGATGCAAAAGTGCAAGATGACCATCTGTGTGACCCTGCACACGCATGCAAACATGGATCATTGAGAAGTGTTCACAGGATGCAGACAACTAGTGAACGGCTTCACAACAGCCATGAAATCAGCACCTTCACCTTTTACATAAACAAGACAGCACAGTCCACACCAGGACCATCAGTAGATTTTGATTTAAGATGTACCTGACAACAATTTGCTCTGCAGAATGCTTAGTTTCTTCAATAGAAAGCAAACACCAGAGGAGCACCTACCGGGGCTGATATAATTTCAAGTTCTTGGCCAGCAATAAGCAACTTGGACCCGCCTTCCACAGCAATGCAATTGAACCCAGTTGTAGCTGCCCCCATTCCATAGTATGCTTGGTAAGAAGGCTTCATGAAAGTGACAAGAGCAATGATCATCACAGGCATCCATCCATCCACTGACTGAATCCCTTGTGTGCAGAAACTCACCTTTTCCCATGCGCTGCAGGGTTTTCTGATGTGCAATGATGATAGCCTGTGGGTTTTGTTTCCTCACAGTAGGCAATCCTTTCATTCCAACCCCCACCCAATGTAAGAGATTGGACTCTGGGACCAAATGATACTCCTACCTGACATGCCACTGGCACCATATCTAAATAGGAATGTAGTTAACAAACAACCTAGATGCAAGAATGAATTTGGTGCAGCTGACACCTTCTAAGTCATGACCATATTTTTAGGGCAGAGATGGTATAGACTAACTCTTATTGGCACTAAAAGTAGTTTCAAGACTATCCTTACCATCAATGTGATCAAAGTGGTGGTGTGTCAGAAAGACCAACAGCTTTCTTGGGAGTTCATTGACGACCTTGGCAAGCTGCTCTGCACCAGTATTTTGAAAGCTTAGAGACATGGATGGATTGTCCACTAAAAAAGTGAATCAACATTCCCATAAGAAAGAAAAGTAAGATAAGTATTGAGTTTCCCAACATCAAGATATGTCCTTCCAAGCATGGGTTTGAACCAACTGGCACAAAGACAGATTTTGAGGGGCCTACAAACCTGTGCATGAGCTGCCACTGGATGACATCCAGGGTCACATATTAAAGCATCACCAAATGCCTTGGCAGGTCCAGTGTCAATTGCATGTTTTGGGAGTGGTCCAGTCGGAGCAAACACAACCAGGTTGGTTTTGCTGAAGGGCAACATAGTTGCCGATTCCATTGGAGCAATGAAAATGCCTGGTGGATACTCCTGTTGCATAAACCAAATGTCAGTCAAAATCCACCAAGCCCCCCATTCATGGAGCATCATGAGCACAAATGCAACAAAAGTTTTGAGTTTGCATCAAGCAAGGTCAGTATCCAAAGCTTGGTGGCTATGGTCGTTCTGGTAGTCAAAATGGGATTTTTTTACCTGGCCCTGTACACAGAGGTTGTACTTGAATGACAAGTCAGGTGGGAAGTGGGAGGAGAAGGCAAGCGTAGCCAGTGGTCCAATGCGCTTCTGCTTTGAGTCAGAACCGACCAGCAGGTTGTACGCTTCAAGTGGATCAAACCATTCCCCATCAGCTGCAGCACATCCCAACATGACATCACCCCTGTCATCATCTTCTTTCCCAGGCCTACTTGCATCACTTCCTTCTCTGACAGCTTCAGGAATGCTCTCCATGGCTTCTTCAAAAGCTTTCCCTTCTTCTCCAGTGAATCTGCAAGTTCACAATACCCATCTCCTTCTCATGTCTCTTTCTCTCCTTGTACTGAGCATGTACTGAGTACAAGGAGAGAGATGGGATTGAAAGCCAGTGGAGCTACAACAATGGTGCAGTAGTATTAGATCTTGTTTTACTGTCTCCCACAATTGTTGAAGAAGGGAAGGGGGGAGTGAGAAAGAGAGAAATTTTGTGTTCACCACTTGGATCTGCAAAATTTCTTGAAACAAGATCTGCAAACTATTCAAAGTAGAAAGGAGAATTGAGCAATGGCAAACTGGTGTTTGTTAGAGCAACTCCACCAGTGCTCAGTACATGATCCTAAAACTTAAAATTGGATGAAGAAAAGTAAAAATATGCTGATTTGGCTCAACAAAAATGGTTTTGGCCCAGCATTTTTGCATGCTTTGCTGAGGCTGGTAAAAGGCACAGCACAGCCTAAGACCTGCCAGAGAAGAGTGTAGTAAACATGATTCGACTGCTGCTCCATATTTCTTTCTGACTGGCCAATCATAATGATCGGTCCAGGTGGCTTGCTATTAAAAGTTTTTCCCACCTATATTTGCAGTCCCAGTTTTAGTTTTAAGGGTGGGGTTCGAAAAAAGTAAATAACCCAACTTTGAATATGAAAAATATATTTCTGCAGGGTCACATACTGAGCAGCTCTGGGAGATGCTCTTATTAGCCTGGATAGATTTCAAAGAGTGGGACTGAAAACCTACCTGAAAAGCTTGCATCATTGCGCAGGATTTCAACGATGAACACAATGGTGTGGACAGCAGGTCCAGGACCATAGGCAGGCTCTTCCACATACTTCCAATATCGCCATGACTTGCATGGACCACTGCCTGTTGGATGGATACAAGTTTGAATCTGCAGCAAGCAAGCAGCCCACCCCCACAAAGAAAGCAACCTCAATAAGAGCAACTCCACCAGTGCTGCTCAGTATGTGACCCTGCAAATAAAAAAGTAGATGAAGAAAAGTCAAATTTGGCTCAGCAAAATGGGTTTTGGCCCAACATTCATTTTTGCACCGTTTGCTGAGGCTGGTAAAAAGCCGCAACGACGCCTAACACCTGTTGTTGATTGGCTAGATAGATTGATCGGTCCAGGTGGGTTCCTGTAAGTAGTCTCCCACTTATTTGCAGTGCCAGTTTTAGTTTGATGGGTAGGGTTGGAGAAAAGAAAATAAATATAAACTTTGGATGTGAGAAACAGTTTTGCAGGAGGGTCACATACTTAGCGCCGCAGGGAAGAAGTTGCAGAACTGACATAATCCGCAGTGCAGTGCAGTGCAGTGCAGTGCGCACAAACAAGCAAACAAGCAAGCAAGAAACCGATACCTTCTCCACTGCATCGCTTACAGCAAAGCCCTTTAGACCAAGGCAATCGAGATTGAACTCCACGTTCCCGATGGCCTTCGCCAACCGCTCCTCATCCAGCGTCTCATCACAATCCCCTCCTACCTTGCCAGCAGCAGCAGTGCGCAGCAGGGGCACTGACGCCAAGTCCCAAATATCAGAGTCTTTTTCCCCACCCGCAATCTCATTCCCGGGTCGCGTCTGCTTCAACAGAAAGATCTGAAAAACCTCCGACGGATCCGCATTCTTCACTATCAACGCGACTCTATGCTCTACCTCTCCTCCTCCTCCTCTTCCCATCTTGCTGCTCCTTCCTTCACCCAATCTCCCTCTATGTCTACCCACACATACCACTCTTGTTTTATACCAAACTAGCAAATGGGTAGTTCTCCATTCTCTTCTTTCTTCTTTCTGTCTCTGTCTCTCTCGCTCTCACTCGCGCGCGAGCGCTGGCAGTGCGATCCTCGTTTCCAGTACTGCGCTTGAGACAGAGACAAAGGGCACACAGTGGTGAGTTCCCAAGTGCGCGGCTGGGTGCGTTCTAAGTTCCAAAGTTCGCATAAGTTCGCATCTGTGTTGTCATTTTGTGGTCGCCAGCTTCTTTCTGTCTGCGTTCCCCAACTGCGGTTTTCAGCATAACACTTATGTGGCTTTTTAGGTAGTGCGTGTTTCAATTACAAGGAAGCCACTTTTATGTGGCTTTTTAGGTAGTGCGTGCTTCAATTACAAGGGAGCCACTTATGTGGCTTTTTTGTGCATGCTTTTACAAGGGCCAGTTGTATGTGTCGCTAAGGTAGGGCCACTTCTGAAGGTTCTTAATGCATATGCTTTCATAAGGCTCCTTAGTTCTCATATGTGTCTAAGGGCAGGGCCACTTATGAGGCTTTTTAGCTAGTACTTTTCGCCAAGCCCATTTTTATGTGTAAAGCAGTAGGGCCACTTATGAAGGTTTGAGTGCTTCTATAATGCCTTTCTTATTTGTAAAGGGAGTGGGGCCATTTACAAAGCTTCTTATAAGGCCCTTTTTTTTTCTCTTTAGTGGGTGTTGGCCCACTTATGAGGAGGCTTTTAGTGCTTCTATAATCGCCTCCTTTTATGTGTATAGGTGGTTGGGCCACTTAGGAAGCTTTTTAACGCTTCTATAATACCTTTTTCATGTGCAAAGCAGGGGTAGCCAGGCCATTTACCAGGCTTTTTAGTGAATTTTTAAAATGCCAGTTTTATGTGTAAATGGGAGTAGGTGGAGGGCTTATGATCTTTACGCATGATAGAGTCCTTGGCTGTGGGCTTTACGAGATTAAGGGCCTACACAAGCTGTTTCCTACCACACATATAATGCTATGGAGGGCCTTACTGCACTTACCCAAGGGCCTTAGCCATTCTGTGTACTTATTGTAGGAATTCCTTTAACCAAGTCTCTTTGCATTGCATGATGTTCTTATGTCACTCTTCTTTTGGTTGCAAGTTTTTTTTGCAAGTAAAGTTTTGTAATTGTTGGCAGTGTTAAAGTCATGATTCAAGTCAAGTGTGTGTGTGTGTGTGTGTGTGTGTGTTTTGATATGTATGTCTCCTTATGTTTATTGGCCTTGCCTACCAAGACAAGGATATTGTGTTTAGATTCATTATAGAGTATAGTAGCTTAAGAGATTTTTTATTTTGGCCCCTAGGTAATAATAGGTCTATTTTCATATGAGGATTTTTGAAAGATGATATTTTGGCTTGTGTTGAAGCTTGAGATTAGTTGTAGAGTTATAATATCTTGAAGGTTTTTGGTTTCTTTTAGAGGATTTTTTTGAAGATTATATTTTCACAAGGTGAAATATTTGAGTTTCCATAATTCTTCTTTTGCCATTAAGATACTTTTTCAACATAAATGGCAAGGCCACAGTGTGACACACCCCTTGTTATTTATTATACACTCTCTCATCATCATGTTCAGTTGGACATAAAAGCCCTCAAAAGTTCCTAAAGTAACTACTAGTAGTATACCTACTTCAATTTAGCCTTACTCCAAGTTTCTATAATAACAAATTTCTATGACCTTGGAGAGCAAAGGGGTGAATGAGCCATTTGAATCAAGAAATTCTTGTAACCTTGCCCAAAACTTTATTAATAATAAAGGCACCAAATCCAGAGAGGAAGTGGAAGTACCCAACGAAAGAACCTAAGTCCAAGTTGAATTCGCTACAAAGTCATGACTTATATGTGTTGAAGACTAAAGAACCCAAGTCCAAGTTGAATACACCACAAAGTCATGACTCATATGTGTTGAAGAATGCCTAGGGTCAGTTTCCACATTGACAAAATGAATAGTTTTTTTAAAAAATCATTTTAAAACTAAATTAAATTAACTTTTTTTCATCATCTACTATAATATTTTGATTTGAGTATTGAAATTATTCAGAGAGTAACCTATGATAATTATTATGATTTTATTTTTTTCCATCTAAAACCATTTTTGGTAAATTAATTGGATTCTAATGACAAATCACTCAAAATTCAATATCCCCCATGCCTTAGGTCTAAAAACATTCAAATCACCTTCATTAAAATCCTACTCACGGAGGGCTTTCCAACATGATCAAGAGTGCATCCAAACTCTTGTATAATTTTTAGTTTTGATTTAAACACATTTGAAAAAATTGTTCAATATTCAATAACTTCTTTGTTGGATGTTGAAACCAACTTGGTGCACCCTTTACTCATTGAGGACTTTCCAATGGTACCACGCCCAAGGCAAGAGGTACCATGGTTTGAGAGATCTCAATGTGACAAACAAAACAAACTCTTACGCACCCCTGCAACCATCACATAGAACATTGTTGAGGTCTAGAAATTAGTGCACTTAGTCCCTAATAATATGGCAAAATCTGTCAAAAATGCTGATTATGTCAGATAATGGCCATTGGTCATAAGCTGATTCCTGGCCACCTGGTCATTACCCTAATTATCTAAATTTGACCATGATTTGTTTGTCTAATTGTCTTGGCCCAAATTCTAGAATTGAGCTCCCTACCAGTGTTTTTTTTTTCAAAAAATTTTAAAAAAATCTTTGAAGCCAAAGTGGCAATTACCCAGAAGAAGATTTAGAAAAAGTGGGGATCATGCTCAGGAAGATTTAGCCAAATCTGGCTATAAACCAGATTTGAAGTACGAAACTCTATTCATCCTTCTATATGTTCGGTTACAGTAAAAACCAAAGATAGAAAATTTGCAATTTTAAATATTTTAATACCACTGCAATATTTTAATTTGCAATTTGCTCACTTCTGGCGATTGAAAAACTCCAAAATAAATTCACTTCATTTTTAAATTTTCAATATTTTATTTCGCTTTTTGGCAAAATTTCACCAACCAAAAAAAAAAAAGACTAGTTCGTAGAGGACTTTGTTGGGCGCATTATCCAATCCATCTTTCCAGGACATCAGACGGATATTCACAGATATATATTGCCCTCCAAATACACAGAAAATTCTCCAAATACCCATTGTAAAAAGCACAATGCAAAAGTTATCATGATAAAAACCTACATAGATCATGAGGTATACAAAAGGGATTAGGGTTCTTACACCTACTCTTTAAGTGAGTTCAATCTTACACCGACTAAATAAAGGGTAAGATCCCTCACACTCTTAAGGAGTAGTGCAACAACCCTCTCCTTTTTTTCTAAGGAGGGATATTCATGAATACAAGGTGCCCTCAAATTACACAATGAAATTTCTTATGACACTTATGAATATAAAGGTGCTCTCCAAATACACAAGGAAATTTCTTGGAGTGTTTTGTGTGTGTGAGTGTGAAACCTACATGATGTTGGTCCCATTGCCTTCTATTAGTAACATAAATGGAATCACCTTGCAATGTGCCTTAAAATCTGTTTGACTGAAAATGAAAAAAAAAAAAGTCTGGCATTAGAATTTTATGAGGCTCTTATGATCCCATTTCATGAAATTGAACTGGTTTTGGTGTCTTATATTCAGATACTCTTAAATAAGCTTCATCACGAACTTGTCCCTTCCATGTCGGGTAGATAGGTTGGTGAGCAAACATTTAAGAAGTCAAAGGAGGTTAAATCCTCCCATATTGTTCATTTGTTTCTAAAGCTCAAAGAACATTTTTAACATTGCAAAATTTGATCAATTTGGTAAAGGAATGGGAAAAATATGGGATGTTTGGTGTAAGGGGGTTTTAGTGTTTAGTGATAGATGAACTAAAACAAATTAAAAGTTTGAGCTTAAAATCTTTGATTGTTACATCTTTAGAATACAAAGAGATTTTGCAAAATCATAGTTGGCACACCCATCGGTTTTTAATCACTCCAAATGAACTCAAAATAAGGAACATATAAGTCTGGAACTAGAAAGAGGTCTAGAGTTTTTTTAATATTTAAATTGAATCAAACTATCACTCATTCTCTTCCTATATTTTCTGGGTTGCTCCTTTATTTTTAATACTGAAAGAAAATGTGTAGCCTTCTAGTCTGCAGGTAAAATGACACAAAAATCACTCAACTACACAATGAGAAAAACATTGAAAAGTGTTTGATGCTGAACAATTTGATATTATTTATATTTTTATAACATTTTATTTTAAAAAGAAATTAAATGTTAATATAATCATTGATATAATATTGTGATGACATTGTAACACAATATTTGAATTAAAATACAGTTATCCATAAAGTCATGCGATTAGAAGACGAGAATGACCAGTTTGCCGCATAATAGGCCATCAATTGTATAACTGGGAATGAAAAATTTCACAAAACGAAATGACTAGGACACAAACTAGTTTTCCCACCAATGTTGGTGGCAAACTGAGTTTCATCCCCTCTTTCCTTTTTTCCTGAGCGCCTTCACTGCTGCTACATGTACTTTCACTGCTCCTACCTATACAACTACTATCATTACTCTTCAACCTTGTGCATTAAATGCTGAGTTCCAGCATTTCGTACTGAGATTCCTTCCTTTGCGAATACAACTCAAAAGAGGCGATAGGAGGAGTTGAAAACAGAGGGATAGTGGACATGGTGACTTTATGGATAACTCTAATATTATTTTACAATGTTATCTCAAAAAAAAATCATATTATACATATGAACACTTAATCTTGAACATATTATTAAAGTGTTGTAAGAACATAAATATATATAGAGGGGGCAAGTTTGCGATGCTTGTTCCGTTGATGAAACATGTGATTGATCATCTGACCTTGGATGAACCACCAGCACCCACGGTCATACCATGATAAAAATCTCAAAATTCATTTAAATTATTTATAAATATTAGAAATATGTGATGCGTAGACTAAATCAAGGTCTCTAAGTTTGAATTGAACTTTTTTTTAAGCTTTGATATGGCCATTACGAGGCCTCACTCAAAAAGGTGAAGGTATGAATCTGGGTACTGGTTCAACCTGGCCCTTGATGGAACGTCCATCTCACCCTACCAGGTTTGACACATTCCTATGTGGAATAGGGTTTTAGGGTTTTAGTGCTTAAAAAATGGGATAATGTTGAACCTTGTTCTTTCAAGATTGGTTAGTGAACTAAAAGTGGGACCAATTTTTCTTTTGGCCAAGTCTTTAGTACTTACTCAACTGCTAACCCTAAATTCTGCAATAAAGTTAAAACAAATATAATATAAAATAAAATAAAATTTCAAAGTAAATATTCTAATCAGAAGTTGGATGGAATGCTAAAAAGTTTGCAAACCTTGTGGAATTTGAGCTGCTTATTCACAACACACAAAAGTTGTGATTAGCCCACCACAACAAAATAATACATTGTTTTTGTCCCCTTTCATTTGGTCGCCAAACCATCACAAAGTTTGCTTTCTTAGGTCCACGTGTGGTACCCCAGCCGCTAGCGCACTCAATAAAAATCCCTTAAGTGTATTCGGAGGTACCATCTATCTGTGAGGAGTTACTAAGGAGTTGGAAGGGATCTTACACCTACTCTTTTAAGGGGTAAGTGTAAGAACCTTCACCCTCATACACCTACAGATGTCTTGGGCACGTATGGCCTTTACCCATATATACCCGCAAATATATAACAAGTTGAATACATACCCTACTTGCCTTGTAAATTTTGATTCTTACCCTTTTCATTATCCTACCTAACTAGTAAATATTTCATACTTGCCCTTATTTTACTCTAAACGTCTTAAATGTATTTGTGCTTACCCTTACCAAAGGAGGGTAAGTGTTTTGAAGAGGGGATATTGCAAAATCATTATATAGCATATATGATGAATCTCCATATTTTTGCATTAATATGTGGTTATGGTGAATTTGTTTGAATTTTGGTGACAAATTTGTGAATATGTTTTCTTTTGGCTTTTCATTTTTTGTTCATTACGTTAATAACCTCGAAAAAAATTCTTAGCGTATGATCTTGAAACCCATTTAAATCTTATTACCATTTGTCATCATAAGAATGCTTTATATTTATTCTGAAGGATAATATCAGTATGGATTTTTTTCTCTAAATTTTGTGATTTAGCCAAACTGGTAATGATCAATAGGAAGATTAAGCCAGATTTGGCTACAAGCTAAATATGAAAATAAAATTTGTTAGACATCCTTTTTTTTCCCCTTTTCTGGCTACTTACTTGAAACCATGTATGGAAATATGTTGAATTTTTTCCTATATACCATACTACCTTGACAACTTGAACACATGTCTGTTGAATAATATTAATTTTGAAATTTTTCATTTCAACAAATAGAATATTCTTGCAGATTCAATATTTTCCTTCACAAAATCTTGGTCTTTTGAAAAAAAATTCTTTTGGAGAATTTCAACATTTTGAGTTTAATAATTTTTCAAATAAAAAATTGTTCAGTATTCTATAATTTCTTCATTGTTGGTCAAAAACTTTATGAAACCAACTTGGTGCACCCCTACTCATCACACATGCTTTCCAACACTACCAAGACCATGGCAAAAGAGGCGCCATGGTTTGGGAGATCACAACATAACAAACAAAACAAAAGAGACAAACAAACAAACAAAACAAACTTCTTAGATAGATGTCCAATTGTTTGAGCATTTTTCTTGGTTGTAAAGCATGGATAGCCCTATATATATATATATATATATATATATATCTCTTTCAAAAGAATTATTTTAAATGAGCGGGTCCAAATTTGGATAATATGGGGAAACAAGTCCTCTTTTGGAAGATGAAATAGGAACACTTTTTGACTACTTCTTTTGATTGACCAAATGCGTGTAAACCGCATCAAATACCGGATGAAATTCCCACACCCACCACCCACATTCATAGTACAGAATAAAAACAACATAGAACAACCTAGAAGTTAGGTCAAGAATCATCTTTAAACTAAAATCATAGAGTTATCCATAAAGTTACCCTCTCTTCCTGTGTCTTTGGGGCCTCCTCTCACCCCCCTATCCTCTCTTTCAGTGATATCCGCAAAGTAAAAGATATTTTAATAAATCTCAAAATTGATAAGTGATGATTGTCTCTAGAATGATTTAGCCAAATCTGGCTATAATAATCCAGACATAAAAGCACAAATTTTTAATCATCCTTCTATATTTTGGCTAAATAATGAAAACCAAATATAGAAATCAGGACCCCCTTTTTTTTACTATTATTTTTCTCATTTTTGGTGATTGAAGGTCTCCAAAAACACTTCATTTTTTGAATTTTTGAGTTTTTCTTTTTTCTTTTTGGCTAAATTTTGACATTGAAAAAAAAGTGCTGTTAGGAGTCAGGACCAATTTAGGCGAGAAAATCAGTTTGGTCCTCTGAGTTTTTTCCCTTTTTTTTTTTTTTTGGGGTTTTTTCATGTACTGTTTTCATCCTGATAATCCAACCTTTTGTTCAATTTGAAGAACAGTTCATGATCAACAGACACATTCCGGTTGCTATTACGAGTTTAGGATCATCACTGGAAGATTATGTCATATAATGTGCTCAAAATGACAGAATCTGCCACCCTAGGCTTTAATTCACTAAAGAATGGGCTGCACGGGGTAAATTATGTGAGGCAAGCACTGCCTGCCTCTGGGGGAGATCGGATGAAACCGCTAGCATAATGTGCCACGGGCAGTCCCACTATGTAATGATAAAAGTCAGTGTGGGCAGACGGAGATTTTTCAGCCTCAATTCATGTGGAAGATTCGGGCAGCCTTGCCAATTTTGCGGGCAGGTAACTCTGTTGTGTTCCCCCACACGTTCCCCAGATCTGTGAAAATTAGTTCACTGACTTTTAACACCAGAGAGTGGGCCACCCAGGGCAGATTGAGGGGCTTGCCGGGAACCAAAATCTGCCCTGGGCAGCCTGCCCTCAGCCCTACTAGTTGTAAGCTCTCTATTATACCCTTGGGGCTACTGCCTTAAGGTCTATGAAGCTTACAACCAATGTTGAGTGGTTATTAATATATCTGACCATGATATTACATATAATAAAGGAAGAAAGTTCCTTCCCCTGACTCCGGACGGACAGTGGCTACTTTCTGTAGCCACTGTCCGTCCGGAGTCAGGGGAAGGAACTTTCTTGTAGCTAAATATAAGTCGAAGGGTGGGACAATGTGTCCGTTCGATTCGTCATTCAACTGGACGGACATTTCGTTCATCCTGTCATCCGTCTATTAAAGCCGGACGGATGACGAACACAAGAGAGAGTTACGCAGAAGAGAGAGCCACAGAGAGAGACAGAGAAAGAGGGGGTCCTTGAAGCATGACAGGAGGCCGCTTTAAATATGAAGTTTTTCTCTGTAATGGAATTCTGTTTTTTTTGGTTTTTGGTAAATTCTTCAGGGCGTTTTCCTGTCTGCATTTTCAGAACTAATTATATTATTTTCAGAAATGTTGAAATTTTCCCCAATCCCCCCCCCCCCCCTCTCCCAAAACACAATAGAGAAAATAATATAAAATCTTTTAGAATAATATTTGTGCAATGTCCATTTTCAGCACTGAATATTCAAAAATAAAATAATTATTCAATATTGAATTTTCAATGATGAAGTTGCCACCAAAGGTGGGTGTGGAGGGGGGGGGGGGGGGGGGGTAGGAGAGAGAGAGAGACTGTGTGGTCGCGAGAGTTGCCATTTTTTCTTTTTTGGTGGGTTAGGACCGGCAAAGACCAACCAGTTTTAGGTGCATGTTTGATTTATTTTAAACACACACCTGTGCATTAGGCACGGGGCACACACTAGTTCATATTTAAATCCAGATATCAAACATCTGAAATTCAGGTAGGATATCAATTCTTTACCTAAATCCAGATATCAAAGAACGGGTAGTTAGGTTTGAAAAAAAAAAGTTTACAATTTTAAGTGTTGTGGTCTTGAGCTCATAACTATAAAGGGGCCCAAGCTAACACTTAGGCCCCACCTTTTTTTGGGGGGTGTTCTTATGTGCTTTTAGTTTTCTTTTTCCTGTTGTTTCAAGCTTTTCTTTCTTGTTTCCCATGTTTATTCTCTTGTTGGGTTCATGTGCTTCATTTGTGTTATGTATGTATTCTTCTTTCATGTGTTGTTGGGTCCCTGTTCTTTGTTTGTGATATTACTAGGTCATGGGCTTGTTTTTTTTTCATGTTGATGTTGCATTTATATTCTTTGCTCACATTGTTTTTACATTTTATTTGCGTTTTTTGCATTTTTGTTGTGCCTTTATTTTGCATTGTTATTGTGCACATCTTTCGCACTAATGTTGCATTTGTATTCTTCTTTTGTGTTGTTGATGTGCATGTGATGAAACCTTAATGATTATAAGGTTATGTCGTCAATTGTTAAAAGCAGAAAATGACATGGTAGTGGGTGGTTGATGGTAAGTTAAAAACGTTCATGTTTTTGTTTTTTTTTTCATTTGTTTGTATGCAAGTTATGGCCACTTTTTGCGTTCAATTTCAACAACGCTTACTTGTTGTTGGTTAGGTGCATTTCTAGTGGTGTTGTTGGTTTTGTGAGGATGCTTTGATGGACGTAAAAACAAGGAGCTAAAGAATAAAAGGAAGCGTTGCTTGAAAGTCGAAAAGGAAAGAGGGTTAAGAAATCTGTCGCAATCCTAGCTTTGGGCTTGCGATCAAGGGGTTGTAAGGTTGCGGGCCAAGAGGAAGTTCGGGAGTCACATCACATATTCCCGGGAGTGTAAGAAAGTGTGAAGGAGTGAACCCTCACACCCCAAGGTAACTCCCACTTTGGGAGTTGGAATGCCGGTGGACTTCCAAAACTTCATAGAGCGATTTCAGGGGGCAAAACTTAATGGATTATGGCGTTTTCTATATCATTGAAAAGCTTTTGAAACGTAAATGTCTAAAATGGGCTTGCATTGCTCATTTGAACATCTAAAACACAAGTTATGGTCAAAAGAAGGGTCGGGAGTCAAACTGTCAATTTGATTACTGACTAGAAAAAGTCGTGAATCGACCTGATTTACTTTGTTGCAAACAACGTGCAACATATCTTTGGAAAGCTCTGGACAAAAGTTACAACTTTGCTTTAGATTGCACCTCGATCAGAGGTCTTCTCACAAAGTTATGGGGCTCCAAAGTCGTGGGAGTCCCAACTAGCGAGATTTCGGGACTCTCACTCGAGAGTCCCAGGAGACAAAAGTCATTTGGATGTGGGCCTCGTGGAGAGGTGCAGAGTATACTATAAGGGGGAAGGTGGTGGCTTCCCCAAGTCCAAGCATTGGTGAATCTTGTGTGTTCGTGTTATCTGTGGTTCGTCGTAGCACCAAAGGTGATCCAACTATGCACTAACCACCTGTGTGGGTTGTGTGCACGCCTGTGTGAGTGAATGAAGCTTGTCAACTCTTCCTAGTCCCATCCTGGAGCTCCAACATCCCCTCTACCCCTCAAAGTGTTGTGAGCTAAGGAGCATGTTCTGACTCCTCCGTCTTCCGCTATCTTATACTTGGATTCACTTTTGAGTCTTGCAAGGAATTGGGAGTGCGTCAAAATCTGTGAAAAAGACAAGTGATGTTTAGTGTAGTTGAGGAGGCATTGGTTGTGTAGGTTATAATTATTTAAGGCAAAGACATCTCCTTGCATCTCAATAAGCAAAGCTTGTTCATGTTGTTTTTGCCTAAAAGTTGATGACCAGGGTGTGAGATGAATTGAAAGATCTCAAGGGTGGTAGGTAATGGATTCTCAATGTACATTGTCATTGTTTATTTTGTCAAGTATTTGAATGTGGATTGTGGTATTCTAAGAGAGCACCTAGAAATTGGGGATTGTGGAAGGGGTGTTGTTTTGGGAATTCATAGTGACATTGCGATGGGCTATTGATGGGAAACATTTTTCTTTGTCAAACTCATAAGTCATATCTTGTTTTGCATGTACATGTGTTCCAACATCTATGCGCCCTTAAGAATTTGTTGGTTGTGTGTCAATCTAGGTTGTTTCATTCCAATGTTGGTGTTGTGTGGGATGTTGGGACTAAATGTTTTTGTGTTTCTCATGCGGGTTTTGGGGAAGACATCTATGTTGAAGGGAATCTTATGGTTAGTCACATTGAGAACAACCTAAAATGGCCAATGGTGTTCATGAAAGTGACATCAGAATGAAATTAGAGCAATCTGACCCGAGAGATTTGAAGTTTTTTATTAAACTATATTGTAATCGATAACATCAGTTGTCAAAATAACTTTCAATGACGTTACTTACTTGATAAAGATGAATGTTGTTGGTTGTATGTTAATTAATTGGATGTTGATATGACATTTATGGCTTCCATGTACATGCCCCAATTTTTGGTATCAGAGTTAGTTACGGACCTATTGGGAAAGTGGCATAATTGTGAGATGTTGGAAGGATGTTGTTGCCATTATGAATAGCGAGACCATAATATCATAACTTGATCAACGTAACTTTGGAAAACATCGACCACCAGAGCAACAATATGGTTGTGAGTATCACATGATGACTGGAATTGGGTCTTCATCAACACAAGTAACTCCAAGTTCTTTTATGTGTGTGGATGGCCTTATCATTAGGAATGAAAAATTTCGTATGTTTCATGAAAGCCCTAATATTATTTCCTTACCAAAACTAAATATTAAATTTTTTTTATCGAAATTAGTTATCGATTTTAACTTACTAGAACATGTTACCATTTTGATTTATTGAAACTAGGTTTATTTACTAGATTAGATTGAATAATTTTAGGACCAATTTTTTTGAGGTCAAACTAACTATTTGTTCCACTATTTTTAAGTATTCTTCTTGAAGGTACTTAAAGCTTTCTACCTTAGAGGATTGTACAAGGGAATATTTTGGAGCATTTGTTATTATTATTATTATACTTTTGTAGATAAAAATTCTACTAGTTGTTTTTCTCTTCATATATTATGAATAATTTGTCTTTCGTATGCAAGGTTTTTTTACTTGTATTTGCTTCAAAAAAATTTTGTAGAAATTTATGAATACATCCTATTAAGTTTTGTCATGCCTTTTGTGTTTCAACTTTTTGCTTGTTTATTGAAAATACAAAGATTCTATCTTTTACTCCCCTATTTTATTCTTTCAAAACTTGATAGTTCACCATGTGGCTTTAACACTCCATTATAAATTGTATTTTGTTTTTTAAATGTTGGTTTTGGTAGATCCTATAATTTTTTTAAATTTCTTTCTATTCATCTAGGTAGTTTTTATAATCCATTTTTATTTTTATATATGATGTATTCACGAATGACATTAGGATGGAAAATGAACATTTGCAATAACCTAAAGAAATGTAAGTGCCCAAACAAAAAAAAGTAGAAATCTAAAAAATAATGAAAAGAAAATGAAAGAAAATTTGAAAAAGTTACATGCACAAAGATTATTTTGTAAACCAAATAGTAGAAATAGTATTATGTTGGGCAGTTTACTACATTAATGATAACAAAGAAGTTGATTTAATAACTCTTCAAAATTATGCATTATATAATTTGTCGCAACAATCCAATTTTGAATTTAAATTCAGAAAATAAGGTAAGAAAAAGATTAATCATATATAACACAACTTACGATATAACTACATTGAGAAAAAAATTGTATATGTAAACCATTCTATTTTTTTTTAATTTGAAAAAGAAATGAACAATCCTTTGAAAGAAGAGGAAAGAGAACATGCAAATAAAAGACCAAATATTTCTAGTAGTTCCACATCCAATTTTTTTGATACAAAAGAACCTTTCAAGAAAGATGATTTGTAGTGAAAATAAATTTTGGAGGATCTCGGATTTGTAATTGTGAAAAACCATTTTCCTTTGCAATTTGTGGAAAGTATTTGGTTAAAATGTTTTAGTATGCATTTGTGTCCAAGATTTGTTTTTCCTTCTAGAAAATATTTTTTTTGTGAATTCCTATTTGGTTTAGTGGAAAAAACTAAAAAATCAAGAAAAAATAGGCAAGAATTGAAAATTCAGTATGTGTCAATTCAAATTTTCTTTGAAGGAAATTGAATACTTTGTTGAAAACAAAGTAAATTTTTTATTTTTGTTGAACTTTTTATGTTTACATTTTGCTTTTGAATTCCTGCCAAACATAGTTTGACATTTTTTTTGCCTTTACAAATTTGCTAATAAAGTTATCATTTTTCATTGCAATTTAAAGATATTATATTATGTTACAATTGGCATGATACTTTGAGGATGATTCCAAGAATACCACCTCCATTGACATGACACATATTTCAAAATATTGTTGATTCCCTCGGTCCTGGTGTATTTGCTTGTATTTTGAACTATTCTAAGGGTCATTGGTTGTTAAGTGATGCATTAAACTTTGCCATATCCATGAGTCTAAACTTTAAGGATGAGACTGATTCTACAACCTTTGACAGCTTAATGAAAGAAGATGCAAATGTTGTTTTTGAATTATCACATATGGCTTTCAACATTAAACATGAAATTGTTAGGGTTTTGGATTTTTTTTTGTCCTTCTTTATGAAGAAAAAGACCATTATATGTTCTTTAAAATGTTGGATCCTAGGTTTAAGACCTATCATCTTGTGTCCTCACTTATTGGTCATGAACAAGGTAAGGCCATTATTGAAAAATATGACAAAAAATTTGTCTCATTATGTTTTTAAAATGTCATTATCATTTGTATTCTTTGGCTGAATCTAAAAGGGGTCTTGTTCATCAAGGGGTTGAAAAGGACAATGGTTTGGATATTTTTTATAGGATAGCTAGCACAAGTGAACCACCATTGGAATTGATTAGTAGAGAACTTTTGGTTTTCAATGATTATCAAGTGGATGTCAAAGACATTGAGTGTCCACTTCCGTAGTGAGAAAAACATAGGAGTATGTTTCCCATAGTTGATTTTTTATGTTGGACGAATTTTAAGGATAGTTGGATCTCAAATTGAAATAGAGAAGATCTTTTCCTTAGTTAGAATCCTTACTATTTTTAGGAAATGTTGTTTACAACAAAAAAAATTGGACAAATTGATTTTTGTCAATAAAAATTGATTCAATGATCCTAGAATAAGTTGTAAATCCCCTTCTAATTTGGTAGAGTTAATTAAGACTAATGCAGTTTTAAAAGAGGAGTTTGAAATAGTTTTTGAAAGGGATGAAGTTATGGAGTTCTAAATTTTAAATGAAATTTTTTTTTACAACTTACAAGTTTTCATCTATTTTTAGCTATCTTTAAAGTGTAATTTTTAAAATTTTACTTAATAAAATAATAAGATTATTAATTAATTATTATAATATTTTATTCTGATATTGATGAAAAAACTAATAACCATGTTATGAAAATCAATTGTTATTGTATATATGAAAACCGCCCTATCTTAGGGGCTGGGTGAATTTGGAAAAATTAAGAATCTTGGTACCCTGGTCGATTCTCACCAACCCTATATATGTGTGTGTGTGTGTGTGTGTGTGTGAACCAATCAGGTTCTCATAACATGATGTAAAACTGGAACCAGCCGGTTCTCACAAAAATTGAGAACCACCCAACACTGGTATGAGCCTCCCAAGGCAGTTGCCCTAAAAATTGGTTTTATTCAATGATAACCCGTGAGAATACCTGGATCACCATACGTAGTTGAGGTGCTTATGGGATCAGAGGAAGTGGCAAGTTCAACTATTTCATTGAAGACATCTCTTGCTTCACATTGTCTTCCCAAGTTTTACTCTTGAAACCCCTATTAGCAAGCACTCCAAAGAAGGAAACGACAATATATTTATTTTGTGATTGCCCAAAGCTTGATTTTTTTTTTAATAAATATTTTTATGTTTGTGACGGGCCAATTAATTGAAGATGCCCATCACGAAAGAAAAAATGATCAAACTTTGGGGGATCCTCACAACTAATTAATACGAATGGAAACCCCAAGCAAGAATGAGCAAATGGGACCCATGATTCTTGTGTTGGGTGGTTCCAAACAGCAATGAACAATAAGTAAGCTAAGTACCCATGTTGCTTGCTTACTATTGTTGTGACCCCTCCCCCCTCTTCTCCACCAACTATATATTTCTTGTACTTTGTGTACTCACACCCTTGCTCCACATTATCATTTTTTGACAGTCATAAAAAACATAAGAACCTAGCTACTACTCCTCTCTCACATTTTTCTCAACACTTTCAACCTTATCATTTTGGATGTCATGAATGGTTGAGTACCTCTTCTTCACATGCTTTCCAATGCCCTTTTTTGATTCCCTCTCCCACACCACATGAGTGATCAACCAAAATACCACCAGCCCAACCTTTTTTGTGTGATCTAAGTTTAGTAGTTTTAGTCTTTTGAAAACAAAAGGCCATATGAGAGGTGTTTGGTTCAAGTTATAGTACCTATCTGAAAACCAAAGGCCACGAGGAGTATTTGTTCCAAGTTATAGTATTTCGAAATCAACGTTGTGAGAATTATTTGGTCAAATCTGTAAAACAATGGGAAGAAGGTATGGTCATTTGAAGTTTTTTGTTTTCTCACAAGTTTCAACTAGGAAAGGAAAACTACTAGAGATTTTTTTAAAAGTAAATTTATGTGCACTTATTCAAGAGGAGATGTCGATGATGAAATTCATGACTTGTGTCTTCATGAATAAAAAGGAAAAAAAATTCATTTGAAAAATCCATGCACAAAATAAACCTTAAGGAGGGGAATACGAGCATTTCTCCAATTAAGATACAAACAATGTTGGTGGAACGTATGTGCCAGTGTGATTTGCTTTAATCTCATCTTGCTACGCTAATATCATCCTCCTCACGAGGTGCATGAAATCTTATCTCTTTCTTTCTCAATGTTTTGTTAGAGCAAACTTCCCAGGGGGAGATGTCCTACACGAGCTCCATCCGTGTTCACTCTCCCACCATAAATGTTTCAATGATTCATTGTGCACCTTATAACAACCTTTGCACTTTGCTTGGCCTTCAGATTGGTTACAACAATCACCTCTATGTGAATATATTGTAGAGCACAATAAAATAAAATAAAAGCCACAATTGTTTACACAATATCAGCTTAGTTTCAAATCTATTACATAGTTCATAGTAGACAACAACTCACATGTTTGAAAACATATGATCAACACAACTATTTAAGATCAGTCAATTGTTGTGAGAATGACAATATTTCCCTTAGATTACATATGTAAATGCCCAAAGATCCAATCACAATAAATGGAGATAGGGGTACATCAAAGTCCTAGGATTGCATTTGACATGAGGGTTTGTTAATTGATTTATAATATTAAAATATGTATTTTTCATACCAGTTTCAAATTGGATGTTGATTTTGAAACCAAAAATTATCCATAACATTATAAACATGAATGTTTTTGCATCAGCCCTACATTATAATAAAAAATGTACAACTATATTTTAAACCATAATTACAAATTGTAAATTATTTTAATCATTAAAGACATTTAGAAATCATTTTAATCCTAGATGCAATAGAAAAATATTTTTGAATAATTCAACATATGTGACCTTTCTTATGAAATATGTTAAAACTCACAATAAACTAAAAAAATTTGATGCACATTTTATTAAACAAAATTATGTTCATATTTTAAAGCAACAAAAACCCACTCTTTGATAAGAGCTTTTGTAGGTTAAAAAGATTTTCACAACACAATGAGGCGCTCCAAATTCATAAGATCTTCATTTCATGAGGAAATGAACACAATGTTGAAATATATATATATGTGACATATAAAAACTATCTATTTTTCAGACAAGATAGTGTATACCACAAATTGCATTTGACAAGTCCTTCGACTGCACTCCCAATCACAATTTGAATTTATGATTATCTATTTTTTCCCCAATAGAGACAGCATGATTCCTTTTCTTGAACTACATTGGTAAAATTGACCATTGAAAAAATGTGCCAAAAATGACCTTGTATATCCATTTTGGTCCACATTATCTTGCACTCAGATTGGTTTCTATCTTGAAATCAGGATTTTTAAAAAAAAAATTCAATGAAGTTTAATTGATAAAATTTGTAATGGATGATAATTGACAAACTTAGATTTAGTACCATATCCAAAACCACAATGGCAATCAAAACTACAGTTACAACTTTGGCCATTACCTTTGTCCCTATGGTTATTCATGTAGCTTTAGTAGTGGCCATGTGAATGAAACATAGGCTTGGGTGTCATGACCCTTGTTTGATTTAAATTAGGCCAACTAACTAGAAAAGTCCACAACTCTTTAGAAATGCTTGGAAAGTTCAAACAAGCAACTAAGGGCATTCCCTCCCCTTTTGTAAAGGACTACCCAAATTCACCAGGTTTGGGCACACTTTAGAGTGGACCCCTATTTCTTGTGAGTATGAAGAGAATCTACAACAAAAGTAGATTAAAGTTTAGTGTAGTTGGCGAACCACACCTTGTTGACGCCGATCGACTAAATGCAATGAATGGCATCGATAAGTGATTCCCTTGCACAACAATGTCGTGCATTATGAAATTCCTTCAAAATCCACACCAAACTTCCGCTTCAAAATGTTCCAAGTTTCAAATAAGGATTTTTTTTTGGGAGATAGTTGATGCCAATTGTGATATGGAGCACAATATTCTTGTACCCACTCTCAAGTCTAATGTGTTGTGTTTTGTTGTGCTTTTGAATCAATATTGGTCACAAGCTCAAAGCAAAGGTTAGAACATGTATTAAGTGTCTTGCACTTATTAAAGCTTGTAATTGCTCCCTATTCAATAAGATGTTACTTATTCAAGATATTCAAGATACACACTTTTTATAGGGTTGATTTGGGTCATTTGATGCTTCATTCAATTGTGTGCAAAAGTGCACTTGTTCACTTCTTTGTGCATACATGATTTTTGCTTGGCAGACTGGTGACTCTCAAAGATTGAAAAATTGTTCTGAGAACTGCCCATAACTCCAAATGCCAGAAAATCATTTCCACAGAATACTCTGCCCTGACCAATAACTGGGACAAAGCGGGGAAAGAAAAAAACAGACAGACCCCAAAAAACATGAAAATTGGAAAAACATCGTTTGCTAATTTTGACAATTTCTATTAAAATGTGCAACACCATTCCACAGAAAAATGACAAGTGAGTCCTTTCATTTCTATCTGCTTGACCAAGATGCCACACTCTGCAGATAAAGCTCCCACAAAAGAACACATGCTCTATAATTTTAAGCCAGAGCTTGAATATTAGTTGTCAGCTGTTTTAGACATGCAGCTGCTCTATTGATAATCCATTGTTCAAATTCTGGAGAGAAACACTCATGAAGCACCAAAGGTGACATCCATTTATGAGGTTTGTAACAACTTTGAATGTGGACCTTCTTGGATTTATTTCAACTGTTCCAAGGGTGTCCTTGTTCTTCAGATATACTACTGGGTGGCATTGATCATGAGGGATCCCTGACTATGTTGTACTGCATACAGTGAAATGGATGCAAAAACACATAACAGGAAAAGAAGTGACCTTCATTCATATGCTGCTTCGTGACATAAGATTGTGAAATCGCCTCAGAAATCCTCCCCTCAGAAGCCAAAATCCTACTAAAACACACACTCTTCACTCAGCAAGATCATATATTATTAACTCAAACTCACATTTCCAATCCCAGTCTTTTTACCCACAATTAGGGTGCAAAAACATGCCACTACTAACTGAGTACTGACCTTAATTGGTTGAACATAACTCAAGCTCAAATGAGACTACCAAATGGTGTCAAAAAGGTAAAATGTATAATGTGCATCACATAGTTATGGGAGTGCAATCAAGACAGAATGTAGTTATGGGACCCTTTCAAAAGTTGTGGCATCCCCAACACTCCGCCTTTCTTCTGTGTCTAGAAACATGGAGTACCTTTCCTGATGTTTGAAGGTGATGTCTGTCACCTAACCTCAGCTTGATTGGCCCTCTCCAAAGTTGGCAGACTAAAATTGAGACCGACAACAGCAAATGGGCAGTAGAGGGACCACAAAGTCTCTTGGTGATCCAAGGGATAATAAGCTTCAGAACAACCATCTAAAATCTGATCTTCCATGCTAGCCCTGCTACAACTTCAGTCCTGACAGTCCTTCTGGGAATTCCGAAGCTGACAGAAATGCTGCAACTGGATTTCCAGGTGTTGGAGGTGATTGTCTCAGCTGGGTCTGGTATGATCCCGCCCTGGCCAGTGCATCTGCATCTGTGAATGAATGGACACTCACTGTTTCTAACAAGAGCTGCCTTGTGATGAAATCTATATTTTCACGGAGAACTTCAATTTCTCCAAATGGTAACGTCAAGTCCAAAGCATGTTCACCAACTGAAAGAGTCTCATCTTTCTTGAATTTGATGAAGGGCATGCACTGCTTCTGAATTTGTTTGAAATCTGCTTGTTGGCCAACAGAGCTGCTCTTCAAATCTGCCATGATTTCTGCATCGGGTGAAAAGGTCCGTGTAGACCTGTAATGGTTTTGCAAAATCTTCATGCATTCCTCTTGCCACCCACCATACTTCTCTGCCACAAAAATGAGTGCAATAGAGGGTGGTTTGGAAGGTACCGGCACTCCAGTGCTACCTTTGGCACCTTGCTTGACCTTCTTGGATGCTGCTTGTTTTTGCAGGGTTTTCCGCACAGTTACAATCACATCTTGCAAGTACTTGTTGGCCCTCTGGAGAATAAAATCTGGAGCCTCGGCCAAAGGCCACCCTGCTTTAACTGCAAAGCCCTCTTGTTTGAATATCTCAGACCAAACATGCTCTGCATAGTGTGGGCAGATGGGAGTGAGAAGCCGTGTCTGCACATCCATGAATCTCCAAATGAGATCCTTATGCATACCTGCAGATCCGCAAGCAAGCCTGTATTCATCTCGGGCTGTTTGGAGATCATAGAAACCTGTCTTAAGTGCCTCCCTGAAGAGCATGGAGTTATAATTGTCTTCAGTTACTTTGATGGCAACGTTCATCTCATTATCAAACACCCGATCAGCAAATGAGGTGGCAGCACCTTTTCGCAAAGAAGACTCTGCAGCTAGAACTTCCTCCATCCATGTCAACTCTTTTGTCAACCGCAAAATGGCAGAATTTGCTGTCTCGAAAACAAAGTTCGCATCATCCATTCCATCACCAGCATCAGCTAATGCAAATCTAGTTGCATCAGCTGAGAATCTCTGAATTGAGGACAAAACAGTCAAGAAGTTGCCGGTGGATTTTGACATCTTCTCTGAGTTCAGCATAAGATGCCCATTACACCGGAATGCTCGAGGCCACTTCTGCTTCGGGAACATTGCCGTGTGGTTGTAAATGCAGAATGTCAAGTGGTTCTGGATCAGGTCTTTACCGGAGACACGGAGATCAAAAGGGTACCAGTACTCAAACTCCTTTCGCATCTGGTAAAGCAGGTCTGGAGAGATTGTTGTCTTAGGCATCGGTCCTTGTTGGAAGATGTACTCCCAAACCTCATGAGTCATCTCTTCAGGCCTGATTTGACTATTTGTTCTCCCGTACAAATCTCCTCCCTGTAGAATGTGAGCAACCGTGTAGAATGCCATGTAAATTGTAGAGTCAGACAGTGATTCAATGAGGAACTGAGGGTCCCAAGGAACTCGTGTTCCCAAGCCAAAGGACCTAGAGCATGCCCACTGGTTAAGCCACCCCAAAGTATGCTCAAATCCATGACGAGTTTCATCATTGAAAAGCTCCATACTTGTCAGGCATTCTTCAGCTAAAGCTTTCCATTCTTTCTCCCCATAGAGCAAGTACCACTGGTCAGTGAGAGCAACAACACATTCATCCCCTGACCTTGACATAACCTTCTTCTCAGGCTCAGAGTAAGACACAGCTTGATTTGTTTCTTCAAGCAGCTTGCGAATCAATGGCTTGGCATCTGAGACCTTCGAACCAGCATGTGCACCCACCAGCATTGTTCCTTCAGTAAAGCCCTTTAAGTATGTCAGGCGTTTGGCTTCCGCCAGTTTCTCCTTATCATTCTGACTCTGGATCTTCAAGTCAATGCAGACTTTTTCTGCTGCCACATCCCCGAATTCAGGAATGTTGATAATTGGAATCACCTCGAATGGCAGAACCCATTCATCTTGAACCCTGAACTTCTGCCGGAGAGCTGGCTTCGACTTCAGATCCTTAAGGGCCATGTAATCATCAGGAGAATCACTTGGCACACTTGTTACTATTCCCGTTCCTTTGTCTGTGAGGATGGTGAGCATGGGAAGAGCATAAATTACAGAATGTTTGGTGAGAGGAGAATGGAGGGGAAGACCAATTAGGTCATGACCTGTGAGCTCCAATAGACAAGTAGGCTTTTCAGGTACCCTTGACATGTGCTGGTAGGCAAGGTTCAGAGCAGCGCGCTTGGTAACTACAAACACTTCCATCTCATTGATTTCAAAAGCTCCGTACTGGCCATCCGGCAGCACCCAAGCATTTGTCTGTCCGTACATTGTCTCAGGTCTCAGTGTAGCTGCAGCAAGAAACACTCTCTTGCCACTTAGAGCTCTTAGCTTTCCGGTGAAAGGAGCAATGACTTCCATCTTGATAAGAGTATATTCTTGGGGCTGCACACCTTCACCCGATGCTCGATCATGATCTGCACAAGGCTGACCATCAAAGGGAGAGTAAATTGTATTCCGCATTGCCTTGATGATCTTCCCCTGATTCTTCAAAGTTTGCAACTGCCACCTCACAAATGAATCATAAAAAGGATTCATGTCTGTGGTGATGAAAGACCGCCGCCAATCCACACCTGCTCCAAAAGCTTTCAGATGCTCCTTGGCAAGAGGAGGAAAATACTCAAGCCAGTAATAAGGATCCTGGAACTTCTGGATGTCCTTATCCTCCAACTCCAGAGCCTGCATAATCTCCCACTGGTACTTGGCAGTTCCAGCTTTGGCAGTTGTTTTGGACTTCTTACTCTTGAATTTTTCTGGCTCCACTCTCTCAGGAGCTGCAGGAGACTCAGCAGCCACAGGAGGAAGACCCACAGTCGTCTTGTTCTTGTTCTTGTTCCCATTTTCCTCTTCTTCCTCCTCGTCTGCACTTGGAAACACAGGAGGGTTTCCGAACTGTGCAACTTCCCTCGCCAGTTTGTCTGCACATGCCTTGATAGGCATGCCGGTACAATGGAAGGCGAAAGGGAACAGCACTTGCTTGCCTCTCAGCCGGTGATACGCAGCAGCAAATTCTAATTTGGAGAGACTGAAAGCATGACCCAAGTGCAGCAAGCCATTCATGTAAGGATAAGGGAAGTTGCCGAAAAACTTTTCACCTTCTTCAGCAGCAGCTGCTGCCGCCGTCGCTGGTGCTTCCACTTCAAACACTTTTCCATCCTCCCACTTCTTCTGCACTCTCTTCTCTATCTCCAGCAGCCTATCCCTGCGCGCATGACTCTTTATTCCCTCCATAGCTTCCCCTCGTCTCGCCTCCCTTCCCGCACGCGACTTCCACCACCCTCTCCCGCACAAACTCCCTCGCGAGAAGAGGAAAAGAGAGCGAACGAGCTTGCTTTAGGGTTTTACTAGGGTTTCTTCCTCCTGCTCTTATCCACATCTCAATCAAGGTCTCGATATCCACCTAGGCACTCACTCATCCACGTCTCAATCGAGGTCTGTATATCCACCTAGGCACTCATCCACATCTCAATCGAGATCTTGGGATACATATAGGAACTCATCCGTATCTCAATCGAGATCTTGATATCATCCTAGGCACTCGTCCTATTTATCTCCACGGGACCAGGTTTTTTTAATAAAATATTTAAATATAAATATTAATGTTAAATTTTAAATTTGTGACAGCGAAAATCTGGCGAACTTTTCCCCCCAAAATAGCAAAATTACAAATTTGGGAAAAAAAAATTGGGAATTTCCCAAATTACGAAATTACAAACTTGGGGAAAAAAAAATTCCAAAAATTCACCAATTTTTTGTCAAAAAGAAGCAAAATTTGTTGGGAAAAAAAGAGATCACACCATATCAGGACATTTAATTGATGTGATAATAATTTAAATCCTCTTTTCGGGAAAAAGCTTTACCCAAACAAAGGGCCTTTACAAGCATAATGCAATAGACAAAACAATAACAGTTGGTTTTTGGCCTTGCCTACCAAGGCAAGAAGATATTGTGTTTAGGTTCATTATAGAGTATTGTAGCTTAAGGGACTTTGGCCCCTAGGTAATAATACTAATAGGTCTATTTTTATATGAGGATTTTGAAAGATCATAATTTTGGCTTCTGTTGAAACTTGAGATTAGTTACAGGGTTATAATATCTTGAGGGATTTTGGGTTTCTTTTAGAGGATTTTTCGAAGATTATATTTTTTGCAATGGTGAAATATTTGAGTTTCCATTGATTCTTCTTTTGCCTTAAAATACTTTTTAATGTAAATGGCAAGGCCACAGTGTGACACACCCCCTTGTTTCATATACTAACAATCAATAGGACCTAGTCAAGCAAGAAGTGGCCGTGAGCTTGAAGGGCAATGTCCCCCTCAATGGCAATTATTCACATTCAATTCTCCGAATCAAAATTCTGGCAACCTATATCTACAATTTGCATTCCAGAAACACATTCAATATTACGCGTAGAATCGGTGACTTGCTCTGAAGAAGACATTTTTTCAGAACCCATAATATGTACCTAGAATTGCTCTGCAATATCAAGTCCTCAAAGAAATAGAGACCAATTGGTCCATGTCTGGGGGTGACAGTGGTGCAATGGCCGACACTATTCCATTGCTGCTAAATTCGAGGAGCTTTCTTCTGTCTGCAGCTTGCTCATTAACTACATCCTTGGGTTGGCCTATTATACCTCGTACTGTATATATATCCTTACTTGCGCCTTTCACTTTTTTGTTGTTCATGATTGTGGAATTGCCCGTGTTGGTAGTAGCTGGGATGGTGTTGGGTTGGGAGACACAGGGCAGGACAAGCGTCTGTGAATGGGATTTTTCAACATGAGCTTGTCCTGCTGGCAATGCATCACTGAAAACTCCAGCCTCACGCAGTCCTTGCACAATCACCTGAAAAAGAAGGAACCCATTTCTTAATTGTCATCATCTCTCTCTGAAGCCCTCCTCCCATGAGAGGCTAAGAGTTCAATACCTGGAGTGATTGCAAATAATCTAGGGAGAAGTTGCAGTATCAAATTAGTCAGAAAACCATACAATGAGGTGCGTGCAAAAGAATCGAAGACACCTTTACCTGTGGAGCATAGATTCGTGTCAAGAGACCATTTCTCATCAGCTTCAAGTTCAGCTCCTTGTCTGTCCACACAACATGCTCCTTGTACCTGTAAATTTCAGGTGCATGCAAATCATGTCACTTTGATTCTCCTGTGACAAAGTGAGAAAGCAGATGAGAGGGAAAAAGCATGAAATGTGACAAAGTTGGTGCACAGCAGAAGTTGAGGGAAAGGTAGATTACCAGTGCCTCATCTCTTCCTGTGAAGCTGTTGAAGCAATAATGAAGGCCTGCAATAGAACCATAGCCATGGAAAGTGAGAACTACTATCCCGACCCACTAGCATAGCTGTGTAAAACAAACTGATTGGAAAAGGTTGCACACATGAGCAAGAGGTATAAGTACAACATGCTTACTGCACGATCAAACTCAAGCATGAAGCAGCGCTTCAGATCCTCCTTAGTGGGTTTGCATCCACACCGGTCCCGACGTGAGCTCAGATCAGAGAACTTGGTATATGTGTAATGAAGAACTGCAGCCTCCTCAAATTTTATTTCACTACGACAAATGCAAAATCAATACAAGTCTTAACAAACTGAAAACTCCAAAACCTAGAACTCAGCTTCCTGTCCAAGACGCAACAGCAGCCCTCATCTGGGTGTGTCTGCAGCCAACAAAACTACACTAAACACTGAACTTCTGTACAAGCCAGAGCATCACATGATGCTTGACAACAGCCTTAAATGCATCATAGAAATCTGTTTGAGTTGAATTTCTGCAATGAGGAAATTGGGTACAAAGGAAGGAAGCTTGTTCTCTCACTTGGGTGATTTCATGTAATTGTGCCACCGATGAGCTCCATTGGGCCTCATGTTGTCCTGGACACGGGAAGCTGCCTTTCCATTTCCATAAGTCAAGAAGTAATTAGGGTTACCACGAGTGGCTTCTTGGTACAGTTCAAAATAGGTCTCCTTCATAACATGGTCATAGTTCTTCTTGAACATCGATACCTGCAGCTTGTACAAAGAAAGACATGTGAAAGTAGAAACGGGTGTTGTTTGTGTAAAGCACCTCAAAACAACAGAACTCTTTACTCGTCCCTCTTTGCCACAGCAAACTGAAAAAATGATTGGCATTTGAGGCATGTCACATCTTTGCAGTTGTGCATTGAGAGACAGGAGAAAAAGAACCACTCTTCACTCACCTCACTAAAGGGATCCTTGATGTCATCGTGTTCAATAGCGCTCTCCTGCATCAAGAACACCCACCCATATGACACCCATCAGACAGATTATCCATGTTTGTTGCAAGGAAGAGGATAAGAAAAAAAAAGGATGAAGAGAAGAAAACAAACAATGAAGGAGACATTGGTGTCACTTCCAGAACTGCTGCTGCTACTCACAAGGTGTAGGATGGGCTGAATCATGAATGAAGAAGAGGAAAAGAAAAGAAAACACGAAAGAAAGAGAGAGAGAGAGAGAGAGAGAGAGAGAGATGAAACTTGCAAAATGCAAAAGCAATAAAATATATGCAGTCTCAACCTCCCAGCAAGGGCCCACAAGGAACAAGCTTGTATGTTAGAATGAAAGAACCTAGCAACAAAGGCAATTCTGGAATTCTCACATCTTTGTGCATGCCATGAAGTTTAACTCACATAATTTGGGAACACAGCCATATCCACATCTGCTGCTACATCTTGTAGCAAGCGTTGCAGTGAATATTCTGCAGCACCTGCTGGGTGTAGCAACTCATCAGTGTCAAGATGAATTATCCAGTCCATGCCTGCTTCCTGCACTCAGGTTGCAAAATCCACACCAAAGATCAATCATCAGCCTGTTTGTCTGTTTGTGTCCCACACTCCTTGTGAAGAAAATGGTGCAGAAATGCCATTTTGATCCTAGACATCCCAAGAGATAATCCCAGAATATCCTTGGATGATCAAAGACACACATAATGATGCAGAAATGAGGGAAAAATTGCCGTGTCTTGTGCAGTGGATGCAGGCAAAACTCACCCTTGCAAAAACAATGGCCATCTCCATGTTTAGGGACTGCTTCACAAAAAGCTCATAGTTACAGGGCTTGAAAAAGAAACCTGCCAACCAAGTCTCATTCCAAATCCGACTGCAAAACACACACACACACACACACAACAGCACACACGTAGGTATTCTCTAATGATTTTGCATTTACAAAAAACACTCTGTAGTTGAAAGAATCACAAAAATGCACTACTGATATCATCTCCAAGTGGTATCAAGTGTGCAAGGATCATGCTCCCTGAATTTGTGATACTTCTGGAAGCAAAAAAAACACAGACAAAAAGCCTGATAAAATGTCAAACCTCTTGGCCTGCTTATCTTCCAGCTCCTTGGTAGGATGGATTACCATCACCCCCTGCCATCACCCACACAACATTCATTCCAATCTATACACTCCTGACAAAGAATTGGTGGAATGCAATGCGACCTAAACAATTTTGCCAACTGAATCATTAGATCCCTGACAAGTTTGCATGGGTATTTATCTATCTATCACACTCCTGTTGACATAGAGATTGTAAGTAAGAAAGAGTCAAGAAGGCAGTAATCCATGAAGTGTGGAGATGAGTGTCCAAATTATTGCGAGCAATTGGTGGCTGTCCAATACAACAGAATGAATAACAGAGGTGTAGTGGTGGTAGCAGAAGGGTAGAGGACAGCATACAGGGATGGCTTCAAGAACTGCAGTTGAGTGGGGGGATGCAGCCTTGCTTTCAACAAAGAGGAAGAAATTGGTGACCCCAATGACCCGATGGTAGTAGAGCCATGGTAGAATCTGCTCTAACCCTGCTGATGTGCTTGTAGTTATTGAGATCTGCATTCCCCCCACGTTCTCGTTTCCCACACCAAATACTTATCAGCAAAACCCTGACCCAGCAAAGAACCAAAACACCCCTTGGAACCCTAACCCTTGGGGCTTAACACTGGATATTTGTCGGGGTTCATGAAATCCATCCAAGAAGACGAAGAAGAATGATCCGATCCGTATGTGAGCAGCAATCAAGCTTACACAACTAAGAAGAGGGTTTAGGATTTTATTTTTCTTTGGTGGATCTCGGTGAGTTTACCTTGGGAGCGGCGGCATTGAGGATGTCGTACTTCCATCCTGGTTGATGCATTCTACCACCACGCTGCAGCAACTGCTTGGCACAATCTGAATTGGAGATCGCACCGCCTGCACCGCCAGCACCTGTACGCGAGCTGCGCAAGTCAAGCTGCAGCACAACACCAGGGAGGCGGGAGTTGCCGCCTGCGGCAAGCTGCCCAATGCCAGCCGGATCCACCGAGCCGCCGCCGCCGCCTGCTCCTCTCCGTTGCAACACGAATGCAAACAATGCTAGCGACAATGGCAATGCTGTCAAAACCAAAAGTATTTTCGATGACACAGCCGATTGATGAGTCGCCACAGCCGCAGCAGATCGGGAACTGTAACCTCCCGCCATTTACCACTTCACAGCACACTCAACCCCACAAACCGATCAAACAAAAAATCTTCAAAGCGATCTCCGAAGATACCCTCCTCCTCCTCCTCCTCCTCCTCCTTTTCTTCTTCTGCTTCTTCCTCTTGCCAATTACAAAAGGAAACCCATTCTTCCCAAAATCTCCATCTCTCTTCCTGCAAAAACAATTTGCATTCTCTCCAGATCTCCATCTTCTCTCCTTCAAAGAGAATTTCCATTTCCGTAAACCTTTCCTCTTCCTGCTCCTCCTCTGCTATCTCTTCCAGCTTTCGAAGTGCTTCCGAGATGGATCAAAAACCAAAAACCAAAAACCCTGTTTGTTAAACCCTAAACCCTAAACCCCCTTTTCCTCATTAATTGTCATTTTATGACCTCTGATTTGTCATATCCAAAATTTGGCTAATTTTTCCTACACATGGCAAAATTAGTCAAATTTGCACTATTAAAAACAAAAATTCCAGAATTTCCCAATTCTTTGCTTCCTTTAGAAAACAACAAAATTTGTTGGAAAAAGATCATAGATCCCACATTCAATTTTTTTTCAACAAATCTCACTCAATGATTTTTTGGGGGAAATTTTAGTTTTTTCAACCCAAAAAAAAAAAAAATTTGAGGAAACCAGGGAAAGGTTTGTTTTTCTAGTGTAAATTTGACTTCTTTTTCTATTTTTTGGAAAATATTTTCCATTTTTTAATATCACAAAAGTGAAAAGAAACCCTAAGATTCCTACCCAAACAATTTTTTTAATTAAAGATAAATGAATAAGCTTCTTCTTGTACTCACACAACACAAGTATAACGTAGTACTTTTACCATTTCAACAACAAAACTGTTGAACAATTAGTTAAATTTGAAATCTTAATTTTGGCATTTGGTTTTTTTAATTCTGAAAATTTAGATACGTAATAGTTATAAGAAATAATAAACACGGATTTGTCAATGTTATAGAACAACCTAATGTGTTTAAATTGTCTCGGTTTTAAGCCAATGTCATGAAAGCTTTGTGATTCAAAACTTGACGAACTGAAAATTTGATTTTATTAAAATTTTGGCACAAATAATAAATATTCTTTCAAAAGTTTAACAAAATGAAAAATAATTTAATTTATGCTGAAATGGTAAAGGTACTATGGGTAGTGTGATTCATGTTAATTAGTTGGGGGTACATCATACTCTTTTTTTTCTTTCACCCCTCTTAGTTTTTTCATTGGCCCAATTGCCCAAAACATATAATTCAAGTTATGACACACTTAAAATATTTATTGTCTAGATGACTTGTTGATTTGAAAACTCATGCATGCAAGTTCATGTCAAAAAATACTTTTATTCATAGAAGTCAAACTTCACATATGAAGTTTTATGTATGGAAATTTCAAAAAGTATGATTTGCAAACAAGTTTGCAATATGAAAAAGAACATAGCAAGTTTTGAAATTTTGTCAAATGTACTTGCAAGATTTTGTTGTTCACATTCTAGAGATGACATCATCCAAGTTTCTTATAACTCTTTAGCAAGTTTTGATATTCCAACCTCTCTTAACCTAGAACCAAGGTTTGTGTGTTCATAAAAACTTTTGTAACATCATCCAACTCCGCAACTTGGGGCATCATCATGCATTTCCATAAAGATTGTGACCTTAAACAATCAATCCCATTAGTTTTGTATGGCAAAACTCATGATGTTGCAAGGCAAAATTGTTCAAATCCTAGCATCTCCAAAAGCACAATTAGAAAAGTACTACCAATCTTCTTCTTCATCTTGTATTTGCAAAAAGGTTACAATCCTCTCCATGATGTTGATATGTGTCAAACAACCTTATTCTTACAAAAAACAAGTTCCATACTTGACATATTCATCAATTGCCTTTTACATCTATTCAAAACTATCGTTAATATCACAAAATTGATAAGTATTCTTCCCTTTCGTCTTTCAAGTCATATCCACTCATGCTAGTGTATGTGTGCATGCCAACTCCCTTCAATAGTTTGCAGTGCACATGATGTCCTAGTGGAACAATTGTCACATCATCCCAACATAAGGTTTTTTTGATCAATTTGTTCAAAGTTATATTGTTGAAAATATAAATCCTACACACCATCTAGAAATGAAGTTTTGAAAGACTCCCTCCTCTCTCCAATTCACACAATCCTAACACACATTTATACTTTATGAACTTCTCCATAATAGCCAACATCTTTGTGGGAATGTCAAAACACCCTACACTAATTGTGATGTTAACTTCCAATAGTTTTTCATCCTTCAATTTTTTTGTGCCTTTGTTTTTTGTATAAACTTTAAGAACTTAAAAAGAACACATGAATCTCAACCAAATCTTCAACTAAAAACAAGTAAAGATGAAAAGATGGGAAGACCCAACCAAAAAACCACCCATGGCCCAAGAAAATTAAAAAAAACATTCATTGGTTGAATGCAACTTTTATTTCCAAAATTGTTTGTTACCATTTTTGGCATTGGCTAATGGTAAGGGAAAACATTGGTCACATATTTTGACATATTCTTAACAAAAAAATAACTCCCCCATCCCACCTCTAAAAGAAAAAAATGAGCTATCGTGAGTGCATGTTGAGCCTTCCCATGGGTTGCATGAAATTTCTTTTTCCAAAACTATTCATTGCCATTTTTGGCCTAGGCCAATTATAGGGGTAGAATTTTGGGGACATGACATAACACAAGCACACACACCTCATTTGAAACCCAAGGGTTATGTAAGGAAAACTTTCTCACCACAAATTAAGTTTTGTTGACATGGAACGTATAATTTTAAACCTTTTTGTGGAAATTTTAAGCGCATGATTTAATGAATACAATTTTTTTTCACCCAACATAAAAAGAGAAAAAAAAAGAATGATAATTTTTGGTGTCATTTGATTGTAACCCCTAAAGTTGTTTAGTTTTTTATTTCAAAAGAAAGTTTTAGTCATGATTTTAACTTTTTATTCTTTTTTGTTTTTTCTAGAACTTTTAGTCCAATCTTGAATTTGTTTTAGGGTTTATGGATTTAGATAACATTTAGATTTAATAACAAGGTTTATAACATTTAGATTTGAAATAACATCATTTAAATGTTTAACTCAAACATAGACCATCACTTGAATGAAAGAGTCAACACTATATGAATGGATCACATGTGTTGTTCACATAAGGGATCTTTCTTAGCATAATTACAACTTGATTAAAATTAGATCAATTTTTTTATAAAGAAAATAAAGATATTTTATTGCAAAAGAAAAAAGAAAAAAACAATCACAAGGCCAAAAGCCAAGGGACATCACCCAAAGGACCAAGGCAACAAAATACACTGACATAATAGTTCTAGACTTTGGACACTAAAAATTTCCAAGAACTTTAAAACCCAATCTTAAACAAATTGCATGTTGAACAACCTACAAAACTAAACGAAATGGCAACTTCTTTAGTGCATTGGTAATTATATGCAAATTTTCTTTCCAAGCCAATCTCCCACAATCTAGGAAATGACTCCACATAGTAAATTAAACTAGGTATGAATCCATCTCTTTTGATTAAGTTAAAAGACAAGATCATTCCTCTCCACCAATATCCAAAACACAATGCCTATTACCAGATGCCACATGAAACTAATCTTTTTAAGCCTCCCTACAAGCTTGTCATTAAACACACATTGCTCAAATATCTCCCCCAACCCTAAGGTTACTAGAATCCCCATTAAAGTTTCTACAATATGTCAAGGGATCTCACTTGTTGCAACCATATTGTATGGATGTGAAGCTAAAAGGAATATAAAATCAAAGGTTGGGTTTTAAGGTTTGAATATGTGAAATCCCCAAGGCTAGAAAAATTTGTCAATGTGACTATATAGTTGTAGGTTGGGGGAACTTGCAATTTAACCCCCGAGTGTGAACATGGGAGAGGATGCATTAGTCCTATTCACTTAAAACTACCAATCATGGGAGGAAGATGCAAAGGAGTGTGTCAAGGACTTTCAAGGCCAACCAAAAATAAGAGGAGTTTGCATCACATTAGAACTAAGTTGGTGTGGTCCAAGATTTGGGAGAAGGATAGGGCTAAACTTTCATATGGTCTTTATAGCACAAAACAATTGTGATTAACAATTGGAGATAAAAAATAATGATCTCATGGACCACAATTTCCTCGTTTGTGGAAATGGTGTGATAAAATCTAAGCTCCATTGCCTCTAGGAGTGAAGCCAAGTGCAAATGGCTTGGCACTAGACCATTAATATCATCAACATATTGCAAGCTATTTCAAGCAGGTGTAGGTAGAGGAAGAAACTATTGGTTGAACAATGTTTTGAGGAATTGTTGTATTGGGCACACCACTAATGGGCATATGAACTTTTGTAATGAGAGTGATTGCATTTTCAGTCTTTCACATCTCCACACACACCTTCTATTTGGGTCTTTAATTAAATGTTTACTACATCCAACATAGAATGTTAATTATTTCCCCTTGTTAGGGTGGCCTTTCCATTGAAAACTTGCATTTTCATCTTTTGAAATTTGAGTCCTAATTGCTTTTGACTTCATATGTTCCAAATTTGCAATTCAACTTTGCAAGGCTTGTTGCAAGCTCCAACATTAGCTACACCTTACCTTCTGCATGAGCATTTTAATCCTAATGAAATGGAACCTCAACTACACCCTTCTTTGAAATCTTTGCACCTTTTGGGAAGACCATGCTAATGGAAAACAATTAGGCCAAGGTGCAGCTACTTGATGGATAGAGTTTATTAGATATATTAAACGAATTAGGGTAAATCGGCCCATCATTGATTACATGCCTATGACTGAACACTTTGGCAGATTTTTTTCAATTCCTCTTCATTTTGAGCGATTTAAAATGTTATAGGAGTGACTTCTCAAGCTTTACAAATCATCTCTGAAATGCAAAGCCAAATGACCAGCCAAAGAAGCGCAATACAGAAAATATGTTTTTCAAATTGCGAGACGTTTTTTTTTTTTTTTTTCATTTTTACCTCTCTTATTTTCAAACCTCATAACTTTCTTATTTCTTGTTCGTTTTAAGCACTTTGAAGTGTTACATGAGCACCACCTGAAGTTCTACAAATTATTTTGGAACTATAATAAGAACATAATAGTAACATACAAGGAACTTTTTGGGTGTTCGATAACCAGCATTTGTAACTTTTGATGGTTTGTTTTTTTTCAAGTTATTGACCCTTTTTACTTTTGGGGGGTGTAGCTTTCTCAATTATATTTCATTTGTGACAATTTTTAATGCACTAGATGCACCAATAGAAAGCGTTCAAGTTTGGTTTCAACACCCAAAACAATGGAACCCTCCCTTTGAATTCGGTGTGCCTTGATGCTTAAGTGTTCAATCATCGACCAGTTTACCCTACTGTGTAAGTGCCACCTTATGGACCAATACCTATGGTCAACTACTTTATTTTTACTACCCTTTTTGGAGATCATGATGTCTCCACAATTTATGCCCAGCCTAGGCCACAATTTATGCTGAACTTAATTTGGACTACTAATTCTTCTCAACCCATGAAGGATTGCAAGATGCATCCAATAGACCTTTTGGGGTGGGTGTAGGGATGGTAGGATGTTGGATTTTGTTGTTCCCAGTGTGTTCCCACCAAATTCCAATTAAGTTCCCAACCTGTTCCCCAAGTGTTCTACAACATGTTCCAAATGGCACTTCATCCCACACATGCTTTATCCAAAATCATCATCTTGGAACCTATTCTATAGGTGGGCACATACTACATATTACTTATATGTTTCTGTATTTGATGTGAATACTTGTATATTGGGGAGCATGCAAAGTTTCAATTTTTTTTGTTGTTGTGATGGGGCAATCAAAGAGGCTCATCTCAGTATGGAAATTTTCTGAATTTGGAAGGCAACCCACCATATCTAATTAACATACATGGTTCACACTAACATACACATGTGTAGATTGTGCATATTTACAAGTCCAAACTCAGTGTCATACCATTTGGCTGTACTTTGTTTGAAGTCCTGTGTACAGGCCATTCTTGGTTGGTGTAGATACTATTGGTAACTTTTTTTATCAAATTCTCTTGACCTCTATGTAACTCAAAAACACTTGGTGTGTTAGCTGAACCACCAACTCCAAACACCTTAAATAAGACTCATAATAAGATGGTTTGAACAGATATAACTACCATCAAATGTAAATTGCTTAGCATCTCCAAAGCTCCATACACCACACACTAAACCAACGGGGAAAATGACAAATCAAACAAAAAGTCTGTCATAGGTCAAACCAGAGGTATTTACAGAGCTGTTGTGAGTGGGAACATGATCACAAGTGCAGTCATAAAACCTTATGAGAGCCAAATGAGTCACACAAAGTGTCAGACCATCACAAATAACAGTGATGAGCTGCCATGACTACCCAGTGACTTCATCCACTCCTGACAGTGGATGTAGATAAGTATACAATCAATCCACCCAAGATTTTGGGCAAACCATTATCTCAAACAGCTCTAAAAGATGAGGAACTGGGTAGATCACTGTCTATTAAGCTTGGTACAAGATACCATATCCTTTTGCGGTTCCATGATACTGTAATCTCTAACCTTTCAAATAATTTAGCATATGTTTCAGCATGACTGTATATAGATAGCACTCTCAAGACTTATGAATGCAAACAAGGAACCCTGCAGAGATTCATGAAAACAACACACAATACAAAAGACATGCTCCAATGGTGCCTGCAAGTTCCACTCTTTATACCCAGATATCAGAGGTGCAGTCACCTCCAGGGTAGCGTGTTTCATGAGCAAGTGCAGGACCTTCAGGTTCATCCCCAAAATCAACAAAAAAATTCGGGTTTAAAGACAAACCACCTTTCTCCGTGTTGACATCAACTAGAAGCATATGGGAGCCTTTTTCAGTCAGTGATGGGTAGAACTGATGATCCCAGGCACTGAAGAGGGAGTTTGTAACATATAGACGCTTTCCATCCAAACTCAATTGAATCATTTGGGGTCCTCCTCTCAACGTCTTTCCCTGAACACCCTCCAGTCATGTTATTCCTCTGTTTGGGAATACTACGGAAGTAATGGAAACCAACAAAGAACATATTGTGTAAGTTGAAGAAGAAAACACTTACTTGGATATCAGGCACAGTTGATTGCCAAACTTCACCACCACTTTCCTCTACCCAGACATCTCCTCCTTTGCGGATTAGCCCACCAATCCACAGTTGGCCTGTTAGGACTGGATTGGCAGGATCTTCAATGTTGTATTGCCTGACATCACCATGTAGCCAGTTGGAGAAGTACAGGAAGCGATCATCAAGTGAAATGAGAAAGTCGGTGATCAGGCCTGGCATTTGAGGCAATATCCAGTTCTGCACCTGCAAAGCTGGCACCGATATTGCTACCTGTCCCATAGATTGACATCACAAAAGTTATTCCCCATTGTGAAGATTGAAGAGATTTGCAAACCTAGACCAATACTGATTCCATGCTTGCATTAGTAGAGCTTTCAAGTAGTTAATTTGAGAATAAGTTCATCACCTGAGTATCCCATGTTTCATCATCTTTCTTAAAAAAGCGCACCATTGTACTGCTGAGTGCACACCCAACATACCCTGTAGCTTTGTTTGGGTCATGTAAAAATCTTATCTGCACCCGCATGTGTGAGTCAGAACTTGCCTGCTTGAAAACCTTACAATAGTTCTGAACGCTTTGTCAACCAACCATGCAGACAGCCTCAATGCAAATCCAACCAGTAACCCCTCTCAGCATGTCTCTACTTTACACCCTTGAACGCAGAATGATTCTGCCATACATGGATTCACGACCATGTGTATGCCTTTTCCCTCATAGCAAAAGGTCAACAAGCACCTGATTGCAACATGATTGCCCACCAGATAAAGCCAGGATCACACAGTTTCTCAGACCTGCCAGGGTAATCTTGTGATTTACCCCGGTTGCTTCTGTGACATTAACTAAAGTATCACTGAGGTGACAAATTCTTCCAGTTTGACCAAAAACTATGAGGTACCACAAAACTAAACCCAAATTAAGAGCTCAACAAGTATGTCTGATCATACCTCAAGAGGGATGAGGCCAGTGTTTCCCAAATCAATTTTCTGCTTGATGGTGCCCTGGGGCCAATTGTAAACAAACAAGTGTCTCCCGTAGAGGCCATTTGCCACATCGTTCGGGTTGAATCCCTTTGTAAATGCCAGAGGTGCACCCCATGAGGAACTTATCATAATGTTGTGGCGTGGTTGATACCAGAAGTCATAGCCAAAGTCAGGGCTGTTTCCAGGTTTCTCCCATCTGCAAACAATCCATTCCCAACAAAGCAGCAGCAGAGGTCATAAGAAAATAGAAAACCAATATCTACAATTGTGTTGGCATTGACTCAACATCAACCAAGTGCCCAATTAGAGGACCTGACAAGGCAGCAACATGAACAGAACTTGCACCCTCCCAAATCCTGTTTGGTGAGAAATTCAGCTTGAAAGAAAAATAAATGGACTAAATATGGCTATGAGGATTGTGGCAGCAAGGATCACAACTGCAAGAAGGAATTTGAGTTCTTTCCAATAGGACTGGAAAAAAACAGAAGCAGTAGAAAAGGGTTGTTATGATGGTAATAGCAAACCTTCCTTTCACATCAAAATGAGAGTCGAGGAGGAGGAAGCCAGCGCCTTCAGCATGGCCCTCTTTATCACCCATGCAAGATACCATAACATCACCATTGGCCAGGCAGTGAGCAGAGTGTGGGAAGGCCAGCCCTGTCTTGTTTGATATCTCTTCTGGCTCCACCACCTTGTGCAGCACTGGTGCCAGTGGGTTGGCAGCTGTGTCCACTATATATATCCGCGATGATCTGCCACAACCAATTCCTCACATCAGTTTCAAATTACACCACAAACATTGACACTGGAGAAACCCCACCTCCTTCGCATCTGGGCATTATCCAATTTCTTCACCAACTGCAAATTTACTCAAATCTCTTAGCAACCAATCACCTCTGTCTCCTATTGCATCTCAAGATTGCAGCTCAATAGAACACAAGTATGCAGAAAGTTTGCTGGTGAGACAAAACTGTCATGAATCAAGGTGCAAAGAGAAGCAGTTGGTAAAGAGGCAAAGGTGGCCAGTGCATACACAAGGGAAGGGAGGACAAGGAAGCGCCGCTGGGCACCAGGGTCCCCATGGCATGAGCTACAGGCATTCCAGCCACTGTGGTGGAGTTCATCGCCAAGGTGGGTGGTAGGCAGACGGTGCACCACCTTTGAGTAGGTGGGTGACTCAGGATCCGCATCAATGGTTGCCAAGTAGTCAGGCTTCTCAATACCAGTCCCTGCACAAGCAACAGCTTTTCAGATGGGAAAGAGAGCTGCATAAGCACAGAGCTTCTCAATAGTTCCTTTACCAGCTGCTTTGTGTCTTTGAATCCATGCTTTCTTGAGTTAGATGTACATGATAAATCTGTCCTCATGCTAAGAATTCAATGTGCTGCCTTTTTCACTCAACATGCGGCAAATTGGGAAAGCAGATCTACTTCAAAGTCTTCAGATTTTGCACTATTGTCTGACAAACCATCAAGCCAACACTCAACAGGAATCATCAAGTCTCTCTCCAGCAAAAGAATGAAGTTCTAAGGATGACTACGGTAGACTAGCAGTGGTGCCAGCGGGAGAGAGATTGCCACCTGAGTACACAGCAGTGACATACAGAATCTTCTCTCGAGGTCCCAGTGTCAAGGCGTCTAGTGGAGTTGCATAGCCGGGCCCTGAATTCTCATCATGACAACAGTGAGCTTTGCTTCCGTTTTCAGAAGATGTTTGAGTAGTTGCACTCGACAAGCCATTCTCTTCCAATGCGCTCGCCATTGTCTCTTCCCCGGCTTCTTCTTACCTGGAGTCTCCTTTTATGATTCTCTCCCCTCTTGTAAACTCCCTCTCGTCTTTACTCAAGAAATTCACCGACAACCTGCACCAGCCTGTCTGGCAACGAAACAAGAATACAGCTCAGACTCTCACAAACCCTCTCCCGACCCACTCTTCCACTTCCACAAGCATCAAGAATTAGGTCTAAAACAAAAAAAACTTCACTGCAGAGTAACTTCCTTTCTCATCTTTTGACTCATCTTTCTCAGCTTCTACAACAGATTGATGTTTTTTCCCAAATGAGTCAAGTTGTCAATCGGTCGGTCGATCGATCGATACTTTTTCCGTTATAATTGTGCTTTACAATCAATGCAGGTTTTCAGGATATGCTTGAAAACTCTATAGTCGATGAGCTGCTTGCTCGATCATGCAAGAAATTGTGCGTGAGCAGAAGCCAAAAAATAATAATAATAATAAAACCAGGAAGAAAAAAGTCACAGGTCATTATCGATCAGCACTTACCTATCCGAGTAGTAGGTACTGATGATCACGACGACCACGACGACGAAGAAGACTAGTACGTTGGGGCACGAGAGAGAGAAAGAGAAAGAGATACTGGCGCTATTGTGTCAGTGCAAATCCCCGCGACAGTGTGCAATGAAATTGCATTGGAGTGTTTTTGCATGGACGACTACTCGTCCGCTTGTGCTGCTGCTGCTGAGTGGGACAGTGCGCATGTAATGTGCGCCACTCCCGATGCACTGAATGTGGTCAGCTTTTTGTATGTACTCCCTTTGCGGGATATGAGGCGGTCCGTCTGCATGTATGTTGCAGTGAACGAGGTAGGTACCGTGCATCTGGTCAGTAGGTACTTACTCTCTCCATATGGCTCCCAATTTTACCACCCTTGGTTTTGTTTGTTTGCTTGTTTGTTTTGTTTTGTTTACTTTTTAAAAAGGTGGTAAATTTCTTTGCTTTTTTTTATTTGTTTATTGGGCCCTGCCCCCACGAGGATAGTCCTGGATAGGGACTATTGCATGGGTAAGAGATTTTCAACTTTTATTTTAAGTTAGTTGGTTTCACACTCATAGAAGATGTTTTTTTATTTTTGTGGGATGGAGGCTGACAAAATAGGGTTACGGGGATTCAAAATGTTCAATTTAATATTTTTCTTTCTTTGGCGCCTCTCCCCCCACCCCAACCTACCTTCTTCAATTTCTCGCATTTGTCTTGAGGGTATTGAATGCACATATGCCACACAGAGTCAAAGCTTCTCTTTCATGAGATTTTGTTGATATTTATCATCATGCAAGTAAGATTAGTCTACCTTTCTTTTGTTCTTTTGTTTTGCACATGTATAGATACATACATATACATGCATATATATGAATGAAAAGCATTGTTGGCCTTGGTCATTGTGGATGTTGCCTTTTTCATCTTGCATGGTTATTACAACTATGAATCTTTTGTCTTTTTTGGCCTTCTATTGCTCCCTTCTATAAACTTTTTAAAAACTTTATGCAAACACATAAATTTGGAGGTTGTGGATGATGTGACAATTTGAACTTTTTTAACAAATTTATGTTTTTCTTTTGCAAGGGGCAAAAAAGAAGGCACTTTTGGATTATGTTTATGGGGTGGAAAAAGAAGACACTTCCATTTTTCAGGGGCAAATAAGGAAGAATACGTATTGAATCTCTCTCTCTTTCTCCTCACACATATTTTCAAGAAAGTCATTCTCCTTTATTATTGCCACACCATGCACAATGCACCTTAGTGGTGTTTCATGTTCTGTCACTTCTTCTATAGTCAATCCATCTTTTCCTCAATCTCCAAGACGAAAAATATTTTTTAATGGGTTCTTGAACTCCCAGCAACAAGCTTGTAGAGATCTCAGATCCCTATGTGTGATTTCTTGACAAGGAAGATTGAGTAAAAAACCTTAACCCACTATTTCAGAAAGTTTGTTTGCCATGTTATTATTGTGTTTTGGGATTATTTTGAAATGTCTTATCACCAATTTCTAATTATTACATTGTAAAATGATCAAAAGGTGGTAGTATGGCAGCATTAGTTCTAAGTGTGAACAAGAAAAGAAGTGCACCTTTCAATGTTATTCAAATCATCAATGACGCACCCCCAAGCTCCTTGATGGATTGAATTGAGAGTTCAAAGGTGAAGACAATGGAAGGAGAAAAATTGAAAACGTTCCCTAGTTCACAACATTTTAGGGGTAGAAAGGTGTGCTGGAGTTCTATGATGGCGCAGGAAGATTGACAAGCAATTCACTTATTCACACATACCTACACAAATTAAACAACAAGTTGGTTAGTGCATAATCAAAACATTTTGATGCAAGAACAAGCCATTAGCAAACACAAACTCACAAGACTCACCACAGCCCGGACTTGGGGGAAGCCACCACTTCCCCCTTATAAAATACTTTGTGTTTGGCCACAAAACCAACACCCTAATGTCATTTTGTCTTGGAACTCTCATTTGGGAGTCTTGAAATTCTCAAAGTTAGGAGTCTTGCATTTTTGAGGGCCCATAACTTTGCGTGTAAAACTCCAATTGAAATAAGGTCCAAAGAAAAGTTGTAGCTATCGTTAAGAGTTCCAACAATATGTGGCATGCCACCTACATGCAAGGAAATTGGGGTGATTCTTGACTTTTAATGGTCGAGAGTCAAATTGTTAATTTGATTTATAGCCCTTGTTTTGGCCATAACTTGTGTTTGAAATGTCCAAATGGGTCATGTGAACCCATTTTAAACATCTAAATTCCAAGATCTTTTCAATGATATAAGGAACTCTTTAATCTAATGGGTTTTGACCCTTGCAATTACTCTTTGAAAATTCGATAGTCCACTGAGACTCCAATTCCCAAGGTGGGAGTTAATTTGGGAGTGTGATAATTCATTCCTTCATATTTTCCTACACTCCTGAGAACATGAAATGTGACTCCTAAGCTTCCTCTTGGCCCACACCTTTACAAGCCTTTGCCTTGGTCATGAGCCCAAAACTAAGGTTGCGACAATTAACATTTAGTAATGAATATTAAATAGTTGCTTTGAAGGTTTTATTATGAATAAATATGGATCCTACAACATCTTTAGTAGTCTTTCAAGTATATACACTAAGACTTGATAAATGCGTGTGGTTCAAGATGGTAACTTTGATGGTTTGTTCGAATTTTATCACTACCTTTTTTCCAAGGCTAAATGTTGGGTCATTTATTTGCATTTAGAATTTTGGAATCACTTTCAATAACAAATTTGAGTGCGAGGATGAGTTGTTTTAAAATTCGAGACAAGCATGACAAGCATTTCCTATCACATTACAATTTATTCTAATACATTCCGTACATAAATTTATGTAACGACCATACTTGGAAGAATTGGGCATCCTAAAGGTTGTGGTCACTAGTATTTACGGTAGGTCTTCAAAAGTTTTTCATTTTAATGGTCATTGATGGTTTGGGTCCTAAGGATATGCAAGCATTTTTCTTTCTTGACTTTTATGCACAATACAACTGTCTTGTTGAATGTATACACCGGCAAGCCTACAACAATTTTCGTCAATAAAGTTGCAAATGTTGTCTATGGTATAAAAAATTGGTTACGAACTTCTCAATAATATATTTAATTCCAACACCTAAAATTATTGTTAAATAGAAGTTGACTAAGGTGCATAGCAAAAGGATTGAATAACAAGATTTCACCATTAATAAATCAAGATACATTGCATCTTTCAATTTTTTTTATGTGATCTCATAAAATTTTCTACCGAAAATATGACAATTTTTAATTCTTTTAAAGAATTTCAAAGCCGTTAATGTACATAATAAAAAATTTGTGGATTGTCCATATTGTGCATGTGCATATAAATTGTAAACCTTTTTTCATATTCAAACTTAAATCTTGTGCATTTTTTATTTTTATCTTTTTGTTCATGTTTTGAAAGTTACATTTGTAGTGTTGTTTTGTAGGTTTGGATTTTAACTTGGTTTTATTTGTAACTTCTTGGATTGAAAAAACTTGAATATGATCTTTTGGGAATTTCCTTTGATACATGGCCATGGTGAAATGTGGATGGTATTGTTGGGATTTTGTTGAAATGTTCAAGTTAAAAAAATTTAACTAAAATTAATATAAATATCAACATATTTCAACAAAAACCTTGAACCTTGAACCCTAACACTTACAATCTATAACTTTAAAATTATAAACTATAAAATTATAAAGTTAAGCATCAATAATAACAATTTTAAAATTTTAAAATTGTAATTCTGAAAACATACACTACAAATCAAAAAATCTAAAACCTTAATATCTAAAACCTTAATTTTTAATTAAGATCAAAATTCAAAAAATAATAATAATTGTGGAACCATTTGAAATTGGATACCCAAAAATTGTAAAATTGAACATCAATAATAACAACTTTGAAACTTTAAAATTGTAATTCTAAAAACATACATTACAAGTCAAAAAAATTAAAACTTTAATACTTAAAACCCTACTTTTAAATTAAATTCCTTAAGATCAAAAATCAAAGAAAAAAACCTAATTGTGGAACCATAAATCCATAAACCCAAAACCTTGCACATTAGAATTTAAAACCCCGTAAAATGAAATAAATTTAAATTTAAATCCAAAGCAAGAAAAACTCATAAATTTGATATTATAAATCTCAATTTCGATCATAATCCAAAGTACACTATAGACATTAACTAAAAATTAGATTTAAAATATTGCATGTACAATCTAATATAAGTTAATACAAATTTCATATTGATCAATTAAAATTTAAAACATAATTAAAATTTTCTATTTTAGTACAAATTAAGCTAAATTTTCAAATTGAAATTGTCAATTCATGGAAATTGATCAAAAATTAGCCATATTTGGTTTCAAACAAATTACTTTTTCAATATAATGTTGGAAACTGCTTATTTGATGCAATACCTTTTTTCAAAAATAATTCAATAACTTCAATTTTAATTCAAATTAATTTTAAGTTCCATATACAATAATGTTGAAGGTTTGAAATACCATAGAGATTGTTATGTCACAAACATGAATTAAATTATGAATTTCTACATTATGTACATCATGGGCAAACAAACAATGAAGAAACATACATTAAGAAATGGTCATTATCAACTTTGAATGGTGGCGTATGGGGTGATAATAGTTGCATAATGGTTAAAATATGAAACGAAAGCAATGTGAATACATTGCACATTGTGTACAAAAACAACCACTTTGAAACTATAAATACATGTTATCAAATAATAGTTTTGTTCAATCGCCAAAATAAATATGTGTGAAACAAAAAATGATGGCATGACAAAAAAGCCCATTAATTTTTTTTCAAAACTCCATAACAAACGAAAAAGATTTACATGAACTTTTTAATTCGATAATAATTTGCTGGAATTTTATAAAAGCATCATAAATGAATGCCACAAGAAATTACATTAACATTCACAACCAAATTCCCAATGTTGGGATTGAATATATTGTAAATTAGATGACATTTGAAACACATTAACTGTAGAAAAAAATAACAACCTACCTACTAAATATTTCTTTAAATGAAAATGGAATTTGTTTCAAATTTTACCATTCCCCAAGAAAAAGATTTAACATTGAAGAAAAAACAAATCAAAGATACTAATACACAATATATTTCCAAAATTTCACAATATGTAAAACCATTTTCTGGGACAAAACCTTTAAATAATGATATTAAATCTTTTTTAAATTTAATTTAAATTGTAACCATCATAATTTTATTTGTTCATGTAATTTGAATGCTTATGATATAAGTCTTTTAAAGTTCAATAACTCACTAGAAGAAATTGTTCACATATTAAACAAAACATCACAAAATATTAATAATACCAAAAAAAAAAAAGTAAATAAAAGACTTGTAGTTTTTTTTATATAAAAAGAATCCAATGATATTACAACAAAAAAAATTACATAAATAATGAAAACCAAATCAAAAGATAAACATATCATAAAATAAAATAAAAAATTTAAGACATTGCAAAACATGTTTGTTATTCTTGTCAAAAATTATGTTTTGATACCAAATCCAATATCGAATTAAATCATGTATTAATATGTAAATCATGCGAAAGGAAATAAAACATGGCAAACCATTTGACTCAAATCTACAAAATCATAATATAAAAATCAAACCAAACATGAATTTTATTTGATGTTAAGTAATATTAAATAACATTTGATCGCACCTTGCCTTGCATTTGCACAAACTTTTCAATTGCAAGGATACAAACAATACATAATACATGAGAATGTTGTGAATGTTCCAACCAATTTGAATCTAGTTCAAAATGTACTACCGCATATGCCATATGATGATTTATCAATTATTACGCTTTTAAAAAAAAAATTGAAATATAATCAATATGTATGATAGGTTATGTTTATCCTAATATATTTATGAAAGCCTTATGACAACTTTGTCAAACTCCTTTGTACATAAGTGCAATCTTTATAAAATAGAATTAAGAAGAACAAATAGAATTTACAAATGGAAATAACAACATTGACTTCAAATAAAATATTATTGAAAATGACATTAATAAAGAGAACTTTAACAAATTCGACAAAATGCTAAAAAAGACAACACAAATACAATATTAATACATAATTTCTTAGAAGCAAAAACAAATTGTCAATGACAATAATAAGTCATTAACAATCGCACCAAGTGAAGGTTTTTGACTTTTAGGATTATTTCAAGATACATATTTTGAAAAGTATAACTTTCCAATTATATTTTTTGGTCATCTAAGACCACCATCGAAATGTTCATATTAGAAAATAAAACATGTGGACTAACACAAATAGGAAATTTACATACCATATAACGAATAATTAAAATCTTGATTTATTTCATATTATAATAGCACTGGGTGTGTTTTAATAACACTATTACAAAAGTGGGGTGCAATTTATTAGCCTAAATCACTATGGGACTTTAAAAGTGAAATAAGTTCATTTATTTTATTGACTTCACCCTGATGAAGTTATTTCACTATAATATCACTATGTAAACATCATGTTTCATTGCTAGTTAACATAAATCACTATTATAAATTACAGTAGGAAATAGGTTTATTTTTATGTTTTAAAAATATTATATTTATGTTATTTTATGATATACCCTATATTATTTTAAACTACTTTCGTTATTTTAACTTATATTTTATGTTATTATAAGTTATTATAATTTATTGTACCCTAAACAATTATATTTTATTTTACCTTAAGGTATCTTAACTAAATTATTATAAAATTTTAAGTTATTTAAAACTAAATTATTCAACGAACTTTAAGTTATATTTTACGTTATTTTATTTTAAATTAATATATGGTATTTCAATTTAAATTTCAAGTTACTCAAAGTCGTTCTACTTTATGTTATTATAAATTCTTTTATCCTCGGTATAATAACTTAAAATAATTTAAAATAAAATATAATTACTTAAGATAAAATAATTTAGAATATAAAATAATAACCTATGAAAAATAATTCAAAATATCTTACAATATAATAATTACCGATAGCCTATGATATTATAACATGGAATATCCAACAACAATTTATAATACAATAATCATTAATAGTTCTAACATAACATATAATAACCAACAATAATTTGTAATACAATAACCATTAATAACCATTAATAAAATAACCATCAGTAACCACCAATAAAATAACCACCAATGGCTTATAATGGAATAACCATTAATATCTTCCAATAGCCACTAATATAATATCCATTAATAAACATTAATATCCACCAACAGAATGCCAACAATAGTCACAAATTAAATAACTACTAATGGCCATTAATAGAATAATCACCAATAATTATCAATAAAATAATTACTAATATGCATTAATAACCACCAATAAAATAGGTACCAATACTTGTTAATAACCACCAATAACTTTAAGAAAATAATAAATAATAACTATATATTAAAATTGTTAAGGATTGTTAAAAAAATCTATGGTGAAATAATTTATAATAAACAAAAGTAACTTAAGGTGAAATAACATTCAATAGTCAAAAATGGTTTATAATACTTGTAAGTAACTTAAACTGAAATAATTTACAATAGCAAAAAATAACATAAGGTGAAATAAGTTAAAATAGTTAAAAATAACTTAAAGTAACCAAAAATAGCCTAAGATGAAATAACCAAAAATAACCAAAAGTAATAAATAATAACCATAAATAGCCATAAATAATTTAAGGTGAAATATTTTAAATTAATGAAAAAATAGCCATATAATAATGGAAATTAACTTAACATAAGTGATATTATTATATAAATAAAAATCTTATCCATTTATTTTTTAAAAATTCAAAAAAATGGTTAGTGAAATGTTATTAAATAATGATATTCAAAATTTTTTTTTCAAATTATTTTAAACTTTCAAAAGGAAATAAAAGTAATTATGTACATTATTGAATTTAAAAAAAAAGTAAACTCGATTCAATTCATTTGAATAAAATCTCAATAAGATATGAATTTTCAAAATTTATGTTTTCATAATGTTTAAAATGAAGTATTTGATAACTGGAATGCAATATAACATATTATTACAACAAATGGGGTGGCTTGATTGTAAGGGTGTTTGCTTTTAATTCAAAGGTCAAAAGATTAAACTTCATAAATGGTGTTGTGTGTGGTCAACGATGGTATGTTGATGAAATATTCTCTTATCTAATTCTTATAATAGATGCCTAGGTTGATTACGTGGCTTACCTACTTAAGTGAAGTTTTTAATGTAGCCTAAATAGTGACACATGTCAATAATTCATAAGTTTAATAAGTCACGAAATTATCATTAATATTATATAATAAATAATTAAATTTTAATTGATTTCCATGTTGGTTAATTAATTAAGTAGCAAATGAATGGTTTGGTAAATTTGTATTTCAATTGAGAGTGACCCCGTTTCACTAGGTTCTAATGAAACAATTCATTGTTTGTTGCAATTGGTCCCTGTTCATTAAGGGGTTAAACAATTTCACCAAGTAAAAAAGTCCAAATTCATTGAAAATCTAGTGAAACCTAGAATGAACTAAGACACATTTTGTGATAGTGTATGTGCACCACACTTACCTATAAATTATTGAGGTCCAAAACTTTCAAGTTCAACCCAATAAATTGTTGAGTTTTAAATTCTTGAAGTTTGAATTATAAGGAAATGGAAAGTGATTTGTAAATAACAAATGCAACTTTGACAAATTGTATGAAAGCACAAAACATGAAAATTTGTGCGAAAAATGGAAAAAAGATTTTATAAATCCCTTACCTATCCCAAAAGGCTCAACATTTGAACATTAGAATACCAACTATGAATTTTGAAGAGTTGCAATTATTGAATAGTTGAGTTCAAGATTTTGAATCTCGAGCTCCAACCTCTTCTTTTTTCTACTTTTCCACATTCCTTCAAAGTTAAAACAATTAGATTGACAACCCAACATTTAGACACAAACTTTAAACATTCATACACATATTTTAGTCTTTAAACATTCAAACACATTACACAAACCTTAAACCTTTGATGTTTAAACACATACTTCAAACCTCAAACATTCGGACATAAACTTTAGACGCCCAAAGCTTAAAGTTCAAACCTCATAGTTTAAAACTTAAACTATCAATGTTTAAACCAAACTCATACTTCAAATGTTTAGACTTTCAAACATTCAAACCTTCAACATTGAAACCTCAAACTTCAAACACTTAGACTTAAAACTCACACCTCAAACTTTACACACTTAAACATTAAACCTTAGATGCTCAAACACACAAAAAAAAGTTTGTAGGAGGGATGAAAACTTTTAGTGTTGCTTTTACAAAACTTTGATGTGACATAAAGGAGACCAAGGGACAAGGGAAGGTTGAGTACCTTAAACTTACTAGGGATATGCATATCGAAATGTACATACCAAAATTTTAAACACCATATCGAAAACATGTATAACATAAATATGCATATTCAAGATCTCATAAAAACATAACAACAAATATTGAATAATGAAAAACCTAGGTTTGCATATAAGTACATGAATAAGGATATATGAAATGATTTACTTAAGCTAATTACCAATAGTTCCAAATATAGGAAATGGGCAAAATTTGAATATGAATAGTTGTTAACCATAGCATTATGCATGTTGATAACCAACCGCTTAACTATATCTATCCAACAGTGGTGTATACCTATTGTAATAAACATGAAGTTGGGGGTGGTAGATTATTTGTGTGCACCAAAGGATGTCCTTTTTATTCAAACTGTCATTTTGCAATAATCATAATAACACTAGCAATAATCATAGTCCATGACATGTTGAAGATCTAAACTTGGCATCAAAAAATTATCATTGATCTCTTTTTGTGCCATCTTATAAACACCAATTTGGAAACTAAATAGAACCCAACACATATGAAGTTGGTTTTAAATGCACATAATCTTTTGTGTTATTAGATCCTTTGTTGGCCTTGCCTACCAAGGGAAGGATATTGCCTATAAATTCATTATAGAATATAATAGCTTAATGGATTTCGCCCCCCCCACCCCCGCCTAATAAGTCTATTTTTATATGAAGACTTTTGAAATGTGATATTTTGGTTTCTTGAAACTTGGGATTAACTATAGAGTTATAATATTTTGAAGAATTTTGGTTTCTTTTAGAGGATTTTTTGAAGATTATATTTTGGAAAGGTTTTAATTCACACCTTTTTTGGTGAAATTCACACCCTTTCTTCGCGTCGTGACCAAGAAACGCGATAGACCTGCAAGGTCTAAGAACAAGACAAGCACGACCAGGGTGTGAATTTAACCAAAAAGGTGTGAATTAAAAAAATTCCTATATTTTTGAATGATGAAATATTTAAGTTTCCATAATTCTTCTTTTGCCTTTAGATATATATTCAATGTAAATGGCAAGGCCACAGTGTGACACACCTTTTGTTAAGTTAACTTCTAGCAAATGTTGAATTCATACAGTTAGGTTTTGCAATTATATTATAGAAAGTGACATAGAAAAATAGGAAAATAGATCTTTTCTTTGCTTAGGTTTGGGGTTATGACTTATATATATATATATATGTCTCTTTTTGCTTTTTCTTTCTAACCTTCTTTTAGTGTTTTGAACATGGAAAGTTTCCTTTAATGTGGTTTTGTTAAAAGGTTATTGCATTTAACTACACACCCTTTAATCAAAAGACATAATATTGATCACGACATGCATATTGGGAAAGATATTAGTCTTAGTATGAATGAAACCTATTAAAATGTAGCAATTTGCAATTGTTTTCCATTCCTTATTCATGTAGCAATTTTCAACTTTTGAATGATCTAAGTATTACAGGTATACCTAAGGTTTTTCCATTGCTTATTCATGTACCAATTTGCAATTTTTGAATTAGCTAAGTATTACCCGCCTACCGAAGTACCTAATTAATTACACAAGACAATAGTTTTAGGACCTTAATTTGGAACCCCACTTAGGGACCCCCCCCACCCCCATCTGCCCTCCTCCCCTTCCCCGCTCCCCGATCCCACCCCTCTCTCCCAAAAGAAAGAAGTGTTGGAGTGTGATTGGGTTTCGGACCTGGAACGAAAGCCACAGAATGGTGAATAGACCAATGAGCGACGCCGTCGCCACTCCTGGCCAATCAGTTTTCCTGTCACCCTATCCCACAATATCACCCCAAAAAATCCGAAAAAAAATAAAAATAAAGAAAAAGAAAAAAAAACGGCACCTGGATGTGTGTCTCTCTCTTCCTATCTCTCTTGCGTTGAGTGCCGCTCGCTGCACTCGTGCGTCTTCTCTCTCTCTCTCTCTCTCGCTCACTGCCCCTTCCTTTTCTCTCACTCTCTTGCACGGTCTCCTTGTTGCTGTTTGAGCGGAAGACATGGCGTCTGCGGTCTGTGCTTCTTCTGGCGTTGCTGCTGCCACAATCGCAGCTGCTTCCACCAGGTATTTTTGTGAAGAAATGAAACAAATTTCTGATTTTTTGGGCGGCTTTTTCCCCGACTTAATGTTTCTGTTTTCTTTTCTCTTCCTTTTGTGCTGTTGTTGCAATGGCACTTGCGATGTCTTTGCTGTTTAAGGTATGCGGGTTTTTGGAGCCTGTTTTGGACTTATGTTACCGGATTATAAAGGTGTCGTGTTCGAAGAGCTTGATGAGATTCTTCTTATCGGCTGTTGTTTCGAGTGCTAAGGATTTCGGAAGCTCTTTGGAAGTGAAATTGGGAGGGAGTGATTGTAAGAACTGGAGTTATTTTATTTTTCTTCTTGTCTTATTGATTGTTGGAGGGGGAATTTGAGTAGCTTTGTTGTTGTTGTTTGTTGCTGTGCAGTGCTCATAAGGTAGTGAGCAATGTAGGGACCCTGAAGGCGTCGTTTCTCTCTGGTCGTGCTCTGCGGCAGTCGAGGCTGGCGTCGGCAGCTGCTAAAGGATCCATGACCGTGAATGCAGTAGCAGTATCCCCCCAGGACAGGCCGCTGTGGTTCCCCGGGAGCACTCCCCCCGCCTGGCTTGATGGCAGGTAGGTTTACAAGGCTCATTTCCTCTTGATCCTTGGACGTCCTCATTTGAAAAAGGTCTGACAAATTTGAAATACTCATATCCTTCAATTATCTAATAGTGATTGTCCTTTTATCATCAGTTGTGTCAATTCAGAGCTTTGGCATGCAGCAGCCATTGCTACTGCTTCCTGGTACTTCTAGAAGGCATACTTCTAAGGTCATTTTGAATCTGGAATTTTTTCTAATGCCCCTTTCTACATGAGTCTGTCACCTTTTCACTTGGAGTCATCTTGGCTTGATGGATCCTAAGTTCTTTCTGGGGCTTGATATTGCAGTTTACCTGGAGACTTTGGTTTTGATCCTCTTGGCCTTGGTAAGCATCCCTAATTTCAGTTTGACACATGCTGGACTAGATTCTGCTTAATTTTTCATTTCTTAACAGGAAAAGAATCTAAGCAAACAGATAGAACTACTGTATCAAATCACAATGAGAGGTCATGTACCATAGGAGGCACTCACAAAATCTTCAAACAGATCTAAGTCTGTTCTGTATTTTTGTCTTTTTGTGGTTCTTACAGAACGCAGGTAATTTTGGGCTTGAATCAGCTGAACTTTATGCTCTGGATTGATGTCCATCTAGTACTCATGCTCATGTTCCTCATTAATTGCAGGATCTGAGCCTGAGTTGCTTAAATGGTTTGTGCAATCTGAGATTGTGCACTGCCGGTGGGCTATGCTTGGAGCAGCTGGTATCTTCATTCCGGAGGCCCTTACAAAGGCAGGAATTCTCAACACTCCTTCATGGTTCACTGCAGGAGAGGCTACATACTTCACTGATTCTACAACACTCTTTGTGGTGGAGATTATTCTTTTTGCATGGGCTGAAGGAAGGAGATGGGCTGACATCCTGAAGCCTGGCTCTGTCAACACTGACCCAATATTCCCCAACAACAAGCTCACTGGTACAGATGTTGGTTACCCAGGGGGCTTATGGTTTGATCCTCTAGGCTGGGGCTCAGCATCACCTGAGAAGGTCAAGGATCTGAGGACCAGGGAGATCAAGAATGGAAGGTTAGCAATGCTGGCAGTGTTGGGTGCTGCATTCCAGGCTTTGTATACAGGCACTGGTCCTATTGACAATTTGCTGGCTCACCTTGCTGACCCAGGGCACAACACCATCTTTGCAGTGAGTCAACTTTCTTCTCTCTTCTGTTGATGTAACAAATATGCTTTCAGTTTTGTATGTATGCTATCGGCTAAATTTATTTTCCCTCTCAGTTGTTTTGCTAATTCCTGGTTTGTTTCATATGCAGGCATTTGGAAAGTAAGCCTCATCTGTTGACAAGATCAAGACAGGAGTTCTTTTTTCATGTAAACTTCAAATTGTATGATGAAACTAAATTGCTGTGCTTGGAATGGAATGTTGCTGTTGGAGTATCACTACTTGTGCACACTTTCCATCTCTTGCAAAGTTGTATTGCCTGTCATCTACCAGACCGCACAATCTAAGGATTTTCAAAGCTTTTCCTTACATGTTATTTCTCTTGGAACATCCCTCTGAATTTTGGAAGTTCCCTATCAGCAATTCTGGATATGGTAAAAATGTTATCTTCAGAATGGTTAGCTGTGCCAATTGTTCTACAAGAAACTTCTACTGTGTAGTCACAGTTGGCTCAGTAGCATTCCATACTGTCAGCAAAAGTCTCATCAAAGACTCCCCCCTCTTGGAAGCAGGGATCAAAATTCTGACCACATGGCTTTTCTCCACCAGAGCTTGTGTTTTGAATTACTACAGTCAAATCCCAATTGCTTGCTTTTCAATGAATGACAAACAAAAGAGAACAGAGGTTGGAATAGTAAGCAAAGAGATAAGAAGAGTCCAAGCTTGAAGGAGTTGAGAATCATGATTTCAATGCATGGCTATTGCCAAGTTGATTGTACTATTAAACAGCCAAGTCAAAGATTGCAGTGGAGGCAAATGTATTTAAGATTTTCAGTGAGACTATCAATGCACCAGACTTAAAAACCTTTCTTGAAATAGAAAGGTGAGAGCAGAAAAGAGAGAAGGGAAAAAGATGAGAATTGACATTATGTGATTTGTGGAAAAAACCTTGTGAGCATTACAGGAAGAAGAAATTGATGAAGCTCGTAGTTTCAATTGAGTCCAATTTATCATCAAACATGTACAACACTTTGTGAACATTCCTTAGTAAAATTTATTTGAAATAAAAAATATGCATTTTTATTTTTTGTTGTTGTTTGGCATGTGGAGCAATTTTCTCCATAATGCAAAGAAGAGCAAATAATAAATATCATTTTTGAGCTTTTAAGTTTGCAGTAATATCAATGGAAGACAAGTATTTATTTGAAGCACGTATGCTTGATGTTTTAAAAATGTGTTGGTGAAAATGTGATCCAGGTTGGAGATTAGCCTTTCACTAATTTGAAGGTTGTAAAAAACCTAAAGAAAAGTAAAAGATGGGCATCACATATAAAAAATGTGCCATTGGCTTAATATAATAAAACAAAATATTCACAAAAGTAAAACCATCTCAGATCATTCGACTTTCTCTCAATGTGTAATTGTCATAGAAGTGTTTTGTTGAACCTCCAACGAAAAACCCCAATGTTAATGAAGAGAAAAATTTAATAGATTTGAATAAGTTTATGAGAATGGAAGATGGAGTGTTAGGAATTTGGGCATTTGGAGTAAGGAAGTGAGTTGTAATGTACAATTTCCAAAGGATAGTTGGATAGCACCATAGTCACCCAATAGGCATGTGACCACATGAAATATGTGTGAAAATAATTTATACATACCAACTTTAATATGGGCATTTTAAGTATGAAATGATTGTAATGGAACAAATATTTTTATTGAGGGTATTTAAAACTAAAGTAATTATTTTAGTGACATGCCTTTGATATGTGCAATGTTTTTTTTTGTGGCAAATTTTTGCAACCTAGCAATAAAACAAAGGGTTGGCAAATCCAACAAAGGGTTCTTTGAGAATTAAAAAATAAATCATCATATCTTGAAAACAAAAGTTTAAACATCTGCTAGATTTAGATAGTGTGTTCCTGCAAATTGCTAGAACTATGCAAGAGTCTAAAAAAATCTACTTGTCCACGGGGATAGTCGATATTTATTGCTAATTGATGCTTTGGATCCTAACTAGTGCACCTACTTGACAAGTGTGAAAGAAAAAACCCTAGATATGTGTGACAATAATGTAATTTGGAATATGATGTTCATATTTTAGTTAGAAACATATACATTTTGGACTTACATGTTGAAATTAAGAAAATATCTTTTCTAAACATTTTGCACCTTTATACATATTGAATGAATTGTGAAAAAATTAGGTGTGGGGAACATATTTCAAATTTAAATTTGGACATAATATTGTTGTAGTTTTAGTCTTTTAGGGAATTGCGAGGAATAAAATCATTTGGAGGAAGATTTCCAAATTTATCTTAAGTTGATTCGATTTATGACTTTAAAAAACATGACGTATGTGATGTTGAGTGTAAAAGCTTGTTTCATGTCAATGATAACTTTTGGAAAAATTGTTGCCTTGTGATTTGTGGTTAGTCATAGCATATGCTAGTATTATTGGAAATGATGTTTTAAAATAATATCTATCATATGTATATTTTTGTCGGAAGTTAGGCACATTTTTTAAGAATCATTTTGTGGAGTTATTTACTAGTTGAACTTATATTTTTTGCTTTTACATTGTTTTGAAGGTAAAAAATGATACCTATGATAGCTGCAATTACACCATTTGCCACTCTTCTTGGTATGTTAACATTTTTTTTGTGAACATGACTAATGCACCTATAACAATGTGTTTATGTGATTAAAAGACTTGTCATTTAACCATGGTTCGATGTGTTTAATATTTGTAGCATATGTGTTTATTTTTACTCGGTATATTTTTGTGATTGAAAATTGTTTGAGTAACATAATGTTATTTTATGTGTACAAATAATTGTTGTATCTGAATCCATTTCAAAATCTATATTTTTTTTATATATAAAAAATTGTGGTAAAATTGTTTGAATTTGTTTAGTTGTTAATTTGTTTTCTTGTATGATGGTGAAAATTTGTAAGTATTCAAGATCTGTAGCATGACACATGGCAATGGATAAAAAATGTTGTTTAGCTACTTTCCAATATGTGGTAGATTTAATGTGGTAGTTGGGCAAGGTCTCCAACAAGAGTACAAGGCTTTGTTTCAAATGGAAATATGTTTTCAAGATGCATTGATTGCTTTACTTGTTATTCAACTTCACACAACGTCATTGGTCATCATTCATTTTTCATCAATGTTTATAACATGAACATTTTCAAAACATTTTCTAACATTATTAGGTTAAGAAGGATGGACAAATATTCTTGTGTTGGAATTTGAAATACAATGTGTATTATAGTGGTAGCAGAGTTCAAATGATGTGTTGTAGTTCACATGTCGTTGTTGATAACAATACATTGTTGCCATGAAATTGAAAATGTTGTTTATATATTTTATAAGTAAAATTCTGTTGCTATTAGGCATGCTTGTGATGATATGCAAACCTTGTTAGTATTCAACAATGGAATGTAACATTTCTTTTGTTCATCATTTAAATGCATGATGGAAATGTGTGTCAAATATTTGTTGTGAAGGTTTGGAAACAAGTTGCATTTCATTTAGTTGTTTGTTATGAAAAACAAAATCAATTGTAAATTTAGGTTAGGTATATTTTGGGTCAAAGTATGGATGATATTCTAAATTTTTTTCAAGTAATTGTGTTTGTTTTTCAATGTTCAAAAGGTTTTTATGTGCATATTTCATTAGGAATGTTTGTAAGTTGTCCAATGTTGGTAAAAATTGACGAATGTAACAGTCTTGTATCTTTTTTTGTTTCAAAGTTTGATGTTTACAACAATTCATGTTCATTTTAAAACGACACATTTTGTAATAATATGGTGTAAATCCTTTTGTTGTGTGTGGGATGGAAATGGGTGAAAACATGATAAAATATATAATTAAATGTCCTTGATTTAGAATGGAATTAAAAACACGATAATTTTGAAAAAAACACAAGAAAATATATTCAAATTTTATTAAATTTCATTTTGGAACCATGGTGCTTTCCATTGGGCTTATATTTATTGAATACAAAATTTGCGAAACTTTGGAATAATAAAAGTAAGAAACAAGTACTTTTGAATTTGATTGGTCAATATGGTGTTCAAAATATTTTTTCATTATGAAATTTAATGAAATATATTTGCTTGAAGTTATACCATAAAAATTATTATATATTCAAAAGAAAAAAAAATCTACTTTCTCTTTGGTAGAATATATTTGACAAATACTTGAAACAAATGTTAAATTACATCAAAAATAAGCTTCAAAAGCTACTTACATTTAGAAAAATCTACTTGAAACCTACTATTACAATGTGAAGTTTTTAAATTATTTCATAATAATGAAATAATATCCTTTTTTATCATTTAAGTAAAAATATTAAATGTATAATAATTTTACGATGAGTTTTGGTCCTACTTCTTATTAGCTTGACATGTAGACTACCAAGGAAATTAAATTGTACACTTTATCATGTTTGCATCCAAATATGTAAATATAGATGATTTGTTATTTTGGTAAATGAAGCTTCCTAATTCATCTTGACCATGACATTTTAAAGGGGGATGTTATAATTTATCATATTAAAAGTTTGTAAAATATTGAATAAAATTCATGTTTTCAAAATCAATAGGTCGATTATGGTGAACATCAATGGGATGGAATATCAAAAGTTTTCATTTTGTGATTATTTTTGCACACATGTGAAAGGTTTTGAATCAATGTATTTTATTGTTGTACTTTTTTTAACCATTGGTATTTTAAATGTATGTGAGTGTAGTTCATGCAATAGAAACAAGTTTGTTGATTATGAAGGAGGATATGAATTGAAATTGCACTTGTGAAACACTTTGTAGGCATAAATATTTGGCAATTTTTTTGGCTTAAATTCAATGCTTCACATGGTTCTCATTTCATGGTATATTTAAAAAGGTAATAAGACCAATATGAAAAAATAATGCATTGGATGTTGAAATGGGCAACCCATAAAAGAAGTAAAGATGCATGGTATGGCACAACATTGTGGTCTTCGTATCTTGGGCGGTAATATCCCTAACAATCAGTGTAGTCATTAAATTTAGATTGTTGTTTAGTTACACATTGAATGGGAACCAATATTTGCATTGATTCCTAGATTCATTTTAAGTTCCATCTATTTCCACATGTGTGAAGTTGGGTTTTCATTATAGCTTTGTAAAGTGTGTTTTGTATTCCATTTATGGGCCATATATATATAGATATATTATTATTATTTTCCATCAAATGTTGCAAGAATGAATGCAACAATTTCATTTGTGATTTTTTCAATGTCATTTTTCACAACTAAAAGAATGATGTGTGCATGGAGTGCTCTGCATTGTTGAATTTCATAAAATATTATGTATTTTTTTTTATAGTGCTAAGTAAATAGTGTGATGATAATAAAGAATGTTACATGAATTTTTTGACCATTTTGTAGAATAATACAACACATTCCATTGGGCAATATTTCCAATTTAATAATGCATGTAAACGTTTTACAATTTTTTCATTATCAATAATTTGTTTCCAACACAATGAACCCATTTCATCAACTATCAATGTTACAAAAAATGTGGCATGCCAAATTGTTCAAACATGCATAAAAAATCTTGTAGTTTTGTTTTGTGCCATCAAGGATTGCCTTATATGTTTTTAGTGATAGGACATAACTTCTCAATTAGGATATGATTTTTTTAAATTATTAAAACATAAGTGTTGTAAATACAATAGTTAATTTTTATGATGGGGAACTATCATTTTAATTAATGCAAAAATTTATATTGTAATATTATTTATTCATTTTACATAAGTAGTAGTAAGTAGTAAGTAAGAAATGTTATTAGATTATTTTGAATTTGTAGTAAAACTATTCAAAAAAATTATGATGTAGTAAAAAATTATATATTTTAAGTTTATAATTAAATGAGATCAAATGATAACCTAACAATATTATAAAAAATATATAGTTGTGGTACATTCAAAAGACATTTGATCATTTATTTACAACTTCCAAATTAACCATTCATTATTCACAACATTTGATACAAAATTATGAACCTTTTTTTCTTTCAAATTATTTAGTTTGTGAATTTTCAAAGGTTTCCATGTAGGTTGAAAAGTTCAATTTTGGTCATCAATATTAAAATGTTAGTGTATTGGTGTTGCAATGTATATTATCATTTGAACAATAAAGTACAAACACTACATTATGCAGTACATTTGATGAATTTAAAATACGATATTCAATTTTTTTCTTTAGTATTTTAATGTACCAAATTGTAATGTATGAATGTATCAAATGTAGTATGCTCCACATCAAATCATAGTGTATCATTTCAGCTTTACAAACTTACTCATCTTGTATTGAATTAGTAGGTGTAGTTCTTGAATGAATGTTAAAGTAGCACTTTTGATCTTTTAGATTATCAAAAACAAAAAATTCAAAAGTTCATCGAGGAGCATGAAATGAAGGTAAACAAAGTTGTGACTATTTGTATGGGGTAATGTAGTGGTGAATGTGCCCAATTCAAAATGGATGCAATGATCCTTCTTAATACACTTGAGTTGTTTGGGGACTAAACTTTTGTTTGTGTGAACTTGAATATTATTGATTAAATTTGGCATTGTACGACTTGATGTAATTTGTGTACATGTGGGATTCTATTTTCCATCCATTAGTATATTGAAATTCTTTTTATGAACTCATTAATGAAAATTTTAACAATCAAGGTGATACACTAAGGTGCAACTCCTAGAACTAACTAGTTCAATATCATAATGTGTAATGGCATGTTTTATTGTATAATTCATCCTTCAAATTGGCAAAACTTTTCAATAAATCATGGACTTGTGGTACTTTCATATGCAATTATTTACATCATACATTTTGAAGTGTCAATTAAAAGTATCATAATAAAATATTTGTGTTTTAAATATAATAGATCAATATATCAGTGTATTGATGCATTTATATATTAATATGTCATTGTATTAATGCATTAGTGCGCATGCATGCATCAATACATGAATGTATTAAAGGATCTTTGGGTAATACCCATTGTTTAATCAATGGTTCACACACTTAATTGTGAGAAATTGAAATGATCATGCACGGCAAATTTTATAATGTTTGTCTAAAAGGAGATTTAAAAAAAATGGTAATTAAAAAAATTGATTTTTGAAACAAGATTCCATTATGATGAGTTTTTTTGAAATACATATTGATGTTTTGTTCAACAATTTCAATTTTTAAAAAATGCAAGTGACAAACAATAATTAGTTTAAATCAAAAAGTGATGGGAAACATAGACTAAGTATCAAAATTTTATATGTAGTCACTATTTTTCAAATGTGGAGTAATGACAATACATTGGATGTATTGTTCACATCATGCGCCATTAACATATTATTGTTTTTTGACTAAATAAAAACTATATTACTTACCTATAAACTTGAAAACACATGAAAACCTTTTGTCCATATATTAAATTTTTTTTTCCACTCTTGCTATGTTTAAGCATGTGCACAACAATTGTCAATTGAAAAAATCATTAATGTATGAACAAATGGTTAATGTATTGGAAAACACTTGGCAAATAAAACTATTAGTTATGGTTGAGAAGTGGTGGGAAATATAGACTATATGTCAATTTTTGATATGTAGCCATCCATTTGTCATGTGTGAAAAACAAATGGTGATATATGGAATGTAGTGTTCACAAATGTTTGAGTAATGTATTGCTATTTTCCAATACACTAACAATTGTCTCACAATAATTATAGACATAGAAACATGGCAACCTTTTGTACATGGATTAAAAAAAAATTTCCCACCTTTGCTATGTTTAGGCATGTATGAAAACTTTCAATTGAATTTTTTTCAGTGTATCAACAAGTCCTTAATGTATTTAAAAAAAACACATGGTAAATGACAATTAGTTATAATTGAAAAGTGGCAAGAATTGTAAACTAAGTGTCAATTCTTATATGTAACCATCAATTTGTCATGTGTGAAAAAATAGTCATAGATGGAATGCACTGGTCACACAACGTGTGAGTAGTATATTGATTTTTAAAAAAAAAAAATTAACAACTATCTTACAATAACCATTAACAGAGAGTAATGTGATAGCCCCTTGTCCATGTATTTTGAAAAAATTGAACCCACCCTTGCTATGTTTAGGCATGCATGGTATTTTTCGATTGAAAAATCCTTAATGAATCAACTAATCTTTAATGTACATTTGATGTAGGTAGCTATTAAAGATATTTAATGTTGTAGCTACCTTACAACAACCATAAACGTAAAATTATGGCAACTTCTTGTCCATATGATTTTGAAAGTTTTTTCGCCCTTACTTATAAAATACATATGTATCATAAGATTCATAGTGATAATGTAACATTATGCATAATGGCATGATACATCGATACATTGTGATTTCAATACATTACAAAATTAAAAAAAAATTAATATTCTTACCAACAACATGTATTGCTAGGTGAAAATTATTTTTATTAACAATTTCACTATTTTTAGTCATGTGCACATGTTTTCGACTTGGGGCAAGATGCCTTTAACTTAAAAAAAAATACTAATGTAAGCACTTGGTAGGCACTTGTTATCAAAACTTGACAATCATTTTATGTTGGGGGTTCAACCCACCACATAATGACTATTAACCAAGTACACGGTGACTATAATAAAAGGCACACATTCATTGAACCTATTATGTTCTACGACATTGTTTTCACATGCTTTCAAAATTTAGAGCTTTAAAAATGTGTCCATATTGTGAGGGTATCAAAATTTTCATTACATTGCGGAAAAACATAAATAGATGCTAGTATTAGGTATTTGTGAATATCCCTTAACTTCATGTCCTTTTGTTTATGGTATCAATAGACATTGCAATGTCAAATTCATCATAGATGTCGGAAGAATGGTATTGTCAAATGTATATTGTTGCATGAGTATGGCTCAAGGAAAAGGTTTAAATACGTGCATGGTTTTGTTTGTAGAACTTGTCCTTAAGAGTCAAATAAGATTGATTGAATGCAAATGGCAATGGCTTTGCATTGAAAGGTTTTTTTTTTTTTTTTGGTAGACATATATCACAATGTCCACAAAGACAAAGAACTTTAATTCGAAAAACCTCGAGATATTACATTGTTCCTCTTGTAGAGTTCTCCTAATTTTTAGGTTTTAAGAGTTCATTTGTAGACCATAATGACACCTTAAGATCTTACTTGATACCTCAAATAAAGAGGAAACGACGTGATTTCACCAACGTCCAATATTTCTGGAGGAGGAAGACGTTCAAGACCTTCTATTCAATTAACTTTACCTCTTTCTCATATACCCTTTGAAAACCCTAAACCCTAAATCCTAAAACTTCAATTTGAAAATGAAGCTAAACGATTAGAAATTAAAAAAATTAATTTAATTATGAAAGTACATTCCATAATTGAAAAAATGATAATAAATTCATATGTATAAAAAATGAGATTGAAATTGATAAAACTCAATCTTCTTTACCATTATTTTTACATCATGTAAGTAGTCCTTAGGGAACGTGCCTTTGTGGAAGTGAAAGGCTTAAACATTTTAGTAAAATACTAATCGTCATCTTTGTGTCTGCAATCGTTGAGTTGGCAACAACGAACAAAGGGGCAAACGAAAATGCACTTGTTGGTTTAGCGACAAATGGACGCTTGTTTTTTGGGCGTGTAGGTACTGGGCCTACCTTGGCTTGGCTTGGATCGAATAGCACGTGCGAAACCGGTAGCCACAAAAACACGAGGAAAGAAAGAATCAACGATGATCTTTTGGGGAAACAGAGAGGTTTGTCCCTTCTCACAGCACTCGGATTCAGCCTTGATTCGCATTCTCCGCCACCTTCAACTCGCGCGCAACAAGCTTCCGATTGTTGAAGCTAATAACTTGCGTGTGTGCATCGGGCGATTTTGCTATGTATGTCTTCATCACTACTACTGCAGGATTTAAATAGGTCGCAGAAATATGGATCCCGATGATGATCGGTTGTCCACTTTACTCCTCCTGCAGCAAACGGAGATGGTTTCCGGGACTTGAAGATTATGGTTTCATGAAGCTTTTTTTTTTCTGGCTATGGCGGTCACTGGAACAAATTCTCTTCTTTTTCTTCTACCTTATGAGTTTCAGCAGCATCTCTCATCATCATCCCGACGACAAGGCTATATCTCTTCCTCCTCCTCGCACAGTTTGATGAAACACTCCGTGACTTTGTACTTCGTGCATAAGCTGCAGCAGAAGCGGAAGAATTTCAGTCTCTTGCAGATTCAGGGTCTGCAAGCAGCTGCTGCTTCTTCTACTCATTGTCCTTCTACAACAAGCATTCCAGTTGCGTATTCCGACGACGACGACGACGCCGCCGCCGCCGCCGCCGTGTGCGCAATTCAGCCTGTGACGGATCTCAAAGTTTCGGACACTGTTGTCCATGACGCCGCCGCGGAGGAGCTGCTGCCGTCGTCGGCTATGGCTGTTGCAGCTGCGATCGGGACACGGTTCAGTGTGGTGAACAAGACTGAGGAATGTAAGCACATGCTGTCGGCAGCAAGTGCTGAGTTTCTGGCTCTCTGTGATGAGCAGCTCGCTCTTTGCGAGGAGATCGTCGGTCCGAATGCCAAATTCACGGTATGAAGAAAGAACTTTTCTCTTGTATTCCTGCATCCCGGGAGAATTCTTCTGACTAAACAAGTGCTCGAAGCTGAGGATCACATCTGCAAAGAGCACAATCGATGGCGAGTTCGATTGCAGATGAGAGCAATTGGATGCCTGGAGAATAGTTTTCTAAACTCCCCAGAGAATTTCAACTTTGTGCAGAAATCTGTTGCTTTGCATCTGTGCAGGTATATGTCCGGCCTGCAGAAAGCTATAGCACGGGTCAGTTCGAGTTTCACCGCGTCGCAGTCTACCCTAATTGTCAGGAGGAGCTTCTAGTACTGAAGCAGTCTGATGCTCTTGCATCCATTACATTGACTGAGGCTCATCTTATTGAAAGAGAGGTAGTTCAATGTGTTGCTTCTTCTCTGTTTGCAGAGATTGTTGCATGAGAGATGACTTGTTTGTAGTAGAACTTGTTGCACCAGAGATAGCTGTTTGTAGAGCTTGTTTGTCCCATCAGAGATGCCTGTTTTCAGAGCTTGTTTGTTGCATCAAAGATGGCTGTTTTTTGGATCAAAAGCTCTGGATGCATCTTTTTGCAGTGAAATGTGGGCATGTGCATAGGATCTTACTTAGCATGTGTTGGTACACAGGTGGTGCAGGTTGCAAGTGGTACAGGAGCAGTGATACTGCCGATGGTGAAGGACTTGTTTTTGATAGGGCTGTTGGTTGTGGAGGGTGGTGGTGGGCGAAGTGTGAAACCTGGGAAACTGAAACCTGTCCGTCCTGTTTGGCCTCCAAGAAAGGCAACCAGCAAGCAATCAGAGAGTTGGGCAACTTCTGACACAACCACAAACTTGTTGAATTCACAGCAATTGACAGAAATTGTGAAAGTTGCCCGCTCTTTAGCTCTGGCTTGTGTCATGGATCAGGTCACTCCCTCCTGTCTAGTTTTCTTTCTTACATGTGGAGTTTATAAGTTTTCTACTTGTTCTCCTGTTGTGGGTAAGATTGATACTGAGCTTTTGGTTATATGATGCACTGTGACAGAGAGCTTTGCTGCTACAAAAGTCAACATGGCAAAAGGGTGATAAAATTCGCAGCCTTTTAGAACAAGTAAGAAGCAGCCAATGATTTTTTAAAACAGTTCTCTCTAACTCTACATATGACTACTCCTTTGTTTTGTTTTCCTTCTATCCAATGTCCATGTCTAAATGATTGTGGGGGCAAGGGTAGGCACAAGGGCCTCTGCAAGCCGTGAGGACACTGAGCCAGCTGCTTCTCCCCCAACTAAAGAGAGGCGAGGTTTCAACCCTTACCTTTCCTTCATCTCATTCAGCTTTCTTTACCCACTATGGCAGTTACTTTCAAGCATGAGGCTTTCCTCCAAAATTCGTGTATCTAATGCTTCCTAGCTGGGATCAGAGTATGCTTTTTATGTTTCAGGTTCAAGGATTTCACTCTCCAAGAAATGCATTGAAACTCTATATCTGCAATGTGAAGATAGCCACATCCAGTTTGCCTGGTCTGAACAAATGTGAAACCACTGATAGTGAAGTTGATTGCTGATGGCTGCATTGAAGCCCAACAATATGGTAATAGAAGGGTAGTGGTTGAGAGTATATTAGTATTCTCTGGGATATTGTTGTTGGATTAAAATGAAGTCAATAGGAACCATTGTGCATGATTGCAGGATAACCAGAGGTAAGTACTACACACAATTTGGTGACAATTGTGAGTTTGGATTTGCAGATTTCTCGGGATTTTGTGGAAGACATCCTGGTGCAAGGTGCTAGAATGAAAGAAGTTCTACAACAGCTTCACAATGTTTCACAGGTATTAACATATTTTTCATGGAGATTGGTAATTGGTTGCTGGCTTCAAGCAATAGATGATCATTTTTGGATTCCTGAATTTACTTTTGGAAACTTGGTCAGGAACTTCGAGAGTGGGCAACTGTTTTTTGTCGAAACTTCCACCTTGTTTATCCCACTTGTTTAAGCTCACTCACCCCTGATTTGAACAGAGTGGACCCAATCTAGTGAATGCTGCTGAAGATCTTGGAAGCAAGGCAAAGGTGGTGAGACAGCCAGATTCAATGCCAAGTTCCTCATTGCCAATGCATGGCTTTGTGGAGCATGAAGATAGAAGTCAAAAGCAAGGACTGCTTCCTGCTGCCTACATGGAGGGGCAGGATTTTGAAGCCCCTATGCCCCCGCATACCCTTGCTCCTCTCCCTGACTATGATCCCTCCAGGTGCCTTGCTTGCCACCCTGCATTCTTACTGGCTTTCGTGAATATTGCATTATATCTTGACAAGTAAATCATATACAGTATGAGATTTTGCATAACATCCTCTTGGGGAATCTTATGGAGTTCACAGTAGCACTTGCAACAGTTGGAGACCACACTGAACATATCAACTGACCCTCTTGAATATACTTTATGCAGGCCATGTGATGTGGCCAAGGTACTGAGGCAGTTGGGTAAAGCTGCCAATGGGCTGGCTAACCAAAGGCATCAATCACTACAGATCACATCAAGTTCACCACTGTGGGCAGCAGTGGACATGATGGGGCTGCAAAGGGCATGCAGCCACCTTTTGGACAATGCCTTGCATCACACTCCCCCAGGAGGTTATGTCCGCACCAATGCAATACGTGCTCCTGGCGGTGGAGTTTTGATAATCATTGAGGACAATGGTCCTCACATTGCGGTATTTGTACTACAATATACTGTCCCTTGGTCTAGGATTTTTAGTGACAGAATGTGTAAGCCATCTTTTGGTCTTAATTTTGCACACACAGCATCTGGCCCTTGATCACCTGTTTTGTGGTATTCTGTTTACAAATCCTGGTTCAGTACTTATATTGTGGAGCAAGCAAGTTGGATGAGTTTTCTTGATCTGTAAGACCTGTTTTATTGGTGATGTTGCAGATGCAGGTGGGGGGTGTTGCTCCATTAGCAGCAGAATCAAGGGACGTGGATTTAAAAAATGGTTTGGACCGGGATGAAATGAAATTTGTACGAGACATTGTGGAGCTGCAGTTAGGGGGTGTTCTTCGTGTGCAATCACCACATCTTCTGAATGCTCCACGTGGTGCTGGTGGGACCCGGGTGGAGATCTGGTTGCCAGCTGCAACAGATATCCAACTGCCAACTGCTTAATGTCTGCATAAGGGTTTCATGGTAATTGCTGCATCTTTATTTCAAGGCTTTTACCTGATAGTGTGTAAATAGGATTAGAGGCTACAAAAGGACCCATCTTGTGGTGTCATGTGCATTCACAGAAGATTTTTGTCTGCATTGTCCTAAGTGGAGGAAGTCCATAGAATGGTCCAATTTTTTTTAGTTTGTTGACTTTGGATGGTATTCAATGCATGTGTCCTTGATATATGTTGTTGGCCAGGTGATACTGCAACTCTGTTGCCATCCTCTAGTATGTGCTGTTGAAATTGATGAACACAAAGAAGAATTGGAGTTTGGGTTCAAAGAAGACAACAGAGGCCTGAAGAGTTCTAAAAGAAAAATGGTCCAGCTGTAGGACCTCACTGTGCTGGAGTTATTAGCTGTAAGTTTATGTCAATTTCTACTACCTCCACTTTACAATGGGGATTCAGATCTGAGTAGTTGTTTTGCTGACCTTATATGTACAGACATGTACAGGAGAAAGATTTGTTGACAGGATAAGGACACATGCAGGCACATGGCTGGTCACAGTTGGTTCACTTTCACTGATTTTGCAGTTTGCCATGAGGTTGTGTGTTCTCAGGGTTCTCAGGAAAGCTTTACCATATCTTTACAGACTAGAATCCAGAAAGCTGTGTTTCAGTGAATAGATGCCATTACAGTTCATGTCATGTCTTTAGGTTCTAGGGTTTATCTTGACTTAAGTCTTCCTGTTGCTTCTGGAAATGTGAGAGCAACTCAGGACACAGATTTTGTACCATGGGTTTGCCACAAGTTTTGAGCTGATGAAGTCAGTGGTTAGTTACTAGTCATGGCAGCTTGTCACTGAAACTGATAATTATGATGAGAGGTGAAGGGCCTGACATTTTGTAAGCAGTTTTCATAAGGTTATAAGGGCACTCATTTGTCGTGGGACCTTCCAAATGTCTTTATTATCTGTTTTCCTACTATCACATGAAAAATAATTGCGAGTTTAGTGGATCAAACCTTTGAAGACAAACTGTTGGGAGCTTGGGGTGGATAATGGTTCCCTTCAGTCTTCAAATATGTGCAAATATTGAGAACATAAATGTGGCATAGATATGAAAGTGTGTCTTAATAACGTTTTTGTACATGATAAACAGACATCAACAGTTCCATCATTAACAAATGGTGTGTGCTGGTGCATAAAATCTCATTCAAGGTTCTAATGAAAAGAAAATGTTTACACACCTCATTTATCAAATATTCAATGGTTGGTTTTTGGTAGCACACCATTTAAAAACAAGAATTGCAAATCCGTGGATCTTCAAAACACAAAAACACTATCCAAACTTAACCAAGGGGAAAAATGGAATCTCAAATCTGCCTTCAAAAACACTTAGTATGAAGATTGCACTTATCTAGAATGCTGTAAATGCAGGTGTTATAAAGATGCATCACCTGCTTTGGATCAGAAAAAGCAATTTAACTACATCCCTATTTACTATTGAGCAAGTGTAATAAGTGAAACAAGCAAGTCATTACATAATGCACCTCCCACAACACACACATCCACATCCCTATTACACTCAATAGTTTGTGTGTTAGAAGTCGATAGAAGTGATTCGTCACATAACAAGTTCCTTTCCTACTCAGTATTATGAATGAATGTAAGGAGTCAATAGAAGCAACTCATCACACTTGAGTGCAAGAAAATGTCCCCCATGAGCACAAATTCATGATACTGTTTAGGATCTTTGTGACACATCTGGGTAACAGTTTTGGCAGCCAAAAGTTCACCATCAATGTGATAGGGTTTGAGGACCTTGAGCAGCTTTTTCTTGCAGAAACTTAGAATCAAGGGGATGTTGGTATGCACTTGTCTCACATCCAGGAAGGCATATAACTAACTATCTGCTTCTCAGGTGGCAAATCCATTTGATACTTGAATTTGACATCACCTGAATTTACAAATTCCAGTCCAAATAGTTGATCAAGAGTTCAACCCATGGAGACAATGGCAATTTCACATTCTCGTCTTAGCTTTTAACATGAGTCTGGGGTGTCAAAGTCACTCTTGCGGCCGCACAATGTCAATGAAACACCAGCAATAGGCCTGTGTTGAATCAACAAGAGAAAACTCTCATGAGGTTAAGAGTACCATTAGCATGAATAGAACCCCAGCCAATAAAATCCCGTATTTCTTAACTTCTAGCCGGGGCTTTTGAACTATAGGCAAATCCAGTGCCTGTAAATTCCCACCCGATCCGCAGAGACAATCCTGACTTCAGAATGAATCCATCAAGTTTGCACAACAAATGTGTCTCCAAATACATGTAGCATACTACATGAATGTTCACTCATAGAAACAGGGGTGATTTCTGACAGTTCCCTCATCACACAAGATATTCATAGAATTCATTCGTTTGCTTCTTTACTTAAAAAGTGGCAAGATTGGAATGCTCAAATCTAAGGGGATGACAAATGCACTGTTCCAGATCACCATATACTCTTGGTGAAGACAGTAGAAACACTAGGAATTTTGAGTAGGACTGTAGAAGAGAGCAGCTAAAGCCCCTTTCTGTAATGAAGTTCAGAGGTGCAGCAAAAATTACCTTCCTTCACTGAAAAAGCCTGTTAGTCTTCCAGTCACTTCTCCAGCAGTATTTCTCTGATGTTCTTTGGACTCCTCTCTATGGGACAATTTGTGACATCAGGACCTGCACAAAGGAATGTATGTTGCACTCATTATTACATCCACCATTGCAATAAATCTTTTTCCACTCTCACACTTCTATACTAGGCTGATGACAGCTCATATTGATGCATAAAAAATGTCAGGTTCTGAATAAGGCCTCTGAAACAACTGAAAGAAACTGTCTTCTCGGGTGTAAAATATTTTCATGACACAACTAGGAGAGTAGTTTCAAATCCATTAATGTCAGTTTGTGTTCCAAGAAAAGCTCTCATGATAGCCAAGCTTCAGCATTAGCATTTGTGGATGCCCTGTCAATCCTGCAGGAGCTTGAATTAAGAACCAGGTGACATTTGAGTTGACAGCAGAAAAGAGAGGAAGCATGAAAGGAAAGAGAAATAGGGTGGTCCTGAGAGAAAAATTACTTGTGAAACTCAAGATGGGATTGAAGCCCAGAAAAAAACCCGGAGGTGCAAAGAACAGGAGTGGCAAGGGAGCACTATAGCACACCGCTGCACATGCTCTTCTCCTAAATCCAACCCTGCTTCCTTCAGCTCCGTTTCTGAAACTGCGAAAAACTCGCCGCATCTGCACGGATACCAATACTCGAATACTTTTTCTGTTCCTCCTCCTTCGTCTTCTCCGACACTTTCCTCCATCTCCTCCAACATAACTTCTTCCCCAATCACACAAGCGCTCTCACTCCTCCTCATGCTTGAGTGGGTCTCTAACCCATCATCGCTCAACAACAGGGTATCATAAGCTGCTCTGGAATCTGCATCCCTCAACACTTTCCACGCTTCCTGAACTCGAAGAAAGCTAGAAATTGTTCCAGCTTGTTGTTGGGAAGAAGAACTCTCTAAAACAGGATCCAATTTATCAGGGTGAAGAGCAAGAATTGCTGCTCGGTACTTGGCACGAATCTCCCCGTAATTTGCATTGGGTGTGACCGCCAACGCTTCATAGTGGGTCATCATCGCTAGCTGATGTCAAAACTCTTCTGGGGTCTCTCTCGATCTTCTTCCTCCTCCCCCTGCTGCTGCTCCTTGTTCCCTACAACAACAACAGATGCCATAGGCAAATTCGCTACATGAGATTGCTAAGCGAGAGATTCCTAAACCCTAAACCCTGAACTTTGAACCCTCAACACTAGATTTGACATATTGCACTGCCACCTGAGAACAAAAACAATTTGTCGCTGCTCGACAACTAGCATATACAATCTTTTTACAACACGAGAGATCCGTATCTTCCATATGTGTCTTACAACTCGTCACATAACATCTTCAACTCCATCTTTAGAGAAAATGATCCCAGTGGTCGATCTTATAGTTCACCGAAACCCTAAACCTTAAAAAACCCTAAACTGTGTTTCCATTGACTTCCCCCAAGGGTTCCCATCAAGTTCTCAATGCGTTCCTCAAGATGTTCTCAATAACAGCTCACTTTTGTCCCATATGGTAGATACTGCAGTACATGGGCAGTTCCAACTTTCAACACACGTCTCGTCAATAATTACATTATTTTTGAAGATTCTATGGCAAATTTTTTTTTTCAAAAGAATATTCATTTTCCTTCACAAAGTTCTTTGAAAATAATATTTTTTGACAATGCTACAAATAATATACTGTAGTACCTTTTCAGGTTTGGCAAAAACTATATTATTTTTTAAAATGCCAAAATTTTAGAAAATTAAGGTCCTTTCTAGTTGAAAATTAAAACCCTATTATTTATTAGTGCTAAAATTTCATAGGATTCCTAAGCTATTTAATATTTTTCCTCCTTTGCTACATTTTTGAAATAGGTTTTTAGGTATTGCATTGACATTCTAATGCAAATTGTTGCAACTTCAATACATCCATATGGGATATAAGGAGCTATTGACAAGAAGGAGGTTGGAACCTTACTACTTGAAACTTACAGTCTAATTGTAATGTTGCCCTAGTTGTAAATTAAGCTAGTAGAATTGTCATCTTCTTCATCTCGCCAAGTGTTGTATTTTTTCATCTTTTTTTTCCCGTCCTCTTCTTTCTCTTTAAGAGTTTTGTGTTGTTGTTGTGCATTTTGTTGCTTTTGTGAGGATTGGAGAAGTGTCACATGAGAAGCCAAATCAACATAGAGAGTTTTAATCATAAGAGAATTTTTTTGGGGGAAGTTTTGGAGGTGTTTGTGACTACTTTTGTTAAGTAGATTATTTAGTTGTCTAGTTTGTTCAAAATGTTTCTCAATCAAGGTTTTGATTTTGGTGATGAAAATGTAAATTTGAAGTTTGAAATTGGGTTTTTTTAGACAAACTTTGTTTTCACATATCTTTTACAATCTTTTGTTTAATGTAATGATCAAGGAAATGCAATTGGAGTAGGGCTTGAATAGAATAATAGAATTATATAATTTTTGGAGTAGGGCTTGAATAGATATTATTCACCTTTGGTTGCAACTCCAAGTGGAATACAACTAGGTTGTAAATAATTCTCAATCATTGCTGCAATGGAATTACAGGATCTACATCATTGTCTTTTGTGCCATCATTGTTTTCTTCAATTTTTGGAATAAAGGTTAAGAAAGGAGTAAGTGCATTGGCTTCCATTGTAGCTCCTTGAAATTTTGATATGAAAGTGTTCATAATCCCAATTTTCTACCAACCTTTAATTATCATTTCTTCCATTCCTTGGACTTATGTCTAGGTTACATGAAGCCATCCATAGATTTTAGGTTTGAAGTTGTTCATCTTCAAATCAATGTGCGGCTCCTTCCCTCACAAATTTGGTGTTTGATGATATATGTAGTCCATTTATTGAAATTAATCTTGAAAACATGTTTCAAAGGTCTTTATATGATTATATTTGCAAGTTGCAATTCACTAGTATAATTTGTAGGAACAAACAAAACAAGGATGTTAGGGTGCTATTTTTTTATCCAGTCAAAACTTTTTTTACTCTTGTGAACGCTCCGACAATCAATCAACCATACAAGTTTATGGCTTTCTTGTAAGTTGAATTGTTGAATTTGATTATGTAAATAGATGAACAAAATCTTGTTGACAAAGTCTTCTATTGTCTGCAACCTAGATCGTTGATTTTTCCTAAATGTAAGATACCAATTGGAGTTGATGCATTTGATTTTTCCCTCATTTGAAGGGAAGGTGGTAAACATCTATGCATAGTACTTGTAAATACAACATACCTAGGAAATAGATATCCATTTGTAGCATAAGGTACCACCATAGTTATTTGTCTCTTATCTTCCACCCCTAACATTTAAATGTGTTTTGTGCCCTTGTTTTCCCATGTTCTCCAACTATTGGAACAAGGTGGATCCTAAATTGGTCATTGTTGACCATAAGGCATATAGGAATGAGATACAACTTCACAAGGTAAACTATTTTGTATGCCATGTTTTGACCTTGTTCATGCCAATTTGTTGGCATTTTGCTAATTGCGGTGGTTGCCATGCAAAAATATTAGTTCATGTGTAGTGTTTTAAAAACTATCTTGTCCATTCTTTTGTGACTCTGAAACCCCCATGACTAGTTCAGAGAATCTCAGGAATAAGGGCCTCTATCATGCCCCTTAAGATTGGTTGAACAACTACATGTTTGTAATAATTGTCCAACACTTCTCATCTTTTGCAACATTGTGACAAGATCATATTAAAGTGTGGGATACTTTTTGAGGATTGGCAAATACTGCTTCAAGTGTCTAATAACCATACCTTGTTGTGTTGCTTGTAAAAAGTTTGGTTGGTGTTCTCCTTTTGGTGTAAATTAAGTCCACAAATTATTTCTTGCCAATTTTCTATATGGATTTGGAACTCCTAGACTTTGTTAAACATTTTGTAAGTAATGCATAACATTAGAATTTGTGCCATACTTTTGAACTGTAACTATTATGGGTGGCCATAAATGTGGTTGAAATTAGTTTGTGTATTCGCCTTTTGATTTTCAATGTTTTTGTTTGCTTCCATTTTGTTTATTTGCAACTTCCTCTTCACCTTCTTCATGTTTGATTTGTTTCTCAAATTATAATGTTGCTACAAATGTTTTTGGATGTTTAATGTGACACTTTGGTATTGGTGCTTTTTGCTTAACATTTTCATTGATGTCTTCTACTTCTTTTTGCAAAACATCCTCTCTTTTTGCTCTTGTAATTGTTTTGAATATACTAGTAAGTAAGGTTTGTTGCGACTTTTCTTTGCCCATTTTCAGTCCCATGCACAAAATTAAATTATATTTTGGTGTAAAATTTATGGAATATTCATCTTTTTTGCCTTGAAAAGATCTCTCTCCACAGATGCTACAAACATCACTCCATAAAACATGGACTAAACTCCAAGAATTCAAGAAATCAAGAAGTTGTTATAGGGTAGTTTAAGGAGTTTAATATATATATTATTGCATGTGCTTCAAGCAATTTCAAGCTGTTGTTGAATATTTTTTAATTAAAAAAAACTTTGCTGATTTTTTTTTGTTGAAATCAAAATTTCAAAATAAAAAGATTATTTGGCAATGAGATGCCAAACCTAAAAAGGCATCACCATACTTTAATGTTGGAATTACCAAGTACTACAAACTATAAATTTGGCCTAGTGCCAAATGGTGTTTTATCTTGGGGAGTGCCCAATGTTTCAAAAAAATACATTATGATGAACCAACCAATCAAAGTGTCTATTTCAATAAAATAAAAAAATTCAAGAAATTTAAGTGCACCTCAAAAAAATTTAATAAAAGCACTTGTAGTTGAATTTAATTCAATTAAATATAAACTCAATTAAATTTGATTCAAATTGTATGCAATGTTGGTTGATATTTTCATTCAAATGGAATTTAATTTTCACGTAAACAATTTAGTTTTTCGTCATTTCATTATCATTGAAAGTGTTCAACAATGTAAACCTTTAGTAATTAATAGAAGCACAATAAGTACTAGTTCGCTTTACTTTTTTTTCTATCATTTCATTGTCATTGGAAGTTTGCAATAGTGTGGAGCCCAAGTAACAATAAAAACATATAATATGTACTTTTCACCTTATAGTATAAAAAGTGTAAGCTTCATAGACCAAGGAAATGGGAATGGATGAATAGTTAATTTGGTCCCTTGATATATTAAAAATTTATGGTATTGTAATTTAGAAATATGTACTCTAATCTTTTATGGTTACAGGGCAAATCAAGAAGTGCCTATCATTGTACAAGTGCCAAAAACTACTTTCTATTTTGTTTTTTATCAATCATAGGAGTCCCTATGATTTGTAAGTACTTCTACATGTGATAGCTATAGTGTTATGAAGGTGCAAAATGTTAGGGATTAACACAATGTATTTTTATTCTTTTGTGTAGATGTGAACAATACTAATGATGGACGACTACAAAAGGCAATGCATTTCCAAAATTGAGCATCCTCTTCTATCTTTGTTGTTTTTATGATGATTTGCAAGGTTTTTTGTTTTCAGTTATGGACTAATCTTGGGAAGAATGCTTGAAGTTGGTGTCGAACAATTTTGAAGAACTTTCTCCTTGAATTTTGTTGTGTAGGGGCTTAAATTACAATATGTCAATCATTATAAGGTTTGTAGGGGCTTAAATTACAAGATGTTAATCATTATAAGGTTTGTAGGGACATTTGATAAAAAGGATGAGAGGTTCTAAGGCATAAATTGGCTAGTTTATTTATGGCTCATTCCACTCAAGCGCATTATATTTGGGTTGTGTTTTACATTACTGTACATGGGGGATTTGAGTACCTATTCACTTGGGAGCTCCTAACATTGTGTTTGTTCATTAGGAGATGACTTAGGGAATTCGAAAATAAATAATTAATTTATTGATGAATTGGAGTGTTTGCTTATTTGCACCATCTCCAATTGTGGTTCAATATTGTTTGTTTGTTTTATTCAATGAAGGCAAAATGGGAAAAATTGAAGGTATTATGTGAGTTTGTTGGTTGAATGGCAACAACATAAGATCATGATAGCTTGATAGAGAGGAGGTTTGGAGTGTGTCGATCCATTAATGTCCATAGTTCTAGTGTTGATTTTTGGTTTGGTATGATTTCAAAGGAGGGACTAGATAGTGGTTGCAACAATTCTCATTTTATATGGCTTATATATGAATGAACACAAATCTATTTATTGTCATTGCTTAAAATGGTTGCAAGTTTATGTATGCCCTCCTTTTTAGGTTACATTATAACCTTTTTACATTAAGACTAAAAGGCCTTGACTATTGAAATACAAAACCTTTGATTAGAGGAAATGGTCCAAGTGATACTAGTTCACTTTACATTAAAACAATGTATATTTTCTTGATGAATTTTGCCAAATTTTGACCTTAAAAATATGATTTCAAGTAGTACAAAGGATTCTTCATGGAAAAATGGTCCAAATTCCCTAGATTTCCAAAGGAAAAAAATTCCAAATTGCTAGATTTTGATGTAAGTTCAAGTAGTAAGCCAATAATATATAAAACTTAAATATATTTATATTTATTTTCATATTTGGTAAATAGCCAAATTTGACTAAACTATTTTTTCAATGATCACCACTTTGACTACATCACAAAATCTTTTAAAGAAACCTTGCATTAAAGATGTATGCTTAAGAAACCAAGGAAACACTAATGGTTGAAAAATGTAAGGTAACATTGGAGAGGGGTGGGGTGTTATTTGGTGTAAAGACATACGAATCTTTATTAGAAACACATCTTGTTCTATACATGTTAGATATAGTTGGAAACAAAAGTAAGACATACATTTTGAGTCCATTTACCATGATACCATAGTACTTATGGGCACATATGTCGAATAATTTATTTATTTAAAAATTTAAGATTCACCACATGAGTTTTTAATTTTGGACTTTTCAACATACAAGGAATTTACATATTACATTTTAATTGAACTTCAAAGTTCTCTTATTGTCTTTATGGTTAATGTGTTCATAATTAATGTACTTATTTGTATTAAGCTAGGGTTCAATTCCTAGATTATTGCAATCTAAATTTTTGGAAAAACATGGTTAAAGATTTTCAAAAACTTTGATAAAATAAAATAATAATTAATTTATGCTGAAGTTGCCCATGTGTTATGATATTTGGTGGACATTGTGGGACAAAACAAGGTGGCATGTGTTTTAAAATGTGAATTGTTTACTCATTCATTGTTTGAAATGTTCGCCTTTTATAGACATAAAATTTATTTTTATGAAATTATTAGTGTTGGGTAGTTCTCATTAATTTATTGGTTTTAAAAATAGTTCTTGATTTGGTTTTCAAACTAAAAACTGATTTTCTCATTTTGAGAGAAAATTAACACTTTGAAAATCATTCGGCTACCATAGAGGTTCAAACTTGAAACTTGTGAAGTTTATCAAGTGAACTTTCAAGGTTGATTTTCATACTTATATAACTTCATAAAAAAGAATCACCTACCCATTATCGTTACAAGGTTTGAAAACCCAATATTTTTTAAAAATCCTAAAAAACATTAACCACTACGTCATAACCTTTTATGTGTGTAAAAGATAGTCATAAAATTTATTTCATATGATTAAATGTGATTTTATGCTTAATATTTAAGTCTACTTTGAAAATATCTTGGGTTCAAACTTGATTTAGATGAGAACCAACCTACTTGAAACCAGTGGTTTTTATTTTGATGATAATTTAAAAATAGACTCAAGGTTTCAAAATTTGAATTTTTTTTGGTGTAGAATTGGACTAGTTTTCCTTCAACTCTTAAAATAATTGGAACCAACGATTCTTTCATCAAATTGATTTTTAAAAAAAAATCCTAAGAAAACCAAAACCAACAACTTTTTCAAAAATATGAAAACCCAACATTGAACATTATCCAAATACATTAGAAAAGTTTAGGTAAGTCTTAACATTATTATAGATTTTTTTTTAGCACAAGCATTTAAAACTCCTTCTTGGAAACCACTATTGCTTTTGTTGATGTTAATTAGTTTTTAAAAGGGAAAAATTGAAAAAAAGTTGTCAGCAATGTCATGTGACAGTTCAAAGTCTATATACACCTAACTAAAGCCAAATCAAATTGCCCCAATTACAAAAATAATTAAGAAAGGTCCTAGAATACTGTTTTGCAAAGCTAAACACACACACACATAGAGTAAAACAAACTTGATATTTGGCTACATCCTATTCTATGACTAAAATTCAAGGAAGAAAAAAAACCTCAACATTCCACAACAAAAATGAGTACTTACATAACATAAGGAACCAAAGCATGTCTCCTAGTCCATTTGAAAGGGTTAATCCATGGCCTCCAAGTGGTAGACCATTAGTTTTTAGGTGTAGCCCTTGAGGGAATTTGACTAATAACCATTCAATGTGTGTTTCTACATCTCATGAACTAAACAGAATGTTGTGATTGAGTGTTTGCACACTATGGTGACCTTATATGGATGTCAAAATGGTATATTTTCAAGAAAATATTTATAAAATAAAATTCATTGAAATAATAAAAAAGGATTCATTTATTTGAAGTTATCATAATCAACCTTCCAAGAATGAAAAAATCAAATCAAAATCGTGGATAACCAATAATTAATGAACTTTTGAATTTTGACAAAACTTTTTATCACAACTATACAACTCATGAATATGGAATTTTATTTTACAATGTAATAGTTTGATGTATATGAAATTTTAGAATATTGCATGATTGTGTTTTAAAAGCTAAAAATATAATGAATGAGTGAAATATGATTTCAATTTATTATGTTATGAACTTTTCAAGGTTTCAAAAATTGTAATTATTTTAAGCCAATTTCCAAGTACACTTTAATATGGACTTTGAAGTTGGCTGTTTATTACCAATTTTGTTACACCATAGTGTGCTTTCACCTTATCTCTAAAATTATTGAAAAATCCCTAACATAATCACAATATTCATAATGAATGAAAACTAATGGTTGGAAGAAAAGTCAAGTGGAAAAATTCTTATGAAGCAATAAGACCTTACATGAAAAAATTGGAACATATAGGTAACCCATATTATACAAAGCTCTTGTATCTCTACCTGTTTCTTGATTCAAGAGTTTGGCTATTAGTCAATGCTTGTAAAATTATTTTTTCTACCTCACATTTTAAAATATAAGTAGGAAGGGATCCTTTGCATTTGTGGGTTGATATGGGCATGGAAAATTTGGTACAAAACATTAAATGAGAGTACTAGAATGAAAATGGGGAAGCATTCAACAACACAAAAGTTCAAGAATTCTTCCTCCACTTATGGTACCAATAACCTTAAAGCAACTAGTCTCCAACCTCCCAATCATTGCCCCACCCATTTTGAAAATTTTCTTTGCATGTAAACAAAGGCTTATCACATAGAACAAGGAAGTATTGCTCACTGCCAGATGGATCATGAGTAATAACTACAAAATTTTCACCTTAACAAATGAAATCAGCCAACTGTTGACCATTAGTTCCCTAAGCAAATTCAAAGTTACAATCATCCATTAATCCCTTCGATGTTGCTCATTTTATAGGTACCAACTTGATGGTCTTCTAGGGTAAGGCATGCTTAATATTGTCACATTCTTCCTCTTCACCTCCATCAACACATGTTGGGCATAAACATGATAGTTTTCGCATGAAGAGTAATTCTGAGTCCAAATGGTCTAATGATGAAATGGAATGCATTTTGTGAAAACTAGTCACTATTACACAACCATATGGTTGATTACTATCCACATCTATGGTCTTCATCTCCCAAAAGACTCACGTGACATTAGCACATGAACTAGTAGGTCCGACATTTTCCTTTACAAAATTTTTTATCAATAATTTCATTACATTTCAAGCATTTTGAAGAGGAGTTGCATTCAATATCAATTGTTCCTTTCACATCTCTCTTTTAGCAATTGCCCTACCCCATCATGTTCCCCCTTACCATGACCTGATCCAAAGAAGTTCCACAACATCCTGCAACCTTGGGCAACATGAAAACCTATTGTCTTCTAAAGGTAATGAGCTACATGGTACTAACATTGTGTATATTTAAATTGCCCATTACATCCATCACTCTAGAAACCTAGTGCTTTGTTGGATAGACACCCAAGGTTTACAAATATCCCTAATGTAATTCAAAATAATGTTGGACAAATAAAATGTCATGTTTTCTATCATTTGACACATAGTAGCGATACTTTTTAATGATTTTCTTGCTATTAAGATCTATTGGATAGTTTGGATTGTGATGGTATGTAATGTGAACAAGTATAGTGATTTGAAAAGAAAACCAATGCATTTCTAGAATTTCATTTGACATTGGAAAGAATAAATTTTCGCAAAATCAATCACAAAAAGGACCACATCTTTGGGAAATGTAAGAACACACTTTTTGAATTTCTTATCTTGCCATCTAATTACAAAGTTGTCGGTCAAAAAGATCTTCAACTTAGACTTCAAGTAGGGATTGAAATCAGAATATTGTGTTTAGAATGGTTCAAGTTTAGTGACCTTTTTCTCTTCACTTATTTTTGTAAGTTCAACTGCAATTGCTTAGAAGCATTGCTAATCCATGAATTGGCCATTACTAGCCATTTCTTGATGCACAACTTCAAATTCTCAACCCCATAATCTTGGTAGTCGCTATACAAACAATCAAGATTATGCCACTCTTCTAATGGAGCTTTAGGACATAGAACAAATTCCCAAAGAGGTGTGACATATCCAAATGTATGCAAATGAGCTTCACATGTGAAAAGAGATCACCTCCACCACACAACAAGTTCAAATTCGGGTTAGGTCAAACCAAACTTCAAGTAGAAAACTTTGAAATTGTAAGCAATAAAATACATTAAATTACATCATGAGAAATGTTTCACACAATCGAAAATGAAATGGTCATATGTTCACAATCAAAAGCCAACGTAATGATTATTAGGAACCCCTCCAAATAATCCCAATCAATTGATCCTTTAATAAAGGAGTTGTAAAAGAAAATGAAATATTAATAGTTCCAATTCCTTTTTCTTGAAACAAATAACATGATTTTGGTTTGTGGAAGGTTCTCAAATCAAGTTTTATTTGTTAAGTCCTACTTCTTCACCACTTTGCGTAAACATATTGGGTCCAAACATGATTGGGCAATGGGGTACCACATTTGAACCCTAATGATTCACTCTAAGAACTCCCAAATTTACCTTTTTCTTCAATTTTCCCATGACATGTCTTACATTTCACTTTTTTTTTTCTTATGTCAAATAAAATAATTTTGTTCCAAAGTTTATATAGGCCTCTAACATTTTATTTTTTTTTCACTTATGAAAGTGAGAATCATAAACTTTATTCAATGTGGGTCATAATCTATCAATGGCCAAAAATTCCCAGAAATTTGACTTTTTGAAACTTTTTACATACAATTTAAGGCATTTGGTTCTTGTCACATTCATACATTTTATACACATTAGCACATAAGGTGTTTGTGGTAAAAATATTGGACCAAAAAGTTGTTTAAACATTCCTTATGAGTCTTTGAACATTTTTTTTTCTCATTAAACAAAATCCTAAATTTTTTTCAAGGACTTGGTTGGAATCCTTAAACTTGTTCAAATTTGACATTCTATGCATAGAATAGTACCTTTGTAATGTATCTATTTATGAATAAAATCAAACTTTCAATATGAATGTGTCATTAAATTTCAACAACATGTTTAAGTGAAGGGGTTTAATGAATATAAAATGAGACATTCCTTTTGGGTACCCCAACCATGCTTTGACCCTATTACATCCTTTTTGTTAAGTGAGATGGTTATTTTAAAAGTCCACCAAGCTTGCATCACCATTTTTCTCACATCAACGCAAATCAATTCAAATCGTGGAATTCATTCCTCAGTGCCCCACAAAGGCATGCTCAAGGTTCAAGCTCAAGAGCTTACCTTTTTTTTCATCACCTTGTACAAAAATCGTTTGTCAACACGTAAATTTTTTGCAGTTGTCCTTCAACCACTAATGTTTTAAAAAATTGCCATATTACAAACCATTTGATTTGCTTTCACACCATCTTTCTTCAAGGCCCCGACCTTGTGATTTAAATTATGGAAAGATTCGTGATAATGCGGGTTCCCTCAATAGTTTTTGTTGTAGAAGCCAATTTGTAAAATACCAAAGCTTGAATTTTTGAATATTCCAACATTTTGACCAAGCTTTTCAATTCCACTGCATAAAACAAGGGTTCATCTTTTTCAAAACTTGATTCACATATTTTTAAGTAGTGTAGGAAGTTTGACGTTCTACCTATTTCGCACCATCTAAAAGAGCAAAGGGATTAGCAACTAAAATTGCCAATGCTTTAACTTTTTGCTTTCGCTTTGCTTTAGTTTTTTGCTTTGCTCAAAGAGCTTTGCAATGTTGTTGTTGAACCTTTAATCGTTGTCAAAGCTTTCATGTCTTTTTGTAAATGTTGGCATTGTTATCACATGGAGACAATTCTCACACAAGGTGTCTTGTAGGACCATAGTTTTAGATGCTAGTGTACACAAAGAGGAAATAGTCATTACATTTTAGTCACGTGACAAAATAGGGCATCATTTCAAAAATGACACTTAGAGAATAATTAAAGGACTGATGAAGCAAAAAGACCTCATGACCAAAACTAAATATGAAAAACTCATTGTTTTCCAAAATCCCATTGACCATGTGCATTAACTAGGTGGTTGATCGTAAGTCAACATTATATAACCCACTACGTGTCCATATGGATCTTGAACCTAGTAACCATTTTGGGTATTTTAAACTAAACATAAAACAACCATGCTAAATAACGTGAGCCACGTGTCATTTTGGATCACCTTAACTAAATCGTCCAATCCTTGAAAGACAATGATTTAAAAAAGGTGACCCTTTGACAAAATTTTGGTACTCCTTAAAGAGTTTGCACCCTTTTATTAGTCATGTTGTCAATCAAAATGGTAGGGTCCGAATTGACTACCTAATTACGCTATCAAGTCCAAATTGATACAATAGTTTTTTTATGCTTGTCATTTTGGGTACTTTTTGATTAGAAAACCCAATCAAAGAAACCATGAATTGTAGTACTATTTGGAATGTCTTGAAGCTCCTTTAATAAGTCAACAAGGTTCTCTTCCTATTTCTAGAGGTGGGATAGGTCTTGTTTTTGTGAAGGTTATTGCCTTGAGAACGTTCTTAATTAGGGAATTGAAAGCTTGTGGCCTTGATCATCACTTTTAGATTTTTGAAAGTTAATCACCCATTTTTATTTGGGGCTATAGGGGTTTGTAGTTCAAGTCCACTTCCATTTCAAGTTCACCTTAGGTGTGTTCATGGGGTGTGGTCATACTAACATGTACCATTAGTAGTCGTAACCATTGCATAATTTTTTGAATTTTGGATTGTAAGAAAATTAAATTAAATTATAAATAAATAAATAATTTATAAGATTTTATTGTGAATACATTATGTATGTATCCTAAAAATTTGGAATCAATCTAATGAGTAAAAAATGTAGAATTAAAACTTTTAAGGACTCATAACCAAATTGTTTAAAAATAGTTTTGACACTAAAAACACAATTTGAAAATATTTTTTATGACATATTTTGGGATAGTTTTAGTATACACCTTAGCATAATAATATCAAATTAAAAAAATATTTATGGTTTTTTTGAAAGATGTATTAAAAATATTATAAAAATATTCTTTTTAAAAACAACGAAAAGCCAGTGGTTTAAGGGGGCGGGTGTGGCTCCTTATAGCGTCGTTGCACCCCATGAGCTTCTACTTGTTATTCCTTAGGTTTGAATCCTTCCATTTGAATAATTTTCAAAGAAAGGAGCAAATTGTTTTAAGGAAAACATGCATGTGAACATTCAAGACTGGGCCTAGATGATTCGATTTGGGATTCTTTCACTTTCATTGCTAAGAATGTTGGGTTCCATGTCTCGCAAGAGCAAATTCATGTTCTTTTGGCACCATCTTTTTAGTCATTGGAGCAACAAGTGAATATTGTACTTACAACATTTGGCAAATGTAATCATTGTTGACCCAATTTGTGCAGATTTTGTTTTGTGACCATCTTCTTTTTGAGGAATGGTTGTGATGATTGTAGTTCAAGCAAAAGTTTTTTCATATCAGGATTGACACTCGAAAGATGATTTTTCCCTCGAAAGATGATTTTTCCCTCTTGTAATAGAGACATTTTGGATGTTTACACTAGCATGTCAACGACTTCCTTCATCGATGTGCCAACATGGCATGATTGGTGAAGGGTTTTGGAAGACCTTTTATTTGCAGTTTATGTTCATTTTATAAGCAAAAGGGATCTATGGCTCTTTAGAAAGTTCAAGCTACCATTATCTTTTGATGGGCAATTGTAGCAATAGGAGAGGCTTTTTCTAGGCTTGGTATTCTTCTAAAAATTTCACCCATTTCCTTGCATGACTTGTTTCATGCTATTTATGATGACTTTAGGTCCTAGGTTACTTGGTTTCTCCTCTTGGGGCTCCCCATGTGTGTTTTGCATTTTCACATGTTGTTTTTTGTTAGACTTCAGTCTTTTATTTTTTCGTGTCTTGTTCCCTTGCCAAGAGAATTTGTGCTTGCAAATTGATAAAAAACACGACAAATATATGTCCACAAAAGTTTGCACATTCAGTTTACATGGTTCATGTTTGTAATTTGTACCCAATGGAACATTTTCATGGGTTTATTTTTTTTTTTGGGTGACAAATTAGTTTTTGGTGTTTGACAAAAGTTTGACCTTTCACACAAAAATGTGAATATCAAAGCATGTGAAACAAACGAAATTTTGATTTTTGTACAATTAATCCAAATTAATAAAATTTCAATTTTTTTGTGTGGGATCACATTTCAAACATAATTAGAGTCAAAGTGTTCAAAGTTTTCAATGTCAATCAAGAAATCGATTTAATTACCAATCAAATTCAGAATCAATTATCAAACTAAACAAAAATTGGAATTGGTATATATAACCTAATCAAAAACCCAAGTTTGACATATGATTATGGTTTTCAAAATTTTTCAAAATTTTCAGAAAACCAACTTTATAATGATCATTACTTTATAAATTCTTTCATGAAAATAGTAAATTCTTTGATGTTTCTGATACAATGAAAATCAGAAATTCTTTAATTAAAATTTTAAAAAAAAAATGAAACTGCCACTTATTAACAAGTTCAAATACCCACAAAACATTAATGAAAACCCCAAGAACATTAGGGTTACTTTTAATTATTATAAATATCCTATCCTTAAGACTAAATCAGGGTTTTTAAGTTCAAATTTATCATTTTGTGAGTTAAATAAGGTAAAGATATTGATGTAAGTATTGGTTCACCTTGACTCGTACATGTTGAGTACTCAAAACTCTAGAAAGCCTTGCAAGAAAAGAAGATTAAAAGTTTGGGTTTGAAAACTAAGAATAATTAATTTTTCAAGATCTAATTCTAACATTTCTCAAGTTGATGTAGCCTCTAAATTATAAGAGTCCTCACTCTCAAGAAAGTTGAAATACCAACCTACCAACCACTCATTTTAGCCCTCATCAATAATACCTTCACCTTCTTGAATGAGGCCTCTTAATGACCATATTAAACCCAAGAAATGTTAGGTCTTTACTCAAAAGACCCTAATTTAATCTAAGCATAAAATAGATGAATTTTGAACTTTTTTACCATGGTACCAATGTGGGGTCTGAATGAACCGGCACCCACCAATGCACTAATTGTGGATGAGATTGTTTTGGTTGTTTTGGGATGAACCCAAACCATTTAACCTAAACCAAACCAAACATTGAGGTGGGTTTTTTTTTTCCTTTTCATTGGCCCATCCATTGTTAAAATTTCAAAAAAATTCCCTCCTTTTTTTCCTCCTCTTTCTTCTTCTCCTCTTTTGTTCTTTATTTTTTGTTCTTCTCTTTGTTCTTTCTTTCTTCTCTTCCACCATCATCTTCTTCTCTTCCACTATTGTTGTAGCTTTTTTTTCATCATTTTTTTCTTCCATTGTTGTTGCAACTTTTTCTTCATCATTTTTCCCTTCATTTTTTTAGTGCTATTGTTATTAGTATTTCTTCTTCTCTTTTGTTTGTGCTATAGATTTTTATTTTTTTCATTTTATTCTTTCATTTTTGTTGCTACTTTAGTGTTTTTTTGTCATCTTTTGTTTTTTTTGTTTTCCTCTATTGTTAGAACTTTTTCATCATTTCTTTTTTTTTGGTTTGTTTTCCTTTTCCTTCTTCAAGGATTTTCTTTTTTTCCATCACATTGTTGTGCTTGTTTTCATTTCTTGTTGCATCATCATTAGTTATACACATCACGCAAGGCATGCTTTTATCCTTTTCCTTGTTTTTTTTTTGGTTTTGGTTTGAAAGTAGAAGCAAAAAGAAAAGTAAGAAAAAAAAAGAAAAGAAGACAAAATAATAAAAGAGAAGGAAATGGAAATTAAAACATGTAAAAGATGAAAAGAAAGAAAATAGAAGACAAAGATTTTTTTTGTTTTTTCTACATTTGAAATTCTAGAAGAAGTTTGTTTTTTTTTTCCTTTTTTGTGTTTTTTCTTGTTATTGTGAATTCAAGAAGAAGAATTCTAGTTTTGTTTCATTTTCATTGCTTTGTTTTCCTTTTCTTTTTTCTTTGAAAATAAGAAAAAAAATTGGGTTTTTTTGCCCCATTTTTTTTTGTTTTCTAAATCCTAGAAAAATCTTTTTTTCTATCATTATGTTTGTTTTAAATATTTCTCCTTTTTTCCCCTATTTTCCATTCTTTTTGGTCTTCAAAATTCTGAAAGAAGAAGTTTGGTTTTCTATTTCTTTTCTATTTATTTTTCAATTTTTTTCCAATTTTTTTTCCCATTTTTTTTCCAATTTTTCTTTCTAAAAAAATCTAGTAGATTATATATGTTCATACCGAAGTAATTTTTTGGGGTTTGGTTTATATTTTTCAAATTTTCATATTAACGTGTATCATATGTTTGATGCAAACTTTTGAATAACTATGAAATACCAATTTGTAACCAACGCAATTCAACTCCAATGTGAGGTTACACTATCAACTTTACATTCATCAACATGCAATTAAGGTGGTTACAACAACAAGAACTTATTAATGAACACATGACATGGTGGTTAATGAAAATAGGTTTAAAAAGGTGTTTCTTGAGGTTAGAAAATAACATGCATGTTTTATTTAAGGTTTCTTGGCATAAACAATGGCATGGAGTTCATGTTTTCCATTTTTTGGACATTTTAAAAAGTTTTAATAAATGTCATACTTGCACCAATACATTTTTTATTTATTTATGCAATTGTAACCTCACATTTATTATGTTTACATGATTTGAATGTGAGCATTGTGTTAACACTTTGTTGGAAAAAATAAAAAACTAGCATTTTGCTCACAAAATATGTAATAATTATTGAGGTGTAATGTATTTGAAATGATATTTGTTTTCATATGTGGGTAATGTATTTTGTAATTGGATTTTCAACTACTTTAATTTTTATCAATAACTACCAAAATATGCAATAGTCACATTTGGGGTTATTGTTTATTGACATCAAGGGGTAAAATATGATTAAAATGGTTGTTAGTTCATTTAGTGCAATACCTTCATATTTTGTATATCATATATTGGCAACATCAACATCGTGTAAATGATAAGTAGGTAGGTGAGTGGGGCTGGGTAGGTAAATAAATAAATATGTAGGTAGGTTGATGGTTAAGCAGGTAAATATGTACACAAATAAAAAACAAGTTAAATCAAATGATGTAATTATGTCAATAAGATGGTTAAGTCAATAAGGTAGCCAAATTTTTTTGTTAAAATATTTGTGTTGGAAAATTAGTCTTTAAATAAGTCAAGGAAAATAAAATTTAATGATAAAAATTTAACCAAGAATAGATAGAATTTTTGCCAACAAATAAAGATTTAGCCATAAAAAAATGGAAATTTTGTCAAAAGGTATTGGTTTAGCCAAGAAAAAGTAATTTTTTTTCCAATTTGTAGAGGCTTAACCAAGAATAAATAGAATTTTTATTAAGAAATAACATTTTAGCTCAAAAAAGATAAGGGTTTTGCCAAAATGTAAAGGTTTAACTAGGAAGAGTTCAATTTTTTTTTCAAGTGGTAACGGTTTAGGCAAGAAAATATAATGGTCTTGTTGAAAGATAAAAATTTAGTTAAGAAGGGGTTAAAGTTTTGCTAAGAGGTAAAAATTTAATCAAGAATAAATAGAACTTTTGCCAATGTGTAATGGTTTAACCATGAAGAGATGGAGGTTTTGTGTGAAAAGACATAGGTTTACCCAAGGAAAGTTAGAATTTTTTCCAAAAGGTAAAGGTTTAGCTAAAAATGTATATGGGTTTTGTTTAAAGATAAAAGTTTTACCAAAAAATAGACGTTTAACTAAAAAAATATAAATTTTTTGTCAACATGTAAATGTTTAACCATGAAAAGATGGATGTTTAACCAAGAGATATAAATTTAGCCAAGAAGAATTAGAAGTTGTGCCCAAAAAAAAATGTTTAACCAAGAGATTTAAGTTTAGTCAAGAAGAGTTAAAAGTTGTGCCAAAAGGAAGAGGTTTAGCCAAGAAATATAAGTTTAGTCAAGAAGAGTTAAAAGTTGTGCCAAAAGGAAAAGGTTTAGCCCAGAGATATAAGTTTAGTCAAGAAGAGTTAAAAGTTGTGCCAAAAGGAAAAGATTTAGCCAAGAGATATAGGTTAGCCAAGAAGAGTTAAAAGTTGTGCCAAAGAGGGAAAAGTTTAGCCAAGAGATATAGGTTAGCCAAGAAGAATTAAAAGTTGTGCCAAAAGGAAAAGGATTAGTCAATAAATATAGGTTTAGCCAATAAGAGTTAAAAGTTGTGCCGAAAGGCAAAAGTTTAGCCAAGAAATATAGGTTTAGCCATGAAAAAGACAATGTAGATAGGTAAGGGGTTGGTAGGTAGAGCCAAGATGCAGGTCAATAATGTAGCTAGGTCAGTAGGGTAACTAAGGAATTAGGGTGATTAGGTTGGAGGGTAGTATGGTCAAGGTTGGATAGAAAACACCCAAAAAAAAGAGGGGGGGCGGCGGGGGGGGGGTATATCAAAGGTCAGCAGCCCAAAAAGGTTGACTGTGGTACAATGTTGGGTTAACACAGGGTCAGGAACCGGATGAGGAAATGCAGTCCATCCTATGGACAGAACGGCCAACTGGGGCACTGATGGGTGCTGGTTCACTCTGGCCCCAGTGTAGGTGCCGGTTCAGCCATGGCCTCATCCAGTGAGAGGTTACAGCTTCTTTGAAGGGCTATTTTTCACTTTGCTTTTCCACGTGAGGGGCACATTTTTCCCCATTGCATTTCTTTTGACAGGCATATATTGTTTTTTGATTCATAAAGCACTTAGAGAAAATTTGTAATGTATGCCAAGGGCACCTTATATCCATCAATTTCCCTCCTAGAAATTGGGAGGGATATTATGTCTACTACTTGTAGGTGTAAGAACCCTTCCACTAGTAAGGAGTAGGTATAAGAACCCTCCCATTCATATGCCTTGTGATCTAACGTAGGTTTGGTTCATGATAAATTTTGCCTCATGCTTTACGATAGGCAAAGCCCTAGGGTGAGGGACATTTCTAAAATGCAGAGTCAAACATTGCCTGGTCCTAGGCCCCTTATTTTGAGAATGCCCTCACCCTAAGGGCTTTTACCCTAGATTATTGTTTTTTCAAATTGATTGTGATGAGTGCAAAATGAAGCCTGTTTCTAGCCCCATGTGGACGACTAAGTCAGTCCGGTCAGTCCCTAATTATTGCAATCTACAAGTTGACGCCAAATCAAGGGATGGGTGGGCGCATGATTGATAGTCGGAGAAGACCAAGTTGGAACCTCGTTTCGCACGGAGTCATTCGCATTTACTGTGCTCACTCTGGTGTCGGTCTGTATCTCGTCTGGATGCCGGTTTCTGTACAAAACCGCTCAACACTGAATTTGTTTGTATCGTACGCGATTTCCAAACAATAGTTAATGCAGCAAACCTCTTAAAACAAAACAACCCCATGCACGCGCCGACGTACAGTCCCTTCGAAATCACGCCATACGCGCCGAGGTGAGCTTTTAGTTGTCAATTTGCACATTAGTGGCTCACTGCTGTTTAAGACGTTACAATTGTTGTGTAGTCAAGTTTATATGCATGGTGATATCATGAGCTTGCCTTGCAATTATTTAACAGTTTATGTATGATTGTGAACTTTCATTTTTCTCTTTCACAAAGAAACAACTGGGAGGGAGCTGACTAAGTCCAATTGCCCGCGGGTCCGATTGTTTAATTTCGAGATTTTGCTGTAGGTTACTTTTTCTACACCCTTGAACAATCGCCCCAAGTTTCTGTAATTTTGTGTGGCTCATTTTCTTATGTTCTAATCCTGATGACGGTCACGGGTTATGAACATTTGTGATGTGGCTGCAGTCACGCAGCACAATATAACACCTCTTCTTATTTGTTTTTCACTTGGAGCATGTTGGTTGGTTGGTTGGTTGTTACATGCCATTTGTGGAAGCGTGTCTATCACAAGAAACTTTTAGGCTTCTCTGTGGACCATCGAGACAAACTTGAATTTCCCCTATGCAAACAGGAAATGGTTTGTTTAATTAACGACGAGAAAATACAATGATCCCTCTGTTTCACAATTGGAAAATTGGAATGAAGCGTCGAAGTATTGATCGCACGACTTCCTTGGAGAGCTTTCCCTAGATATTTTGTTAATTCAACTTTCATTCGTCAGGGATCTTCACTGTTTTCCCTACAGGGAATGCCAAAAAACTTTCTTGGGTACCTATCATGATCCAGATCAGAGGTTTCTGATTTTGCCAGCTCGTGGATTAATTTTCTTAACTGCCAGGTACTGCAGTTAATCTCTTGCTTGTGGACATTAAGAGTTTGGTTCGTAAAATGTTTGTTGAAGCATCGAATTGAAAAGCTAGTTGTCATGGCTGCAGACGTTTAATGTTATCATCTGCGCTTGTCAACGTTTTGAGCTATTTTTTTCCTTTCGTATGATCATGCTCATTTTAAGTATCACAAACGTTTTTCAGGAAAACTGATCTGGAATCTGCATGAACTGAAGAACTGTGAACTGCAAATGCTGCACGGTGTAGTACATTACATGAGCTTCCATTTTTTTCACGCTTTCAAATTCTCTTGGATGACTGACCTCGTAACTTGAGCTTCAAGCAGTTACCACAGTGAGCTTCATGACATGCAGCTCAAGCACTAGAGCTCGGGATGTTCCACCTGACCACTTTATTTCAGGCGGTGGCACCTCAATTCTGAATCCTGTAGGAGGGACCAATGCACCTTCCTCATCTATGCCATATTTGTAGCCTCTTGATCTTGCTGAAAGCACGCGGACTGAGGAGTCCACAGGCGTCAACATTCGCAAATAAAACAGAAGAGAAAATTAGGGAGCGAGCTTGAGGATCGCAGCTTAGTGCAATGGCTACGGGTCCAATCGGGGGAGGATTAGAGAGGGTGGACATCACCTGTAGCTTCAGCCGCAAAAGCTCAATCAGCCAGTCAGGGAGTCGGGGAGGGAGCTTTCGCCTGATGCATGTAGACATTCCAGCTGCAGTCGAGAGCGTGTTCTCTCGGACCAATGCAACGAGCGCCGACGACGAAGAAGCGCTCAGATGGGCAGCGCTGGAGAGGATAGACACGTTCGAGAGGCTGCGAACCACAATGGTGCACAAAGTCACAGGCAGTTTGGACCACATCGATGTCAAGAAAATCAGCCCCCAGGAACGGCAACACCTCGTCAACAAAGTGCTCCAGCTCACTGAAGATGATCAGGAGCCGTTCTTGATGAAACTCAGAAAGCGTATCGACAGGTGAGAACGCAACACCCTGAACACTTTGCTCTGCAGAACAGAATCATGAAGGTTTGGCAGCACAGAGATTGAGGCGCACCAATCGCATGCAAGACCCCATATGGATCATCTTTTCACACTCCTTGAAACTGTATTCAGCCTTGTGTCAGCAATTCTGCATACTATACTAGATCATGCCCTGGACCCAAAGGCTGCTCTGGATTCGCAATCCTAAGTGTGAAGAAGCTGTGAGAATAGTTCAAGGCCATTCCAACACACCCTCTAAGATTCATTTTCGTCAGGATCTTTAGTAATAAAATCCAATCCTACCTGTAGTATTTGGTGCAGCCCTCTATATTGTATAAGTACTGATCATTGCGATGCTTTGCAAAATTTTGTAGGCCCCATTCCTGTGATGAAGTGCAGTTTCTGCACAGATTTACAGATAGGCAAGTTTGGTTTTTCAACATTGTGTGCTATATATGTGGTGGGTTTTCTGATGCAGAGTGAGAATAAAATTACCCACAATTGAAGTTCGCTTTGAGGATGTGCATATTGATGCCACCTGCTATGTGGGCAGCAGAGCACTCCCCACTCTTTTCAATACAGCCCAAATCTTTCTAGAGGTACAAAATTAAGCTCTGGAATCCATCTCAGATTCTAACCTCTATAAACATACTTGCAATTCCAAGCCTCAGAAAAAGCACACTGCTCTTCTGGAACCATGAAGTTTGAATTTTGCCCCACTTGCTTATATTGCCCTCTTATGGTGTTTTGGGACTTTGAGAACAGGGGATACTGGACATGGTTTGCTTAAGACCATCAAAGAAAAAAGTGTTCAATATACTGCATAATGTCAGTGGTGTGATCAAGCCTAGCAGGTCAATTTTTTAAAACTCTTCCAATGGTAGTTCAAGATGAGTTATGAGTAATTGGTTGGATTTGCCTTCAGCTCATCTTTCCCTGTGCTCATGTTTCAGAATGACATTACTGCTTGGACCACCAGGTTCAGGCAAGACCACCCTGCTCTTAGCCCTAGCTGGAAAGCTTGACAAAGACTTGCAAGTAAATTATCTTGAACCCTATTACTTCTTGACAATCGACAATGGTCATTTGTTGATCCCTGTGCTGCAATTTATCATGCTCTCATTTTTAGAATGGTGTGATGAAATATGTTTTGGTCATTATTTTCTCTGAGGAATGGGAATGATGCGCAACTCAGTCGGAGTATTGGCTAAGGTTGTTGCAGGTCACGGGGAAAGTGACATACAATGGGCATAGCCTTGATGAGTTTGTACCACAAAAGACAGCAGCCTATATTAGCCAGAATGATTTGCATGTTGGCCTTATGACAGTCCGAGAGACTCTTAACTTCTCAGCTCAGTGCCAAGGCATTGGCACCCGCTATGGTGATTTTCTTTCAACTTTCTCTCTTCCCTTATTCTGCTCCACTTATATCCATCAGGTGAAACAGATACAGATATTGCATGATTTCAGCATCACAAAAAGGGAAAGGTATTCCCCTACGCCGAGTCAACAAGGTAGGGAGAGATACAGAGAACTCTGATATCTGCTTAGTAGATATTGGGGTCTAGGTTTTCACTTCATCATCATGCTCATGCTGATATTGCTATTGTATTGGGCACCAGAGAACACATGCACCTTACCACTGAAAACCAAGTGCTGCACTTAACAGTGTTGTTGGCACCAGAGTCAGGGAAGCCATGTCTTATTCTCAAAACTTGACACCATGCAGCCATTGAGGACTGCTTTTATGCACTCCTGGGGAATAGGATCTAATTAAGTGAAATGTTAATGGAGTCCACCCTCCACAATCTCATGCTGCTCCTGATTTTTTTCAATATATGTTTGCCAGAGCTCCTTTCAGAGCTTACCAAGAGAGAGAAACAAGCTGGCATTTACCCAGAGCCAGAGGTTGACTTCTTCATGAGAGTAAGCAATTTCTGCATTCGACCTCTAAGTCTTTGCAGGAGATTTTACAAGAGCAGCTGAAAGAAACTCAAAACTAGTATGAGTTTTCAAGCATGATCAATTGTAATAACAAGTTCTGTCACAGGCCACATCACTTCATGGAGCAAAGAGCAGCATTGCCACAGATTATACATTAAGGGTTAGTCCCAACCCACTGATGTTTCAATTACTCCACTGCGATCAAAAGGTTGCATTATCGAAGAGAGATGTGAACTTGATATGTATTGATCCAATGATTCAGGCCTGATAACAATTTGTTTTCTGAATTTTACAGATTTTACAGTTGGACCATTGTGCCGACACACTGGTGGGCGATGAAATGAACAGAGGAATCTCTGGAGGGCAGAAGAAACGTGTCACAACAGGTATACTTAAGCTTAGGAAAACATCATGTTTTAATAACAAAGTAACTTTCTTCATGTACAGTAAGCAGCAGTATGAAAGCTCAAAGTTCATAAGATTTTCTCAGTGAAGAGAGATTAACAACAAAAATCCTCCAATGGCATGTGCTCATTTAGTTCTCAGGGAACTTCTTTTGTACATGTGTCACAGGGGAGATGATAGTGGGGCCAACAAGAGTGTTGTTCATGGATGAAATTTCAACTGGCCTGGACAGCTCCACTACATTTCAAATAGTGAAGAGTCTTCACCAGTTTGCACACATGATGTCAGGCACAGTCCTCATGTCACTATTGCAGCCAGCTCCTGAGACTTTTGACCTCTTTGATGACATCATACTTCTGTCTGAAGGCCAGATTTTGTACCACGGTCCCCGTGAGGATGTTCTTGTATTCTTTGAGGAATGTGGGTTCAAGTGTCCAGAGCGAAAAGGAGCTGCAGATTTCCTGCAACAGGTAAGTTTGCTCTAGAAGTTTATGTTCACATTTACTTACAAAGCCTCAAAGAGGTCTGTATTTAGATAGATCTGTCCTACAGGTAACCATACAGGTTCAGCTAGGCAACTGTAGACTGAATTATGTCCTATTATCCATGCATAAACACAGAAAAGAAAAAACCCTGCTGGATGAATTAGCTGTACTCTCAATGTATGGTTGAGATTTTTGAATCCAGTGAACTTTTGTACAACTTGGGACCCTTTGAGCTCCGCAGTTTTCTACAACTTTTGTATCAAGAGTTCCAACTCTTTCAAAGAGTGTGAATGCTTTCAGCTCACAACCACCCCAACATATTCTGCAAACAGGTGATTTCACAAAATGACCAGCAGCAGTACTGGGCAGACAGACATCGGCCATACAACTTCATATCCCCTAGAAAGTTCAAGAAGTTATTTAAATCATTCCATGCAGGCCTCCAACTGAAGAAGGAGCTACAGCAACCATTTCCAAAGAAGAGGAGTCACAGGGCTGCACTGGCCCATCAATGGTATTCCATGAGCAACTGGGATATGTTTCAGGCCACTTTTGCAAAAGAATGGCTCCTCATGAAGCGCAACTCTTTTGTTCATCTCTTTATGTTTATTCAGGTTCTATCGGCTGCCCACTTCCTGATTTGTATACACACATGTGCCAAATTTGTAATCCACAATATGATGTTTGTCAATGGAAACTGGCCTTCCACTCTTCTTATTATGAGGAGGCACAGGATATGCATGCATGAAACTAGAACTTCGAACCCCATGCAAGGGAACATTGTTCTTCTTGGTTGCTCATTAACTATAAGCACTCTTCTACAGCTTGCAGTTATGGCATTTGTTGCATCAACTGTCTTCTTTCGATCAAAACTGCACCATGAGACCTGGTCTGATGGGATGCTTTACATGGGGGCACTCTTCTTCAGTTGCATTGTAATCATGTTCAATGGGTTTGGGGAGCTCGTCATGATCATCGGTCGCCTTCCAGTGTTCTATAAACAACGAGACCTTCTCTTCTTTCCTGCATGGACCTTCTCATTATCAAATTTTATTTTAGGCATTCCGCTTTCAGTGGCTAATGCCACCATTTGGACTTGTGTAACCTACTATTTAACTGGTTATGCAAAAGAGCCTACCAGGTCAGGATCCCAAGTTTCACACTTCTAATTTGAAACATCGTAAAAAGACTCAGAATTCAAGATCTAGACAGCGGTATGATTTTTTGTTTTTCGTAGCTGATTTCATCAACTGTCAAAGTATTGGATTGATAACTTTCCTTTCGACTGAGCAGGTTTTTCAAGTACTATCTCTTGATGGTCATACTGAACATGATGGCATCAGCAATGTTCCGTTTTGTGGCAGCAGTATGCCGAACTATGATAGTTGCCTTCACAGGTGGATCACTAGCCCTCCTAATAGTTTTCATGTTGGGAGGATTCATTATCCCAAGACCTGCAATTAAGCCTTGGTGGATATGGGGCTACTGGATTTCACCATTGGCATATGCTGAAAATGCTATCAGCATTAATGAAATGCTTTCATCTGACTGGAAAAAGGTCTGGACCAGAAGCTCCATGATTTGCAACCTTAATAATCTTAAAGAAGTACAATTAGGCCTGAGAATAAGGATGAACAGGAATGGAAGGGGGAAATATTTGTTTGTCAATGCAGTTGTTTGTCACTGAATGATGTTAATGGCAACCTGATCTTACTCATAATCAGGCCTCATTCTCATGTTAAATGTCTCTTGAACCATATAGTCCTCAGTGATGTGATCAAGGACACTTCAATTGGGACAACTTCTAATAAGTTTCAGATTTCCTGCAGCCCTTGCAAAACAGCAACAATACTTTGGGACAACAACTTTTAATAAGTCATGGCATATACCCCAAAAGCTACTACTACTGGATTTGCACAGGAGCACTCGCCAGCTTTATGTTGCTCTTCAATATCTTCTATACTGTTGCCCTTGCATATCTCAGGCGTAAGTTGCTATCCCCAAGTCAACAAATTCTTAACCACTTCAGCTGGTATTGTAATTCCCTACTTTACAAGGATGGGCCAGTCTAGTGTTTAACTGCATGCATTGCTATGTTGGAACAGCACCAGGAAAGACACGAACAGTCATGTCAGAAGAGGCCTTGGCAGAGAAGCATTTGAACCGAACAGGGGAACCTCTTGGTGCTGGATTATATCACACACCATCACGCTCATCAGGTACACTTCCAAGGTCCTTGCTGTCTGAAGCCAATGGCAGCAGCCCTGTAGATGAGTTTCATTTGAGAGCAATTAGTTAGTGTGATATCTTCTGGAAAAAATGCTTTATTGTGGTGCACATTATGTTGTGCATGACTCTCATATTTGTGATAAACAGGTGGAAGCAGTGATGTGGAGTTGCATAAATTCAGGCATAGTCTGGGACAGTTCAGTGCCCCAGAACCTGAAGAGGAAATAGTGACAAGCTACAAAACACAGGTGGCTATGAAAAAAGCGAACAACAGAAGAAACAGCATGCTTCTTCCATTTCAGCCCCTTACTCTCACCTTCCTCAATGTCCAGTACTATGTCGACATGCCTGCTGTAAACACCCTAAACCCCCTAAACCCTCTAAGGTCTCATTGTGGTTCTTGAATCCATGTGTAAAGATGAAGATTTGGCCCAGAATGGTCTTTCCCTGACATGTTAAGTTCCATCTATCACGATGCTCTTGCCTGATTGAGGAGTTGCTCTCTATTTCATTGGTGATTGCAGCACATGAAGAAAAGAGGAATGGACAACAAACTCCAACTCTTACAGGATGTGACAGGATCATTTAGGCCAGGTGTCCTCACAGCCCTCATTGGTGTAAGTGGAGCTGGAAAAACAACCCTGATGGATGTGTTAGCAGGCCGAAAAACCGGGGGCTATGTTGAGGGTGACATCCGCATCTCAGGTTTTCCCAAGAGGCAGGCAACTTTTACTCGCATTGCGGGTTATTGTGAACAGAATGATATTCACTCCCCACAGGTCACAGTGTTTGAGTCACTTGTTTATTCAGCCACACTACGCCTTCCACAGGAAATCAAAATGGACAGTAAGATGGTAGGTTTCTCCCCTTTGTAGGAAGACATTGAAAATTTCATGGCATTCTGACAGGCATGGAGTAATGCAAGAGAAAGGCAGAAACTTTCTTGTTTCTCAACAAAGGGCTCGCTCCTGATTGTTACACAGAGCTAACAAACATGGGAAACGTGCACCAATAGTAGGAGTGCTCACCTTCCATCTCATTTTAACACTGCCATAGTTATGCAGAGATTTGTTGAAGAGGTGATGGAGTTGGTAGAGCTAAAAGCTATTCGTGACAGTTCGGTTGGACTGCCAGGGCTCACTGGGCTTTCCACTGAACAGCGTAAGCGCCTCACTATTGCTGTTGAGCTTGTGGCAAATCCATCTGTAATATTTATGGATGAGCCAACTAGTGGACTCGATGCACGGGCAGCTGCCATTGTCATGCGGACTGTTCGCAACATTGTTGACACAGGCCGCACAGTTGTGTGCACCATTCACCAACCTAGCACTGAGATTTTTGAAGCTTTTGATGAGGTTTGTTGCCCATCTTCTCTCTTTTAGAGACATTCCAGAGAGTGGCATTTTTTAAAAATTTCCAATGCCCCAATGTCTAAAATTTTGGAATTCAAGTGGGCAGCTAGATTAGTCTTCTCTGAATTAAACATTTGCACTCTGAGTCTTTCTCCTGTTATGCTTCTATAAATGTTTCATTACACAATCTTTTTGTTATTTCAAGGGACATATTGGCTGCATTCTAATACACATTCCAAAAACTTGCATTGTAAGTTGTCAAAATTTAGACAATTCAGATGGCTGTTGTTTGTTCTGTCAGTTAAATTCTGGGAAAAGTTTGACCGGCCCTCAGCTGTTTTGTGCTCTTAAGCTCTAAGGTGTTTCTTCATTTTCCAGATGTTGTTAATGAAACTTGGAGGCCAGGTCATATATATGGGACCACTGGGCTATGAATCCTGCAAGCTCATTGAATATTTTGAGGTGTGTTGAAGAACAAGACGCCTTGGTTGAAGTGACCTCAAGAAAAGAGACTTGTGTACTCGTATGCAAATGCTTATAAATTGCATAAAGAACCTGCCAGTCAATCAGAAAAGAGGAACTATCAGTAACAATGGACATTTCCACCAAACAATAGTATCCTGCAGAATGTTGTTTCCTTAAGACTTTTGTACAATCCATTAGTTTGTGTGCAGGCCATTCCAGGTGTACCAAGGATTATGGAAGGGTACAACCCGGCAACATGGATTCTGGAGATTAGCTCTGCAGCCATGGAGACTCAGCTTGGTGTTGACTTTGGAGAACTCTACCGAAACTCGAGTCTCCATGAGTGAGTCATCTATTCTCTCCTGAAAAACAATATATGCACATCCATGCTTATGGATCACACAAAATATGGATATCTGCTTTACACTCAACCAATTTCCCTTTGTCTGTAGTAAGTTTTTTGGTTGAAAAGCTTATGGAAATCTTCTGAATTGGTCTTGTGTGGATGAGAAAATGAAATATGTGTGCTGACTTGAACAGGCAAAACATGACATTAGTGAAGGAGCTGAGCAATCCTGTATCAGGCAGCCAGGACTTACATTTTCCATCCCACTATTCACAGTCCACATTAGGACAACTAGGGGCATGTCTTTGGAAACAACAGCTGACATATTGGCGCAGTCCAACTTACAATCTAGTGCGATTTTCCTTCTCGGCCATCACAGCTATACTCTTTGGGACTATCTTCTGGGATACTGGTCGACAACAGTAAGATACCTTTACTAACAGTTGAAATTGCACATGAAGTGTCTGTTGTTACTTTGCAGAATTCAATATACCATGCAATATCATCTTGCATGACTACACCATGTGCAGTGTAAGAAATTTGATGTGTACATTATCTGTGAATTATACTCATTGGAAAGGTAGCAAAGGAGATTGTCAACTGGAAACAAGTTTTGATGTTACATGTGAGAGGAAGTGGAGAGAGAGGCTTTTCTCCATTTCTTATTTTGGCTCTGGGTTATTGTGTGGATTACAGTGATACAACACAGAACTTGTTTACTGTCATGGGTGCTTCATATGCAGCAGCAATTTTTCTTGGAATAAATAATGCTGGAACTGTCCAACCTGTTGTCGCTATTGAGCGTACTGTGTTTTACAGAGAGCGAGGGGCAGGAATGTATTCTGCCATTCCATATGCCTTGGCACAGGCAAGCCTTGTGACCACCATCGACCAATGACTTATTCAGATGTTTAGTGTAAGTAACCAAGTCTACTGCATCATGGTGGAACCTGTAATAATAATGAATGTGTCTGTATGGTGTGCAGGTCCTAATAGAGCTGCCTTATGTTATTTTCCAGACAGTCATCTACTCATCCATCACTTATGCCATGGTGAATTTTGAATGGACCCCAGTAAAATTTTGTTGGTACATGTACTTTATGTTCATCACTTTTATCACCTTCACATACTATGGCATGATGTGGGTATCCCTTAGCCCAAACAGTGAGATTGCATCAGTCATTGCAGGATTCTTCTACTCATTCTTCAACGTGTTTTCTGGTTTCTTCATTCCTAGACCGGTATGAAATCTGCCCTCTTCCATTTACAACATAATAAACAGAGACAAACATTAGTTTTCAGGTCAAAACATAAGAATACCAGTGCTTCTTGTTCCTCTCTTCCACTGTGGAGAAAAGAAAAGAATCATTTGTCACGAGTATCTTGATACCAGCCAAAGTTCCATAGTTTTCTTTTTCCAAAAATTTTGGTCTCTATCATGTTCATTTTGAAAACAATTGTTGTCCTGTTCAAAAGATATGTTTTCTTTCTCTTATTTTGGTGAAATGGAGTTCAACAGGGTCATGCCAAATGCTGATTTGGTGAAAGAAAGGGAAACCAAAAACTGGGGAAAACACCCTGCAACTATATGTATCAAGAACTTCCTATCTATCAACACCTGGACTCTCTGATCTGAACTATATAAGATGTTGGTTGTCTACTGATTATTCCTTGCATGTCATGCTTGTGCAGCAACTACCAGGATGGTGGGTATGGTACTCATACATTTGTCCATTGGCTTGGGTTATGAATGGTCTTGTAACCTCTCAGTTTGGGGACATATCCACACCTATAGATCAGCCAGAATATGAGGGTCACCCTCAATCAGTGCAAGAATGGTTAGCAAGCTACTTTGACTTCCATCATGAGAAGCTTCCCTTGGTTGCCTCTGTGGCTCTGGCTCTAGCTCTCCTCTTTGCTGTTATCTATATCATGGCCATCAAGTTCCTAAACTTCCAACACAGATAAAAATCATATGGATCTCTTAGCATAGTGTGAAAGAAGGAGAAACAGACATAAGAAATCAGGCAACCAATCTATGGTATTGGTAGGATAGTAGAAAGCAACCCAGTCTAAACTTATCTTCTAGATTAGTTGCCAATCAGCTTATAGACTATTACTATATAGTATATATCAACTGACATGTGACTTGTGAGGCTTCAGAGGGTAAATAGTCATGATTACAGTTCTGGAATCTCCAGAGTCATCAGCAGCAGTAGAGGAAGGGACTCCCACTTGCATCTAAGAACTTCTGGACACCATATTGTCACCATGATTGCTTCCAACAAACTGCCCACTACCTCACTTTCCTTGAGTCAGGGCACCCACTTTGTCACACAGGCAAAGGCCAAGGGATCAATGAAGGGCCAGCTGCTCACGTGAAAGTGGGTGTTCTCACAGATGCTGGATCCCACATTGGTCTGATGCTGCTAGGTTGTTCTTGGCTGTTCAGTTCTGCAAAGACCAATTGTATATGGTGGCATTATAATTAACTCAACTCTGTATTTACTGAGAACCATAGATTTGACAAGTCTACAGCTAGATATAGCAGGTCAATCCCATACCCTTCACGCAAGGAAAGCAGCAGACTTCTGAACATTAGCAGGTACAGAGGTACTATGTCTTTCCACAGGTACTAAAAGGAAGTGCCATACTTACATGGATTCTCTATTTCAAACCCAAACCACATTCACCTCTTTGCACACATTTCTAACACCCATGACAGCTACAGTGGACTGAGATCAGAAGACATGGCAAGCTCCATGTGAAAGCATATATTTGCAGAACAGTGTTGAATGCAAGCAAGCAAGCAATCATCATCCTAAATTGAAACTTCAATTCAGATCTTCGCAACAAAACAGGGTGGCAAACTAAAACAATGCAGAATGTGCGATGTCAAAGAGTAGCACTGGCACAGCCTCAGTCCAAGGTGTATTCAAAGCCAAATGGTTTGGCATAATGACCTGTTGAAATTTTCATGTCAATTGGCTTCCCACCTCCTGGAACAGCAGCAGCAGACTGGATAAGGAGAAATGCTGTTGTGCTGGATGTTTGAATGCATGACTGGCATATCGCATGTCCTTATGATGAACTGAACTGAGGATGCAAAAAGGACAGACCTCTGTGACCCAGACCCAGACAAAGGGGCAATGAGAAATTAGATGTAATGGGCCTTAATTTTGTTGCATATCAGCCACCCATGTTTTCTGAACCAGACCTCCAGCCTAAATTTGCAATGTTGCCACTGTTGTTTGGTACTGACATGGCTGAAGGAGTCAGCAACCAGAGAGTGAGGAAGGTGACTGGTGCTACTGCAATTGCCGGTTCAAATGCTGCACTGGACTTTTCTGCAGGTGTCACTGTTTCAAGGGAGGTAATGCTGCAGCTGTTGCTGATATTGCCGCACATGTTGCGGTGGAGGTGGCAGCAATGGCTGCAACTGTGAGTGTGAGAGTTGCTGTTGCTGGAACATTTGCATCTGTTGCTGCTGCTGTTGTTGACATATTTGAATTTACTGCTGTTGGGAGTTTTGTTGCTTGCACATCTGTTAGGGCTGTGGGTACTGCTGCTGTAATGGTGGTACATATTGCCAAGGAACTTGCAGCTGCTGCACTGGCAGGAGAGAGCAGGAGAGAGCTTTGGGCTACCAGCTGTCACTGCTGTTGTTGAGGCAGTTATGCTGATTTCCAGGACTAGGACTGGCACCCAGAATGACATGCTGGAAAAGTGAGGGCAAGGAGTTCCTTCTGCCTGAAGCAGAATCCCCTAATTTTTGTGTGGTTGGAACGGAGGGAGAACTCTTTGTAGATGAGGCCTGTTTTGCTCCAGCTGATGTTGATGATTTTGACTCATCTGGGAAAGGAGAAAGTGGTATGGGACTTGAAGACACAGGAATCCCTCAAACTGCAGACAACATCCAAGATAGTGAACCTGTGTGTAGCATCACATGTGGGCAGCGTGACTGTTGCAGCTGAGACTGGGGGTTTTGCACGCTTGCCATGGCAGCAGCAAGCACTGCTTTTGGATCTGTTCCTGGAGCAGTTGCTATTGAACCCATTGAGGTCCTCTGTGAAAGCTTAAGTTGTGGATGCTGTGCAATAGAAGTCTGCCTTGCTGCATGGCTGGCAAGTGCAGGTGTTTGCCCTGGAATTCATAACCCAGGTCCAGATACCTTGTCTGCCAAAGAGGCAGATGCTAGAGAAACCCAATTGATGCAGGAAATATATTTGACTGATTGGAGGCAGATGAGCTTGCACTATTTGGACCTGTTATTCCTTTCATGCAGGCAATTGATTGCCTAAGGGCCTGGCAAGGCTGTGCAACAGGTGGTGCCACACCACCTCAAGCAATGTGTCCCGAAGGGTGGGAGGAAAATATTGCACTTGTAGAATCAGTTAGATTAGTGCAACATTTCAAGCAATACCCCCTTCTTGGTGAGTTTTCCAACTGAACTTTGAGACATTGAAGAGGAAGAAGCAATGGGTCATTTTGAACTTGTCATCCTGTCCTCTCCAGGATCTCAATCCCAAGTGCCACCAGTGATACTAGGATAGTTGCTGGCATCAGCAACCATGCATCCTTCATCAACACCCAGCAACCCTCTTTGCGTCTGTACAGATCTATGCTACTGTTGATGTTGCTGTTGTTGCTGTTGCCAGTTTTGCTGCTGGAATTGGAGTTGGTGCATGCATTGATGCTGCTGCTGTTGATGGTGAATTAGTGATGGGTCAGGAGGACTGGCACCTGAGTGATAAGGAGATGGGAGTGCAGCATCCACCATGCTCTGCAGCATAGCATGACCCTGGGGTGCCATTACAGCAGCTATTGGTAAAACACCCCAATGGTGCAGGACCAACAGGGCCTCTGTTCATTGCAGCAGCCATTGTCATGGCTGATAATGCCTGAGTAGACTGAGGATCAATTCCTCTCAAATTGACTAGCAACTATACTTGCTGTTGTGCTGCTGCAATTGAGAGGGCAGAGAAGACCTGAGAAGCCTGAAGCTGCCATTGCTGTTGCTTAGATTGCTTCCCTGAAGAAATCTTGTTGTGTAGCAGAGTGTGCACTTAAACTGGGGGTACACTCAAATCTGCAACACAAGTATTGGGAGATTCCTCCCTGTATGGAGGTCTGTGTAAGATGGGGAACCCTGCAAATCTACCTCAAATTACAAATCCTGCGCTTTGAACCCACACTAGCTAGATAACTGTCACAGCATTGATGATAGACACAATGAATTAAGTCCATGACTTTCTAACACTGTAAATAAAAAAGAAAATGTCACAAGTATGAGGACTTTGCCACCTCAATGCACATGTGCAATACCAGGAATTAGGTCATATTTGACAGTCTCCAAGACTTTGTTCCGGTTCCCAATTCAATTACCAGACTCTCATTCTTCTGTGTTGAACGAGTATTGTGTGATAATTGCAAATACCAATGAAGTGTAACTTGTACTAGAGTACCTATGACACAGACCCTAAACCCTGATCCCTCCAACCTAGTCCCTCAGACCTGGCATGAAAACCTAGCAAAATGAAAAGCAGAATTCAACATGAGATGTATCAAGTTCAACATATATACAAGGGATCTCCATGAACTTGTGTAGCTCTTGCTGCTCCCAACAAATTCCCGTCTTTCCACACCCAGAAGTCTTTGCTACTACAAGCTATCTTCGATCGTGGTAGGTCAAAGACATCCTTTTCGTCCAGGAGGAAGATGTCTGCTCTCTACACTCCACAAGCTATCAACTGTTAACATGGTTCAGACCAGTTCAGACCTGTCAGAGGAGTGAAACTACTACTCAATTATATCTACCGGTGTTGTAGATTCTTTGTGAGGTCTGATGAATGAATAAAGCTAAGGGGTATGTATCATCCAAATCACCTCTGGATATTAAGGGACTACACTTTGGAAGCAACATAACTAAGGGAGGTTAAAGGCTCCATTATATCGGTTGTTAAATTTCTTTCTACAATACCTTCCTAGCACTGGTTGGTATAGATTTATGCAGTTTTTCAAGAACACTGCACCAGCCATTACATCTGCTATTGGCCAACTGTAAAGAAAGAAAGACACAAGCTTTTGAAACATATGACCTTAGAAATCCTAGTCTGAACCTTTTTTTGGCTGGGATGTTCAAAAAGTCAAAGAAGATTGTTAACAGTAGCAGTAACTGAGTTGGTCTGCTGCAGGTCCTGCAAAACCATGAATACAACCAGTATGAGGCAGGTTACAATTCGACCACAAAAGCCCTTAAACCCAACTTTTTGCCCTAGGTATGCAAGGCGGCATTGAACCCAAGAAAAAAAATTAAACAGCAATCCCTAACAAAATCTGAATAGTATATATCTTCACCCTAGATCCCTGAACCCTACACCCAAAAAAATTTATAAGTGTACAATTCCTAGCAGGGGATTAAACATCCAAGTTGAAATGCTGCTTAAAAGATAGACTACAGAAGTGAAATTGAAAGAAACCTGTGTGATGAGTTCAACAGGAACATGTGGCAAGACTTCCCGGACCATGCTAACCATTGTACTCATTGGCACATCTATTTGGGTATTCCCAACACCAGTTCCCATACTGGTGTCACTGTGCCACATCTGTGGAGCAGTCGCAAAAGCTCTGCTGCGCCTGCTGCCAGTCCGAGTGCTAGTTTCACCTCCAAAATGCCAATGCCATCCAAGGCATGCATTGCCATCAGTGGGGCTGTGAGCTCGACCATCACCTGAGAGCTGCCTCATCATGAGTTGCAAGCGTTCTAAGCTACCTGGTGTGGTCCCCATCAGTACTTGATCGGCTGCAGTATCACTTCTCTCCCCTCCAGGGCCCCTGTTCGCACAAATTGTTTTGTGCAGACCACAGTTGATAACCTCTCACTGCCCAAATGCTAAACTTTTACAGGGCTACCAATCATTTTAGTAGCCTCTAATATATTGTGTTTTGAAGGGTGAATGGATCTTTCTTAGTAACTTACTACAGTTCCACACTAGTCAAACCAGATTTGCTCTTTCTGCTGCTGCAGAAATTGAGGTGCAAAGGTTAAACTGAGATTAGGGAGAGGACTCCCCTCAGATGTTTTAACAGAAACTATTTTTTCAACCTTCATTTTCATGAATATTTCTTCTACACTCTGCCACAAGTCAACTGATAACAGGAGAAGATTCAAAAAGGTTTTAGCACATGATATACAGGATTCCATACACTAGCCATGAAAACTCCTCATATATGAATATGGAATCTTACGTCCAAGAGGTGGTCACAGGAGCATTATTCCAGTGAGGACTGGACAAAGGTTGCTCAGAAACTGCATGAGTTGGGGACTGGAGTGAAGCATCAGTTAGAAGATGTTGGAGATCATGTGCCTGCAGATCAGGAACAGCAATGGGTGCATCCACTGAACGCTGCAAGTCACTTGGAGGTGCCAGTCTTGTGCTACCCATGAAAAGGGGCCTGCGGCAAGTTGGACATGAATACGTATCTGCAAGTCCTTGATCCAGCCTGTGCCAATTCATTTCATCCCAATATTCACTGTCATAAGGTGCCCTTGTGACTGAGCTGCCACCTAAATAACTATGGCAACTTGGAGCCATTCAGGACATGGATCTCACACCCATACATTTTCCTACTAGTCCAATCCTTATGAGTGCAAGTTCTTTTACAGATAATTTCATCTATCACTTCACAAACACAGCATTAACCTAACAGCTTAAGAAAAAACCATTCAAGTTGCACAAGTTGATTATCGTTTAATTCACAAATGAACCCTGGCCACATGTAATAGGAAAAACTGGAAACCCATTTCTTGTGACCAGCCAACTCCTGAGACTGATGTTACATACAAGAAGCATTGAAGAACATTAGACAAACCATTCAAAACATCTCCTGGACAGACAATGCTTTGATAATACATTATCATTGCAGTTGGGCTCAATTTGAGCATTACACACCAATACAACATATAACCCAACCAGATATAGAGGATGGCAGGTCAAACAATTGACTGTTATAAACACAAAACAGAGGGCAGGTGCTCATGTACACAACATCAAATTCCCTTTGTGTCCCTCACAAAACAATCAGCACACACCTTCACGATTCAGATATTGCTCCAATCTGGTCACCATTGGCTATTAAACTTAGCAAGGACGATAGTGAAAGTAGAAGATATAGTTTAACACACACCCAGACCACTCTTGTCCAGTGCATTATCTTTTATGTTACTTTCTGCTTTCCTTTTTTGTTCTTTTTCCTTCTCTGTCATGATCAAGCCCACTCCTGACAGGGAGACAACCTCAGTGATTGCACCTGGGGAGGAGTCTCTCAATATGTTGACTTTAGGTGGCATCTTATCTGTGTATGGATGTACATGCTATACTCCCAACAGTTTGAAAGCAGGACATAAATATTACCAAGATCGCAAGCATGATAGATGGAAGAGATGTGCACATGGAAGCCGCTTAGCCCTCGCCATTGGCTCCTGTCAATAACAACCTCTTCCAATATCAAGTAGATGCCATACAAACTTGTCATTAGAGTAGGGTGGAAAAACCCTTGCTAAACCATGTAAGGCACACCATTACTCAATTTGAATGCAACAACAGAATATGCATCAATCTTTCAACCACAGCATCTCCACATCCAAGGGAACCTAAGAAAATCTGTGTTGGAGGACAAGGCATCTAGTCCAGTGATGATTTGAAGTGCTTCTTGAAAATCATGAGCATGATCTTACATTGACATGGAACAGTTCTAAGAAACAAGGACAGAGACGGACCTTGCAAATGGCACAATCATCTTCATACTCAAGAAGCTCAACTTGTGTTGCATCAGGAAGTGCTCCTTGCAATGTGGTCATGGCAGTCCTCAGTCTCATGAAGCCTTTAATCCTTTTTGAAATTGCACTTAACAGAGCCTGCCAGCACCATACTTTTGTCTTTGTGAGAAGTTTATATTCATGACAGGGAACATTGAGTTCTCAAAGAGCCCAGCAGAGAATCTCAGATTTTGAGACATCCAGAGAAACAGGAAATGCACACAATGTGTTCTGCATGCAAAAGTTGGATCATAATGGCCACTGAGCTCAGAGATAGATGCCAGAAGCTTCAAAAGTATAGCAAAAATCTCTTTCTAAGACAAAACACACACCCGCAGATTGAGGAAGAGAATGGCATCCACAACTTGGAATGCGACACCTCGAAGCCACCATATGTGGACACAATGGCCCAGGGCCAGCAATAAACTGACCAAGTCCATCACAAAACTGCAATTGCGAACTAAAGTACCACGCCATTCCCAGGCTGCACCTGCAGATGCCAGAAACAATGGAGTCATTTAGAGGACATCCTCTTGTGCACAATGGACCCATATTCCATTCCACACTTCTATCCGATGAATTATCTCTCTGCTAAACCTGACAGAAATGACAGCACCTGACATCAATCCATAGACACCACTTTAGGCACCTACGGCTGTGCTATCTCCTAGTCCTTGATTGTGGGGAAGGCCTTTGCCATTGAGACCATGTTTGAGGATCAAAGGTACATGTCACACACACCTGCAGCAGACCGTTTGGACGGCTCCAAGCCTGACGTGTGAACAGAAAGGTCTAAGGTCTGGCGCTGCCATGTATCCATCAGCTGCATGCCATGCACTACCACAGCCTGCCAGACCACCCTTGTAACCAATTCGTGAAAAGCTGTTTGACTTTTAGAGAACTGTGTTCCCTCTCATGAGTGTAAGATGTCCAACTACTAAGAGAAGTAGAATCCTGGCAGAATCAGTTGAACAATATGGCAAATCAATGCAAGAAAATCTGATCCAAATATTCACCTGCAGAGTGTCAAATGCAATGCTGAGGGGCTCAAATAGAAGCAGCAAAAATGTGCTCATGCCTGTGTCCTTGAAAAGCACTATGAACAGCTGCATCCTGCAACAGAGAATATGCCATTCCCAATGATTGTCAAGCAGGCTCATGAGTAAAACTGTCATATAACGAGACTAGTCCAAAAAATTGCAGCAATTTCAGGCGATATTACAGGAACCCTCAGGCAAGTAGCTCTAGAAGCATTGGTCAGTCCCCTATCTTAACCCAAGATATGAAAGCTACTAGCTTGGAACTGAGGGGCGCTTCATGTGACCAAATGTAGGCCAGATGGCCATCCCTCCTGTCAGTACACATGGAAGATCCATTCCACATGGATCAGCTAATTGACGATAGGCAAATGAACCCCTTACTAGAGGCCAATTTGTCATCAAGAGACATGCATAAAACTGGGGACATGTGTTCACTTTGGAGAACAAAAAAAGCTGAGTGATGAAAGAACAGGAGAGAAACGGGAGTTACAGAAGCAAGTCGAATAGAAGAACAAGCACAAGAACTGCAAAGACTCGAATGTGGGCAAGCATAGTAGCTGTAGGTGATGCATCCAAACGCACCAAACGATCCCTTGCCAGCCCCTGAAACATCTGTGATCCCACTCCCTTCGTCTTAAAGACAAACCCTGCAATATTTTCTCTGATTACCATGTGAAAAGCAAACACCAGAGCTTGCAGTTGAACGACAAGGATAGGAAACTCACTCACCTTAATACAACCCAAAATAGCAAACCAAGCAAGCCAAACTGCAATCTGCATCAGCTCTGGCCGCACGACCCACGTCAGAAATAGTCCCTGCCATCAACCCAATGATAAATTCATCAGTTGCATAGCTGCACACCATTTGTGAATGCTAAACAAAAAAAGATGATGAGACCATGGGTGGACACCAGAACAATCCTCAAAGAGAATCCTTGGCAGACACTGAGAATTGTGACAATGGATTCACTCAAAGTATTAAATTGCCATTCTAAGATAACAGACAGAGGATGCTTGTTGCTTACCTTGAAAAGGACATAATTGATCAGACGCTCAACCACCTTCTGCGTCTCCATCAACGACAGCTGTCCAAAGAAGATTCTCTGCATATTTCCATCCAAGATTAAATGGGTGACACCTGCACAATATTGACAAACTTGCACCCAAGTGTATCCTGGTCGAATACCTCAAGCATTGACAAATAGAAATGAATTACCAAACAGAACCCTACACTCAATCCATTGCACCACATGACAGCTCCTGTACCAAGAGTGATACAGGTGACAGTCCTGGATAAATGTACTACCCCTTGAGAAAGCAACATGCTCCATGGTATTGATGGCAGCAGAGGTTTCACATCCAAATTTCAGGAAAGAAAGGAGACTGTGTCTTCAGACCTAATACAATATGGCTCTAATGATAGTGCTACACCCATTCAGCCTACCCACAGAGGTCATCATCTGAGCATTTGCAAAGAAGCCTTGACTAAATAGCATGCTGATCCAGGCTATAAAAAGGGAATGCTATGGAATGCAAATCAAAGGAATTTATTTATTTACCTTAAGATTCTGGCCCCATCTTTCAATGTTTGTTACAAGATCCTAATTTCTGCATTGCCATTTGTGTGCTATACTAGTGAATCCATCATTTTGTTAAGCTTTCAGTAGTGAACACATAAGATCTCTAGAGAGAACAAAGGAGAAGTGAACGAAGAGGTAAGTCTTGAAGATTTAGAGCGCAACAACACTGAATGCTTCTTGACCTAAAAACACTCCTTACTGACAGGATTGGAAAGACGCACCTTCACACACAGAGTGATGAGAAGAAAGAAAGCCAACAAAAGGTTGCCAAGCAGCGCAAGAGTGAAAGAGGATTGCAGAAGGGATTGGAGAACGCGAGCGGCTTCTACTGGATCCAGAGCCCCTCCGCCTCCTCCTCCTCTCCAGAAATCATTTCGTAATGCTGAGTTTATCCTCCATGCGATTCCGCCCGCACTTACCAAAGTGTAGAGTGCAACAAGAAGGCCATATCCAGCCCCCATAGCTACTCCCCTTTCCCGATCTCCACTCTCCACTCCTTTTCCTCCCCCACCTTCCCTGAGAGACTTCAAAAAATCTTCAGGCTGGCTCAAAGCTGCGCCAGTCCATGCTGCTTCTTCTCCTCCACCACCACTTCTCTTCTCACTGCACCATAAGCAGCTGCTACTACTACAGCTACAATATCCAAGCCACAAACAACAAAAAAACCCTGAAACATCCTTGAGGAGAAGGAGGAAGAGCCCTAAAACACACAAGTCAGTGCAAAAGTTACAAAATTGCGCTGAAGCAAAGAGATGATAGGGGAAGGAGAGAAGAACATCAAGAGAAACAAACAGACAAGAAGAACAAGAAGTGGGAAAAGCTATCTTCTTTCTTCGTCTACAGCGTTGACCAAAGCAACAAAACACAAAAACACCAAACCAACAAACGGCCAGACACAACAGTATAAGACACTTATTAGCGAAAGCTTTCAATCAAACGAGATAATAATTCGTTGGAAACAAAGGAAGGCCATTATGGATCAATCAGCAACGCCCAGCTTGCTTGATTTCTTTGTTTCTTTCTTTGTTTCTTTGTTTCTTTCCTTCTACGGACAAAGGCTCATCAAGCGTATCAAAGGTTTTTTGTGCAAATTCCGTTCAGTAGCACCGCACCCATCCAGCTGCTTGTTGCTTTCTGCGGACAAGCGTCAATCAAGCAATAAAACCAGGGTTCGTGCAATTCCGGTCAAGAGATGATGATCGCACAACCAAAAAAAAAATACGACGCGGCTTCGGAAACTCAAGAGCCGACCTGAAAGACGTCAGATCTGACCAAAACCCAAAAAGGTTACTGTATACCACGGCGGTTGGGCGGTTCTTTGAATTTTGAAAGAACCGTCGGGCCCCCCCCCCCCCCCCCCCCCCCCCTCCTCGCCGCGGTGCTTCCCATACCCACTCCGGTTCTTGAACCCGTCGGTCCCCCCGCCGCCCGGTCCTTCACATACCCCACTCCGGTTCTTTAACCCGTGTGTTCCGGTTCTTGAGAAACCAATAGGAATCAAAGAACCGTCGGTTCCTTTTATTTCAACAACCTTACCGAACTGATGGTTTTACCGAACTGATGGTTTTCGTGGAAGAACTGCCACTTCGTTGGCCGGTTCTTTGACTTTGTCATATTTTTGAGGCCCATAATTATGTCCCAAGACTATTTTTTTTTTTTCCTTTTTCTTGAAAACCGACAGGTAAGTGAGTATATACCCAAGTTGATAATTAGCAAGTATCCATGGATAGCCCGACATTGGTTTGTTCTCAATTTGAGAATAGAACCTTTGAAGTGTTATAACCAATGTTAAGTGGTTTTCACATCTTTGTGGGAACCGTTGGTTTTAATTCTTGGGATGATTTTTAAAAATAGTTTATTTTTATTTTTTTTTCGAACTTTTAAAAATTTCACAACCTAGTTATCAAAAAAAATAGATGTCAAAAAGATAAATAGAATTTTTTTCTTTTTCTTTCACAAAATTTGCAAAAATTAAGGATAATGTGTAACCAATGGTTAATGCGGTCAAAATGAAAATACAACTCTTTCCATCATATTTCCATCACATCCTTACATTTTCACAACTTCAATGAACCCTTACAACCCTTACATGCTTTTATTTCTTACCCTAAATCTATATATCCAACTCAATAGATTCTACTCAATTAAATGGCAATTTTTAACCAATCTTAGAATCACTACGTCAATTTTTGTTAATAAATATATAAATTGTATGATTATATTTTTTAATTAATAAATATTATAATTAAACCCAAAAAAATATTAACTTGCAATCCCACAATGCTTAGGATTTGGTAAACAATAAAGGCAACAATAAAAAACATTGACTTAATGCTTCTTCCACCATTGTAAGATACACTTATATCATTTACATCTAGTCGGTGTCATCTAAAAATCACTAATTTTTGCTTAATAAACTCCTTCATTAGTTCATTTGTGCTAGTAATCATTTTGAAAGTGTCCAAACTACAATGCTCATCATGCATTAGTCTACAAAAATTAATTTAGTTATGGTTAATAGATGCAAATGTTGATGACATTTTAAAATGTATAGGAAACAAAAATGTTTTATCATACTCCTCAACAATAGTCACGCCTTATTCATGGCCAATGAACAAAATCATTAAATGAAGGTTTTTTTTAATGTAGAATCCAATATCAATGAAAGCATATTATGGGTCTTTCTTTTTTCATACTTAGGAATGAAAAGAAAAAATCCAACATAGCACATACTTTGTTTTAGATGTTAAGAAGCAAACTTAATTCAATGTTAATTCTCAAATCATCTTCCATCAAATTGCTTTGAGTAGATGGGATTTCAACTTCTTCCATAAGTTTCAAGCTTATGATTATGATAAAATGTATTGAATCATTAAACAACCAATGCCCACAAGATTAGTTCAAAACACAAGTAGTCATAACAAAAAAAAGGACAATACACAATTTTTTGAGACATGTGTTATGTAAGAGAAAGTGGCATTTGATTAGTAACCTTTATTATAATTTGTTTGCTATTACGAATAACAATGGCCTCTTAAAATTGCAATTTTTTAAAAAATAACAATTTTGCTAACAAACCTATAAAACATTATTACAACATCAAATATTAACATTAGCATTCACATATAAATAAAAGAAAAATCTTAAAGCTTAAATTTATAAAAGTGGTTGTAGGTTTAAAACTACATTTTCATATTCATGGTGGTTAATTTTCTTTTGCTAACACCAGAACAAACACATGTTCAATTCCATTCTTATTTCCCCTTCCCAAACATTTCAAACCAAATAATGCACTTTTGCAAATTTGATTATGTAGTTTTAATGGAAACATATTTCTATCTTTTTTTTCTCTCATTGTAACATATTCACATGCTTTAAAAAAAAACATGCCCAAAATAAGTGCTTTGGGAACTTTCCTCGAAATCTAAAACTTCACAACTTACAAATATAGTTTAATGCATTAATATTTGTCACATTTAAATTTGGCCATTCATCTTACACCTACAAATCTTTTTTTCTTTAAACCATATTGATTTAACAATTATATCAATTAATTCATTGCCAAAGCTTATATTTTAATTTTTACAACTTCAAATAAATTAATGATTTTATGTTTTGACTATTAATTGACTTATAAGAAATTAAGGACAAGCAAAAATATTGTGTGTTCCTTTAAACATTCATCAATCAAAACTTGCAATTGTAAAATTATGTTTAATGAAAATCAATAATTCATGTTTTGTTTATCCACTAATCAAATAACAACTTGTGTGAAAATTATTTTCAATAAAAAAAATTAGCACATATCTAATTGATTTAGGTTTTTTTTTAAAGTTGTGTGTGTGTGTGAAATTATGAACTATGTGGCAACCCTAACTTTGGGCTCGCGACCAAGGCAAAGGGGTTGCAAAGGTGCGGGCCAAAAGGAAGCCTGGGAGTCACATCACATACTCTCGAGAGTGCAAGAAAGTGTGAGGGAGTGAACCCTCACTCCCAAGGCAACTCCCACTTTGGGAGATGGAATCCCGGTGAACTCCTGAAACTTCAGAGAGCAATTTGAGGGGTTAAACCTCAATGGCTTGTGGCGTTCTTTATATCATTGAAAAACTCTTGGAACGTAAATATCCAAAATGGGCTCGCATTGCTCATTTGGACATCTGAAACACAAGTTATGGCCAAAAGAAAGGCCGGAAAAGTTGGGAATTGACTCGATTTACTTGGTTGCAGATGACGTGCCACATACCTTTGGAAAGCTCTCAACAAGAGCTACAACTTTATTTCAGACCACACTTCGATCCGAGGTCTGCTCGCAAAGTTATGGGGCTCCAAAGTCTCGGGAGTCCCGGCGGGCGGGATTTTGGGACTCCCACGCGAGAGTCCTAAGAGAGAAAAGCCATTTGGATGTGGACCCCGTGGAGAGGCCCAGAGTATACTATAAGGGGGAAGGTGGTGGCTTCCCCCAAGTCCAGGCCGTGGCGAGTCTTGTGTGTCTGTGTTGCCCATGGCTCGTCCTAGCACCAAAGGTGCTCCAACTATGCACTAACCACTTTGTGTGGGTTGTGTGCACGCCCGTGTGAGTGAATAAGCTTGTCAATTCTTCCTAATCCCATCCCAGAGCTCCTACACGCCCCTCTACCCCCTCAAAGTGTAGTGAGTTAAAGGAGCGCGTCCCAACTCCTCTCTCTTCCGCTGTTCTTCACTTGGACTCACATTTGAGTCCTTCAAAGAGTTGGGAGTGCGTCAAACTATAGGAACCAACTTAATATTTTACATGTAAGACCTAAATTTCCATTCAAGCCTGTCAATGTAATCACTGGTAGGAAATGTGACCTAGTTCACCTAGCATTTCACTAACTTTTCACTAAAATTGGCACAATTTTGGTGTAGTCAATTCAACCCCCCTCTCAATGATCTAGGATCAATTGCTATGGATAGGTGAAATGAGTTACTTTTGGTTAGTGATTTTGCTAAGGCGAACGTGTAACCTTCAATTTTTTAAAAATGACATGTGGCATCATACTTTTCCACTAAGTGAAATGAATTCACCATGCCTTGTCGCCATTTCACCTTAACTTTTCAATTCAACTTACTAAATTCACCATTATTAATTTCCATTTTGGACATGACTTCGTCATTTAACATATTAAATTCACCATATTCCTTCCAATTGTGGGCATGATGTAACCATTTAACTTATTAAATCTAGTATATTCCCATTTTTTAATTGAATGGACTATAGGCATTGAAGTCATCCTGCAAAGTGGGATGTTGATTTAAGTATTGTGTTTGAAAAACACCTTATGTTTTCCCATAATATATGTAATGTTGATCTTGTTCATCTAAATACCTTGGATTGTCCTATCAAAAGACAAGGTTTCCAAAATTTATAAACCTCATAAAACCTACAAACCCTGGATTGAAGAAAAAATTTAGTTAAAAAAAAAGAATAGAAATCCAAAATAACACATCAACTCCAGTCAAATCATACCTTTCAACTAGCATTAGTGACTACAAGTTGTGCTCTTGGAGAAACTTTCAAAAAAAAAAAAACAAATTTGCTTCCAACATATTACAAACTCCACCTTGAACAACATCAATTTATTCATGAAATTCTGATATCACTCGGCCAAAAAAATTCCTAGCTAAGTATTGCAAACAACAAAAAAAATCTAGTAAATGAGTCCAATTTTGGACCCAAGTAGCAGTTCAAGTTTTTTTGCACCATAGCTGAACAATTCTCAACACCGAGAGTTATTTAGTTTTGAAAGTAGAAAGAAAACCCAAGCTATTGTTGGACAACACAAGCTTGGGTTTTTTCCGACCATAAACGAACAATTCTTAACATCGAAAGCAATTCACTTTTCAAGAAGAAAAAAAAATCATGAGTTGCTACTTGGGTCCAAGTTTGAACTTGAACACCATCTTGGGTTTTTCCCCACCATATTTGAACAACTTTGGATGTTGAAAATTGCTCATTTTTCAAATACAAAAACCCTAAACTACTACTCAAGTCCAATTTTGGACTTGAACACCATCTTGTGTTTTTCCCACCATAGTTGAACAACTTTTGACATCGGAAGTTGCTCATTTTTCAAAAAGAAAAAACTTGAAGCTCCTCTTAGGGTCGAATTGTGAACTAGAGTTATAGCTCGAACTTGTTATTACCAGATCCTAGAAATTGTTAGCACTGAAAATTGCTTAGTCATCTGGAAAAAATGTTGAGCCTGAACTCAGCCACACAAAAGTTGCATATCTTACACTAGCCACAAATCCAACATTTAAAATAATTATCAACATATAAATCCTATAACTATCCCCTATGGTTGTGGCACAAATATTAATAGACCACCCCATAAATACCCTTAAACATGTGATTGGTCAAGAAATTTAAAGAAAAATTTAAAAACTTGAATGTGAAATGGAATATCAATTGTAAAAAATGATGAAAACCACGATAGATCAAATTTTTTAATATGTATATTGGAAAATTTTCAATGCATCTTAAAATTAATTCATTCATTTTAAAGTGACCTATTTTTTAATTTTAATTTTGATATTACTATGACATATTTTTTGAGTCCACATTTTTCATTTTTTGTGTGTGACAAACATAGTCTCATCATTTCAAAAGTCCATGATGAGTCTATTTTTTTGTTGAAACTCATCCATAATTTTTAATAACATTTCACTAAAGTCTATTGCAACATGGATAATGGAAAAATTGCAAATTTTAATGTTTGATATGATATTACATTTTAAGTTCATTTATAATCCAAAAAAATTACAACTATGATAGTCGAAATAGTCCACCTAATTATGCTTTCACTTGACCATGCCAAATTTTGAACAAAAAAATTAAAAATGTTGGATTCATAATAGGTCTACCTTCCATAATACCTTGGCCATTTTCCACGCTAATTATTTATTTGCAAAAGTTTTGGAATTATTTTATTTTCAATTCTCTAAAAACAAAATTTTATGAAGGAAATTATGGAATCTTTTAGGAATGTTCTATTTATAGAAATGAAAAAGCAAGGTTTTTTCTTTTTTCCTTCCCTTGATTTTCAATTTCGAAACTTTGAAAACATTGCAAAATTTCCAAAAACAATTTCCAAAATGAAACCATAAAGACCTAACAAATTTTTCTTAGTGTATTTTTAGGACAATTACTTACCTAAATTTTGCAATAATTGAAAAATGTACCTTTTGAAATGTAGAAGGCCATGTACAACTAACATGTTGTATTAAACCTTCCCCATTTTAAAAAGTACAATTTTCAAATTCAATAATCTATATTTTACATATTTGCATCAATTTTCACATTTTATTAAATTTGTCTTTATCTAAATAGGGAAGCAGAAAGAAAAATCATTGTTGGTCTTTCCATAGGGCAAGGGTTTGAAAATAGATGTTTTTAGATTTGAAATCTCAGCCCAAGGTTGGTATCTCAAATTCAAAGGAATGGGTCGAAATTCAGAAAGGTTTACTTTCAAACCTGTCTCCTAAACCTCAACCACAAGGCTTCTGACCTCATTTTCTTTTGAATGCATGAAGCTCATAGGAGAAGTAATAACCTCTTTTATTTGTTAGTTGTGATGTAGGAAGAAAGTACACATTGATGCAAGATTTTTGTTATAAAATTTTAGTGGGCTCTAAAACCAATGTCAAAAAGCTAAGTGGTGAATAGACATTATGTTTTGATGTAGGTAGAATTTTGTGTATCATTGGATGGAACCTTCAGGATCAACAACAAATCAACCATTCAACAATGAGTTATTTTGTAACCAAAAAAAAAAAGGCATAACAAGTTCTTTAAAACACATTGATTATGCATCAACAACACAACATCAACTATGTCCACAAAACATGCAACTCCATAAATTTATCCAGAAAACTCCCAAAGGTGTACAATCTAAAATGGTAGATGTTCTAAAATTATGAGATCTACTAGATATGGATTTACAATTGTCAAACCGCTTTAATTTTACTCTCTTGAACATTAACTAACCATATTGGCACATTAAGATTCCCTCAATACCAAACCACCCATGACATCAATAGTTGTAGCAAAATACCCCAATGTCACATATACAACTCCCACACTAAAATGTCCCATAGAATCCCTTAAAAGACAAAAACTACAAGTTCAAGAAAGACAACTAAAGCTCAATTTTGTAATTCAAAAGTCCCCACTATCTTGTAGGTAAACTTCAAGAAGTTTGACAATTACAACCACAATGCCCATATTAGAACAACCCAACAAAACCCATATGAACAAATTGAGCACACATTCAGAAGTCCAAAATTGTTGGGCATTTTTTTCCTTCAAACAAAATATTTGAACCACTCTAACACAATTGCTGACTCACACATATTCCTTCGTGAAGAGGGTTGTTCATGAAATCCTTATGTCTTTCATCATTCCTTTGATCATTGACCTATGTATGAAATGCTACAACAACATTTTCCAAAAATGTATATAATGCAATGGAAATAATTATCACAACCTCCTTGGAAAGACAAATTGTGTCCTTATTTCAGGCATTCATCCTTTCAACATTAGTAAAATGTTTTAGCAATCATAAATGCAAACAACATAAAAAAAAAAACCAAAATCCTTAGCTTCAAGACTAGAAGCCCCATTTGTAGTTATGTCACTTCCATGCACTCCAAATGACGCACTCTTAAATTCCTTGTTAGGCCCACTTGAAGGTCTAAATATGTTGAATTGCGAAAAGTTGAAACTTGGGGGCCGCTCCCGACTTCCAGCACTAAACAGGGTAAGAGGGGTGTGTTAGAAGTCTCGGGATTAGACCAGGAAGAGGGACAAAATTACTTAGTTACTCGGTCCTGCATCCAAAACCAACCACAAGTTGGTTAGAATTCATTCTGCATCCATTTGGTGTTGGGACAAGCCATGAGCGACCTTGGACTCACTTGACTCACCACGGCCGGACTCAAGGGAAGCCACCACCTTCCCCCATATAGTATTCTCTACAGCTCCCCACATGAGCTCTCCACGGTCTTGATGCGTATCAGAGAGGCTCACGATTTTCTAGCTTGAATTCAACATTCTTTAGCTTTTTCTTGAGCGCCTCTTGATGGTTAAGATGGAAATCTGCTGTGATTTAGAGGATCAACAGATCTCCAAGTTGAGTGAGTCCTTGTTGATTGCTTACAAGATATAAAAAGCGAGGCGCGACGCGCGTTTAGGGCTTGGAAAATTCAAAAGTAACAAATTGAGACCTGGAGGCGGCGGTAACGCCAAAGTTTTTTTTCTGGCAAGTAAGGAGGTCTCGTTAACTACCAACGAATCCTTTGATCCATCAGTGCAAGGCTCCTATGAAGCTCCTGCCGCACCGAACATTCTCTTCCCGGAAAGCTTGCTTAGCAAAAAAGGGATGAGCGTAGGATGAGCGCCGGCGGACTTGGTTGCATTCAGCGTATCGGAGAGATGCTAATCTCCAAGCAAGGATGCGTAAGCGACCACTACACGGAGTGATGGAAAATCGCGTGAAGGCCGCCTCCAATAGTCATCTTCGCCGATCCAAAATCGAGAGATCTCAACGCAATTCGCAAAAGGCGCAGCGAGGGCATCTGGAAGCTCCTCTCAACCTCAGGTACCTCCAAAGAACTCTCTCCCCCTTCCCCGCATTTCAGAACTGTTCTCTGTAGTGGTGGGCCAAGGATTGAGCTCGGAGAACCTGGGCGTTACCGCCGAAAGGCGGGTAACAAGAGAAGACCTCTTAACCGCTAGAAAAAAAGATCCAAGCAAAAGAATCGAGTCAAGAAGAAGATCGAACGCCTCACTTTTCCCAGCCCAGCTCTGATCACACGTCCAGGCAGCGGACCTTGAACGACCACCCCCATGGGAGCGAACCCCCAAGGCCCATCGTCAGTAGATTATAGTTTGGAACTAGAAGCGGAGTTCCCACAAGATGGTGATCGAAATGCAAGGCAATGTTGCCAAAAAAGCTCGCAGAACTGTAATCGAATGCACCTTGGGGGGGAGAGCGACATTATAAATCTTTGCACGAATGTTTGAAACTCCACCTAGTGGCGTCCTATTCTTCAACCGCACTTTTGACACGGGGTTACTTCCTGATCCTCTTTGAGAACGAGGAAGGAACCATTTCAACAAGGAAATTTACAACAGTAGAATGGAGCGGGCTCGGCCTCTCCTTTTCAAGATTCTCCCCAGACTTTGATGCAAATGCGCAAGGAGCTGAAGCGCTCCTGACGCATACGATAAAGGTACAATTTCCAGACATGCATGAGCAATTTTGGAATGAAAAGGCTCTTACCATCATGGCAAGCAAGCTAGGTGAAGTCTTGGACATTGAAGCCGCCGACCCATACATCAAGAGGCTAGCAGGCCCCATGGTAACAATAGAGGTCCAGGTTATCTCCAAGCTCGAGGGATTCATCAGAATCCCATCCATGGCGGAAGGAACAGTAACCACAAACACAATACGACAAAAGATTCTCTACTTTGGCCTTCCAAACCAGTGCCGGAAGTGCCGTAAATTCAAACACCATGCTCAAACCTGCAACTTGAGCCAAACCAGACCTCGGGATGGACCAACACAACACAACCCTCCCTCGAATGCAAGCAGAGGGGGGGCTCTAGACTCACAGGACGAAGCTCAAGGCGCGGCCTGCGCAAGTAAACTGAAGTCGCCCTCAAGAGCTCCATCGGACCCCCATGTTAAGAGGAGCAGTAGTATGCGGGTGGACGCACCGGCAACCATCGGTCCCCCCTGGAATTTCCCACAACCAGTCCGTCAGGCAAATCCGCATATGGAATGCATAGCGCAAGTCACTAGTCAAAAGATATCGATGCGCAATGACCTAAGGGACCAGGAAATGTCGGAACCATCAGAGCCCCCAGCTAGCCTCAAGAGCAAAACCCAACCGGAAGTGGAGCAACCCACAGTAGAAGGTCTCACACCAAACGCCAAGTTCCACTTCGGAATCCCAAGGCTGATAGGTGCACAAACACAAACACCGGAGGCGAACGCTAATCTGTTCACGTGCCCAAGGGAAGGAAACAGAGAACTGAGCGACACGGAAGGTCCCAGGTGGAAGCAACAGAAGGTTGGTCCTTCCAACGGAAAAGGAGACATAGTCCTAAACTGGCCTTGCCCAGACAAGACACAACTCAACTCCCCTTCCACACCCCGCAACGGGAGGCCACGCTTGGTGGAAAGAGAGGCCTAATGCACTCGGAGGTGCACCCCTCCTTCTTCACCTCTCTTGGCATTTCAGCCCCGCCAAACAAAAAGCCCTTCAGAATCAGTATCTAGCCAATCTTAGTTACGGAGAAGAATTCCCAGAAAGAGACGTTGATGCACTCCAAAAACCAAGCTTTGCCGAGCCTACCGTTGAGCATCAAGATCACGGGGCCAGCAGAAGCTACGGAAGAGGAATGGTCCCCAAGCTTGGCTTGGGGGGACCTCATCCAACGCATAGAGCTAAAACTAGAGGAGAAAATACTAAGGTTCAAACTTAGCATCACCGAACAGCCCCAACTGGAATGGGCCTGACAAGAAGAGCTGAGTAGAAGGGGGATGGAGTTGCACCATCCTTGCCTACATTGACATGGGATTAAGCGCATTGAATGTCCATAACAAGCGGCATTTGCACTAAAAGGTCTTGGAGCACATTCCTAGCATGAACAATGAGGTAGAATTCGCCGTCCTAGCACACAACCTACTAAGGAAAACCAACATGGTGAACACGACCCGCCAGGCCCACAAAAACCGCGTGGCGAGCATTCTAACCTCTCCCTAGGCGGCAAGAAAAAAAGGTTCACTAAGCTAGACCTCATGCTAGTGATGGCCTCTCAGAAGGGCAGTATAGATCCAATACACACTGACCACAAGGCGGAGAGCGAGGACAAAAAGCCCTCGCCTAGTGACCACATTCGACTCCCGGGATCGATTAGCCAACCGGCTGCCCGCAATAGATTTACTTATGACTGAGAAGGCCTTCACCTTAACCTCCCTCAATGTTAGGGGACTAAGGGGAGGCACGACCAAACCAAAAGAAATTAAGGTTTGGTTTGCCTCACTCCCAACCCCCCCTCAAATTGTACTCATTCAAGAGCACCACCTCGGGAAGGAGGATACCCAGGATTCCACAAAAGGTATTGAGTTCTGGCAGGGCAACTCCTTTTGGAACGAGGGCATCCCTATGGGGCGTTCGCAAAGAATCAGCGCTGACACGGCCATTCTGGTCGACAAGGCAACCGCCCCACTCATCACAACGCACAAAACTCTGATCCAAGGCCGCACGTAGTTCATCACCCTCTAATCTCCCTGTAATGGCACACTAACCATTATCAACGTAAATGCCCACGCTCCTCCAACAACAGAGCCCAATTCTGGCGAAAGATCAACCAAGCCGATTTCAACTCTCATCACATTATCCTGGGTGGCGATTTCAACGACTTAGAGGTGACGGATAGCAGAGGCACAGCCGGTGAAAGGCAAACGCACAGGAAGGAAGTCCGCCTCTTGGCATCACATGACGCTTAGGAACGGACTAACCGATGTTTGGCGCCTAGATAGTTTCCGAAAGTATTAAAGAAGGAGTTCACCTATGATAATAAGAGGGCAGGAGCAACCTCAACTGTCTCTAGAATCGACAAATTCATGGTCTCCCAAACTCTAGAGGAAAGGGGAGGGAGAATTGAGGCAACGACCTCGGTGAGAAAGCTCTCTGACCACTCGCCCCTCATCATCATGATTTGGGGGCAACTTAACGCCCCTAGTAACCCCCCGTGCTCCTTCGACATCTCTCTCCTCAGCGACGAAAGAAGCAGGCAAGAGATCTTGGAAGTTTAGGTCAGGAATCATACCCCACCTTCCAACGATCTAGACTGGCCAGCCTGGCTAAAGGCCGCCACCGATAGGGTCATGCTATGCAACTCGCGCCTCTCAAAGTAAAAAAACCACGCCTAGGGGACGTGCATAAGAGCATGCACCAAAAAAATCAAACTAGTTGAAATTCAGCTCCAAAGGGACCCGTCGAACAAGGAAGTGAGGAGTATCCTCTTTGACTCGCAAGGAAAGCTTGCGGAGGTTTTTTAGAACTCGATCGAACGCAACCGTCATCTCTCCTCATCTAACTGGCTCAGGTACGGGGATACATGCTCTAAGGCCTTTTTCGACTTTCATCGTATAGGGAAAAGAAAACCCTTTTGTGAGAGCTGGAAACCGAGACGAAGACCATCACGGGATAGAATGATCTCACACAGTACATAACCGAATACTACTCCCACCTCTACTCTTCGGAAGCGCATACATCTAGCACGGCGGAAGCTCAAGCGGAATGCTGGACCAGTGTTCTGGTGAAGGTCACCCAAGACACAAATGCAAGCCTGACAAGGGACCTCATAGTAAGAGACATCCTAGACGCCATCAAAGCGTTGCCCAAGGGGAAGGCACCCATGCATGACATTATACTAATGGAGTTTTTCCATGAGTATGCAAAAGAGGTCGCGCCGACTCTGCTTCAAGCCTTCACGGCTATGTTCAATTCTGAGACAACCTCGGCCTCCATCAACAAGGGCTTAATAACCTTCATCCCCAAGACCGGGGACCGAGCTAGGCTCAAAAATTGGAGACCCATAACCCTACTGGACAGCATCTACAAAATTCTGGCAAAAACCCTCGCCGGGAGGATCCAATCGAATTTCACCCACATTATAAGGCCCAATCAAACGGGCTTTGTGGAGGGGAGAAGCATACTAGATAACGTCTTCATGGCACAAGAAGCCTTGGGATGGGCAAAGGAAAGCGAGCAAGATCTTGTCCTCCTCCTTTTGGATTTCGAGAAAGCATTCAACAGAATTAAATGGGGGTTTTTATTCACAGCTCTAGCCAAGTTAGGCTTCAGCGACACTTGGGTAAGCTAGGTCGGATCCCTGTACTAGGCGGCCTCTTCCGCCATCAAGGTCAATGGAGCTGCCGGACCTGATTTCCAAATAGCCTGATCAGTAAAGCAAGGGTGCCCTTTGGCCCCAGACCTCTTCATTCTCACCACTGATGTACTGGGGGCTATATGATGGCGGACCCCAAACATGGGGTGGAAGGCTTTTCCCTGCCCAAAGGAGGTCTAATAAGAGATCAGACGTTTGCGGACGACACCGCCGTGTACTTACAAGGCTCCCCGGCCAACATGGATAGGGAGCAAGAGGTCCTCAAGACTTTTTGCCGCGCATCTGGAGTGAAAATAAATTGGCACAAGTCCACTGCCATCTGGGCCAGCAAGAAAGAAAGAACTTGGGAATGGGGAAGAGACGAAGGCCTCAAGTGGGTCCCCACTGGCAAAGGAACTTGATACCTCGAAATTCAGGTTGGCTTCCACCTCCCCCCCGAGGCGAATTTTGACACAATGATGATTGGCCTCAAAGGCAAACTCATCAATTGGAGCCATAACATGCTTTCTCTGGCAGGTAGGGTCTTGGTGGTGAACTAGGTCCTATTCGCATCAATATGGTACCTGGTGGCATGCTGGAATCCAAATCCCAGAATGTGCTGTCAGGTAAAGGGGGTCATTCAAAACTTGGGGCGGCAAGGATGCGCCCGCGAGAGCCAAGGTGAAATGGGACACTCTGGCGCTCCCAATCGCCCAGGGCGGCTTAGGCGTCACCGATCCAAAGTCTTAGTCTGAAGCTCTACTAACTAAGCTACTCGTAAGGGGCCTCGCACCAGGCGACGAGCTTTGGAAAGAGCTGGTGAGGCACAAAGTCGACCATACCAGGCTCCAGGTCCATGAGAAGGGCCCCACCAACCCCAACTTCAACTGGCTTCTCGCCACACCCAAGCTAAAGAGGTTACAATGTTCGATGTGGAAAAGCATTGTAGGAGCCTAGCTGAACATGAGGCCAGGCTTGACCAAATCAGACCCAACAACATCAGCTGAAGTGCTCAAGCAGCCACTCTTTGGCAATCCGTCCATCCTCAGTACAAGTGGCACCCCGCTCGGAATAAGCGGTTTGAGTGAAGGATGCGTTCTTGCCCACTCCGGCTGCTCCCAGGTCAAGGACCTATGGAGCCCATAAAACAAAGAATGGAAAGGCCTCTCGAACCTGGGAGTGAGTCACCATGCCTCAAATAGGCGATGTAGAGACATCATCACGGCAAGCATTCCATGGCGCCATGACGAGTACAATAGCCACATACGGGTAGGCGACTGGATTGGCAACCCAACCCCCGGCACGGGTAACCCACTTGATTGGGTGTATCTAGTGCTCGAACACACCCAAGACAAGGCCAACGTGATCGAGTTCAAAAAGATCATGCTCGACGGTCGCATTCAAACTACGGCTCAACAGGCCCTCACGATATCCACGGTGAACTACCGCACGATTAGAGTACTCTCCCAAGAAAAACCTAGCGCAACCCTCAAAGTCTCCCGGGACCTACCGGCTCCAAGTAAAAAGCCCCCCATGTACTAGATTTTTGAAACGGGGTTCATCCAGGATCTCCCATGGGACCTCGGCGAGTGGCACTGGCAAACCAACCTGCTTCTGGGCGACGCACCATTCTTCGGCTACACCGCCAAAAGGGGCTATATCAACACCCGAAAGACGACCCACCTCTCCAACATGCTGACCTTTTTACAAGACCTCAAACTACGAAACACCACAAATTCACATATGATCGCCAGGCTCTGGCATAACACGCGCCCATGCAAGGTAGGCACACTCATTTGGCTGACACTTAATCAGGGCCTCCCGGTGGGTACCTAGTTACTACTCAGATAATAAACGATTTTTGGCACCATGACAACAACCAGCTTTTTCACCCAATAACCCTAAAAACTTCTCATCCATACTATTTTGTCACATTTGTAAGCACTCCCAAATTTTTTTGACTAAGTCCTTCAACCATCACCACTTCAAGGTGCAAAATGAAAGACCTAAAGATCCCTTCTAAGCATGTCCCACAATTTTTCATCCTTACCCTTAATAACATAGATCCTATCACCTTCATCCCACTCTTTAAACCCATTATTGTCCAAATATTTCATAATTAAAAATGGCCTTTCCCTATTAGAAGCCACTAAATTTTTCTTTCCAAGTTTCTTCATTTTGACATAAGTTCACCTTCAACAAAACCAAAAAGCATATGTTTGCCTTTTCTTGATACATATGTTCTTTTCTACTTTACCTAAGCTTAATTCACATTTTCAACCACCTAACCATGTATGCTTGCAATCAACTACATTTTTTCAATCATATGTTCAACAAGCATTGCTATATTAGCATCTACATCATACATTTTGATTAACAAGCTCGAAAAATTATCAACTTGAGTGAAAGCATGAATAGGGGGATTGTTTGGGCTATCGCATTTGTAATTATTTTGGATTACATACAAATGTAAAATTTTATGTCATATTCAAAGTTAACATTGTCAATTTCTTAATTATTGATGTTGTCATAGACTTTAATGAGAATCATCATAGAAATTGTGGATGAATTCTAAGAAGATTATGTACTCGTAATGGACTTTTGAAATGACAACATTACGTTTGTCATTCAAAGAAAATGAAAAATGTGGACTCAAAAACATGTCAAAGTAGTGTCAAAATAAAAAATAAAACATCATCAAATGAAAAATATATTAGTGAAGTGCATTGAAACTTTCCTAATATATATATTTCAATTTTAAAAATTTTAAATGAGGTGATTGTTATAAATTTTATGCTTGAGAATCCATTTCACATTTAAAAAAAAAATCTTTTGCATGGATTTTTTTATCAATCACATGTTTAGAAATATTCATAAGTTGGCTTATTAATATTTATGATTAAAAACATAAGGGATAATTGTAGGATTTATGGTTTAATAATTGTTAAAATTGCAAAAACATCGTTAGTGTTAGATTATGGACTTTCAAATGCCACTTTTGAAACACCTAACTATGCTTTTGCCACTTTTCATGTGTGGTGAAAAGTGATTATTGGCTCGTACACCACATCTATAACTAAACAAGATACGTAGGAGATGTTCAAACCAATCTTATGCATGTTCAATAATAGCAAATATCATTATAAGTCCATGTTTTAAATTCATTAATCTCTTTACCATATTGTTGCATTTGGGCCACTAAGGTGTCGTGTATTGGTGTGTAATTTCATAATTATTGCATAGTAGATCAAATTCAATTGCCCATTCACCTCCATTATTAATCAAGATATATCCTAGGTATTCAAAACTTGCAAATAATCTTGTCCTCCAAGAATTTAGCAACAATTTTAACATCATGTTCAACAACATGAACCTTTACCCACTTAAAATAATGATCGATAACAACTATAATATACATGTTGTCATTGTGTGTTTCTAGCAACGGTCTAGGTATGTTTAGTGCTCTCCAATAAAACTAATCCCAAATAAGAATATTCTTAAATTGTTCTAGATCTAACATAATACTTTTAGTCCTTTTAACCATTCGACATTATGTACAAGCATGCATCATTACTAGAAATCTTGTCATTTGTAACCAGTCACTATGCAACTGGCATGCAACTAGTTGTCGTTTGTAACTATCTTGGTCATGTTTGCAACTACAAATTTGGTATTGTATAATTTTTGGGCCATACGGTTGTGTGTGCAACTAACATGTAACTAAATGTGTACAACATGGACATGTGTCTTAAAATAATTATGGCTAAATTAAATTAATTTAAATTAACTATGGCTCTATTAAGTTAGGCCAAACTAATTATGGCTTATTCAAGTTAAGTTAAATTAAATTAAAATATAAATTATGGCTAAATTAAGTTAAGTAATAATAGTTATGGCTAAACTAAATTAGACTATATTTATTGTGGCTAAATTAAGTTAAATTAAATTAAATTAAATTAGGATAAATTAAATATGGTTAAATTAAATTATGCTACAATATTTATGGCTAAACTAAATTAGGCTAAAATTAACAATGGTTAATTTAAGTTAGGTTAAATTAATTATTGTTAAACTAAATTATGTTAAATTAAATTAAACTAAACCTTGGTTTAAATATCTTTGATTTTATTTTATTTTGGATTATTTTTTCAGAAAACGTACATAGTTTAACAAAAAATTATTCAAAATCAATTAATATGATAATATTAAAATTTTATTATAAATAATCATAATCATTAATTAATTTATATTATAATTATAGTGATAATCAATTTTATATATAATCAATAGCTATTATTTATTTAAATTTTATTATTTATGTTAAAATATTAATGTAAATAGGTTACACTAATTAACCTACAAGTATATAAACGTTCTAAGCAATTATTAATTTAAACTAGATAATAATATCAAAATCATATTTTCATTAAGTAATCATAACTACTAAATATCCTATAATCACCTTTGAAGTGCAAAAGAAAAGGATTAATGAAAAACTAACAAGAAGAAAAATAAGAAAAATAAGCTTTCCAAGTTATAAAACGTTTTGTTTTTTTTCTTAGGACCCCTCCTACTTTCAAAACTCATATCTTTCTTATTTCTTATTCATTTTAAACGATTTAAAGTGTTGTAGGAGCGCCATCTGAATTCCTAAAAGTCAAATTTGAACTCTAATATAAAAAAAAAACATAAAATGAACTTTCTAAGTGTTTAAGAACTAGCCTTAATAAATAGAAAATTGAGTTTTTTTACCCCCTTTACTTTGGGGGGCCATAACTTTCTCATTTCTAATCTGTTTTCAACGATTTTTAGTGTGTTAGATGCGCCAAGAAGAGGGCTTCAAATTGTTCTTGGACACCAAAAGCAACAAAGTCCTCCCCTGGCCGTTATACTTTAATATAGTATTTGCATCTAATGTGCAACTAGGTTGGTCCATGAGGTTTGCAATGGAATGTTTTAACCCATATCCTTTGGCTTCCAATTCTATTTGGCTCAGTATATAAGTAGGAGCAATAGTTATGTTGAAACCAAATATCAAGTGCCATTGGGGATGAGTGAATGAAAAAAACTTGACCTTTATGAAATGGTCAAACTTGAAAATAAAATCAGATTATTCTAAACCTATTTATTTAACCTAAACCTAACTATTTTTCAATCTACTTACATACCTAAATAAACCTATTTACTTGATAAGGTTTAATTATTATCTACCTACCTAGGCACCACGTGTCAGCATTTATTAGCCATAAATTAAATGATTTAGATTTCATTAATTAATATTCTAAAATTTTAAAATAGGTGGGCCTTCATTGCAACGTGTTGCCATATAATTGGTGTTAAAAATATTGAACATGTGTCAATTGGTCAATGAACGTTCCATGGTGTGCCACGTGTCATCATCTTAGTGGCAAAAAAAATTTAATGATTAAGATTATGCATATGAGTGTCCCACAACTATTTTTTCCTTCTTTCAAAGTAGGATTTTCTATCCTTCCTCCTCTGCTTTCAATTTGGATCTCCATTGACTTTGTATGAGTGTTTGCATCTTCAACAATTGTTGCTTCCTCATTAGTTTCAACCATGAATAATTGGTTAAACATCCTTTTGTTGTTCAATTGTTGCAAAATATTCCAATTTTGGAGCTTTTTCTCCCTGTCTAAAACTTTTCATTCACACCAACTAGTGGTTGTATCCATTATATTTCACTCTAAAAGCCATCATCATTGACACCCTCCATTGGGTTTTTGCTCAAAACATATGCATTTTTATGCTTGGAACTTAGACGGTGCACAATTCTAAAATTGAAAGCTTGCAACATGTTGATTCATCTACCCTTCCTCCCATATGCATTTAAGACAATGGCTAGCCATTCCAAAGGCTTATGATCTATCCTTAATGTAAAATGACTTTGTGCAAATATTATCTAAAATGCATCATCCCCCAAATTAATGTGTAACATTCACCTTCCATAAGGTGGAATTTCTTTTGTAATGGTGAGAATGTTTTATTGGTCTATGCCACCACCTTCTCATATGATCTCCCTTCCCTTTGTGACAAGATTGCACCAACTTCTTTGGTAGACTAATCAACGTCCAATATAAAGGTCTAGTGAGGTTTGGCTTGATTGAAATTAGTGTTCCTTTAATGTATCAAATGCATTTTGGCATTGTGGAGTCCATGTGAACATAACATCCTTCTTTGTAAATTCAAAAAAAAGGATAATAATGGGGGAATATCCTTTCACATAGTTATAATAATATCATGTGAAACCCATATATCTTCTAATATTAGTGGCAAAAATAGGCACTAAGTATTCAATTACCTTGATCTTCTTCTTAAGATGTGTTCCTTCCCTACTCACTATATGACCTAAAAATCTAATGTTACTTTTAGCAAATTCACATTTGCTAAGGTTTTTAGCTTTAAATTCACTTCCCTTAATTTCAACAACACAAATCTTAGATGTTCAAGGTGAGTCTCCCAAGTCATGTTATGAACATTAAAATCATCAACGAAAACTTTCAAAAATTTGTCCAAGTATTCATTACTACAAAAATGGGGTGTAATTTATTAACCTAAATCATTGTGGAACCTTAAAAATGAAATAACTTCATTACATTTTATTGATTTCACCCTGGTGAAAGTTATTTTATTATAATATCACTATGTAGAGATCATGTTTCATTATTAGTTAATGTAATTCACTATCATAATTTATTATAATAAATAGGTTTATTTTTATTTTTAAATTTTTTTTTATTTATGCTACTTTATGATATATCCTATATTATTTTAAGTTACTTTAATTATTTTAACTTGTATTTTATATTATTATAAATTATTTTATTTTAAGAATAACAACTTAAAATAATCTAAAATATAATATAATGACCTGAGGTAAAATTAACTTAGAATAAATAATAATAACCTATGAAATCTGATTTCAAATACCTTACAATATAATAATTACCAATAGCCTATGATATTATAACATAAAATATCCAGCAATAATTTATAATAAAATAATCATTAATAATTGTAATATAACATCTAATAACCAATAATAATTTATAATACAATAACCATTAATATAATATCAATTAATAAGCACCAATATCCACCAATAGAATAACCATCAATAACCATCAATAAAAAAACCTATTAATAGCCGTTAATAGAATAACCACTAATACCTCTACTAAAAGAACAACCAATAACCATATATTAGAATTGCTTAAGATTGCTAAAAATAATCTAAGGTGAAATAATTTATAATAAACAAAAATAATTTAAAATGAAATAGCCTATAATAACCTAGAATTTTTAATAATAACATAAGGTGAAATAACTTTCAATTTCCAAAAGTAACTTATAATAGCCACAAGTAGCTTAAATTGAATAATTTATAATAGCCAAAAATAACATAAAATAACCAAATAAAACTTATAATAATTGAATTTTTTTAAAGGTGAAATAAGTTAAAATAACCATAAATAATTGAAAATAACCATAAATAATGTAGGGTGAAATAATTTAAATTAATGAAAAATAGTCATATAATAATTGAAAATAGCTTAACATAGGAAATATTATTATATTAACAAAAAAAAATCCATTTATTAAAAAAAATTCAAAAGAATGGTCATTGAGATGTTAATGAATAATGATATTCAACCTTTTTTGTTTGTTCAAATGATTTTAAACTTTCAAAAGGAAATAAATGTACATTATTGAAATTAAAAAAAAAATTCGAATCATTTCATTTGAACAAAATCTCTCAATAAGATATGAATTTTCAAAGTTTATGTTTTTGTAATGTTTAAAATGAAGTATTTGATAAATAAAATGTAATGTAACATATCACCACAACAAGTGGGTTGGCTTGATGGTAAAGGTGTTTGTTTCCATTTTAAAGGTCAAAGGATCAAACTTTATGAGTGGTGTTATGTGTGGTCAACAATGGTATGTTGACTGAATATTCTTTTATTGAATATGATCCTTGGTTGATTATGTGGCCTATGTACATAGGCTAGGTTTTTAACTAACTTAGGTGGTGACACGTGTCAATAAATCATAGGTTTAAAAAATCATTAAGTTATCAATAATATTATATATTAAATAATTAAATATTAATTGATTTCCATGTTGGTTAATTAATTAATTAATTAGTAAAAGAATGGTTTGGTAAATTTGTATTTCATTTTAGAGTAACTTTGTTTTATTGGAGACTACTGAAACAATTCATTATCCGTATCAACTGGTCCTTATTCATTAGAGGGTTAAACAATTTCATTAAATAAAAATGTCCAAATTCATTCAAAATCTAGTGAAATCTAGAGTGAATTAGGATCCATTTTATAGTAATGATTCCCCAAACACCTTTGTCATGGTTCTTGAAAAGGTGTTGGTGGCGTTTTTCATGCCAAAAGGCATAACATTCCAATCAAACAAATCAAAATTGGTGATCAATGTTGTTTTCTTCACATTTTATGATGACATTTTTATCTACCAAAAGTTAGATTATAAATCAAAAGTAGAAAACCACTGAAATTTCCCAATTACATAAACACATCATCAACCAAAGGCATTGGGAATGCATCTTTTATAGTTTGTTGATTCAATGGATGGTAATATGTGCAAAATCATCTACTACCATATTTTTTCACTAAAAATGTCACTTTACATGCACTTTTAAATGTACTTGGTTTCATTTTCCCTAATGAATTCAATGTATCTATTTAGCATCACTACAAGAAGTCATGATTTATTTGATTGGGAAACTAGACCAAAAACCAATAATTTTAACATTTGGTCATTTTGACCATTTAGTCATATTGGACAAATCGATTTGAACATGTTGAACTTGATTACTGGGTATTCTTAATAACCATAGAATAGTCTTTTTGACTAATCAAATTGGACAAAAAATTGAGCAACCAAAAAAAAAAAAGTTCAATTTGTAAATACAAAATAATAAATAAAAATAAGTACCTATTTACCTACCCACCCACCCATGACCTACTTACCCACCATGGCCTCCTACCTATCGATCCACAACCCACCTAAGTACTATATATTTACACACATGTACAAGGTATATTTATGAATATACATACTCCACATAATATATGTTGATAAAAAGGATTGAACCTTGATTTCCTTGGCTCCACACCGATGCTTTGGCCATCAAACCACCCCATCATTTTGAAAAATAATATGATAGCAAATGCATTTAATGTGTTTCCTTGAATTTCCATGAATTTTTCTATTAATGTGTATAACAACATTTGAACTTCAATTTTTTTTCATAAGTAGGTTAGTAGGTAAATAAATAGGTAGATATACATGTGCCTACCTACTTATGTTTTTAAATGTACAAACCTACTTATGTAAATTATAGGTAGGTATGTAGGTAGGTGGATAATTAATAGGTAGATAAATAAGTAGGTGGGTAAATAAATAAGTAACTTTAGTAGATAATAGTAGGTAAGTAGGACATAGGTAGGTAGACGGTAGGTAGGTAGGTAGGTAGGTAGGTAGGTTGGACATGAGTAGGTAGATGGTAAGTAAATAGGTAGGTAGGTAGGTATATGTTAAGTAAGTATGTAAGTAGGTAGCCGAATAGACATAGCAAGTAAGCTAGCTAACCAAATTAATATGGCCAATTTGATTAAATATGGCCATTCAATATGGCCATTTTGATTAAACCACATGCATTTTGATGGACCATTTTAAAAATTTATCTTTCTTGACTAGATGTATGATTAAACATGTCTTCAAAATGGTCAATTCAATCAAAAGAACCATGTGTTTTTCATGGCCCATGCCTTTAGTCAAAGTGAATATCCTTTTGGTCAATGTGGACACTTTAGTCAAGTTGAACCTTTTAGAAAACCATGATTCTTATAGTGCATTTTACTTTTGCTTCTTCCACAAAGATAACTTGTTAAGCGTAGTGCAACAAGGTGGAAAGCCATGTGTATCCATAATGTGTTTTCCAATATTGTAACAACCCAACTTTCTTTCATTCCAAATGAAGACATCTTGAAATTGGTCCCATGGTTGTCATAATTGTTTTCCCTTTTCATGGTCAAAGGTGGGGTCAACACTGATTCTTTATTTAATCATTTCCCAATGGTGATTATTGCCATCATTATGACTAATCATTAATTGAGGTTTTTCCTACTTTTCAACGTTCTTTGAATCCAATTGTAAACATTATTATAAATCATGATTTTTTCAACTGGGAATTTTGACCAAAATATACCCTTATCAGACACCAATCAAAAAAACTGCCTCCGTCATTTTGGTCAAGTTGTTTTTGACATGACTGATTTGACTAATGGCCTTTTTGACTAATCAAGTGGTGGGTTATTTGATTAGTCAAATAAGCCAACAAAATTTTTGGGCAACAAATTTTTTGGGACAATTTTTTTCTTTTTAAAATGTGTACTCGAATTTTTTAATCAAATGTAGGTAGGTGGGTCATAAAATAGGTTCACATGTAGATGCTAGCTACCCACCTAAGTTATGGTGGGCAGTTGTACATTCCATAGCCTAAAGTCATACACTATCTTCACATATCCCCATAGACATGTAAGGAATGGGAGATAAACCCTTGATCTTTTCGGCCACATGTACTTACCTTAAACAACTCACCAATGGTGTGATGACATGTGTGATCATTTAATAAGGTTTGGGATGAACCAATAATTAAATGACATTTGGCATAACCGAATCGTATCTATGTATGCGATATTTAATCATAAACAACCATTCAATTACCTAAGCATGGACCAGGTTTAAACTTAAGCTCCCTAATCTAGGCTTAAATTAAATCTAGACCCAAACTCCTAAGTTAGGCCTAAAAATAAGCAACCACCTAATTTAAATTAGGACTAGACCTAAACATTAAATTAGGCTTAAACCTAAATCACAAATAAAATCTTATTTCATTTAAATTAGCCTTTAAGATTGAACTTTTTTTATTGGTTCATTGCAAATAACTATTTCATTATCATGTTTACTTTGATTCTCCATCATCTTTGATTCAAAAGAATGACATTAATTCTTACCAAAACAGTTGGTTACCAATGTGTGACACAAACAAGAATGTGATTAAAATGAGTGTGATTATAAAGGGGGTTCAAAATATTGTGTAATGCCTTTTATATGCAAAGGATCCTATACAAAAATACTAGCCCAAAGTCATTTTATTACCCCAAGTTGGCATAAATTATACTAATCTTCATCCAAAACATGTAGTGAAAAGTGTTAGTGGGGATACTTTTAGAGTTTAGAATATAGAGTTATCAGCGTTTCTTTGAAATAGAAATGGTCCAAAAACTACAACGTAAAGAAATACCAAGGATGAAAATGGAAAAAGGTACCAAAAAATGTACGAATAAAAGTGTCAGAAGTTATGATCAAAAGTGACAAATTTATGGATTAGATTGATAAATGCCTCTTAGAAGAGGGGGTGAAGTTTGGAGCCTTTGCACAATATGCACTTAACATAGTGCATTTTTCATGAGTTTCATGTGATTTTCAAATGTGGCCTAATGTTATGGTGGCTTGTTGAGCCTTGAAAGTGCCATGAAATGGTTGTAAACCTTTGGTAGAACAAGAAGCATCAAATAAAGTGGAACAACTAGAACAAGTGAGTCCATTATGTGAATGGAATGAGTAGGGATGAACTAGTAGAAGGATTTGAACCCAATATCAAGAGGTAGTTATGCCAAAGACTAAAACCTGATTCCATCTTGTTGGAGGCCAAGTTTACATTCATTTTGAACTTGTGGAAGGATTTGAACCCAATATCAAGAGGTTAAGCCAAAGACTAAAACCTGATTCCATCTTGTTGGAGGCTGAGTTTTCTTTCATTTATCACTAAGTTTAATATTAGAACACAAAAGAATTAGCAGCCATCTCATTGAGTTAGTGCAACAATAGGAAGTGAAAACTATAGGAGCAATCTCCTATAGTGCACATTGAGAAGCTATCTTAATAGTGCACATCCTGATTTGAGCTTGATTTGAGTGATTGATTGAGCTCTGAATCAGATTTGAATCCATACAAATGGCAGTTGCTCCACAACTTGAATTAACTGATAAGAGGATTAGATTTAGCTCATAGGTTGGGGTCAAGTTATGAATTACACTTCATGTTGGAAGAAACATGATACCATAAAGCTGGAAAAATCCAATGTTGTCACCAAAGAAAGGCGCATGTGGATTCTGTCATATCTAGACTGACGGATGGGGGCATCTTCAACTCTGTAGTGACTCCAGATGGAAGGATGTCGAAGCATATGATGCTATACATGTTTCTCATGATCCCTGGTAGACTTGAGTGCAAGCCATGCAGATATAGGGAGACAGTTACCATATTCAGTGAGCAGATCTAAAAAAGCTTTTCTTTCTCTTTTGGGACACAAGAAGGCTGCCAGAGCAACAAATGTCAAAGCTGCTGCTCTCTTCGTATTGTCTGAGGGTATGACAAACTCTGTTCTGTATGAAGTTCTCAGGGCACCATCTATCTACCTATTTGAAAGAAGAAATCCACAACAATGATAATGATGAACTCCTCTAGTTTTGTCTCTTCTGGTATGAATAAGGCTGTTGTTTCCTGAAGTGGTGGAAACATCAGGTGAGGGGTCTGGTAAGATTTCAAACAGATGCAAATGGATTCAAGTTTTTAAGAAAAAAGTTTTTTGGAAGTCTAACTACATGCAGGCGAGCAAACCACAGGAATGTTGGGAAACTGCTACACCTGAGGCCAGGAAGAACAATTTGGCAAACAGACCCTGATCGGTATGATGATCAAATTGTGGAAAGCTTGCTGGCAGCAGCAGGTGGTGAGTGATGTGAGAGACAGTAGTAAATCATCCTTGAAAGTGTGGGGGCTCATCACCGTTCCCAGCAGTCATAAGTGTTAAGATCCAGCTCACCACTTCTTGGCATCACAATCCCATGATGTCCATGATGGTTTAAATCAAGAGGCCCTTCTACCTTCACATGATGATGGTGGGTTGTAACTGTTTGGCCTGCTGATGATGATGATTTATGGGATGCTCCTCCCTGCATGTCACTACGATATGTTGTAGTACCCTGGTGTTGTGATGATGCCGCGGAGGAAGTATGGGGAGATCCACCACTACCAGCATTGTTACTATCTTCCACCACCGGCTGTGGTTGAATTGCACCCCTCCTGGGTGTGGGTCGCTCAAGTGCTGGAGCCCTTGAACCTGATGATTCCAGCACAAAGGCATGTGAAGAGGCGCCGGTGGTGGCCTCATTGGATCGCCTCATGATCATGCTACCAGCTGCTACTGTAGGAGAAAATTTGCCGCCACCTCCCTCTGCCCCCCCCATCCCAGCAGCACTGAATGAGAGACTGTCTTGTGAAGAAGCTACAGTAGCCCGTGAATTGGGGGGACCCTTCAATTTGGTTACGCCATTCACAGCAGCTGCAGCTGCCTGAGCAAGCCTGTCCTCAGCTTTAGCATTGTCGGACGATCCCTGCACGGGCAGGAAGTTAGCACTCATGATCTTGCGAAGTCGCACCATCTGCTGCCCTTCACCATCATCATCCTCTGAGTTACAAGTATAGGAACTGCAAGCTCTTTTCTTACCCGTTGCTGCCTGCTGCTGCTGCTGCTGCTGCTCGCCACCACCTCCTGAAGCACCCCCGCTATCCTCAGGGTTAGCTGTGAGACTGGTCAGGTAGCTCTTCTGTGATGAGGAATCTGACATCCTTGACTGCTGGCGAGGAAGCTGCTGCTGCTGTGAGGATGCACCTCCTCGTGGATCTACAACATGTTGCAGTAGTAACTCAGGATTGTTATGAATTCCAGGTAAGCTCATCAAGGAGAAAGAACAGCCTGATGGGTCAATGCCTACTTTGGATGCAAGCTCGGTGAGCTCTGCATGTGCAGCTTCAAGCCCTGGAGATGAGGATCTATGTCCTGCTAAGGTTTCCTTTGCTTTCTCCAAAATGGATTGTAAATACTTGCCCTGTGCCTCAATCCGTAACTGGAGGTTTCTTTGAACCTGGCTCATTCAATTGCCAACAATTGAGCTCGTCAATGATCATCTCAACAGCATAGATTTACACATAAAAACCCACTCAGAATCAACAATGTGAAGGCCCGACAATTTACTCTACAAAATAGCCACATGTATGCACTAAGGATCCTATGGAATGCATGTGAGGATCTTGAGAATAATCAAATACTCAACTTAAGATCAGTGCAAGAAACTCACAATGCTGCAAGTGAGAACTGAAGGTACCTACCTCAAGTTGCTGCTGCAGACGATGTTGGACCTCCATTTGCAAGCGAATTGCTTCTGTGATTTGGATGTTACTGTAAAATCACCATGCGAACAAACCCATTGGTCTAATTGCTACTTGGCATGTCCATTAGTTATGTTATTTTGATCACCAGAATGAAGATTTACAAAATATGGTTGTGATCAGATCCATTACTGAGAAAATTTCTGAAGGGCATAATGGACTTGAATAATACAGAAGAAATCACATTCAAAATCACTTGCCACAAAGTAAAGAGAGAAGATGATACTCTTGAAGAAGAAGAGGCTGTAATTATTACAGCAGTCCGCTCTCAATCCAAACATATAACAGTGTGCCAAGAATAAGAAGACTGTCACATACTCTTGAGGGTTTTTGGTTTGGAGAGCGGCCACACTATCGGAGGCAGTAGTGCTTGTTACTTGCATATGATCTGAAGACTCTGCAAAGAGTGAAAATTTACACATGAGGCCAATAAGATTAGCATCAATCAGGGACTTCAAAACAATTCTGTACGAGGCAGACCCTGAGAACCCAACAGTCATTTCTAAGTTGTAAAGCACAAAGTAAATGTGTGTGTCTCTCAAGAAAAAAAGAATACAAGAACTTCTATATCTCAATGAGATTATTAACCAGAGACAAAGCAGTTTAGACCCTGAAGCCAGTCCCACACATGTACAAGTTACAAAATTGAAGAAAAAGGAGGCAATGGTGTCCCTGGGATTCTCAAGTGAGTAGCAGACATAAGGAGGGAGCGACACCCATATGGAGAGAATATATACCATGGGGTCCATCCTTATTGGCATCATGCACATTAGTATCTCTGTGAAGTTGCTTCCCAAGTCTGAACTTCTGCAAGACCAAGATCACGAAGTTGAGGAATCAGAACTGTTAGACTACATTGTTTGTGCCAAATTTCACTATCTTTGCAAGAAGGCAGCATGGAAGCTAATTGCAAGAAGGAGACCATGAAATATTATTATATCTTCATAACTATTGCTTGAACTTCTCGTGACTTAGGATTTAAGCAAAACCAATGAGCTGACTCATAATTTCAGGTTGTAGAAACTTTCAGGTCTGGTGATAATATCGGTGAACAAGAAAAAAGAGAGGGGCTTGATTCAACCCTAAAAGAATATCAAATAATTATTGAGGGAGTTGTGTAAACATTACTGATGGTCTCACACATAATCTGTGACCTTCAACACATCCCCATTGACTTCATTATGTCTTGGCAATGGGTGGAGGTCAATGTAACACATTAACCAACGTCTGTCGAGAGACTAGATGGGCAGCAGGCTATGATGTTGTTGGGTTTTATCAAAAGACTTTAAAAGACATTAGAGAGATGAAAATTGACTAAGGAAACTAAGAATAAATCAGAGCACAAAAAGAATAAAACCAAAAAGGCACCAAAAAACGAATGAGGAAGAAGCAAGAGAAAACAAATTGTGAATGTTTGAAGAGCATGATGTTTTGAGGACAAAGTAAGTGGGTTTTGAAAAGCTCCTCAAATCAGATAAAGCAGCTGTAGGCAGAATCCTTTTTAAAGATTCAGAAAGGTGGAAACACCACACAAAAATCTTGCATTGACTAAAAAAAAAAGCTTCTCATTCATTTAAATAGATTAGAATCTGGAAGAGTATCCTTTTTAAAATCTCTTTACAAGACTAATTACACTTGCCATTTGAGCTATTGGAAACTTTCATGTCAACCTTCATACAAAGGAGAACATAAAAAGGAAAAAATTGGACAAGAATTAGACATATATGATGTTAAACTAATTAGGAGGAAGAAGTTAGCTAAAAAGAAACCACACCCATTTCTTGGGCTGATTCACCAAGGACACGAGGAATAAGTTATCTACTGAGATTTAGTCAAGAAGATAAATTTGAGGAAGCTTGTGTTGCCTTGAAATCTGTGAAATTCACTTGGCCAACACAAGCTTCCTCAAATTAAACAAGGCCAAGTTGCATTCGGTGAAATCAAAGAAAATGAAACAAAATGTGAGAGTTAGATATTTGTGAGCAAGTTGAATTCCATCTTGAGAGTTCCAAGTAATATGATTCGTGAGGATATACTGTAAGTGGCAAGAAGAGGAAAGAACCATACTCATCAAACTGAACTGAATGTAAGACAAGGAAACATGTCAGGAAAAACAAACATACATGTGCACTCCATGTATATATATGTATATGTATATATATGTCTGTATACCTGTGTGTCTAGTGGGAAAGGAAAACAAGAAGAGGAAAAAAAGGAAAATAAATATAGAAAATTCCCTGGCAGCTGCATCTGCACTCCATGTGTGCAAGAATCAGGAAACAAAACAATTTACTAAGAATTGATACATGTTCTTTTGACTAACCTGCAGATGGCTTTTCAAGTGGTAAAGGGTAAGGCCCTTTACTCCCATAACTCGCATCACAGATTTGGGTGTTGCTTCTGCACACATTTTGCATAAAAGGATTCAACAAAATAAAAGTTGGCTCAGATTAGTAATAATTGTCACACAAAATATTATGAACTTCATTTCATGTCTGCTGTTGCTGCTGCCATCCATCCAGACATGGGAAGAAGGTAGCCTACTCTTGTGTACTTGACTCTGTGCCACCTGCACATACGGTAGGTTTTTTTCTGAGTGGAATTAGGTTTATTCTGAATGGATTTAAGGTTTTTTCTCAATGGTGGGTGGTACAGGTTTTTGCTGAAGGAATGAACGCCTGGGTTTTTCTCTCAATGTCTGAGGGATGGATACTCCCTGAATCTTGTGATCTTTGTCAGATGGTCTTTGGGTTCTTAAGAGATATGAAGGCATTGTGAAATTGATCATCCTGCATGCATTATTGCATAGATGGATTGAGTTGCTGCAGCTTCTGATCAGAAAGAGTGAGATCATGATGGTGGGTAGGAAGAATTAAGGAAAGTCTAATTAAGAGTGAGATCATTATGGTGGGTGGGAAGAATTAGTGAAAGCCTAATTAAGAGTGAGATCATGATGGTGGGGTGGGAAGAATCAAGGAAAGTCTTACTGTCAGCGCCTCCAAGCTGTGTGACGGCGTCTACAAAACGCTCGTGAAGCTCCGGAGTCCAACGCAATCGCGGCTTGGGATCAGCAGCTGAAGAAGAAGAATTCATGACTCCTGCTTCAGCTGAGAGGAGTCCGTTGCTGTTCCTACCATATGAACTTGGTCGCTCTTGAAGCTGCTGCTGATGTGCCGGTGACGATGTCGTGGACTGTTGTGGCCGATGTAGTCCCGGCTGTTGCATCAAGCTGCCTGCCGGGTTTGCTGCAGTATACTTCTTAATTTGGTACATTTTGGTTTTGACCGTGAAAAAACAGCTTCACAGCTCGTGAATTGCAGCGGAGGGTTTAATGACCAAAGTAGTGCTTGACTAGTTCCAGGGTATGACGTTTTCAGCTGCCTTGAAGATCAAGACCTGAAGAGTCATCAACAGTTTCAAGTTAATTTGCTACGACGGCCTCCTGAAGAGGTTTTGTGTTTTATGGGTCTTCGGGAGCAGGATGAAGCTTAGTACTACTTCATGACCAGGCGGTTATGCTGCCGCTGTTGCTGCTGCATGTTGAAGTCCCAGAGCAGAAAGAAAGAGAGTACCAGTGGTGTACACTTGAAATTCTCTGCTGGTCATGGATCATGCGGCAGCAGAGTTGCTTTAGAGACTATTTTAAAGGATAAATGATCTGGATAGATCAGAATTGAATGAAAGAAGACCAAATCCACAACTTCGCTAAGAATTAATCACTTCACCAAAGTGCAAGTCTGGCGCGTGATATAAGAAGAAACAGAATTCGAATTCTGGTTTCAGGCGAGGAGGAGGAGGAGGAGGAGGAAGTGCCAGAAAGATGGACACCTACGTCATTTCCAAAAAATAACCTACGTCTCCTCAATGGCCATCTGCAACAGACCAACTTAATCTGCAACAGGATGAGAATGTCTGGCAGCAATTTTCAGGCTCAATGCAACAGATGGTGAAATCAGAACAGAGCCAAAAAAACCACACACACACACACACACACACAGAAAAAACCTCAGTAGTCGTCTCCTGTAGAGATCTAATAATTATTATTCCTTTTCTCAGCAGAGAGAGATCTCCAAAACAAAAGCTGTCTAGAATAGTTTCTAAGAGCAAGCTCCAACGGTGCTGCTCTCAGTGAGCCTGCCTGCTTGCAGAAAAAATATTTCTCCCATCCAAGTTTTAGTTATTTATTTCTTTTCAACCTCACCCATAAAACTAAAACTGCAACAACACGGAAACACGGATCACGATATAATCTCCCCGATACTAGTAGTAGTAGTCGTCGTCGTAGGTACCTAACAACACGAGTGTACTACTAAATCCACAACAACAACCACCACCACACCCCTCCCAAAAAAACAAGTACACACTATACACACACACACACTCCTCCTCCCCCCCCTCCACAACGTCCTCGTACACGCCCTCCCTCAGGACAACAATAACTTCCCTCCCTCCCAAAATCAAATCTCGCTCTAAACTCTCCTCCCCCTCTCTCCCACAAAAAAAAAACAAAACCAAAACCAAAAACAAAAAGGAAAACAAACCAACCAAACAATAAAAAACAAAGCTTACAAAATTGATGCGACCTCAAAAGATTATAAGAATCAGGGCTCCAACACACAATAGGAAGGGAGGAGAGGAGAGAAGAGTGTAAGCCACTAGAAGTGCGCGAAAAGAGAGAGAGAGAGAGAGAGAGAGCAGACTCCAACGCGAGAGAGACAAAGTCAGAGAGAGAGAGAGAGAGAGAGGGAAAGAGGAAACAATGGAGAGCGAGCGTCGTAATATAGAAGGAGAAGGAAGACGAGAAGCTCGGAGTGCAGCAACCGCGCGCGTGACTGTGATCGCGCGAATATTTCTTTTGGCTGCCCGTTTGTGCGACCGACGGGTAGTCTTAAAAATAATAAACAAAACGCGGTGGGCCGGAATTGGGAATCTAATTTGGCGACAAAAACAGAAACTCACTGCCCGGTCCGGAGTCCGCACCGACTGCCCAAATTCATTATATCACAAGCAGCCAATAGACTCCCATAATAAATAATAATATTGATTAATTAATTAATTAAACCCCCTCAACCAATAATTTATTTCTGGTATAAGTTTCTCTCCCATTCAGTGATTTAAAAAAAGAAAAAGAAATAATAATAATAATAATTTTATATATATATATATATATGTCTCGAAATTTGGGGATTTTTTCAGAAAATGCGAGAAGATTTAGCCAGATTTGGCTCCAAGATAAATATGAAAGTAAAACAATTTAAAGATCTATCTATATATTTTTCAGCTACTTATTTGTTTGAAGCATGCATGAAAATCTGGCGATTTTTCTTAAATTTTGATCAAATTATGGTTATTGAAAATCTCAAAAAAGAACTTGATTTTTTAATTACTTTAAATTCTATATATATATATATATATATATATATAAATTTGGCTATATATATATAGCCAGCAAAACAAGAATATACCCCAATTAGGTAGCCCCACAATTTAGCAGCTTTTTGGAGGCGGATTTTGCTTAACTTCGTTTTTATAAATGATTAATTTTTTACAACATAAAATCTGCACTAGATATCATAATTGGCATATTACTTTCACAAAGAGCTTTTAAAAAAATATTTGGAGCATTAATTATTTTTTAATCAACTATGGAGGAGGACATTAGGGGTAACCCATGTCAGGATCAACCATTTGACATTAACCCATGGTTAGAATCGACCTCTCAAACTCGTAATTTAAACCCAATTGGAATAGCCTTAACCGTGGGTTGCCATTGTCTTCCGAGGAGCTTGAAGGTGGCCTTGTTTTGAATTTTAAGAAGAAGCCTAAACCCTTAGAGAAGGCCTTTCGTTTTTTCAACTTAGGGTTTTCTTTTAGAGAAGAAGGGATATGATATTTGCCCCCCCTTTGTTTTGAATAGGGTGGATGATAATGAAGGTTTCAATATGTGACATATTGGAATTTGAGACTCAACATATGGACTTGAATAACGTATTTTGGGCACAAGTAGCAAAACAATTTTTTTAGAATTAAAGAATTTGCCCTAGTAAAAGAATGAAGCAAAATTATCTTTGATTTTTGAATGTGTGATTTGAATCTTCACTTTTTTGAATAATTTTTTAGGTGGATTGGGATGTGCAACTAGGTTACACATGGTACTCAAATGGAACCCAAATTAGATAGGCAAAAGTTATTCATTGCTTGGAGTTCTTTTCATCTTCTCCCTTTGCCTCAAAATGTTTAACTACAGATCTTATATATAAATTCACTTAGTGCGTGCGTGCGTCCGTCCGACGCAACAGTTTCGCATTTTAATCCACCGACAGAACCGGCTTGAACAGTCAAATTCCGAAAAAGGGATTCGGCCCGAACAGATTCTCCTCTCCGACTCTTCTTCTTCTTCTTTAAACATGAAACAAAAAAAGAAAATACAATAAAATAATCTTAAAAGAAAATTAAAAAATAAATGAAACAAAATATGAAACAAAATAATAATAAAAACAAAAAACGCATAAAAATAAAAATAAAATAAAATAAATCAAAAGTTTTCAAAAAAATCTAAAAGATGAACAGGGTTTAAAGGAAACGGGGGATTTCACAGTGTCCAAACGTCACAGGTACCCACTAGTCCAAACAAAGGAAGAACTCCAGAAGATGAAACAAGACACATGTGGAACAAGGTTTTGTTGAGAGAGGACTTTAGGGTTTCGGGTATGGTTTCCATGGTTTGGTATGGTTCTCATGTTTCTTTTAGTGAGTTCCCAATAGCATGTTTTAAGTTCTTTTCCTCTTCCTTGCTACTATTATAGTAGCAATTGTTCCTAACCAGTGTTTGTAGCAATTGTTCATAGTCTTGTAAATTAGGTTATTGGGCAGCAAGGTACTGGAAAAGTGTCCTCAGGACTCCTGAATTCCCACCATGGTGTACATTTTGAGCCTGTGTCAAAAACCAAATTTTGTCTGAAGAAAAAGGCAAGTGAAAACATCACATGGTGGTTCAACATCAATGGTTAATATATAACTATACCTATGGTGAACCCCACAAGGATCCCAGACCAAAAAAGACCCATTTCTTACTTGTGACGAATAAGAAATTGAAGGCCTACAAAATGTTTAGTCACCATGGATGCAAGATGGATGGAAGATGGACAAGGGTTTAGGGTTTAAGACACTTCTTTTTATCGGGGTTCTATTCCTTTCCTTATAGATAACCATGGTGTTTAGATCGTAGTACTCATCCACACAAACGTATCTAGCTAGTAGCTACCAAGTGCCTTATGTACATTTACCTTTAGCCATTTACATTTCCTACTTACTTATATTACCTATGTAATTATCCACTTTCACTTCCTTAGGTAGTTAACTACCATTGTTGGGTGATTCTTTATGTTTACGAAGTACTTCTAATTTCGCACATAAATGGAACTGGGAATTTGGTTTTGGATCTGGTTCTTTTGAAATATAATAAATTCTGATTTTGGTTCTGAAAATCAGACCCAATTTCAGTCTGGTGCTGAGAATAGTTAGTCATTGATTAGTCTTCAGTTTACCCTTTGATTATTTGAATTTTTTTTCTCCTAAAAATTTTATTTTGATTCTGATTCTGTTTTACACAAGTAAATAGAAGCATGTCAGCCTGACATATGACATTATTCGTCAAACATTTTGGAAATTGGGCTCGTCGATGCCAAATTTTTCAATTTTCATAAAGTAGGGTTTGTAGTTACAAAATCAAAAAGTTATTGAGTTGGGTGATAGTTACATAGATAGTAAGGTTATTATTATGAGAAAATTATGTCTGTTGCAACTTGTCTATTTGATTGTAATCTAGTCCTATCAAACATTTTTATGCAACTTGTCTATTTGATTCTAATTTAGTTTTATCGAACATTTTTAATTGTATCCAACAAATTTTGATGGACACAATTTTGTCATAGTGTATGTTAGATGTCATCCATCCATCCCTCTGGTCAAATTGTCACTCCTAAAGCTTGAAAATAGTCAACCCCAAATTTTCAACAACTAAACATGCATGCACATGTTCATCATCATGTACAAGAAAGGTCAAATGAGCCAATAAATGGGTCATTTTGTCTTGTGCTAGCAAATTTTCACTCTTTAAAATATTTTCACATTTTGGATACTTCTAAATGTAGGCACACACAAATATAACAAACAAATATACATATACACATATACACATACACATATTTTTGGTGTCCAAGAACATCTGATCTTCGTATGGCCAAATCATGAATGTATTTTCAAATTTGTTAAAAGCATCAATGCCAACATCATGAAAAGAAAATTTTCCCTCTAAAACTACATCTCTCATTTAAAAAAATTTGGTGTTTCTATCAAAATGAAACTTAATAATTTTTGTGTGCCCGGTACTTGCAAACACTATTTATCCAGGTCAAGATTGGGCTTCTTTGTTGTAGGGACACAAAACTTGGGTTGCCAAGTTTTGAATAATTCCGATGGCATTGATTCCCAATAGAAGAGTGCAAAAAAGAACTACAGATAACCTTTAGCCAACAACAACATACATGCTTTTTGGAGAATCCGAATATTGTAGGCACTTTTTCCAATGGAATAATAGAGAGGACTTTTTGTTCAATGTGTTAAATTTGTGTGTATCATCATTCTTTGTTGAGATCATTGAGTTGGACTTTTTCCAAGCACATGTTCTTATTTCTTTATAAATTATAAATAAATAAATAAAGAAAGGAAAAACACCTGGCAAGGGCACAAGAGAAAGAAAAAAAGAAGTGAGGATCAAAGTCCAAACAAAAGACAACACTTGAAAGGGCAAAACGCAACAATGAGGAGCCTTTAAAAGAGAAATCAAATAACCTAGGACTTAAACCCATCATAGGCGGTAGCACGAAGCAAGTGTGCAAGGAGATGAATGAAAAACTTGAAAAAACACCAAGCTTAGAAGCTGCCTCTCCATACCTACTTTCTAATGAAAGCAAGTCATGCAAGGAGATGAGCCAAAAAAAACCTGAAAGAACACCAAGCCTAGAAGAGACCTCTCCATATGTACTTTCCTCCTTAGGTCATTTCCTTGTGCAATTGGGCAATTTGACAAATATCAAAAGAGTATATCATATTATGACAGAAAGTGCATTGTAGAGCTTTCATTTCAGACATATACAGACATGTAGTCTGTGTACATGTATATATTATACGGAAAAATCCCAAATATCCTTTTGCATGCATAATTGGACCTTCACACAAGAGCTCTTCACATACATACCCTAAAGGACTTTTTCTTTTATAAGTGGTTGATTTTTTTTCATTGGGATTGAGAGTCACAAAGTTGAGAGAAATGGGTTTCATTTTAGGATTGGAAGGTGGGTTGTACACTGTAGTAAATAAGCTGCAGAAGAGGTTTGAGGAATGGGGAAAAATTGCAGTGGGTTCAGCGCTGCATGCCAATGAATCTTTCTGGTTCCCGTGTATGAATAAACCATCATTGGTGGCTGGACCCCAACCGTTTGTTTGTCACTTCTGCTGGGTCCTTGCTTGCTTGTTTGTTTGTTTGTTTGTTTGTTTGGTTGGTTGGTTTCACTAGTGCTCCTTACATGTAAGTCTCGTGCAAAATCATGATTTTGATTCTTCCCAACCCTCTAAGAGTCTCTAGGTAGGTGTTTCAAAGAATCGACAACATGCGATCCAATATATCTCTTTGCTTTGTGATCATCACATTCAGTTATGAGGTATGTTTTCACGACTACCCACTCCGAGTAGTAAACATTCCATGATTCATCATCAGTTCCTCCTCACGTAACTTTACTCCCATCAACCACCAAATCATTGGGCTACACACAGAGCTAAAGATTGGGGGGGAAGTGCGGGGGAGGGAGAGCGGGGTATAGGACTTATCCCTTTGAATGTTTTTTAAATGATGAGATTCCATTCAAAGGAATTGGAACTTGGGCTACCATGAAAGTCTTTTTGGTGGTAAGAGGGATGAAGTAGGGAAGTGTGTAAGGAAAAAACAAAGCTGAATTTTACCAATGAGTGATATGATATGAATTTTTTGATGCTTCAAGAGAAGCTTCTTTGAGTGGGCTATGCTATTGTGTGGGGGGATTGTCTTTGGATTTGAAAGCATAATTTGGTCTGCTTCTACTCGAGCTGATCCAACACTTGGTGTAAAGACAACTGGCCTAGTTCAGAATCTTCTTACCTTGATGCCTGGTAATGCAAACTTTGTAAGTAACCTCTAGGCTTTCTTTAAGGGAGTTTGTGCCCTGTATCTACTTCTCTATTAGAAACAGAGAAATAATGGATTTTGGGATTTAGGTGTATTGCATGTAGAAACACGGGAATAAATTAACATGCAATTGTACCACTATTCAGAGTTGTTGATAATGTTTATAACTCAAAAAATTTAAAATGAATTCATTTTTTCAAATATATAACTATTCGTTTTGTCAATGTGGTGGAAATTGACCCTCAGTTACAATTTTTTTTTAAAAGAAGCAAGGATGGGAACCTATCCACAAGAAGTACAAGACAAATAAAAGCTTGAGGACACAAGTCGCCAAAAAACATAACAATCAGGACATCACAAATACATTAATAAAATAGAAGATCATAAACTTAAAAAAGTGTCATCTGTCACAAATCAACTAACAACATAGATGCACTGGCTGCGATGTGTGAAAGAGATGACCAATGAAAGGGAGGAGATTCCTGAACAGCGAATTGTGTTGTTGAGGTCAGGCATCCCACTAAGAATTGTTTATGTGGATAGTGAGGATTGTTTACCACCATTTGGGAAGTGTTAGGCGGCATCATCATCATTGAAAAAATGGTTTTATGTGGAGAACGTGTAGTGCATGTATCGAGCAGAGCATTGACAGGTTGAACTTTGGGCCCCATTTCCATTTTTTTCCCCCACCAAGTTGAACAAGCACGCATTGATCAAGGAATTGGTCACCGTGAAGCTAGTGTGCTGTGTAATCAAGTGTCCATGGTTGGAGAGCATAGGTAACAGATTCCAGACCTGTGCAATGGTATGATTCTGAGAAAGGACATCTATGTCTTGAGTGTTGGGTGGGTTCATCTTTTTCCATAGTGACCTTCTTGTGTTGGATATGAGATATTTGTAATCCTACAAAAACGTACCCCACCTTCTCAAAATTATGTACACCCACTAGTTGTCTATAAAAGCTTTCCAATTCTTTTGTTGCTGGGTATGGGATTGATCTAGTTTTGGGCCTTATATGTACCTAACCAGAAAATTTAACCAGAGACACCAACACAACCGTTGTGTTGAAAAACCTCCAAAATCCCTTAATTTTCAAATTTTTAAATTTTTAAAATTTTTAATGTCACTTTTGCCCAATAAGAAAAAGGTTGATCAAAGACTTTTACTAGGAGGTATCTCTTATTGATACCACAATTTGTGTGGAAACCCAACCCTCCAAAAGCCATATTTGGTTAGCCATGTCCACATGGGTTTTATGAACAATGTAAGAGGTTTTGAATTATGATCCAGTTTTTGTCCAACTTGATGGGAAATTCAATTCCTTGGAGGATATCTTAAGAATAAGTTGGGCTTGCTCATTCACTACAACAACAGAGCTCGGTGAGTGTCCTCTCTTTAAAGTTGATATCTTGACACAAAGTTGTGCATAGGCCAACCCTCATAGATTTGCTTTTATCATGAGCTTGTCCCATCCATCTATAGTAAGTATCTGGCTCATGAAGAACAAACAATCATTCTCTCCTGCAATTCAAGTTGCTGTCTTATTTCTATTGGAAAGTGGCTTTTGAATTTGTTTTCCCCCTGAAAGACTCCAAATATTCCCCCTCTAGGCAGCTACTCTTGTACTTATCAAGAGTAAGCACAAGAGTCCTTGTTTGTGTAGCCATGGAAGAAGGGTCTAGAGTCCAGACCTATGAGGGCTATTTTATATGAATAAATATTTTCTAGGTCAAATATAGATTATACTTTAACACTGAGGTAAAACTTCTGTCTGTTTGATTTAGGATATAAGCTTTATGTCTTCTTATGTGTGTTACACCCCCAAGGGAAGCTCATCACACACATCTAAAGATCTCTCCTTATGCATAAACTTTTCTTTGTGTATGACTTCACAATCATAACAATACATGACTTTGAGTTTGTTATATTAGAAGTTTGATATTACACACAATGTCCTCTTAGAAAGCTTATGATAAACTGAAAACATAAAAAAATATGGAAAGAGATTATAAATTCAAAGTTCCTTTCACACAACCCCTTAAATACTTTTTAAAAAAGAAGAAGATGAATTATTCACTCTCTTCATCTATACATTTTAAAAACTATCATTCGTTAATTTTACATCGATAATATCATGCCACATACTAGTCTTGTACCACACACATACTCTATGGATGAACTTCTATCCGACTTGACATCTCTGTTCAAGAAGCTAATATTTTCTTTCAAGTCAAGTCAAACTAATTAATTTTTACTTATACCCAACCCAAAACAATTAACTCAAGCATAATTGAAACCCAACAATCCCTAGTCAAAAAATTCCTTGTGTGTAAAAGACCCATCCATTAGTAGATCTATTTTAAATTTCTCATATCTCCTCATCTTTCTACCCATATATCATAATATCAAAAATTACAAATTTTTACTTCTAGTAACCCATTTTCATGTCACAATTAATAACCCATTTTGGTATCACAATTACACATATGTGCGTGAAGATTCTCACCTCAAGGAGAAAACAAATATTGAAAAAGCACGAGTAGTACTACCATTCACATAATATATGTGAGCCCAACATTCTATAAACACAGGCAATGTGATTGGAACTCCATTCGACATCATGATACCTTCAATCCTTCCCTCCATGCTCAATTTCCACTCCTTCAATGAAAAAGACTTCCATGTTTTTCAATGATGATGGTTGACACTATCATTTTTCTCAACATGTTGAGAATGGTCAGTTGGTCATTTCAGTTATTCAGTTTGTACTAGACATAGTCTTGCTTCATCTAGTCCTGTTTGGTAGTGAAACAAGAGGTGTGTCGCACGGTGGCCTTGCCATCGACATTAAAAAGTACCTTAAGGCAAATGAAGAATTATGGAAACTCAAATATTTCACCATGCAAAATATATAATCTTCAAAAAACTCCTTCAAAAGAAACCAAAATCCTTCAAGATATTATAACTCTGTAACTAATCTCAAAGTTACAACACAAGCCAAAATATCATCTTTCAAAAATCTTCATATAAAAATAGGCCTATTATTACATAGGACCCAAAATCCATTAAGCTACTATACTCTATAATGAATCTAAACACAAATATCCTTGCCTTGGTAGGCAAGAACAACAAAAGGGTGTATACCTACAAGAAGCAAACACAATAGTATTCTGAAAGATAAGCTTTACCACAAAAATTAACTCAAAACATACATCCAACTTACTACAATGTCTTCAATGGGGTCATCACAAAAGGCCAAAAAAGTAGTAAGTACTAAGTACCAATAGATTCCAGTAATTCTGAGTCCACCCATCTGAGAACTTGTGGTCCCCTTGTGTGATGGGGGATTTTGAAGGGCCCTCCAATATTCTCTCTTTCTTCCAAGGACACTAGAGTATAATAATGTGGACAGAGTTATGCAACACATTCATTGTCTGTTTCATTTTTGGTTATTTCCTTTGCAATGAGAGAACAACAACAATGCTCATTTCATCACCTTTTTTGCTTTAAAAAAAGCATCCTGCCTTCTTCAGTTGGCAACTAGTTTGGGTGTCATATTCAGGCACCTTTTTTTCCAGGCCTTTTTTCCTAAGTGGTGGTGGGACGACGGGCAGCCTGCCCGTCTACTGGTTCCATTTTAAGTGTGATCTCCACACTTGATATGTAAATCGATCGATGGTGGAGATCACACTTGAGATGTGAAATCGATGGTGGAGAACACACACTTGATATGTGAATCGATGGTGGAGATCACACATGGTGATATGCGAATTGATGGTGGAGATCACACACGGTGATATGTGAATCGATGGTGGAGATCACACTTGAGATGTGAAATCGATGGTGGAGAACACACACTTGATATGTGAATCGATGGTGGAGATCACACATGGTGATATGCGAATTGATGGTGGAGATCACACACGGTGATATGTGAATCGATGGTGGAGATCACACTTGAGATGTGAAATCGATGGTGGAGAACACACACTTGATATGTGAATCGATGGTGGAGATCACACATGGTGATATGTGAATCGATGGTGGAGATCACACACGGTGATATGTGAATCGATGGTGGAGATCACACATGTGATATGTGAATGAATCATTGGTGATGAAAAACCAACCCATGGAAAATGGGTTTTTGCTCTGGAATAGGTCCTGGTAGAACCCTGTAACCACGTACCGGAACTATGGATTATAGTACTAGAATTGTGGCATTCCTAGATGGAACATACTCTACAAGGCCCATTCCATAGTACATTTTCCATATGCTTCCACATTCTAACTTAGTCAATGATTTTTTAACCCAATGTTGTTTGTTGGCCTTTGCCTTGGTAGGCAAGGATATTGTTTTAGATGCATTATAGAGTATAGTAGCTTAAGGGATGTTCGCCCATAAGTAATAGGTATATTTTGATATGAGGATTTTGATAACCGATAAAACTATAGACTTCTAAGGTCAAGCTAGGAAAAAGGGGCTATTGAGATGAGGTTTTCTTGGATAGATGTTGTTAGTTGCTTGCAAACCAAAAGGACCAACTCAATTGCTTAACATTCTAGAAAAATTAGAGACTTCTAATTTCTCAAACAAGGCCAAAACTTGTGGGTAAATATTGACTTCATGTTTTGGGTGTCAAATTAAGTATTTGCCACTTACTCCAAACCTCATCTAATTTCCTCCAAATTCGCAAAATCCCCCCAAAGTTTTCCAAAAAAATGAATATTTGATTGGTAGGTTTTCAATGCTCAAGTTGTTAACTTCTTGCTTTCTCAATAATTGGTTAAAACTAGTTTGAACATTTTTTTAATATATACAATCTAAAAGATTGGGTCTAGTATTTTAGGAGTTTTATATGGAAAAGACACAACATAATGCAACGATACAAGGTGCAATGTTTTTCTGAAACTTGGCAAAATCTTGCCAAATTTCAACCTTAAATGAGGTCCTTCCACCTCCAAGCCTAAAAAATAGGGCAAAATACAAGGCAAAATTGTTAAAAGGCTATATGTTAGAGTGCGCGATTTGCTTGATCTTTCTTGTAAACCTCATCTAAGGTCACCACACATTGCAAGCATACAAAGGACCTAGCAACCATATGGGTGGCATTAATGCATCCAAGATCACCTTCTCCTACCAGTTATTGCTGTCTTTTGACAACAATGCAATGACCGTTACGTAGAAATCATTGTTGCTTGTCTCACCATTGCTAGTTATTCATGAAATCACCAAATCCTAGAGTTATGATGGATGTGCCAAGACTTGGACCTAACATATGGCCGATAAGAGTGTTGACCAAAGTAATTCAACGTGTAGAACGAAGTATAGGGTTTAAACTCAAGCTTTGGAGGATTGATTCATTGAGGAAAAGATATATAATGTTATTTACCAAACTAAATCAATGTGAAACATTGGATAGTGAGTTTACGTTCATTGGTTCAAACTTTGGATGAATAGATCATTGAAGATGAGATGTTCAATGAGGTGCTACAATGATCACGAATCAAGATCCTTAAATGCAAAGAAAGGGGATGGATTCCTACCCTTACCTTTTGCTTTCATGGTTGCACTTGAAATTTGTTCCAAAGTTCAAACATTTCCAACATTTGGATTCTACTACTAGTTTGCTACATTTTGGGTCTATTATAATTTACTATTGCAAGACCAAGTACTATATCTTGCTTGATTCTTGAATCCCATAGGTAATGATGGTTTTCAAGTCTCCAAGTTGGTTTTTATAATTGTTTGTTTCAAAGATTTGTGATGGGGGCGAAACCTAGAATCACATGATGCAAAAAATCAGCTTTGAGAATCCAAAGTTTGCATTTTTGAAGTTTGGGGTTTTATGAAACAATTGAGGTATTCTTCAAATCTCTAGAATCGTTGTTCAAGTCTTGTTTGCCCTTTTGATGGAGTCCTGTATTTTTTTACTTTTAGTTGAAGCATTTGGCATTTAAGGTATGTAGCCTATAATTGAGTTTTTTTGTGTGTTTATAGATTCATTAATTGTGATTAACATGCTTAAGGTTTAGTCAAACTTTTATATGGGTTTCATGATGGACAAGTTTAACTAAAGTGTATTGTTCCAATGTTTTTACTATTCATTTCTTTTAATTTTTTGCACAAAATGTAGCATCTTTGTGCCCTCCTCAAAACTTCAAGGTCCATTTTTTTTTCATCAAAATGAACCAACCAATATAACATCCTTTAATAACAATCAACCACCAAACCTTGTTCCTTTTCCTAAACCTCTATTCAATGTTGATTTGTGGATTTATGTTAAAGAGACTAAAACAAAATGAAAGGATTTTGGTCAAAATAGGCACTACTACAAATTGTAGTTTTTTTTACTAGCAAAACTCATTTAATAAGATCACATTGTGACATTTGATGATTTGACAAATCAATCATATTGGATTTCAACATGTCCAAGTTGATTGTTGGCCATAGTGGCAATTTTTTTAATATTGCTAGTCTTTTGACCAATGGTTTTTAATCAATGATCTTTTTGACTATTAGTCTTTTTACTGATAGTATTAATTAATTAACTTGGCTAACTCCATTTTGATTATGAATCAAAATGCTAGTCAAAATGAGCATAAGTTTGATTTAATATGTAGGTAGGGCCTAGCTATGTAGATAGATAGGTAGGTAGGTAAATGTATTATATGCATGTAGACATAAAAATATAACCTAGCCTAAGAAATTATGGTAGGCACCAAGCTTAAAAAACCAAGCCTAAACACCAAACTTAAGCTAGGAACCTAGCCTAGTTTAGCCATGTAGTTTAACTAACCACCCTAATTAAGTAGCCTCGCTAAATAAGGGGCAAATATGAGAACAAGAACCTTCATCTCCACATTTGAAAACCAAATCCTCAACCATTACATCATATTTTCAAGAAACAAAAAACTATGTCATTTTATTGTTTTGGACAAAAGCTTTAACCTACCTTAGCTAGGTTATGTTAACTAATCTACCATACCCACCTAATGTACCTATCTTAAATGTTTTGTTACCTACTTAATTACATAGCTTACATGCTTACTTAACTTAATTTACTTACCTACATTGTGACACCAATATAATACATGGTCACATGATGAATGAAATTCATTCACATGATTTTCATCCATGATCTTATAGTTCATTCATAGTCTACTTGTAGTTAATTTTCAATTTATTCTTAAGTGAAAATCCTTTAAGGTGTACCATCTAGGACAACAAAGACCTAGTCATTACTATAATATTTTTTTCGAACTATGTTTTGATCCCCATCAAAACCAATGAATAAGTACCGTATTTTAAACCATTACAATTTTAGATTCCATCATCACAAATGTGTTTTTACATGGTAAAAAAGGACTAGGTTAAAAACATGAAAATGGGTGACACTATAACAAGATTTTGGCACACCCTAAAAAATTTGGACCTTCTTAAATAACTTTTAATTCATTCCCAACTTCTTATAATCCATTCGTAATTAACCTTTAATCAATTCTTAGTTCATTTTTAATTAATTCTTAATTCATTTGTAATTCATTTATAGTTAGGAAGCATCTTTAAAATCTTCCTCAATCGGTGGGCACATGAAAATTAAATCAGGTGCAATCATACTAACATGTACCAAAACTAGTCATGACCACTATTTAATTTTTTGAATTTTGGATTCTAAAAAATAATTAAATATTATAAAATATTATTGTGAATACATTATGTACATGTCATAAAATTTGGAATCAATATAATGAGTGAAAAATATCTATAAGGACTTTTAAGCTCTTGTAACCATTGCTTAAAAGTTGCATGGAAACAACTTTAAATAGTTTTGACATTAAAAGCACAATTTGAAAATATTTTTAATGACACATTTTTTAATTTTTATAATATACACCTTAACATAATAGTATTTTTAAAAAATTAAAGATTTTAAATATTCTTTTGAAAGACATATTAAAAATATTCCAAAAAGATTCTAAAAATAAAATAGTGGTTTGAAAGGGCATGTGCAACTCCTAATAGAGTGGTTGGACCCAATCATTGAAATTTCTTTGAACTAGGTGCCCAAAGGGCTATAAATCAGGCCTCATAAAAGGTGGTAGATTCCACATTAATCACTTTTAGCTTAAAAGTGGTACGAATCGACTTGTTAAAAGTGGTACATCCAAATGAGGCGCCTTATGAGTCATTTTCGAAGCCCAGAGGGGGAAATTTATTGCGATAGGCCAAGTATGGGGTCAAAATGCACCCGATGCTGTTTAGCAGCTCGAATTGTTTTGCCTAGAAAATTCCATCCAAGGACAAGTCCAGCAGACTCTTGCGAAACTCGTCGAGCTCCCATTTAAGAATTGAGAAGTCGGACTCGACCGACGTTGAGTTGGGGAAGATGGTCGCCAACCCGGCGCAGAAGCGACGCAGCTGGTCAAACCGCGCGCCATCAAGCGAGTCCCACGCCTCGTTGAACGACGTTGTGTGATCGTGCTGGTCGACGATCGACGAGATGCCGTCCTCCCTACGGTACGCCGTGAGCAATTCGCGATGATAGTTCTCAATCGCGTTGATCTGGTCGTCGGTCCAGGCAGTCGCCTACAGCTGCGCCTTACGCTGCTCGATCACCTCAGAGATGAAAGTCGAGGATCGCATCTTGACGAGGTCCATCGCCATGACAAGCGGTGCCAGGTCGATGGCCACATTGTTGGCCGGGTTGCACTCAACTTCGACCTTGGCAATGCCGTCTGATAGGCCAATTGAGAATCGGGCAATCATCTGCAGGATGATCCTCTTCTCGTTCACGTCGATCGCCAGCAAGTGTGCTTGCGCGCGCGTCTTGAGGTCGTCGACATACTCACGCAACATCATTAGCAACACGAACGAGTCGTCCCGGCACACATAGTCGGCGATCGGCAGGTCATCAAAGGCGTTGTTTGCTTCGTCGTCGATGTGGCGCACCTTGAACATGTCGCGAATGTCGTTGGCGAGAAGCACCAACAGTTGGCACTGCTGGCAGATCACCAAATCGCGCGCCTGTAGCTTCACGACTATCTCGATGATTATGGCGATGACTGGGGCGAACGCATACGTCAGCAGCCACCACGACGGCGTCAAGATGGGCGGCACAACGTTGTCGACCTACTCACGACGCTCGTCAAATAACATAAGGATGCGCGGCGCACGAGTGATGTAAAACTTGAGCACTGATTCGAGCGCGAGCCACTGGTTCGTTTTCTTCGGGCATGTCTCGCCCATCTCGGTGATCAGGTTCGACTGCTTGCGGAGGCACGTGGACAAGGTGTGGGCGGTCTTGAGCCAGGTGCCGCCGTCGACCTCGTCAACCGCCACGTGAACGACAAGGTCGAGTTGGTGAAGTGCGCACCAAATCTGAACAACTTTGAACTCGGCGCACCGCACCATGCGGACCTCGACGCCATTGACATGACCCATGTTGGTTTTCTCCCTGTCCGTCGTGACTCTGATCAGCTTGCGCGTCCACTTGGCGAACAGCGCGCCAAATAGCTTGACAAGCATGGCCTCCTGATTGGCGGCCGTGTGGCAGTCGAAGTGCGGCATGGCAATCAGGTGCAAGTTGTGCAGGACGCCATTCACGCCGACACGGATGCGGACGTGAAGAATGTTGTGTCGCGATGTTGGCTGCCGTCAAACGATATCGCAAACGCCCACACGTTGTCGCTAGCCAAGATGTTGCTGATGACTTGTAGGGCGTGGCCGACCAAGATTCGCACGTATTGCCCGACAGGCCACACGACACGTGTTAGATGGCGAGCTTGAAGCGCATGACCCTCTTAATGTTGACGGTGTAGCCATCCTTGTTCTCATTCAGCTTGAACAGCTGCAACGCGCTACGACGCAACTTCTCGATATTTCGGTTGCGGTCACTGAAGCCAGCCAAGTCGTCGTCGTCGACAACGTCGAGTTCGTCTTCGGGACGGAACAACATTTCACCGATGATCACATCGACGATCTCAGTAGACACAACCAAGTTGATATCGTTGCCTTCCATGTCCATGTAGTGGTACATGGTGTTGGCGCGAGGCTGCACCGAGTCGAAGAACATGTCCTGCTCGTCGGGCGACAATGCAACGTACTCGGCCCACTTGTTGGCGTGCTGCCCCTCCAGGTGCTTGACAATGAGGTCGGCGCGAAACGGGACCGTGTAGGTTTTGATCAGTCTTGCGCGGGCCACGCTTGTGATTGCTCAATAAGACCTGCCGACCGTAGTACTTACAGAATCTGAAGCGGGCCGCCTTGACGTGCGCACCTTCTTGCTCTCACTTCCAGGCCATACTTATGCGGATAGGAGCGCTGCCACATGTCGCGTGACTTCGTCATAAGAATAGAGAGGCCGACGCTGGCAGTCGTGCTGATCTACCGCGTCTTTGTGCGCAAGTCCACCACTCGCGTTCCGACAGGAATATTTAGTTATTCATATTGACAGAGTATTAGGACAGGTCAAGAAGGAGCCCGATCTTGTCCCCAAGGTCCAGAAAGCCCTCTTGTTGTCCCTGCCGATGTCCAAGGTGCGCATAGTGTATGGAGTCGATGTTGTTGAAGTACAAAGAAGTAGCTCCGAAAACGATACTGTGACTGTTGTGACTCATGGCCATGGCGAGCAGGAAACTGGTTTAGTTGCAGCTGATGAGCAGCCTAAAGTTACCGATGGGATTGACGTTGAAACTCTAGCTATTGAAGAAAAGTATAGTACCGTTGAAGAAGATCGGAATGGTGGTGTAAATACGGGGGGTGTTGGAAATGATGACGGAGATTTGACGAGAGCTGGTGATGGTGGAGCTTTGATGGGAGCTAAGGATGATGAAGAACCTAGTTTTGAAAAGGCGACTAAGGTGACTAGCTATGGCGAAGAGGGAAAGACTGCAGTACCACCAGCAGCAGCTGCAGCTGATGAGCAGCCGAGCAGCCAAGCAGCCAAGTAATCGACGGAACGGACGTTGCTAAAAGTCCTACTGCTGAAGAGAAGCCAATCGAGACCGAGACCGAGACCAATCCTATTGTTGTTGATGAAGAACCCAGATTCAATGAAGCAACGACTAGGTATGGCGAAGAGGAAAAGACTACGGTACCAACAGTAGTAGGAGTTTTGGACTGTTACCAACAGATTTCTTAAAAGTGGTACACATTTGACCTTAAATGTGGTAAAAGTGGTATCTATTTATAGATTACCACTTTTTATGAGGCCTGGTATAAATAGATGTTGGACCCCCCATTACCTTTAGTTTATTCAACACACATCTAAAATAAGATATTGTTCCATAGCCTTGTTCTATTTTGTTTTTGTGTACATTTTCATATTATATTGTAATAAAGGTTTGTTTAAACATTTCATTTTTTTGTTTTTAGCCTTTTGTGGTATTATCTTGGTTTCTATTATTTATGGTTCAATTTATATTTAAGCTTGTTATTTCATCATTTGTTTTCATTTTTTATGCATGTCACACATACTACCAAACCTACTTAATGTACCTAATTAACTTACTTAACCTAACTACATACCTAGCCACCTAACCTTTAACTTGTGGTTTTAGAGAACTCCTACAAAGCCTACTTAACATAGATATTGAACTTAGGTTACACACTTGCCTAACATACCTATTTAGCCTAGGCTACACACCTCTTTAACATACCTTGTTTGCCTAGGTACTTAGCCTATCTAGCTAACCTACTTACATACCAAGGTAAGCAAGTAAGCTAAGTAGGTACCTATGTACCTACTCACCTACTTATTAAATCAATCTACTATTCATTATGAACACTATTTTGACTAATAATTAAATTCTTGTTCATCAAATGACTAATCAAAATAACCATAAATAATAAAAAATCATATTTATTTAATTATAAATATGGATTAGACAAAATTAAATGCCCCATTGACTAGACCCCATTTTTTTACTAAAGGCGTATTGTGTGATTAAATGTTTAATTTGACCAAGTAGTTTAAAAAATCATTTTAGTTAATTGAATTACTCAAAAGAGACATGTCACTTTAACAATTAGTTACATGGACTAATTTTTTGGTCAAAAATCAAGTGAGAAGGCTTGGAACATCATGATTTGTAGTATTGAAGGTGTTTCATGGTGTGTGAAATGAAAAGTTTTCATGTGTTGAGTTGGTTGTGGATGCACATGGGAAGGTGCATCAAGTCAAATGCAAGGTTTGTACCAAAATAGATGGTAAGGAAAAGTTGTTAACACTCAATTAGATAGTCTTTGAAAGCATTGTTGTAAGAGGAAGGCCTTAGTTATAATCCCAAAAGTATATAAAGTTGGTGAGTACTACATGACCAAGGATTTTGGCCATGCCGAAAATGAACATTTGATACGTTGTAGTTAGGAACGATACAAATTTTCAACAAGTTTGCCATGTTGTTAGTGAAAAGAGGACGAAAAAGCTGGTTCAATGTTCTATTTGTTTCCACATGATGCTAGTTGAAAACAAACCTATGATTAATTACAAGAGTATGAGCAAGTTGCTACATTTCCTTGATGTTAAAAACTTCCTAAAAACCCAATAGTCAAATATAGTTGGTTGGGAGATGTCATCTTGCATGCATGATGTGGTTGTCAAGAAAGCCAAATCTTTGGTTGAGGATGCTTTTGGTTCATTTCTTTCTTTTGTGATGAAGTCATAACTATTGATTAACAACTTAAATTTCTATTTTGGCCTATGGTTGAAGATTAGCACCAAATTCATTTGTTATTATCCTTGTACTAAATTGTTGATGGAGCCACTTTTGATAATCTAAAACACATTTTGGTGGATCCCATGGTGTTTTTTGGTGAATTGCAAACAATTACATCTAAACTTATCACATTTGGAGCATACAAAATAGGTGTGATAATCAAATTGAAATATCCAAATGCACCATTCATGATTGGTGTACATTGTATGAACTGCCACGCCAATTTGGTAGTTTAAACTTTTTCAAAATTGGGCATTATGGGAAAGATTGAAGATGTGTTACAAAATTTATATGCATATTTTTTTCACATCCCAACAAAAACCTAGGCATTTGGCTAAACTTGCTACATCATGGAAATGGGGGGTTAATGGACTTTGAAGAACATCAAAACCCCTTAGATTTCAATGTTACTCGTAGGTAAAAAACAATTGTCTAAACATTTATGCCTTGGTTCTAAAAATGCATCAAAATGCCAACACTATCACATAAGCTACCCATGTTGAAAGGTACAACAAGTTGATTAATTTCTTTCAATCCCAACCATGTGTTGTATGTGATTTTGTTGCTATAGTCAAGTTGTGTCAAAGAAATTTCTATTATTTGTACATTGGTCCCCAAAATGTTTACATGAACATGTTCAACGGGTATTGAAACTTGCTGAATGGGACATCAAATGTGTTGGTGCATGAATGGGCATATAATTTGAATATTGATTCCGAAAACTTGAATTTATGAATTGTTATATGCGACTCATGTTATCTTCCAATAAACCATTAACCATGTGCAAATACAATGTTTTGAACTAGTAGCCAAGGTCAATGATGAACTTGAAAAACAATTTCTTGCCCAAGATGTGATCAATGCAACTTTAAAGTTGGTTCACCCACAATATTGTTAAAATCTTCATGTGAATAAACCTTTCCTATTCATATGGCTATCTTGAAAGGCTTACACTATTAACCTAAGAAGCTTGGATTAACCTAAACTTAAATGTTAGTAGTTTTTCATGTGAATATTTTGGACACGTATTTTTTCTTTTTCAAGATCACAATGCTTTCCAATGCTTAATAGGCTATGGACTAGCCTGTGGATCTCAATTTAGAGTCTAGAAGTTGGAAGAAGATTTTTTTCAATGCATTGTTATGTGTTCAACTCTTTGAGTTCATGAAGGTGGAAAAGTTGAATATGGTTCAAAATATGGGATTTGTGCAAGATGAAAAAAATGTTTCAATCTTCACATTCATGAAGATGAGATTACAATATTGACTTTGTGAACATTTGGATTTGGTGGTTCATATGTTTGCATAACTCTTTTATACCATTGATACTTTTCCTTATGATAATGCCATCATAGTTTGGACTAATAAGAAAACAAGGAAGGTTCCTTTGACTTGATGTGTTCTAGTTTCATTAGCATCTCACTAGCAATTGTTCAATGCTACTATGTGATTGGGAAGTTTAAGGTTTTTGAAGTAGTATGGTTGTTATGTGGTGGAGTCCATGAGAACATTTCATGCTGAACATCATAGACCCTAGTTTTTGTATTGTACATGTTAGGCATGCTTGCCTCATTTTCTAACATTTATATGCTTTGTTGCTCAATGACAATAGGCACTTAATATGTCTAACCTCTTACATTTTCCGTTTGTGTCAATGTGCATTGTGTATAAGTTTTGACCAAAATTTTATGAAATTTGTGTTACAAACTTACAACTTTTAAACTTTAGCTTTTAAAATCTTATGATGAATCATATTTGTATGGGTGTCAAAGGTTTCAAGTGGCAACTTGAATCATGTCACAAATAACCTTCATTTTCCATGATGTCGACCAATTTGAGCTCTATGTAAATTTCTCCCCATTCCTCCCATTTGGTTAAATTCTTTGTATCACTAAACTAATGTGTGGTCTATAAATAAAGACCAGGCTACCACTAGGTGCAATGTCATCTCTAATTTTCCAACAATCACTAAACAACTCCACAAGTTTTTCTATTGTAACATAAATTCACACTTTGTCAAAATTGAAATAGCCACTATTCATATTTTCAATGCAACTTGTAATACATCACACCTCAAAAGGGAAAATAGCCATAAGTTATTTATACATTATTTCTTTGCATAACCAATCAAAAGATAACCAAGAATCTTGTTGTTGCCACACAAGGGTTGTGAGCTCAAGCATAGAATACCCACTAAGGCCAATTTGAAGAATCTTTGAAAAAAAAACATTGATAAGCTGCAAGCTTCTCAAATAGGAAATTCTAGTGAAATTGGAGGATCTATGTCCCTCCACCATACAATTGTGAACATCAAATTATTTCTTTTCTAAGATCCCTAAAAATGAAAGAAATATTTCCATGCCATGTAACATGTTAACTAAATCAAATCCCCCAAATCTCATCATTAATAATACATTTTCCAACTTTCATGTAATTTTCATCTCTATGAAAAATTTCCAATATTCAATCAAAGGGTTTTCGAGAAAGGGGGAAAATATCTTTGACAAATGACATTAGGTCAAAATAACATGAAGAACAAATAGGCATGTGTATGAAATATGTGATTTTAAGTAGCTTCTAAATTATTATTGTTTACTTTTTCACTACATATAAACAATGGTGAATATTGTAGAAGCCTTAGAGAATGGAAAAGTCATATGCCTTCACTTCACATGAATATTGCCTATTGGTATGGATTGTTAGCCATGAAACTTAATGTCACAACAATATAAATGAACCCACTTTGAATTATAGCGTCCAAATTTTTCATTTTGTAAGTTTCCTTTGTGGTGCGATCATGACCAAATTATTGAAAAATTTGAACAATATGTTTAAGCAAATAGTTTTCATATCTAGCTATTAAGGAATGTAGTTTGTTTGTTTGTTTTGTTCGTCACATTGAGATATCTAAAACCACGACACCTCATTGCACTCTCATATCATATTATTAGAATGTCGTTGATGATCAAGGGTGAATTGGGGGTGGTTTTGTAACGTTTAGACATATGGTGCAAAAATTATTGAAAACTCAACAAATAAAATTTCAAAGAAAATTCAACAAATAAAATTGTTAAACATTTAATGAAATTGTGGCAAGCTCTTGGTACTATTGGAAAGCACTTGATGAGTTGAGAGGTTACATTCCTTTCATTTTAGCCCTCTATTTGTGCCATCATTGCATTGAGATAATAACCCCATACAAGAAAAAAGAAAAAGAAAAAAAGGAGGCCCATGACACAACTTCTCATTGGTTGCACGGAAATTATATTCCTACAATTTATTCCCACTATTTTTGGCCTGGACTAACAGCCCGTCCTAAGAACACCCTATACATATTCAAAGGAAAGATAAGTACTATGTTTTTATATTAAATTATTTAAATAAATAAATAAATAAAACAAACAAACAAAGACTTTCCTTTTTGTATGGGATTGTGCAGATGGCTAGTTTGCTTTATTAGGGTACGAACTATAATTTCGATCAATGGGGAGAAATAGTAGTTTTCATTCGGTACCACCACCACGTTTTGAGGAATGTTCGTAGGATGTTACTATAAACTCCGAATTCACTTTCTGTGAAAAGTTTTTGAACTTGCCATAAGTGGCCCAACGCACTTGCCATTATCATGTGCATTTTGATGATGATGTTAACTTAAAAGCACCCATCTGGAAATGGGCGTTTATTTTTTTTCCCCTCCTTTAAAATGCTGGCTCCATAGAAGGCTGTCAACAACATGCCTGGTTTTCCGCTCCACGTCCATATCCTCAAAAACTTTAGACAATATTTAAATTAAACCAGTGCCAGAAAAGAAGTTGACAAAGTATTGCTCGAGACTACCTTGAATAATATTCGCATCAAAGAGGTTTCAAGTCAATCTTTGCCCCTTGACAATGGCAAGGCTTAATTGTAGCTGGGAGTATCCATGGATGCCCGGACACCACAAGATTCGCATCATTCATTCCTCTGATGATACCTCTTGTCTTCCCCACCCCCACCCCTCGAACCCTTTTTTTTTGGGCCCCCTCTATTCCCAGAGAATCATGATTCCGTAGGCTGGGTATTGTGGTTATCGTGTTTTTCTTTTTTAAAAGTGATGTTCCGTTGCACACAGCGAATAGTTATTATTAGTTTTTGAAAAAATTCCTCTGATACCCACCTAGTACCCAGCGGGTACACTGCCCAGTAGTGCACTTCTTCTTTTTTTTTTTTTTTAAACTTCTTGTAGGGTATATGAAAAAAAACAGAATGCCCGTCTTTAGATTTCCAAAATGCCCTTTGAAATTTTTGAAGCTCTGGAACATGACATGCGGAGACACTAGGATTTCCTGCCCAGTGCTTTTAGAGTGTCGCAAAGCACTCAGAGAAAATTTGTAGTGTATGCGGAGGGCACCTTAAACCTTAAACCCTAAACCCTAAAACCCTTCCTAGAAATCAGGAGGGATATCATTATGCTTACTCCTTAAGGATGGGAGAGAAATTATGCCTACTTGTATGTGAAAGAACCCTCCCACTATTGAGGAGTAAGCATTAGAACCCTCTCGATTATGCGCACTTGTAGGTGTATGAACCCTCTCACTATTGAGGAGTAGGGATAAGAACCCTAAACCCATAGGTTTGGTTCATGATAAATTTTGCTACGTGCTTTGTGAGTGGTAAAAGCCCATGGGTGAGGGACATTCCCAAAATGCAAGGCCAAACCCGGCTTTCACCTCATCCTAGGCCCCTTATTTTGAGAGTGCCCCCACCCTAGGGCTTTACCCTACACTGAAATTTTGGGTCACCCTTCATTGGGCAAATCAAATCAACAAGTGTGGTGTTTTCAACATTGACTTTCTCTTTGCTGTAAAACCCTGCAGAGTATCCAGGAGACAAACTCATCAAAGAGGAAACACTTCAAGGTATTGTATTGCAGATTCACAATCACCACAATCTCCAAGACTGCATTCACAAAGTCCTCTTGAAGCTCTGGTCCCAGTTTTGTAAGTTCCCATGTTAGCCACACAGTCTTTTTCTTCCGATAAAACAATCTCCAAGACTGCATTCACAAAGTCCTCTTGAAGCTCTGGTCCCAGTTTTGTAAGTTCCCATGTTAGACACACGGTCTTTTTCTTACGATAAAAATTTACGCTTGATCATGGTTTTCTTATCCAGATCAGCATCTACACAAACCGTCCCCTCAATTGCTACTGGCACTCAACTGTTGAACTAAAACTAGAGCTAGTTTAGACCTCAAAATCAAACTACAGTACAATAGAGCATCAATTGTGGCACCCAAACACACAAATTCACTGAGAAGCAAATAAAGCTCCAACCAAATTTTAAAACATACATCAGGAAAGATGCACATCAGTCCAGAGCAGATCCAAAACCTCAGCTGGCTTGAAGCAGCACAAAGGTCAAGAACTCCAAAAACCCCAAAAACCAAAACCTTTGGACTATTCAGGGGCTTCAGCTACTCAGACAGCTGTTTTCAAATTGAATCCAAGGCACAACATTCCAATAGCTACTTGAGTTCAGGATCATTCCATGAATCCGTTCAGGATCATTCCATGAATCCATATAAAACTTGAGACAAACAGGCTCATCAGAAACATGTCCTCAGATTTATTTGCTAGGAACTCAGATTCTACAAAGAACATCAAGCAACTCTCATCTGAGTCATGAAATAACAAGACACAGGAAGCAAGTGTGAAGCCCACTTAGGTGATCTTCCTGGCCATCATTTGCCAGCCCAGACACTGAAAACAAGGAAAGACACACAACACACCTTATTAAACTATAGATTGGGTATTGACATGAGAGGAGAATTGAGGGAAATTTGCAAATTCCCAAGTCTTCCAATCTCTCCCATCACTCTCCCTCAATCATCCCCTCTAAACAGAGAGGACAAATTCAAAGACATTTCTCAATCTTGACTATGAGTTCATTGGTACTTTATACACAGCAACTTCACCTAACATTGTTGTCCAGACCACATCATACTTCATCATGTCTCCTCCAAAAAGTGACTGGAATGCATCTTGATAATCCAATCACTTATGTTTAGCAACACACTTTTCAATGACCACAAGTGAATGAACTGCTTCTAACCTGCAGTCATAGGCAGGATTTTCATTGTCTGCCACCATGGCCCAGGCTCCTTTCTACAGTTTGTTCTCCAGTTCATACATGTCTTCATCTCTCCCAGGTTGAAAAGAATGCAGACACAGCTCATAGTACTATTGATGAAGCTCATAGCCCCAACTTGGTAAAATTCGTCCACGTACTGCTGACCATGCATACACATCAAGGTCATTTACATGGATCCTGTGCTGCTCCTTGTTCAATTATTATATCACACCAAACCATCTATAAGCCCAGAAGCAAAACATAGGCCACACATTCACAGCCCAAATTGAGGGCCAACTTTGATAGACCAGCAATATCACAATCTTATGTTGGTCTAAAATGACCTATACCCAAAGTAACCGATCTCTTTCTCAACAAAATCCAATCACCAATCCTTTCCCCAAATGGAAAAAGGTCTTCCATCAACAGCTGGGTAGAAGAACATCGAGCCTGCCTGCCTCACAATAATGTCCCCTTCTCTGGATGTAGCTAACCCATCACAGATGCCTTGATTTGATAGAATTGCTGCAAATCCCAGACAAATCACTGTACATTCAAGTCTGTCCCTTTTTCTATGTGTTGCAGCAACATCAACTAACTAAAGATTTACCATTGCTCCCATATATTCAAAGGAACCTTCATCACATCTGTTTATATCCTGCTTTCATGAGTTGAAAGCTCAAAATGCCACACTAACCACTGGTTCCAACTTCAACCATTACAAAGCAACAGCAACTTAATGATAATCACTCGGCTGTGGAGTTGATTCTCACCGAGCATTCTGAACAGGGATAATGTAAAGAACAAGAGCACTAGTTTGGAAGGAAGCCAATATTGAAACCAGCTTCAGCATGCCATGGATGTGTCACCATCATCATCAGAAGCTTCAATAGCCACCAGCAAATCAGTGATTGTCAAAGGCGAATGTCTTGCTGCATACTGGAACAGAATCTGGTGATCAAATAAATTTTCTGTCAGGATGCAAAGATCTCTTCAAACATATTTCTTGTTAACCAACGAGCAAAGTAGAACCTAGTACTCTCAAATAGCACCTTCCATGACAACCAGCCTATCCTGATAATTGTAACCCAATTTACCTAGAGACAAGAAAGTTATCCCAACTCCATACAACCCACCTTCAACTTCTTCCAAAGTTTGTATCTATGAGTTTGCAAAGAAAACTCCACAATGACACTTAAAAAGGTAACCATTGTGTTAATTCCAGCAAAACCCAAAACTAACAAGACAAGAATGAGTGCAGTTGTAACTCATAACCTTATATGAGTGTCACTCACAAACTAACAAAGCACATATCTAGAAATTGCAGAGAAAGCTCCACAAAAATGCTTTGAAGGTAACATGATAATAAGTGCAGTCATAACCTTATGAGAGTTGCTCACAAAGTGTCAGACCATCACCTTTTTCCAAAAGTATAAAATTACCAAATATACCTCTTGAATCTGTAGTTAGGCTTCAAAAGGTCCAAACACTACTCATTAGTATTCTGTTCCACTCCTAGCATGCAAAAGGGTAAACATTTGAAAGCTTTACCTTTGTGCAACTATCTGCACCACCTGCACGATTCTTACTGGCCAGACCTTGAAAATGGATGTCAGCCACCACAGGTTTGCCATCCACAATGCTAATTCCTTGGTCCCCAATAGCAAAACGCAAGAGATCCCCAGGCTTTAAGTACTGTGCATTCTGCAACCAGCCCCAACACTAGACATCAGGTTAAGGCATTGCATATGGCACAGTCACTGAGCAACTGGAGATCAGTGAAACAAGTTTGCAAAGAAGCTACAACAGTATTCCAACCTCAAATTTTCTCTGATCAAGTGAGTCAAAACATGAGAGCAATCATATATACTGTCAGCAAAAACACAATGCTGAGGAAGCACCTGCTGAAGAAAGTCTGAGGGCAAGGAGCCCAAAACAGTAGGTGGCTGATCACTGGTTACTACAGTGCCATCACTGCAGAGCTCTAACACCACCTGCACTCCACCCAGCCATGTCCCATGAGAAGGAAACAGGGAGAAGAAAGTGGTTGACAAGCTCAGTTCTAAAGTGATAGAACTAATGTGAATGGTAGACCACTCAGACCTTGATCCTAGATGCAATTGCCAGTGGTTTCTGTCAATTGCTGGGAAGCACTGGCATAGATACACCTCAAATCCCAAAGTTTCCAAACTGTGAAATTCTAAAGTATCTCTGCATCAGTGCATGTAATTTACTACGTGTGAGCCTCACATATCCAAATTTGAGAACAAGGATAGCCAATCTCGACAGAAGCCTGAGTGCAGACTCCTAATGCTTGTAGACAGAGAAGAGAAAGGTATCCAACAAGAAACCCATGCAGGATCAATAACATGACAAAATCAATAATATTAAGGGACTGAAGAACCTGATGAAATCCTACAGACCTGTTGGTGAGCAGGAACATTCCCCTGGCTGTCGGTGTCAAACAGATAAAGGCTGCACTCAGCATCCTTCCAAAGTAACACTAGAGGGGTGAGACCCATTTGGTAATGGGCATGTCTGTCATTCCCAGTTGGTCCCCACCACCACCAAAGATGACACCAAGGGTTGCATCAAAAGCATTCAGCATTCATCCAGCATTGCTCTAAAGCGACTGGTAGCAACATTGACCTGGAGGTCTGGTTCCAAGAAACAAAAGATGAAGATGTGATCATTTTGTCTCTACACAATGAACATGAAGATTGCCTTCCCTCTCTGGACATACTGTCCAGCACTAGGTTAGACTCAGAACCCCTAAGCCAACTTAGGTAGGTAAATTGCACAAAGAGAGGGGGAAGAGAGAGAGAGGGGACCTGTTGACAAAAAGAAGCCCATCTCTCACAAATGCCACAGAGCCGGTATACACGGCCTGTAGACTGGCTGTGTTGCACTCAAAGACAGGGACAACACTGAAGCGATAGCGATGATGAGCTGTTGGAGGGTTAAGTGCACCAGTCTCAGCCAGCTTTGTAGTCATCCAAAAAAAACGGAACTCAGCACTGCAGTCGTACAGAGAGTAGCCCCGCCAGCACATCATGTCCACCACATAATAAGTTTTGTCAGGCTGCCAGATTACAACCCAAACAATCAGAACTATAGTAAAAGAACTCAACATAAAGCTGAAGATTTTCTCATAGCAAATAGATATTCTTGAAGGTAATTATGTTGAGAACCTCCATGAAGCTTCTATAGATACAGAGCATCAATGGGAACTTAGACACTTGAGTCTGAGACCATGCTTTAGTGCCTCCCCTTTGAACCTAAGACCACTGAGTCAAAGACTTGAATTGAAAACTGTCCTTATAATTAGCTTAAAGATTGTGCCCCAGATAAGGTTCAAAGATGAGAACCCTACTGCATGAAAGATACAGTCAAGGATACAGTAGACATGGGATGCCGCTGCAACATCACGAGTCCGGGCACCATTGGGCAGTGCAGAAGGGAAGCAATGTAATATGCGGCCATTCCGTTGACGGCTTATGGTACTGCCATTGGCTGCTATAACAAGACACCGCTGGCCTGCTGGCCTTGCCATTATACACCTGCAACCCAAAAGATCACATAACATGACACTTTTCTCAACCAACAGATCCATAGAACAGAAATTTAATTTTCAAAAAGAGCATAACCTCTCTCTGGCAATCCAGCACCCTGAATAGAGTGCTTGTGCAAAGAACAGACCTCAATCTGCCCTCCCATGCAGATTGAGGTTTGTTCTTTGCACAAGCACTCTATTCAGGGTGCTGGATTGCAACACGGCATCACAAATAGCCTATTGAAAGAATAACTGTGTTCTTGTAGAGCACTTTTGATGGCTCTCAACTGCCCCTTTGGAGAATATAAGAAAACTTGAAAGAGTATGCTCATATGTACCAATCTTTCTTGAGATTGATGGGTATGTCAACCATCCATTCAGGGAGCATCAACTGCTGTGAATAGAATTCTCTAGCTTTGCCCCCCTTGAGCTTGGTCCCTTCCAAAATACCTTTTCTCTTGCTTCCAGGACTGCTATCTGTGTCTTCCAATCCCTCCTGTCCACCACATCCCCCCACCCCAAAGGGTAAGCTACACTAAATTGCAATTCCAGATGTATGGGAAGATTATTCTGAATTTGTACACACTAGTTCCATGCATCAGAAGTGCTTGGCACATTTTGATCCAAAACCCTAAACCCTAAACAGACTTTGGAACCAGCAGAGAAGAACTCGCTGCTGATATCGAACCCAGAAAAAAAACAAGATTTAATGCGATTGTTAGGAGACACTGACCTGCATGTCGTCTCCCTCATCAATTTTTCCTGCTTCCTCGACCTCAGGAACACTTGGGCCCTGAAACAACAACAACACCGCACGATCGATCATCCTGTCGGACTGCCATATGGCTGGAACACAGTCATGAGAAGACAGACAGATATGAATGTGCCCAACCCAAAAACGAAACAAATACCAACACAAAGCAAAAGCAAAAGCAAAAAAACAGGGGGACCAAAACTGCTAACCTGAAACAAAATTGAATCCTGCTGATCCAAACTACGACTGCAATCAGCATCGTGTGCCGCAACATCCCACTGAGAAGGAGAAGACGGGGGGCTGAAACCAGATGCCAGCTGACGAGCGTGCTGCTGTAGGTCACGGCGACTTTGTTTCTGCCGCTCCAGGGCAATTTCACGCCTCCGCTGCTGGTCCGAAATGCTTCGCTTGTGCACGCGAGGAGGCACCCCCGCCTGCCCCGCCATCGTCCCCCCACACACTCCTGTTCAACAGAAGGCAGGAGGAGCAAAACGCGAGAAAACGTCTAGGGTTTAAGCTCTAAGGTTTAGGCTTAGACGGGGCCAATGGCCGAAGACGTTGTGGTTGATTCTTCGACCCTAAACCCTAAACACAAAACCCTATTTCCCTGCCCTGTGCCCTAATTCGTGAGCAGTCGAGAACGTTGCGCATGCGCTTGACCTGAAGCCCGCCGGCGCTTAGTGTCCGTGCCGCATCAGAACTTAGTTGCTTGCAGCGAGAGAGAGAGAAGGGGAAAGGAACGAAACCGCAGCTGCTGGACGAGGAGAAAGAAGAGTTTTACTAATTTTGCTGAAGAAGTGAAAGGAGCTACAAATTCTGATAGTACTAGTCCTTACCGGAAGCTTTGGAAGGTCCGGTTGTATGTACCTCCTTGCCGTGGTTTACTTCTGGTAGTCTTGAATTTGTTTTTGGGTCTTTTGGAATGTGCTGATACTGAACACTAAACTAGCTAGAAGAAGCGAATCATCAGCAAAATCTGTAAAACAGAGTCCTTTTTTGTTTCGAATATCTGTTTAGGGTTTCAACCACTGGGAAATGTTCTGTGAAGCTTGGAAGAGGTGAGAGAGGCCAGGAGAAGTGAAGATGAAGGGGAATGTGGTTTGATGGAGAGAGAGCTGTTTGATGGATATCTGTTGCGGTATCCCTGACCTAACACGCTCGTATGATCCTTGCAGACTTGAGTCTCTGTCCCATTCTTGGATTGTACTCTACTTCGTGAGATGGCAGAAGTGAAGGTGTCGGAGACAAAGGATTTGACGAGAATTGAGCGCATTGGAGCTCATTCTCATATTCGAGGACTGGGTTTGGATGATACATTCGAAGCCCGCGATGTCTCTCAGGTTTCCTCATATGTCTTATTACTATGTGGCAGCGTGGTTTTGATGCCTAGGAGGTCAATCATGCAGGACTAGTACCAAGACTGTAGGCCAAGCACAATGCCAAAAAGCATTCCAGTAATGTTTAGAAGGTTTGGAAACAGTTAAGTTTGCTGAGCTTGTTTCGGATGGCTGATCTGGGACTGAGATCAAATTCTTACCAGGGCCTAGGAGATTTGCTGCAGCGGAAGAGTTACTCGAGGTTTAGGGTTCCTGGGTTTAGGGTTTTCCAGGTGTTGTCCTTGCACTGTTCGAGGGCTTCAGGTTTTTATGACACCTGACATGTTGCAATCTACAGGGGATGGTCGGACAAAGATCTGCAAGAAGAGCGGCAGGCATCATACTTCAAATGATAAAAGAGGGGCAAATTGCAGGACGCGGGGTGCTTTTGGCTGGGCAGCCCGGGACAGGAAAGACTGCAATAGCCATGGGCATGGCAAAGGCTCTTGGTGAAGAGACTCCCTTTGCCATGATGGCAGGGAGTGAAATATTCTCTCTAGAAATGAGCAAGACAGAGGCTCTCAGTCAGGTAATGTCTCTTTATATTTCTCAACAACACATTATGTGCACAATCTGTAGAATCAATTTGCATTATGGTTGACATGTCAGGAGCTTTTGATAAGTAGGTTTTATCACCTTGGGATTTCACATAGGATTGCCCTGTCAAACAGCCTGATAATTCTTAATGTTTGCTATATTCTGCACAGGCTTTCAGGAAAGCTATTGGAGTTAGAATCAAAGAAGAGACAGAGATCATTGAGGGAGAAGTAGTGGAGATTCAAATTGAGCGCCCAGCAACAGCAGGAGCAGCATCAAAGACCGGGAAGCTAACTCTCAAAACCACAGAGATGGAAACAGTGTATGATCTGGGTACAAAGATGATTGAGGCATTAGGCAAGGCTAAAGTGCAAAGTGGTGATGTGATTGCTATCGACAAGGCATCAGGGAAAATTACAAAGTTAGGGCGCTCTTTTGCACGGTCACGTGACTATGATGCTATGGGTCCCCAAACCAAGTTTGTGCAATGTCCAGATGGAGAGCTTCAAAAGCGGAAAGAAGTGGTCCATGTTGTGACCCTACATGAGATTGATGTTATCAACAGTCGGTGAGTTTCCTTTCTCTATATTGTTTCCACATTCGAGTGCCCATCCTCAAGAATCAGTTAACTTAGGGTTGTGAGGCTGGTTAGACCATTCATCACTTTCAGGACTATACAGACTGGAAGTTCAAAAGCATTCAGGGATGTCATCAGTGTCACTTTAAGTTCCTGAACTTACATCAAAATGCAAATTTTGGTTCTGTTTTTCAGGACTCAAGGCTTCTTGGCTTTGTTTGCTGGAGATACTGGTGAGATTCGGTCAGAGGTGCGGGAACAGATTGACAGTAAAGTTGCAGAATGGCGAGAGGAAGGGAAAGCAGAAATTGTTCCGGGAGTCCTCTTCATAGATGAAGTACACATGCTGGATATTGAATGCTTCTCTTATCTGAATCGAGCATTGGAGAATGAAATGGCTCCAATTTTGGTGGTTGCCACTAATCGAGGAATCACACGCATACGAGGGACCAATTACAAGTCACCACATGGCATCCCCATTGACCTGTTAGATCGCTTATTAATCATAGCTACAACACCTTACACTGAGGAGGAGATTCGAAAGATTCTGGATATTCGATGCGAGGAAGAAGATGTTGACATGACTGATGATGCTAAGGATCTGTTGACAAAGATTGGGTAAGTGGAACTGATCACCTCTGTGCAGTGCAAACTGAAGCTACCTTACAAAGTATCCTGTTAAGTGTTGCTGGGTCTGTTATGGTATTGATGGTGCTGGCTTGTTTGTCTAGCCTATTAGATGTTCTCGGATGTCTAACTTTCAGACAATTTCTGACTACCAATTTATTTCCTTCTTTCAGGGCTGAAACTTCATTACGTTATGCCATGTGCTTGATTTCAGCAGCATCTCTTGCATGCCAGAGACGCAAGGGAAAGGAGGTTGAGATAGAGGATATAAGTCGGGTATACACTCTATTTGTAGATGTCAAGCGATCCACTCAGTTTTTGATGGAATATCAGGAGCAGTTCATGTTCAGTGATGTCATGGGCCAGGTTGATGAGGAAGTAGTCATGGAGGAGACTGAGCAATAAACTGTGTCAGCAGGGTTTTGTGGAGCTTGCTGTATTTTATACTGTTGGGATATGAACCTTGAAACTGTAAAGTTTTTGTGCTTGTTGTACTTTTGGATCGGAATATTTTTCAAATCTTGAGCATTCAATTTGATAAATTTTGAGATGTACAACCTCATCAAGGCTTGAAGATGTACAACCGCAGATTGGTGAAGTCACACTGACATCAGAGTCATATCCTTAGCTTGGGAGGGACAAGTAGATTGAATTACCATAACATGGAACCTGAGAAGTTAGTTCCCCAACCTATCCTTGAATGTGTGACTGAGGGGTGGCTGCATCAGCTTGCCGTAAAGCCAATTCTAGTTTGTTGAGCTCAAGCTCAATGCCATAGTGGGTTGTAAGTCCATGTCAGTTCACTAAGCACATTGTCAAATCTTCATATCCTTCTGGAACATCCAGCCAGGAACTTTTTCATGCACGATACTGCTCTTGAGTGCTAGCCAACACTAAGTCTTGCTGTTGCTTCTTGAAATCAATGATTCTATATCAGAGCCAGGCGTTCAATTTTTTTTTCGGATTAACTGTGGTTCTAAATCAGAGCCGGGTATTTGATTGTTGGAAGAAGCGCGGTCATGAGTCCTAGGAACCGCCTTAATACCCAGATATGGTTAGCTACAGGCAAGTAAATAAAATTTGACCCGGTTATTAATCCGGTTATATTTTTACAACTGTATAAATTGATAACCACCTGGTATTGAATTCTCAAGAATCTAATACCTTACCGGAATGGCCTGGTTATGATCCGGGTAGGTTATGAATCTTTGAATTCCATAATACAGAAATTTTTTAAATCAAACAAATAATAATTTAAATTTGAAAATATTAGAAAAATATCATAACCGGATAATAACCGACAGGATAACAAACGACTGTCAACCAGGTATTTGATAACCCACTCCAGACAACCATCTTTTATATATACCCGTGTGGCCCCCTCCCCACCCCACCCCACCCGCCAAAAAGGCTTTAAAACTGCCCGGCGGGTATAAAAAGAATTAACCGGCCAGCACTGGCTTGGTGCCAGTTTCTAATAACCGCCCACCGCTGGTTTGAACTTTGAACATGACGAGGTGGTTACTAGTTTCAATTGGAAAAAAAAAAAACGAAGGATTTGGAGGGATACAGATGCAGAGAGAGAGAGACACCGAGAGAGAGAGAGAGAGAGAGGAACAGATCTGAGAAAGCAAGGAGAAAAGGGGGGAGAATTGCGGGAGGAGATGACAGGAAATGGAGTGCGCAGATTGCTGTCTTCAGGAATCTTCGACTCCTCCTCACAGCCTCAGGTCTGATCTCCGGCGAAAAGTTTCTATATGTGTTTGTTCAATAGAGGGCCCTGTTTTCTCTCCATGTTGCATTCCCTCTTCTCAATCTTTCTTTTTCTATTCCATCAGTCGATCTAGACCACCTTAAGACTTTTCAACGTTCTTTTGTTTATGTCCTAAATGCATAAGTTTAGTAAGTAAAAAAAAATTGGGGGAAAGGGGTGGGGGGGAGCGGATTCACTATAAATTGTATGATGTCTCGTCAGTTTTGTTTGAGCTTCATTCTCCAATAGTTTTGAATTGTGCTTATAAGACAATGTATTGGGTATCCCCATGGGTATTATTAATTGTGCTGTCTATTTAGTAAATTTAGCAAATTTCTGCCTCTTTTCCACTGAGTTTGATTTTTTGAAGCATCTTTTGAAGTCCAACACCTACTCTCCCTGTTGTGCTTCAGAGATTATCCCTAGTTCATAAGTTTGTGGATGATCTTTTTGTCATGGGCTTGCCTGACTTTTTGAGAGTTTTATGTATGTGGACAAAGACTCTTTTGGCAAGCACAGTATACCCTAAAATGTCTTTTGAGTTAAGTTGCATGTCTAATGACATCTCCTGTAGCTTCTTGGATTTAGCCGTAAACCATAGTCCCCTAGGTATTGCCAATACAATAGGGTAGGGAACCCCATTGAGGCTCGTCCTGGATTTGACGGTCTCACCAAGGGCAATATAGCTTGAGGCTGGGCCCAAGAATCTAGGAAGAACCGAGAATGGGGTTCATTCCCCAAGGTAAAGAACAATTTCAACTTTAGGAATCTTACAAAAGTGTATAAGGTACCTTTTACCTTACACACTTTTGGTACCTTAGTACACTTTTGCAAGATCCCTGAAATGGAAAACAGGAAATTCTGTCAGGGGAGGCACTTTCAAATACATAGACTAAATTCACAAAGTTCTTTACAATATCTTTGATATACACACCCGACCCCAGTATGCATGCATGCAGGTATTGACATGATCTATCTGACTCATGTTCAGTACAATATGTCTATTTCTCTTAAGTTGGCATTATCCACAATCCATTGTATAGGTTCTTGAGGCTTTGAATTTTATTCTATTTCTCAGATGGTCAGTTTTATCGTCCTTCTGAAGAAAAAAAGGCTACCCTCTAAAGGTTCTCTGAAAGAGGACTAAAGATTTGCTCAAAAAAGAGAACTTTCTTTTGGAATTTCTGCACTTGGAGTTTTCTGAATGACTTTTGTTATATAGTCTTGTAAGGGGACAGCTTTCTTTAGCCCACTTGGTCTTTGTTCTTCTTCTTCCTTTTTTGATTTCTGTTCTTTTTGCCTCTTTTGCTTTTCTTTTTTTTTTCCCTCTGTGTTTTCTCTATGTTTTCACAGAAATGTTTTTCCCTTTGTGGCAGTACTGTGATGTAGGGTGCTAGGCAGTATCATGGTTGAGTCTTCCTGCTGCTTTCAGAATTCCAACAGAAACTCAGCATGCAGGCCAGTGGTGACACTGCCCTATACCCACTGTAGGGAGCTGATGGAGTCATTGGGTAAGTTGTGATAGATAAGTCACTATCATACAAGGTTTACTGTTGCTAGTCCCTGAATAAGTGGGAGACTGTCACTGCAGTTCACACTGCTAGTTTTGTTGTTCTTTTCTTCTTGTTCTTCCCTTCTGGGTTTCCTTATTTGGGTGTTTTTCTTTGACATAAAAAGGAGAAGTACATATGAGTAGTAATAATCAATTGCATGTTTTGTGAGGTAGGAGGATGCAGAAGTGGAGGAAGAGAAAGAAAGTGAGAGCATGCCTCAAGCAAGGTGCCCCTTGTACTTCCTGAATTCTTTCCTGAACAAACTCTGGACTGGAAGAAGATAAAGGCAGATAATGAAATGAGAGAGAAGTTTAGACTGTGGAAACCAGGTCTAATCCACCTCATTTGCATCTTTTTGTGTTCAGGGGATGGAATTTCGGTGCCTTCATCAAGAACCTGGCAGAGAAGGCAATGTTACAACTTTGGGCACTTCCAATCCAATGAGCTCTAGGTTGATCTTTCATGTGGCCAATCATGACTGGATTGACACCTAACACAAGGCTCACAGCTTCTGATTGCTGGGTGATTTGGAGGCAGTCAGGAGGGGTGCTGCAAACTTACCAACATGATTTACAGGAGTTTGGCATAGGCCTGAAGAAGGAGACAGCAGCAGTGGCATGCCTGCCCCTCTATCTTGAATCCGCTGCTTCTGTTGCCCGGGTTCCTTCCTTCACTGTTGTTGGTCCCCTACTGGAACTCCTTGTTGGCATCTGATGCCAATATGTGTCTACTGTTCTCTCCTTTCCAGTAAACCCTTGTGATTCCATTCTTGGAAACTCATGCAAGCCTTTATGATAGGTAATTGACCTAGGGACTACTACTGTGTTTAGATACCAACAAGAGATGGCTTATTCTTGATGTTGTGTAAGAAACACCTGACAAGTTACTTCATGAAGAAGCATAACAAATCAGTAGCTCTGTATCCTATTCATTTGTTGTACAAGATAAGGAAATTTGTGTGTTTTCAATTAGTCACTGCATGGTGGAAGTTGTGCATAAGGGTTTTGCATGCCCCAGGACACAGTTAGGATGGGAGATGGTGATTCTCATATCACTTTCCCTGACAAGGAACTGATTGAAGTCTTTTGTCCTTCCTAATGCAGGAATCACTGGAGACAGTTGGCCAGGTAGTGGAGGACTTTGGAAGTTCAGTTTGGCGTGGGTAGGTTGCTCAGCTTGTGACTGTTTGTTTCTGTTTCCAAACCACTCACCCTAAGCAGAAAGCCTGGTGATTCCCAGTTTCAGATGTGATCAGTGAGCTATTTAAGCTAATCAATTCAAGTTTTTTGTGAGATCTTAAGGATACCCCAAGTATCAGGGTAAGGGTGCTGTTCCATTTATTTTGTCTTGAAAATTAGGAGTGTGGTGACTTGATTTATCTCGTGTTCCATATTAGCAACTATTTTTCCAATCATGTGTGCTGGGTTTCCTGAGGGATGAAGTGGGTGGGGGTTGATTATGTAATGGGAGTGTGTGCTCTGCAGAACTACAGAGATATTTGCACAAGTGAAGGAAGCAGTTCTGAGCATTGATAAAGAAGCTGCCACAACCACCCATTCAGATGCCCTAACAACCCCCTTCAGCAATGCGTAAGCCCTCATCTCCAATTCTCATGTACCCTGTTTCCTTCCACCCACCACCTTATAGATGAGTTAGTGCTATGGACTGTTCCATTTACAAATTTGCCTTGTCAATTGCATGAAGCTGCCCATGAAGTGAATCTCAAGGAAGGGTGAACAATTTGTGGATGGCATTTGCAGGAAGTACAGCCGCTATGAGTCTCAGGTAATAACAAACAAAAACTCCTGCAAAGGTTCCTCTTGCTTCAAAAAGCTTTATTCTGAGCAGCTCTTGGTCTTTGCTAAACTGGCCATGCACATGAATATTTGCTCGATTCATGTGGACATCATTCCATTAGGTAGGGGAAAGCATTGTTAGAAAGTCAAGACTACTTCTTTATACTTTTGTGGTGTGTAGTCAAAAGTTCTGTGATGTTTCTTTTTGTACATAAATTCAACTAGCATCAGTGTAGCTAGTTCTGTAGCACTATGGAATTACTTTGATGGTGCATGATCTCCATAGCCCCAAATGCCAGTGTCAAAAAGTGCATGTGTACACATGCAGAAAGATGTGTGGTGATGAGCAGGTGAGGGCAATTCAAAGTGATAGTGGCACATATAGTGATGAGCCTGAAGATGCATATGAATATGGGGCTTGGTTGATGTCGTTCAGTATCAAAAGCCAGTACCCACTCTCCCTGTCCTCTTACATTCAGAACTGGACACATCATTGATACCTCTTTTAGAACTGGCATTGTCTCTTGTTCCTATAACCAGCAGAAATTCCTGAGACCTTAATCACATGTTTAGCAAGCAACATGTCTCCCTTTGTTAGTAGCTTTATGTTTGTTTTTCCCCTGCAGTAACAAATCCATTTTGGTCATAGAGAAAGACATTATATCCTCTTAGTTGGTGATTGGCTACTCATTGTGTGAATGATTCCACATTCTTGGAGTGTATGACTTCAGTTCTCTTCATTTTTTTTCCAGGAAAGACGAAATTGATAAGATAATATCCAGCAGTGCTTTAATGCAAGAGCTCCAGAACCAAATTGGTATGTCTGCAACTTCACTCTTCAAAGCATACTTTTAAAATTTGGGTGTTGAAATGTTGCAGTGTTTTTTATTATTTTGGTTGAAGGGTGTCTTTCTTTCAGATACCTTTATTGCTAGAGATGGTCTAGGATTGTCCAAGAGGTTACCTAACAGCAGTAACTCTAAGTTGCATCATTGAATAGATGATGATCCACGGTGTCCATGTTCCTCCAAGTCTTGTAAGCGAATGTATGTAGGAAGTTCAAAGCTGCTGCATGTTTGTAGGCAAAGTTTGTTCACCTCCTGTGTTGTAGAGTTCATCAAGATTTCGAGAATGGGTAGATTGATTTCATGTTGAAGGAAGGTATGGAAAAAGAAATAGAAACAAGGGAGTGAAGAGAGGGAGGAAAGTTGGGGGACTTGCAGTGCCTCTTGTGGTGGACTATGACATGTTTTGGACTCGCTATTTCTTCCGTTTGCATAAGCTACAACAAGTTGAAAATGCACATGCTAATCTTGTCAAGCGTGAGTGTTTCACTCTTCTCTCTTCTCTCTTTTAGATGCTCACACCTATTTGGATATAGAAGCATTGGACCTTCGTATGTGGCGGTATGCCCTATACTAAATATGTCTGGTTCTTGCATATTTCAAGAGTCAGCAATTGATCATCAGAGATTAGAGAATGCAGAGAAGGAAGATCAAGTATGCTCATGACATATATGAAGGGTGACATACAATTGAGCCAATTTGCTCTGAGAAGAAGACTGCATCTTTGATGGAACAGGGGCAACTGTGATTGAGGATGAGGACCTCAGTTGGGATGTGGAAGAAGACAAAGAAGAGGAAGAAGACAAGTACAAGCAAGAGCTAAAAGGAGCCAGCGAAGCCAAAGAAAGTGAAATCACTAGTGTTTCAGACATCACTACACCAATATTCGAGGGGCCTGAATTCCATGGTTCTATCTCCACTGCTCCAGTTGACCTTTCATTGGCACTGATGGCAGAAGGTAGATAATATCCTGAATGCTGGGACTATACATTTCACATGATAGTTTATTTGGGCATTCAACACACTAGGTGCTGCTGTTGAGTTGATGTTGGTGCTTGGCAGACTTCAGACACATTCATGGAGCAAGAACTAGCACTCATGCTTAGTAGAGATTGTCCATGCTCAGTCCTAAAGTGATCCAATGAGGGAAACAAAAGTCAATCTTGCATAAGCTGTTAAGTCTTCTATGTGCAAGAAATGCACTTCATCAAGTCTGCAAAAAATAATTCCTGAAAGCCTTTTGAGGAATGACACTTGTTTTGATGCTTTTACACCTTAGATGCACATGACGAAGAGGAAGCCAGAAGTGAAGGGAGTACAGGGAGTGAGTGGCTAGTCATTCCAGAGGAGAAGCTACCAGAATCCAGAGAGCCAATTAGTAGCCCCATCTGTTTGCCCTCAAAGCAGATGTATGTCACATTTAACCACTTCAACTTTGCTCAATACAATAAAGCCCTACAGTTTTGAATGGTTTTATGGTTGCCATGTGGCCAAAGTTGGTAACCAATGATTTCACTTATTGGTGGAGTGTGGCAGCAAGAGAATGAAAGGACACATGGGGAATGGAGTGAGTGAAGATGGGGCAGAACTTGACAACAATATCTCTCATTTCTGAAGGATCCAAAGGACCTGTTAGCAGTCAGGGAGGTAGAAAAATCCTTCATGCTTTTGCCACTGTTGATTTTGAGGGTGAATGTACTTCAAAACTCATGTCCCAAACCTCTTGTGAAAGGTCCAAGATTGGGACTATTCCTCCCACGGTCATGATTAGAAATGTGATTCTAAAACATGCATTTTCAGATATGGTGTTGGCAACTGTAACCATCAAGCCCTCATTTGAATTCAACTGGAGGCATGTGAACTACTTTGGTGAAATGCAAGGCTTGTTTGACATGGATGCGCAATATGGGATGCATGTGTCGAGAGGGTTTTTGTAAATGAAGCTGACAGTACAGTTGATTGCTTGCTAAATTAATAGTCCAACTATCACATGTAAGAGAGGGATCAGGCAAGGGAAAGGTTGGAACCAATTACCTTTCAATGTTCCTGCTTCCAATTAGGGCAGTGTATATGTTGATAATGAAGCATGTCATTTTCCATGTTCCTTAGCACCATTTCATACTAAAAAGAAAACAGTTGTGAGCTTGCAATGCTTCCATAGAGTGTACTTGTGGGAACCCTAATGGTGCCATCATCAGGTAACACTTGTGCACTGGAAAACCCAGAATCCCAGTTGTTTGATTGTTATGGGCTTGTTCCAAGAAGGAACTTCATTGTTGTCCCTTCCAATTCCAACAACATGCATATTATTGACCGGATTACGTGTAATAGTACACAATGACGATTCCAATTTTATGTGTAGTTGCTTTAATCTGTGTATTGTTAATGTTATTGGTGAGATGTTGGACAAAAGGGGTAAACAAAAGTTCAATTGTATCCTGTAGGATGTCAATTACAATAAGGACTTGTTTTATTGAAATGCATGCAAGTTTTGGAGAGACTTTATGAAAAAGAAAATTAGGATCTGCAAATTGTTGCCTACTTTGTGTAAAACAAACAGAAATACCAAAGAAAGTGGGAATTATGGGAGATCATATAGGGGTGGTAGGATATTACTGTTCATAATAAATTCATTCTAAATGAAGGCAAACCAAGAATTATCTGTCATAACATTGTCAGTTTGATAAGATGACATGGCTATGATTGTGCAAATCTTTTGCACCACAAGAGGAAGTTGGGGGGCCTTCACATATGTTTTAACAATAAAATGTTTAACAACTATTCATGTACAACAATAAGTTTTCTTCAATTTGCAGGCCTCCTTTGGGCATAGACATAGTTATATTTTATGCAACTGTTGTGTACATCCTTTCCTGTATTCGGTTTGATACCCATTTAAGCAAATCTAATGCTTAAAGATTGAAACAACCACAAAGATCCATGGAATCCTACAATATTAAAGTTATTTGTAAAGTCACCCTGTCTTCACGCTGTCTTAGGGCCTGCTTTTCACCCCCTATGCCCTTTTACACTCGTATCCAGAAAGTAAGGAAATTTTATTAAATCTCAGTATGAAATGCTCAGCATTTAATGCACAAGGTTAGAGAGTAAATATAGTAGTTGTACAGGCAGGGGCAGTGAAATATATGTAGCAGCAGTGGAGGCGCTCAGGAAAAAGGAAAGACAGGATGAAACTCGGTTTACCACCAAAATTGGTGGAAAAACTAGTTTGGGTCCCAGTTATTTTGCTTTCCCAGTTACAAGTTTGATGCCCTATAATGCCGAAACTAGTCATTCTCGCCCCCTAATCGTGAGACTTTACAGATAACTCTGTTGTGTGGAGTAAAATGTTCCAGGATCAAATTCTCACTTGACTAAAACAAATTATGAAAGCCAGAGTTCTACTTCTGAGCGTGTAGTTGGATTGACAGTTGGACAATCAATTTGAGTTTTTGGAAACCAATAGCAGACAAAATTGACCCTATGTTTCAAAGGTGGGATCTTAACCTCTTCTACAAGGGGACTCATGGTTCGCCAAAGGGTTAACCCTTAAACATAAAGGAGGACCAATTTTTGTCTGCCCATTCCCAGTACTCCTAGCTTGGAGCACCCGCATAAAAATCTGACATAAATAGGTTATAGTTGTCACATCATTGAGTAGGACATGAGAGTTTTTTCTTTTTTGTCTTTGATCTCGTTATAAGAATTTTTGTGAATTGCCAAACATGATAGGAAGCTCTGGACAACTGCGTTCAAAATTAATGTGAAAATCAATGACAAGTTTTGCTACCTAATGGTTTTTAACATTAAGAGTTGAATCAAACCATGGAATGTCATTCTTATCATATTCCCAAACTATCCAACATTTTTATTTGTCCCAAAAAAATGAAAATCAATTTTTTTTTCAGATTTTTCTTGGATGGCCAACTTTTCGTTGATCATTCATTTCAACTCTTTTCTGGACATTTTTCTCTCACATGACTCATATGCATGCCTTCTATCCACCACCATTTTGTTTTTTACAATAAATGAAGCACAACATCTTGGTCCAAGTCTCTAAAAACTTGCAATTTTGAAGATTGTCCAAAACTAAATCTAAATTTCAACAAAAATAATTTCTCATTTCTCATCCTTTCTTTTTTTTTGAATTGAAACATTTAGCTTCAAGTCCCCTAAAACTTCATCAACTCAAGTTTTCAAAATTTCGAAGCCTTGCATGACTTTTAGGCACATCTGCAAAGGCCGATGCATTTTTTGCACTAGGATTATTTTGGTCAAATGTTAATAAAAAAAGGTTAAGAAAATTAAGTTCACTTTTAAAGTTTGGATCAATAAGGGTGGTTCTTTATTTTTATGAGGAATCTTTAGTTCCAGTTTTTAAAATTTTCATGGTCAAGGTTCTAATTTTGATTTTTCTTTAAATATTTTATATGGGATCCAGTTCAGTTTTGGGTGCACAATTATGGGTAGTTTTGAATTTGGTTCTTTTGTTATTTTTTGTTTAACTAGTTCTTGATAATTAGTGAATAGGACTTGGGTAATCTAGGTTAGGCGCCAACAAAACACCTAAAACAACCTTCCAAATACACCAATAAATTACATTATTATAAAGGTTTAACAAGGTCAAACCAATACAACTATATTAGTAATCGCCACAGTACTTAAACAATTTCATCATAAATGAAATTATTATTTTGACAAACTTTTCTAACATTACTTGTTTTTTCTACCAAAAATTTTATAAGATTAAAATCTACTCGACTTCAACTACTAGTTCAAATATTTAAAATTGAGAGAATCTAGACATACTAGACTATCTCACAAACTTGAAAGGAATGTGCTTATTATTATATATATCCATTACCTGTAGAAAAAATTCAGAATTGAAAAACCAAGTGCCAAAATTAATATTTATTCAACACTTTGTTATCAACTCCAATCAAGGAGTATGATAGTTTCTAATAGATCATACCTTCTTTTTATGCCATGTGGCTTCAAGTATTGATATGTCCAACCCTTGAATTGTGCCTTTTTATCATTGTTGAATTTCACCTTTCAACAATTTTTGTAGTAGCACCTTCAATCAGTTTTTCTCATTTGACCATTAGTTTTACACACACCCATCTACATTATATTTTTCAAAAGTTTCTAAACTCAAAAATCTCACTATCATTTCATCCAAATCTTGTACACAATAAATGGATCCTTTAGGATGAATGTTATTTGCACTAACTCATCTTCGCACTTTCCATCCTGCTACAATAGCCCACCCTACTTGTGTTTATAATTCATTGGTGAATGATACTCACATGGTTGGTCTTATTTCGAACGTGTTATTTATTTTTTTGTGATTACAGGAGGAATTTGAAGCATTGGGACCTTTAGTGTAGTCAATGAAGTGTGTAACCTAGTCTCCACAAGGGTTTAGGGTAGGACATGAAAGGGAGGCCTAAATGCTAAACACTAAACCAATCTATATAATTTCTTCCAAGTTTTTTTACACACAAGTTCAATCTTTGTATTATAGGTGGTCAAGTGGGTTCTTTGTCATTTGTGGAGTCCTTTGCATCAAAGGCATTACAAGAAGACTTTAGCATGATCATTAGCCTTCCTCCACTTGCAAGTCCTCAAGGAACTTTTGCAATGTTTTCACTTTGTTATGTTTAATCGTTAAGCTATCTACAACATATTATATTTCCATGACCAGGTATCTTGCAATGTTATATTAAGTTTGATGTTCATACCATAATTATGTTGGAGAAGCTATTAAAGTCAAAACCTTTCGGCACCATAGTGGACCTTTTGGCTTGTCATCATGTCACTTTTCTTACTTCTTTAGGGGGCCTAGGCCTTCCCTCAATGGTCTAATGTGCTACCTTTACTTCTTTTTTATGTTGGGTTTTGATTGCTATTGCATTAATCTTTCGTTTCTAACAATATGATCACCCTACTCTTTTTAATGTGATGGCACATGTAGAGACCAGTACTTATCCTTTCCAAGTAACACTACGAGATACCTGTGCAATGTTCCCTAAGGTCATTCAATCACAGCTTACTTTTCAAAAGTCCAAATGTGCAATCTTATTTTCAAATGCTATCATTTTTAATGGACCAACTATAGGAGTAGGAATTTATTTCACTTTTAACATATGTTCCTTCAAATGTTGTGCAAGCACATTTTTGCTTATGTGTAAGTCTAGGGTTTGGTTATTAACTTGTTTTAACACCCTTTCATTTTGTTTGTCCTCCGCCCATTTTCTTTATTTGCACCTTATATTCATTTCATTATACCACATCCTATCATTGCACATATTTCATGATATTAGTGTGGTCATATCATTGATGATTTGGGTATCCATTTACTATGTTGTTCATGTGAAAATGAACACATTGTAGCCCATGATAAGCTTCGAAATATTGTTGCAACTATTGTGTCGAAAAGTGAAGCTCACGTACAAAGAAAGGTTCTCCACCTTTTCCCCGCCATATACAAAGACGAATGAATATTGTGATCATTGGAAACAATTTTCAAACCTTGGTGGACATTGTCATTATTGATCCGACTTGTATAGATTTGGTGCAATGTGTTTCAACGATGACAAAACATGTAGCAATAGTTGCCATTCAAGACAAGGCCCATCCTACACATATCAAAAGCCAAGATTTCATTCCTTTTGCCATAGAGACTTATGGTTGTCTCCATCCTTGTTTTGATTCCTTTTTTACTTTTTATGTACATGTTAATATAACTTGCCATTAGCAAACCTGCTTGGTGCCTTTGATGCTTAGATTTTATTATAGGTAACAAATGTCGTTAGCCTTTCAACGTGCACAAACCATCACAATTTTTCAATAGGCTGCCACACATAGTCAAAAGTTTCATCTCTTCCACCCATACTAGTTCATGCACCTCCATCACTAGTTGATTTGTGGCAGAAGATCTTTTAACATTACGTCTCCCATTTCATTACTATTGTTTTGATTGTCTTGGTTTCCTTTTCGTGTGTTTATTTTTGCTTCAACACGCTTTGTACATTTTTTGAATGGATTTTCATCCTTGTTTTTATATATATATACAAGGTTCTACTATTTTTTTAATTCAAATTTAATTCAACCCTCAACCATAAATTCAACCATCCCCCTAGTTCACCTTTAATTATATATTTTTTCATGACTTCAAACACCCCTTCAAACACAACCAAGTTTTGCCCTACTTTTGACCCAAACACCTTTTCAATCACCCCCAAAAATTTGATCTAAGTTTGCCCCCTATGTCTACACTTAAACCCCCTCTTGAAACACTTTTGAATTTGACCTTTAAACACCCCCCCCCCCCCCCCCCCCAAATACCTGGGTGGCAAGAAGAACCCAAAGTTGAAGACAAAAGAAATCCAACTCATGTGACAAACAAGAAAATTGAAATCTAGTAATTTCCGAGTTGCATAATTTCTTGCCATGCCATATAACTAGCATATAACACAAACTTTCATACATTTATTGTGTGTATCAAAAGGTTTATTGTCATAAAGTGGCAAACATCCCTCCAATAAGAAAACCCTAGAAATTGTTCCAAATTTTGTGACAAATAAAGACAAACATGAACTAAATAATACCAAAACTAGAATAAAAGAAATTTTGTAAGATTCAAAATACAAACAAGTACCTTAAGGCTATTGCTCATGGTTTCTTCCAACTCCAAAAGCCCAAACTTGACAATGACATCTTCATTTTCTTCCATGAAATCTTTTTCCATTTCCATGGACTATTCCTTTAATCCCAAACCACCAACACATCAATTCTAGCTAGTGTTCTTCTTGGAAGAGGGTTCTAAGGACTTGGAGCAAAGGCAAGTTGAGACCAAAAGACTTAAATAAGGGTGCACACAAGAAGCAAAAGGTGTCAACCCCTAAACCTTTAAACCATACCTTTGTTATTTGACATCTCATTGTCAAGCAAAATATTTTAGAATTTGCTCTTAAAAGTTGCAAAATTTCTTCCACTTTGTGAACTTCCTTCTTGCATTTTTTTTTGAACATTTTTGCTCCCAATGCAAAATAGGGGTTTGTTTTTATCTTGGGAGCTTGTATAAACATAATTGGGGTTTGTTTGGTATTGGAGTTCAAAGATGCAAATGGGGATTTGATTTGATTTGATCTTGGGAGCTCACACATGCATATTGGGGGTTTCTTTTTATCTTGGGAATTTAGAAATGGGGAATGCTGGTCTGTTTTGATCTTAGGAGCTCACACATGCATAGAGGGCTTCTGTCTTGAGAACTCACTAATGGGGAATGGGGTTTGTCTTGGTCTTGGGAGTTCACAATATGTTTAATGAGGATTGGTTTTGATTTTGGGAGCTCACACATGCATAACATGGATTTGTTTTGATCTTGGGAACTCACAATGTATAATCGGGGTCTGTTTTGATCTTGGGGGAGTTCAAAGGGAGCATTTGTTGTGACCTTGGAGTTTACTTGATCTTCAGATCTCACACATGCATAATGAGGATTTATTTTTATCAAGGGAGTTCACATTATGTGTAGTGGGGTCTGTTTTGATCTTGAGAGCTCACACATGCATAACAAGAATTTACTTTTATCTTGGGTGCTCACAAACATGCATAACAAGAATTTACTTTTATCTTGGGTGCTCACAAGCATTCATACTTAGGGTCTCTTGGCAGCTCAAAGATGCCTAATGAGAATCTATTATGATCTTGAGAGCTCACAAATGTTCATAATGAGGATATGTCTTTATATTGGGGGCTCACACATGCATGATGGTGGCTACTAGGTAAGTAGATACCAATGTCATTAGCTGTGCAATAGGAATACACTAAAATGCACTAAAATGTTTCATGTCCACCTATCATGCATTGTGCATGGTGGGCCAGTGGCAACTGGTTCACTGTAGCCACTTCAATAAAACTAATTGAATGTAAAAGAGTGTATAGTGGGTACCTACTCTTGTGCCTTGTGCAAACCAACTTCACATACAATGGATGCAAATGACAACTATGGGATTTTGGCCAACCAAAAAACAATAATTTGTGCACATACCAATATGCTTCCTGATGTGATCCAATATCCAAAAAACAAAGCACTCTGTTTACGATTGTATTGTCTTGGATTTGCCTCTCTTAGGGTAGAGGCTAGACAAGAGATATGATTATTTCTAGTAAGGGCAGGTCCACCACCAACACCCCCTGTTTGGACCTGCTCTGAGATCAAATTCAACTGTTGGGGCATACATTATTCTTCAGCTAATCAGCTCGAGACCCAAACTTTTTACATGCAATACTGACAATTGTAACTGGAGACAGCACAGGCAGAGACTAAATTTCCAATCAGGCATATATTTACTGATGTTACAGGGGCTAATACTTTACACAAAGCTTCAAACACTAATCAAAGCACAAAGCAGAGAATACCGCAAAATATTACACTCAATCCAGATTTTGCCACTGCTCCAAGGCTGATCTGTTGTACATCTACTCAGGTCCTCTTCACAGCTACAACACGAAAGGACCTGTATCTGGGGAGTTGATTGATTACAATCTTCAAGAGAACAACAAATTGAGGATTTCTGATTTCAATTCCACCATGTATCCACACCTGACCCCTCTCCCACCACCCCTGTTGTCAAATTAGGTAATTCCAATGCATACACTGTGTTGGGTTTTTGTTCGAGCGCTGCCACATCTGGTGCATGTAGTTGCATGGCAACAGAGGGCTTTTGCTCCAGCACTGCCATAGCTGGGGCATGCATTTGCATGGCAACAGAAGGGTTCAGTACAAGGGAGGCTGGTTCCACACCTCTTGGTGAGGAAGAGGAGACCCCATGACCAACAAAAGTTGGGGATATGGGTCCACCACCATCATATGAATGCTGTTGCAGCGGTTGAACCTCATTAGCACTGTCAGTGTAAGGTTGTAGAATTAAAGCCCTTTGCTGTGAGCGGTCTGATTCTACACTCCTTGGACTCAATACTGGTGTCAGTGGTGGCTGTGTTCCTGCTTGAGCTGATACTGAGCTCTTGTTATCACCTGTCCCCTGTGGAGCATCAAATATGTTGAATTAGGAAATAGATCATTTGTGTTGCTCCATATACTGGAGTTCAAGTTAGCAAGTTGACAGAAACATATGCCCCAACCAAAGTCTAGGAATATTTTAACCATGATTCCCACCCCAGGAAGCAGCCAGTCCAATACATTAAAGAGAATATACTCACATGCTCTTTAAATTCAGGGCTGGACAAGTTGATTGAAAGATTACGCATCAGAAGCAAGACCTGCATAGTAAAATGCAAAACGAAGATGCTTCGTAAACCAGTAAACATGACCAATCTATCTTCTGATATCTGCCATGAACTGCTTTCAGTCTTCATCCAGTAAGTGTTTACATTATGTTGCCAAGCATCCACACCAGAAGTTAGCACAAACATGGAATAATGCTTCAACTGCTCTCTAATTTGAACTGAAAATGCCAAAAATGCCCTTAGCACATACAGTTTCTCGATCAATAGGAGACATCTCCTTGAGCATCCTCAGATGGCCAGAAACACCTGGATCAAAAACACTGCCAATGAACTTGTATACCTCTGCAAAATCTGGAGTGGCTGCAAGGCAACAGAATTTGTATCAGCGGCAGAATACACAAGAGATTGACACATAGTGATAACAAAAAAGCAAACCGAAATCAGCAGATTGACACATTATCAACAAGCCCAAGGAAATCTATCAATTGCATATTTTACCTTGGATACATGAATCCTGTGCCACTTGGTTTGCTGCCAACATATGCTGTGACCAACCACCTGGAGAGCTACCACTTAAGCTGCTGCTTGAGTTTAGACCACCAGTCAAGCTTATTCCTCCTATATCTCCAGCCTCTGGTTTAATGCCTGAAGTGCACACAAGGCAGTACAAGTTTTAGACCAGATCAGATTGGACTATGAATGAGACATTCTGCTTCCAGTAACAGACTGTTAGCACCATACAGCCCAACCTGTCAATCTCTTGCATATTTGTGAATATGATTGAAATCCATAAGAAGATTTCCAGTTGCAAAACAGAGCAAGAACTAAATTCTTGCCGAAAAACAATATGACGATAAAACACAAAATATCTCTGATCTGGCAGGACCAAACTGCACAATAACACGTTGGCAGTAGCCATTGTGTCACCTTCAGACAAAAAAAATAAAGATGACAGGAAAGAGTGCAGTCATCACCTTGTGAGTGTCACTCACAACGTATCAGACCATCACCTTCCTTACGATCACAAGCTGCTATTACTCCCCACTGACTTCATCAGCTCCAGATGGTGGGTGTATCCAATTGAATAATAATCAGCTTAAAATTTCTTTTAAATGATCTAACAAAATGCACCTCCTGGGCTTCTATCACACTTCAAGAAGCAACATGGAGACCCAGGCATAATGTCGGCAAGGCACTCCTGCATAGCTACTCAAGAAACCCAACAGTATCCTCATTGAAGCAGCAAGAAGCTTGGGAGGATAAGCTTCATCTCATTTTATCTTGCCCATGTACAAGCAAGCATCTCAGCTTAAGGCATAGAGTGTCCTACAGAGAGGGTAGTAGTTAGGGCCTCCTGCACCCTGAACATATCCTTTGAACACAACAGAAAGAATTGAAGCCTACAAAGAGAATATGCACATTACCATTCTTCTGTGCTTTCTGTGGATATGGTTGGGCAGACTTGCGCTTAGGGCGTGGAGGAGGTACATGCTCCCCAGTGCCATTCTTTTGAACCTTCAGAAAGTACTTCTGTGCATGACTTCGAATCTGCAACAGTTCTTCCAATTATAGCAAACAAAACATAACTCACCCATTGCTTCATACCCAAATTGTTACCCAGGCTATTCAAATGACCACCTTTGTGAATAGATTTACTGCCTATCTTCACATCACCATACTTATAGTCATCCCAGTTCTCCTTCAAGTTCCCAATTCAAGAGATATCTGAGCAAGAATTTTCATCATTAGATTTTGCTATACCCACACAGAGCAGAAGATGTCCTTTAGTCTTTGTAGTCATAGAGATCTAGTCATTGAAATCTAATGCTAATCAGGAACATGCCACCATCAGCTCATAGGACAGGCAAACAACTCAAGCAATCAATCCATGGGAGGCCAGGCAAGCACAAAAATAAAGAAAAATGGGATGTGGCTTCTGCCCACTTACATTATCATATTTCCGCCCAGGACACTACAAATATGACTAGATGCCAGGGCTGCCTTCAGGAGCTAATTGCATGTTCCTAGCTAAACTGTAACCAAATTTGTCATAAGGTGATGTGCCTGAGGCTAATTGGTTCAAGCTTCACATGTCAACTACAAGGATCTACAGGTCAGAAATTGAGGACCAAGCAGAGACATACACATATATCCTCATTAAGTATCAAGAACTTCTATAGTTACAATTACAGTCCATAACAGAACTGCAGGAGGAAGAGAATTCAGGAGAAATGCTAAACTTAAAAACAGCAGAACAGAACAATACCTAGCAAGTCTCACATATTCAGTTACAATCAACAGCAAAATCTATTGTAGTCACTATTGATCATATTCCCACTGTGACCATGTGTGTAATAAGCCAATGTCATACATAATAAATCAACATACTGAAATTCTGCCACATGTTCAAAGTAAGGGGAGAATCAGCCATGATGTGGGCTAGAAAAGAGAAGGGATCACACTGCACCAAAGAGATAAGAGAGTAGAGTAGAGATTGAAAGTTCTTATGGCCCAACAACTTTGAGCATAGAGAATTTGTGAAAATGACTCCAAATTCAGCAGTATCTAAAATATCTAAATCAAACATGAAAGGCATACCACGCTTGTTTATAGTATGTGCACCCATCAATTGAGTCTTTATCCAGATGCCATGAATTCAGCAAAATTACAGATACCCAAGAAAAAACAACTTGTCAAGACCAAGCATATTTACAGTAGTCTAAAAATTTTCATGTCAAAGACATCTCATGACTGTGTCATACAAGAACCTGCTATTTGAGAAGAAATAGCATAAACAACAAAAAATCCAAAATCTAGAAATGAAAGACATACCTGAATAACAGTCTTGGAGCCGACAAAGGCCTCAATCTTCTTCCAATCTCGGTCAAAACTGTGGAGAAATCACCAGTTGCAATGTAAATTTGTCTGTAACTCTGGAACTTTCACAAAACCTATTCTCTTCCAAGCAAGTGAAACTCATGTCATGGTGATCCTTAATGCCTAAGGAGTCGGAGGTTTATACTACTACCAAGGAATGCACAACTCTTTCCATGCAAAATTGTAATACTAGCCTTGACACTAAAATACCCAACTGTGACATAAAATATGATGAGTGCATTTCACCTTCCCGACAGCAAAAACAAAGTCAGGATACTTTGTAGAATGTTGCTTGGAATCAATCAACAGGAAGATTCTGTAAAACAAAAGAACAGATCTCTTGGGAACTGCCATGCCCTACTTAGTTTCAAAACCTACTGAAGCAGAAAAAGAAGGGGTTCCAAATCAACTGCCATCATCCAAAGGGCAACTGCTTGCAGATTAAGCTCATAATTTCTAGAGAACCACTGACTGACTCATGAAGGAATCAAAGGGTGAATTGCCATTCTGAGATGCCTTAACCATGGAAGCTACAGAAAACTGTCTGCATACATCTGGAGCTTGATGGAGTGGGTCAACCAGTTCTCGGAGGATGAGGAGAGAGGCCCTGAAGTCACCCATTTCTGGTCTCCTTGTCCTTTGAAGATTTGAGCCCTAGATAGAAGAGAGACAAATTTTGGCTGCTAAATCTGTTGAGGAAGGAAGCAGCAACTCTTCTTGCAGGTTGTGCAAATGTACACAAGGTGGGAAGGAATTGGGGAGGAGCAAAAAAGAAAAACTCAATCCAGTCATGGATCTGATAAAAGAAAATTCTTTGACATATGAATTCATTCGGCAGTTACATGGGTGCAATCAATGTCCACAAGCGCAGTGAGAAGCTGCCGAATGCTGTCTCAATGGCATCAATCAACATGAAGAGCAAGCAAACAGCCAAGATTCATAGTATGTATGTTGCATCCAGAGTGAGGAGGAGGAGGAGGAGGGAAAAATACTCACAGCTGAAGTGCTTCGAGAAACTTGTCGTGCTCTTGCTCTGTCCAGCTTTCCCTAGACTTAGTGATGGTGTAAGGTTTCCTGATTTTCTTGGACCCTTCTTCCGACACTTGTTGCTCCATAGAAGAAGAGGTGGTGGTGGTCATGAATCCCCCCGCCGCCGGCAGTGACAAATCAAAGAGGGGAAACAACTGGTTGCACTTCATGTGCTACGAACGGAACGCCGGCCACACAGGCAAATCAAGATACGCCCGACCGCCTCCTTTTGTCACCAAGCCGCAGTAGCAATAGTAGTAGTAACAGTAGTAGCAGTAATAGTAGAGCACTACACGAACGAAAAGGATAGCAAGCATCACACAGACCACAACGACGACGACGACAACAACAAAAGCAACAACGAATCTAAAGCACAAAACATGCGTACTCTGTCTGTGTGGCTGCTTCCAACGAATGGGATGGATTGCAGCAAAATGAGAAAGAAGAGCAATGAATCAGAAAACAGAGGATTCAACCGCAAAACCCTTCAGCTAACAACAACCCTAGATGCCTAAAGTGCTAGCTCTCTGCAAGCGAGCGAGAGACGGACAGAGAAAAAGAGACAGAGAGGAGAGAAGAGAGGAAGCAGATTGTACGTCATCATAATCCTTACAGATCATTTTACAAATCTACGAAGAAATCTCTCCTACTCCTTTTGATCATCGGAACTCAGTCCGAATGCATAAGTAACGCAGGAGTCCAGATTCGGTAGTTTGGCGCTAGCTGATCAGGTTTTGTCATCACAGCGGCAGAGAGAGGTAGGAGACGTCCGGCAAGCAAGCGTTCGTGGGGGGGAGCGGTGGGGTAGCCAGCCAGCCAGCGAGAGAAGGAGCGAGCAAGGGGGAAGCGAACGTCCTCAGCGCCGTTCGGTCTAAACAACCCAAAAAAAAACCTAATCTTAGAAGGTTCCAACACCCTTCTGGCCCCACCCACTCCACCCACCAGAGGTTCGGGAATCGAACGAACCAACAGAAAAGACCCACAAGTTGCTTTCTCACTCTGTACGTATGTATTCTTACAGATTCACCAAGCCCGCACACAGTGCAAGCTTCAATGCACAGCCAAGGAGGTTCTGTCATCGTTGAGCGTTCTGTGTGTGCCTGCTGAGAGGCATAACAAAAGAGAAAGACAGAGAGAGAGAGAGAATTTGTTTGATGGCAGCTTTTCAGAATTTCAGAAAGATGGAAAAAAAGAGGGGAGATGAAAATGAATTTCTCAAAGAAAGACACTTCTCAAGAAGAAGAAACAACAGACAACTATCCTGCAGCAATGTCAAACCTGCATGTGTGTGCATGTGATGATCTTTTTTCTTTCTTCACCACAATGTAGTTTTCATTTTTTTGCAGAATTTTGACACTCTTGTGATGATCGGTTCTAGCATAGTGGTCAGTCATGTGTAATTCCACTTCATGCCAGCATCTGACCTTCATTCCCGAAGTAAACAAACAAGCTGCTTCACACAAAAGTGTAACTTCCAGGACAGTAATAATCGTCAAAGAAGCTTTCACAAAAGAGTGAATTTCCAGAACAGAAAATTTTCAAAGAAGATTTCACAAAATTATGGGTTTCGAGGACACTGATCTTCAAAGAAGCTTTCACAAAAGAGTGAGTTCCCGAGACACTGATCTTCAAATCTTATACTGGCAGGACACACTAGCGAAAAATAAAGGAGCCTAAGCCTTTGCAAAAGAGTTCCAGGACAGTGACCTTCAAATCTAAAACTGGAACAACACACTAGGGAAAAAGTATGAGCCTACATGAGACTCTTGTGTAACTGAGCTTCACCACCCAATATCACTTTTAACCCCTGATTCTTAAAGGTTTTTGAAATACGCAGGAATGAGGACACATTCGGTCCACTTGTTTTCATGCCATCAATAATTCTCTGTCATCAGGACTCAACTCTGCCAGATGGAGAGTTTGACAGGAAAAGAAGTCATTGGAGAGGCCCAAAGACATGAGCAGTGTGAGACAGTGGCTACCTTCTTCAATTCATCTTTCAGCCAAGGGGACACTTCCCCTGGAGTAAAAGGGTTGGTCCTATTCTAAACCTACAAAGAGTCTCTCATTCAGCTAGAGCAATGACTACAGCTACACCCATGCCAAGAATCATAGACGTGAGTTGCCAGAGGGTAGTTGAAAGGGAATTGCCCTGTGTATGCATATCAGGCATCACACCTGCAACTGAAATGTAAATGAAACCACCTGCTGTAAAACCCTGTAATACATACAACATTTCAACTCATGAACTCATCCAGAGCATCAACAACCTGCCATTCTCAACAGAGGGACACTTTTGCCTAGCTTCTAAGCACAGTCAGTCTAACTTGGTTTTAAAACTACCTTACAGTTAAGTTCCAAGGTCTGAAACAATGCAGAGAGGAAGGAACATATCACCTCAATCAAAGAAGAATGACCTGGATTCCCACCCAATGAAAGTGCCTGTTTCACCATCATGCACATCCCAATATGTTTCCTCAAGATTAACAGACACTGCAACTATATCTAAAGGATCCTACTACACCTGACATAGCTTAGTTTCCCTCCTGATGATTATGAGAATGAATGCTGCACAGATCAACTTCTCAGCAGACAAGGACTCACCTTCACATTCCAGAACAATAAGTTTACCATTAAGAGAAACACAACATTCAGCTGAAACAATAATACAGTAGTAGAGAAGAAACTAAGGTAGCAGGGCAGGCAGTGTGACCATTTTTCTTCAGCCTTCTGCATCATTTAAATATAAAGGAACAGGAGAAAGAGATGGCCCATACCAGAGCAGTTCCAGCCATGGCAACCAATGCAGACAGAAAGTTGAATGCAAGAGCTTTGAACACGCTAAAGCCTGACCTCACCAAAATTCCAAAATCACCAACCTGTTCTGACCACGGGTTTTTGTGTTAATACTGGCCAAGAGATGATTTCCTCGAACTAAAAAGAAAATATTGATAAGTTGTTCAGGTTGCACTTCAGTGAGGCAGATTACTAGATGCTTGTCACTGAAGTTTCTTTACCTCCTCCATAATACTTGCGAAGCATCCCTACAAAAATTTGTCACCCTCTTTTGCTCCATCCTCAAACCAGACTGCCATCATGGTGGGGTTGCTCTTCACCAAACTGACTAGAGGCAATGGGAGGGAGGTCAAAATCTGAGAATATCTAGACTTTGGCCTTGTAAATGTAGAAAAGGTTAGGGTCTACCTCCTGTGGAAGCTCATGGGCAAGAAGGAACAAAGTTCGTGACCAGCCACCAACAGTCCCATGCAGCAAGAATGCTGTTCCCAAAGACATCCCATCCGTAAAGTTGTGCTGCAAAACACTTTTTATCCTTAACAAGCAGCTAAGACAAGTTCCTACACTGAAGGATGCACATAGTTTTAACTCCCTATCAGTTGACATCACATCAAATATATACAAAGGCAATTGAAAATTAAATCAAGAGGCTAAATTGCAAAGCTTTCACATCAACAATGAGATTGAGGGAAACAGACAAGAACTACCCACCACAGCATCAGAGAAAAGGTTGAGGTAGCCCATCACATGCACCCCACTTGTAACCAGCAGATGCTTAGACTTGTCAACATCTTTCGATACATCAGTTTCCACAATAGATGTCTCCTCTTTTGTCTCTCCTCTGGTTCTCTGTAATCAAATCAAGACACCAGCTGCAGGAACAACTTCAGCTGACAACCAAATAGATTTGTTTGAATCTAGTAAAGTCACAGAAGTAGGTTGTTACCTTTCGCAGATTTGGGTTTGACTCCAGAGGCTTAATCTCTTTGTCTTCAACTCCAGCACCATCGGCAACATGAGTACCCTCAGAGCCTTCAGAGACTTGTTTTTTTTGGCTATGATGGTGATGTGCATGGCCAAGTCCAGGTGTCTTACATGATAACTCCTCCACTCTTCTTACTATCTTCTCGACAATGAAAAACAGGAGGATACCACCTGCAACAGTGGACATGGAGTGGAAGCAACAAAGCATCATATGCTGCAATGAGATCCAAGGGACAAAACTTGGATAGAGTCAAAGGTCACTGTGTGTTGTAACTGAAAACAGATAACAAATTGACAATTCAGGTTGAAACTACGCCACAAAGAATATTAGCAGGACATATCTGAATCCTGCATGGTCCTTGCATTGACTGTCAATGTCTGTGCTTAGCCATTCATGCAGAGAAACATGAAATTTGCATTGAGAAGATGGTCTCTGCAGATTTTAAGACCTGGTAGAGTTCAATGCCCTTAAAAATTGTGCAGAATGTTCATCACTGCAAACTGGGACTATGTTCCCTACCAACAAGCTTGAACTCTGGAGAAAGACATACAAGGCCATACTCACCTACTTGACATTCCATATGTACAAGGTGATGGGCTTCATGCACAGCTAGGAGATTCTTACCAAGAATGGCAAGACCAACTGACAAATCTTGCATTGAGTGGCCATGGCCTTCATTCTGAGAATGCCCATGTGGATGTGAATGGCCATGACTATGGCCTTCACCATTGATGTGCATGTGTGAATGCAAATGGTCACGGACATGGTTATGATTATGGTGGGAACCAGGATCACCTATATCACCAAACACCCCACCCTCAGGAAAATTCTTCAGTGTTGGCTACCACAAATATTTTAAAATGATTCTGCACCAAGCTCCAAAAGCATTAGAACATAAGTGCTTCAAAACAAAACATATGAAGGAAATATCGGAGACACAGTTCCAAAACAGAAGCACTAACCAAAAGCATGGGGCAACTGGTGAAGAAATGCATCACCCAACATGGCTCCTGCCTGAAATGCATTCCCTCAACAACTTATTTCAGCCAAAAGTGTTAACACTAACTTTCTCTTCTACACACCACTTTACAGGGCACCTGCAATTGCCTGGTGTAATGTATAAATGATCCCACACACCAAAGAACCTTACTGTCAGAAAGTTGAAAGCAATATGAACTCAAAGATGTTACTGTTGAATGCAACAAGTCTAGCACACGTTTGCTCACCCCAAATGCTGCCAGGGCATCAACCACTGTGGGTGACGGCTTGCCATTCGCTGCAACCAGTCAAGGAAACATTGATGTCTAATAAAGTTGTAAATTCTGTAAAACAAAGGATATGATACAGGCCTTGCTAAAAAGAAAAGACTGGTCAGAGCTAGCTAGACCCTGACTATAGTCCATACCAAGGAATTCCCATAGACCAGAATCAAAGGGATAAGGAGGGAGAAAATGTGGATGATTAAATGTGTGTGGGGTGAGGAGACTTACAAACAATACAAGGGAGAAGAATGAGGCAGATGAGGGAGGCCATGCTCACCAGCAGTGAACTTCCCAGTGATTGCATCCAAAGAGCTGTAGACCCCACAAACTATAAGTAACTGCTATTACAAAGATCAGACTATCATCAACAACAGAAAAAGGTTCATAAGAATATGTAAGAAGTACCAAAATTCCAATTCTCAAAATGACTGTTGTATTCCACATCTGAGTGGGCATGCCCTTCAAATCCATATTCTTGCAAATCCCTTTCCTCTTCAATCTCTTCTGGCAACCTAAATGGTGTTTTCTTATCAACATTTTCATGGCTGTGATGAACATGGTGTTGGTGACTGTGTCTGTTGCCATGGCTCTGATGAACATGGCTATCATGACTGTGCCCATTGGTATGGTGCTGATGGACATGGCTGTCATGACCTTGTCTGTGGTGATGATGATCTTCATGCTTGTGACTCTGGTCATGTTTATGCATGTGGTGATCATCATGGTCGTCAGAAGACACATCACCAGTTTGTTGCATCTTCTGATGCATCTGGTGTGCATACTTGTGCAGAAGATTAATAACCTCATGCCCAGCAACCCCTTCCGCACTCATTACAAAGCTTTGTTCGTCAATGCCCTGCTCTGGACTGCTCCGAGCAGCAACAGCCTTAAGAGACTCCTCAAGTTTATGTAACCTGTCCCTGGCCTCCACATCAGGATTCAATGTGTGACTGCCCACATCTGACTGGTGTAAGGTTTCATCATCCCTCTCCTCATCAGTTGCTGTAGTTCTCGATTTCACATTCACAGGCTCTTGATCTGCTGCAACATACACAACCATTTCAGAATCTCTCTCTCTCTCTCTCTCTCTCTCTCTCTCTCTCTCCAAAAGGGGTTTGGAAATCTGTAGTTGAATCCCTTACCCTAATCTGTGACCAGAATGGATTTGTTCCGCAATACCTGTCATCAGACACTTTGCACGCCTGCCAAGTACTCCATGATCTCGACAATGATCCATGGCATCAAGCTAAAGATTTCAAACAGTGAGCACGAGAGATATGAAAGAAGACAACACCAAAGGCAGAGTTGCTTCATTACAAACCGGAATCATCAGAATGCTTGCCGCTATAATCCGCCTCAGAGAATCCTTGTTTGGTCAACGTACGCTGCGATAGCAATTCTTCTTCTTCTTCTGCCTGCACTTCTTTTCCTGCGTCGTCACCGCTCGCCTGCTGCCACTTCTGTTGCAGATGATGCGCGTAATTCTGCAGGAGGCCAATGACCTCGCTTCCTTTGGCGCCATCCAAGCTCATGGCAAGGTTGTGGTCATCGATTGCCAGATCCTCTTTCTGTGCATTCAAAGCCAGTAAAGCTGCCTGCAGCTTCTCAAAATGTGCATTTTCTAGGGTTCGGTCGCCATCGCTGGGAACCTGGAGCTCCTCCTCACCTTCATGTGCGGACGAAGAAGAAGCTTGAATGATGAGAAGCGCAAGAAAGAAGAAGGAAGCTACGGCTTGCAGCAGCTGCCATTTTCCCATCTTTACATTCATTTCCGCAATGCACAATTCAGCTCTCCAACAAGAGTTTTGTGGCGCAAACAAATCGCGAGCCCGAAGAGCTCCGTTTCCGCAGGAGTGATCGTCGACTCAACGCCGATCCCGTGCGGAAGCGGAAACAGCGATGGGTGTCACTCGTTGCCCTGCACAACCGCCGGTTATCGTGACGAATAAAATTGACGAAGAATAGGTCCATGGCACGTGCTTTGCAGTCACGTTCGAAAGAAAGAATACCATGGAACCAAGCATTAAGCAGGTATATATATTTTATACCCTTATTTTAGCCCGATGCATTTCTGAGAAGTTTTCTGTACAAAATGGAAGTTATCCATAAAGAGAAACCTCAGCTTCAGTTAGGGACTCACCCTTTCACTTCGTCATCATTAAATTTTAGTTATTCCTAATAATCTTCTCCTAGAAACCCCCAAATTCAATTCATTCTTTCCCATGCATCCAACAGGAGTTGAACCTGAGAATTCTCCAATTATGAGTTGAGTGCTTTAAAATCGCTTGGCCAGTAAACTTGGAAGAGCAATCATCCAGCATAATCCAACGTCCATCCATCCCATGTGAGCATTTTGAAAATTCAAATGTTTTTCAAATGCCCACAGATGCAAGGATTTCATTTTTTTCAAAATTCTCACTTGGGTTTTTTCATTTTTTCAATTTTGTGTTTTTCCTCTGATAACCTCCGGGTATTATGGAAGGAAAAGTGAGGGATCACCCTGCTTTCTGTGTCTTTTGAATGTAGGGCCCAATGCCATTACCCAACTTTCTGTTATACATACAAAGGTTGTAGGATTAGTGTAGGATAAGGCCCTAGTAGGACAAGGGCACTACCCTGAGAAAGGGCCATACAATGCAATGGTCGAATGCGGTCCTGCTTCTGGTAATGTCCCCATCCAAGGGCCTTCTGATAATGCCCGCCGCCCAATGGGGTAGCATTGGCCACTGGCAAGGCATCATGTGGTTGTCTAGTGACCTATTTTACCTGTTTTAAAAAAACATAGTAGTGACGAGCGTTTTGAAACTGTAAGGCTTTTTAGTAATTTTTTTCTAAAATTTGAAATCACAATATTTTGCTTCTACCCCCAAAACAAAAACCACCATTCTGGAACATTTTTGCTCCACACATCACGAAATCCACAATGCCTAAACTCCACACATTGTGAAGTCCACAAACCCTATTGCACATTGCAAAATTTGCAAATGCTTAAATACTTAGATGAGAGCAGCTCCGTGTGGTTGTATGGAGCCAATCGCACGGTTCAGTCGCAGGGAGCCCAGTGTGAATAATAATCCACATGAATGGTTTGAATTAAGGGGCGTTAGTGCAAAATCCACTCCCACACACGATTCTGACCTTCATTTTGCAGTCAAAAATCCTGGGAGAGCATGTGTGCATGACTTTGTAACTATTCTTAATGTCAAGCAACGGCAGTTAAGAATAAGTTAAAGCGGCACGGATGACAATGTCCAAGTAGGAATCAACTTCTTCTTCTTGCCATGTGCAAGAAAGAAAGAAAAAAGTCGTCTTATAAGGCCACAGTGAACCAGTGCACCAACGTGGATGGAAGGTGCACTGATAGCATCCTCTTTTTCTATCCCTGTGCCATCTCAGTTTGACATTTTTTGTTTGCCCTTTCTCAGCCCTGAGATCTCAGTTTTTTTCTTTTGCAACTTTATTTTCTCCCCGCCCCGCACCCAGTTTCCTTTTATTTCCTTTTGAAACTTTTCCCACCCACCCGCCCCCCATCTACTTATCTACCTACCTGCCCTTCCACCTTGCTACCTACCAACACTTTAAGTAGGTGCCTACCAAACCCCACTTGTACATGCCTACACCTACCTACATGGTTACCACTACAATAGATCTCCATTGGTCGACAACAATGAAGAAAGAATAAAATGAAGGTATTGCATGGAGCTTAGTCTTGTTCACTCAAACAAATAAATAAGGGGATGATTAAAGTATCAAACACACCTTATATAAAAGTATTGCACGTCCTGCTTAGAGAATGTTTTTATGGGGGTATTGCAGACCAAGTGGATAATCAAAGCAATACAAAGCTTCAATTTAATTTATACACATTTAATGTATGTTGTATTCAAGTTCATAAAACAAAATACTCAATGAACGTGCAATACCGCATTATGGGTTGTGAAATAGTTTGGGTTCCATATCATATCTTCTGAAACTTGGAGAGGTATTACGTGTAACCTTAACAAAACTTAGAAGGAACGCAATACCTTCATTGAGCTACACTATAACACCATGGGATGAATTATTTCTATCCAGGCTATTAGAGGGGTATTGATCATGCCCATAAGCACTCACCAAACATGCAATGCCCTTCTTGGATTCCATAACTTTTTTTTTGACACATGGAGGAGTATTGCATAGCCCTATCAAAACCAACGAGGAAACCAATACCCTCATTAGATGTATTTTATAATTAAACACCATGGGTCTATGCTATCGGAGGGGTATTGTTCATGGCCAAAACTATTCAATACATCTGCAATAGCCCTCGCAAGGTATCTTAGAAATACCTTGGACTCCGTAACATATATTTTAAAACTTGGAGGGGTATTGCATAGCCCTAACTAAAATCTAAAAGCAAATCAATACCTTACTTGGGCCATTTAATAAACACCATGGGCTAAATTATTTTGGTTTAGACTATCAAAGGGTATTGTTATGGCAAGGAATATTCAATGCACATACAATACCTTTTATAATGTATCCCAAAAATCCTTTGGGCTCTATAACATATCTTTTGAAAGTTGGAGGGGTATTTCATAGCCCTACCAAAACCCATAAGCAAAGCAATACCTTGTTTGGGTATTTAGTAAATGCCATGGGCTAAATTATTTTGGTTTAAACTATCAAAGGCGTACTATTAATGGTTAGAAATATTCGATGCACATGCAATACCCCTTGGAAGGTATCCCATAAATCCTTTGGGTTCTATAACATATCTTTTGAAACTCGGAAGGGTATTGCATTACCATGGCAAAATGTAAAAAGAAAGCAATACTCGCATCATATTATGACAATTTCCTAAACCATGAAACAAAAGGACATTTTTAAGAAAAAAATATTCTATGTTCAATATATCATTTCATACATATTGATTCAAGTAAATTAAGGTTTTTACAAAGTTTGTGACATTAATGGTAGAAGGTCACTTGAACAAACTCATGATTTAAATACAATACCCATATTGTTTTGTGATAATCCATTAACCATGAAACATATTAATGTTTTTTAAATATTTGGATCCCTACCAATACATCATGAAATTCATGTTTTCAAACTTATTTGTTCACTTTTCAATATGATTTAACATATATATAAATGAACGTAAAGTGAAATTGCTCACATTGACAGTAAAACGGTTTAGGGTTTAATGTAAAATGTATTACTTAATGTTAGAAATTCATAGTTTTTCAAAATAAACAAATTAAAGTGCATGCTTAACATTTCTTCAATAATGTACATTTTAAAGTTTTTCCCTCTTAAAATTGTAAAAAATTTATTTAAATGTATAATTTAATAATATTCTAATGTCATTTTTATATAAAAAATTAAAGCACATGATCTTTTAATTTTTTTAATGGTTCACATAATAATAATAAATGATCTCTCCCATAAATTAATCCTATGTATGATTGAAATTTAATTCTAATTTTTTTTACATATAATAAATAGTTTAAAAGCTAAAATAATTATACAATAGGTCAATAATATATTATATTTCATTAATATATAACATAAAACCTTATATATATATGATGTATAATATTGGCTTAAATATTAGTCTGGATATTTTGTTATTTGTAACATATATAATAACACATTATATGTAATTAATTATATTATGGAATTATATTGTTGAATCATTTTAATACATATAATATGTTCATATTTATTTAAAATAAGATAAAATTGTATTAAAACATGTATTAAATTTAAGTCATATATATAAACCCACAGTTATGTATAATGCAACTTTTTTTTATGAATTTTATTTTTAATGAGAATTTAAAAATTCCAAAAGATAAGTTATTAACATTGTCAATTTTATGAGTAAATAAGTTCTAGTAGACTAAATAATAAACAATCCTTCTTCTAACAATTAATTTTGCCTAATAGGATTTATAGCTTACGTGTTACACCCACTTATCTTACTTGTATTAAGATTTGTTTTTCAATTTATCTACAAATGGATACCCATCTCTTCTTTGTTTAAGAAACTTCATATCAATTTTTATGCAAATGGGTTTTTGTATATTTTCTTTGTTCAAAAATTCTTCTCCTCAAGTTTTTCGCAAATTGGTACCCATGTCTTCTTTTCTCAAGACCTTTGTGAAATTATAAGTTACAAATCCAACTCATGAACAAATCAAATTTGTTCAAAGCTCCATAAAATCAACCAAAGTTTGAAGCTCCATCAGAACCTATTATCTTTGAACAAATCCATTGCCAACCAACCCAACTAATTCAAATCAACTAAGTTTAAAGCTTTAACTTAAAATCAACCATGCCTTGGAAGTTTCGTGGAAGTATTTGAATAATCATGTGTGATGGTGTTGTGTTAAATAATATATTATGTGTATTGTTCATTCTACTTGTGGTGGATTGCTTATAAGGTATAATCAGAATGGGAGTATTAGTAGTGTGAAAGTGATGAGTCATGTTGACATGTTATTGTGGGCCATGGATCATCCACCCCCCACAAAGATGTATGTGATATTGACTTTGCAAGATGGTGCATTCAAGGATGTGGTACATTAATTACATGCTTAGAGGTATGACATCTTGTTGGTTGATAATTTTCCTACATATTTCTTCCTTAGTTTGTTTTCAAAGCAATCATAGCTCAAATATTCTGCAACAACAATAATGGCTACAAAATTAGTAATGTGATGCTTGAAATTCAAGCAACAAAATTTTTATTTTTTTTGGTAATGCAATTTCTTTGAAGAAAGTAATAGCATCATCATCAAATAAAATAATAATAATATTACAAGAAGAAGCCTAACAAAAAAAACCAACTAACTTCCATAGTGTTCCAAAGTTTTTTCCTTTTTCTATAACACATGTTCAAATTCCTAGGCTATTAGAAGATCATCACTAGCAAAAAATGGTGAAAACCCACCCACCCACACATTTCTTCTCCAATCTTCCATTCCATTTTTAGAGCACCCATCATCTTTCCTTAGGTTTTTTGTATCCCTTAAGGTTTTTTAATTTTGATCTCTTGAATCATTTCAAGCATGCGTGTAGCACAAAATTTGTTTCAAGTGACCAACTAACCCATGAATAATTTTAAAAAGCTTGTTGGGAAAAACTTGTATTCATCATCAATCATGGAGGGAACCAACCATTTGAAGAAAAACCTTGATAATATTTAATGACAAAATTATGGATGTCGTTGTGACAAGGGCTTCATTTGCTTAATCAATTGGCTCAAAATTAGGATATTATCACACTATATCCCTTGCAAATTTTGCAACAACAAAATTAAAGTAACAACCTCATCAATGGCCATAATAATAGGCATGTTTAAGTTCTAATTCTTATTTTTTGTTTTAGTTTTAACTATAGTTCTCATTTCTAGTTTTAATTCTCAAAAATATTGTGATTTTGGTGATTTTGGTGATTTTTTATCTATTATTTGTGAACATGAAGATTGAATGAACATTAGAAAGGCACATTAAATATTTGTTAAGATGACCATTTTTCACACCATATGGATGCAAGCATAAACACAAGATGAATTACCAGCTACAACAAAAGCTCATTGTCAAGGTTATCTAATTGATTAAAGTGTTGACATTAACTAAAATAATCAACTTAATTTAGCATAAGTAATAGGCTAGTAAGCTAATTGTTACAAAATCTAACCATATCTATTTTTATAATATTATAATATTATATATATTTATTCATTATAATATTTAATAATTTAATATTTATTCAAAATAAGTTTCTTCTATTAAATGTAATTTTAATATATATAAACCCATTGTTATGTATAATGTCAATTTGGTTATGATGTTTTTAATTTTCAAAAAGAGTTAAAAATTTCCCAAAGATGTAAATTGTGTTTGTGTTTCTATTATTTTTGTTTGAATATTTGGCTTCAATAATGACCCTTTTTTTCCTTTTTTAAAACCAAAAAAAAATAGCAAAAACTTTGAATTTCTTCAATCAGGTTTTAGGGTTTAAGATTAAGGGTTTTAATTGAATTTTAGAATATAAGTACCTAATATAATGTATGTTTGGTTAATGTAATTTTTTATTCTATGTAAAATTTAATTTACAATATTTGAAATAATGAAATAATTAATTAATTAACGTGTGGGTTTATTAAAAAAATTACATTTTAAAATATATAATATCCTAATAAAAATTATGTTAAATATTTTAAGTGGACATTAAATATAGTTGAAATTTTTTTTGAAACTCATAAATGATAAGAATTGTTCAATGGACCAATGCAAAATTCTTGGTATATGTACATGAAGGTATTGTAATATTGACCACATTGATGGTATATGGTCACTTCAATAAAGTTTTGATGTGTAATTGCAATACCCTCGTTGTAATGATAATATCATTACCTTTTACCATCAATGTGATTAACTTGACAACACCCTCATTTGTATCATAGTTTAGAATATTGTCACAATATGGTTTGGGTATTGTATTGCTTCTAGGTTTTGGTAAGGCTAAGTAATACCCATTTAAGTTTCAAGATGAATGAAAATATCCCAAGATGATGCAGGTATTACATTTAAACTCCATAACTTTGTTCAAATAAACCTTCTAACATTAATGTGAAGAACTTTGCAATACCTTCATTTCCTTGAATCAATATGTATGGTATCATATAGTGAGCATGGAATAAGTATTTTTAAAAACATTCTTTTGTTTCATGGTTGCAATATTATTACAAAATGATGTTGATATTGCTTGCTTTCTAAGTTTTGTTAAGGTTACGTAATAATTTTCAAAATTCCAAAAGATATGTTATGGAGCCCAAAGGTTTTATGGGATACCTTGAGAAAGGTAGTGCATGTGAATTGAATAGTTATGGGTAGGAGCAATACCCTTTCGATAGCCCAAACCAAAATAATTGAACCCATGATGTTTGCAAATCACCCCAAATAAGGTTTTATTTTCCTTTTAGATTTTGGTATGGCTATGCAATACCCTTCTAGGTTTCAATAGAAATGTGATGGAACTTTTTAAAAAATTAATATACCCTAAGAGAAGTATTGCACATGCATTGTGCAATTTTAAGCACAAGCAATACCCCTCCAATAACTTAGACCAAATTAATGAATCCATAATGTTTACAAATTACCCTCATGAAGGTATTGCATTCCTGTAGGTTGTTTGGGCAATGCAATACCCCTTTAAGATTTCTTAGATATGTTATGGAACCAAAGGAATTTTAATATACCTTAATAGGGGTGTTGCATGTGCATTGATTAATTATGGGCATAAGCAATACCCTTCCAATAGCCTGGACCAAAATAATTGAATCCATGGTGTTTATAAAATACCTTCATGAAGGTATTGTTTTCTTTCTAGGTTTAAACTTGTTATTTTTCAAGGTAAAGAAAGGTTTTTTGGTTTGAGTGCAAGATTATAATCAATTTTTTGATAATTTCATCAAAGATACATATAAGAATATGTGAAGGTGTATTTTAAACTATTAACACAAGATGTTGTGAAATGAAAGTAAAATGCTTTAAATAAAATATATAAGTGACACGTGTTACAAAAATGTGCAAAAAAATGATGAAGTCCAAAACAACCCCACCCTAAAATGGGGAACATGTCATAATGGTAAATATGTGGTTACTTCAAAGATAAATTTCTACCTTAAATCTTGAAGACCAAAATAATACCTTGATAAAAACTAGGATAAACTATGGGCAATCTATATCATTATTAGAGGGGGATGGGATTCCATTGGCCTTTTTGTATTGTGCGAATGCAACCTTTACATCATGGGCATGTTGACGCATAAAAACCCCATGATTAGTCAATGTTGCCTCCATAACATTAGTCACAAACACCTCCTTAATGGTGCCTTGAACCCTAAAACAAACAACACAATATAATAAATATTACATGTGAAACTTTAAACATGAAATTCAAATAAATTTGAATTTGAAACTTATTAGCCATGAATCATTTCTAAGTCATGGTATTGCGTAAGGAGGCCAATCTCCTTATGCCCCATCGTCATACTAGATGCAAATTTCCAATCATGTTCCATCTAAACGCCTTTAAGTGCCTTTACATATTTGGCTTGATTCACACAAATGACACCTCCAAGGTCTTCATCACATTTTAGTTTGGCTTGCACATTGAATGGGATGGACCCCACACCCCATGCAATCATGCTTAAAAGCCGAAAAATGTGGCAAAAAACTTTCATAAGTGTGGGGCTTAGGCACCTCATGTGTGTATTGTAAATTAACTTGGAGCCTATCCCACTCCGTGAGTGTGTGTTTTTTAGCCCTAACAATAGCCTTTTGTTCATTGCGATGGAACCATGCCAAAAGGTTGCTCAAGACCAGCACACTCATGGCCACATGATTTTGATTCCTTTGACCTTCTTCCCAAGTAGATGGGTGTTCAGGCTTGTTTAGCTCCATAACCACATTGTGGTGCGCATGTAAATGTCGTACCAAGTTGTACTTGGCCGTATAAGATGCATCACACCCATCAATCTTACAAGAAAATTTGGGCCCATCCCTTGCCCAATGGACACCATTTAAGGCAACCGGGGGAGGGGCAACCAAATCTTAAATCAAAAGACTAAACTAAAAAACCTAATGTGAAAATTAATATTTTAGACGAAGATTATCCCTTTCATGATGAAGGTATTACATAGACAGATAAAATATTGTAACACACAATGAGGGTATTGCATAAAAAGATATTTAAAAAAAAAACACGAAATGGGGGTGTTGTTAAAAACTAATGTTGAAAGTTGCACAAAATGAAGTTAATCTTAAAAATAACAATATCATTTACAAAACTTTAAGGTATTGCCTATATATTTAGACCAAAAACAAATTCCCCACGCACCTTTTCACATGGAAAAGGAAGGTAAGGCAAAGGTTTTAAGACCACACTTAAGGAAGATATTGACGCACTTCCAACTCCTTGAGGGATTCAAATGTGAGTCCCAAACAGAAAATAACGGAAGAGTAAGGAATCAAGGCATATTCTTTGGCTCATAGCATTTTAGAGGGGTAGAGGGGCGTGCTGGAGCTACGGGATGCGACTAGGAAGAATTGACAAGCTTCACTTACTCACATGGGCCTGCACAAAACCAACACAAAGTGGTTAGTGCATAATTGGAGCACTTTTGGTGCTAGGACAAACAACGAACAACTTGGACTCATAAGACTCACCACGGCCCGAACTTGGGGGAAGCCACCACCTTCCCCCTTATAGTATACTCAGTGGCTACCCACAGGGCCCACATCCAAATGACTTTTTGTCCCGGGACTCCCAAGTCCCAAGTGGGAGTCCCGAAATTGCCAAAGTTGGGACTTCCACAACTTTGGGGCTCTATAACTTTGTGTGCAGACCTCTGATTGAGATGAGGTCTAAAGCAAAGTAGGAGTCTTCGTCAAGAGCTTTCCAACGATGTGTTGCACGCCACCTACACGCAAGGAAATCGGGTCAATTTTTTACTTTTAATGGTCGGGAGTCAAATTGTTAATTTGACTCCCGACCTTTCTTTTGGCCATAACTTGTGTTTTAGATGTCTAAATAGGAGATGCGAGCCCATTTTATACATCTACGTTCTAAGAGCTTTTCAGTGATATAAAGAATTTTTCTAACCATTGAGTTTTGACCCCTGTAATTTCCCTTTGAAAATTTAAGAGTTCACTGGGACTCCATCTTCCAAAATGTTGTTTTGGGAGTCTGAAGGTTCATTCCCTCACATTTTTCACACTCCTAAGAGCATGCGATATGAGTCTTGGGCTTCCCTCTTAGCGCACAACCTTGCGAGCCCTTTGCCATGGTCGTGAGCTAGGGTTGCGACAGATATTGTAATCACAAATTTGACCAAAAAAAACCCCACCCATCCTTTCCACTTGGGAGGATGGGTGAGGCAATAAATTATAATAATAAATGAAATTCAATATGTCACCTCCATCAATATGTGCATGAGGTTCAACATCTTCATTTGCATTCTCTCACTTTGGCACTATAGTAGTAGGAATTATGTTTTCTTATTCTTCTATCATCAAAATAATTATCTCCAAATCCATTTCAATTTTATTATCATTTACTGTAGATGCTTCCGCAACTTCTTCCCATGCTTGCACTTGCTCTTCAACAATCCCATTTGGAACCAATGCAACCACATCTTCAACACCCGCTTGTTGTCCCATCGCCCTTGCCTCTAAATTTCCTTCATTCATGACACCTCCCATGCCATCTATTTCACCATTCTTTGCTTTCTTTCGAATTTCCATTTAACAAAAACACAAACACCAAAATTTTTTAAATAAAAATATAGCAAAATAAAAAAAATCAATTCGCAAGCCAAAAATAATTCTTGGTGCTTACAAAACAATGCCAAGACCACACTCGTTGTTTTTTTTCGCTTGCAAGACCATAACAAAATGACAACAAATAGTTGCACAATTCATTATCATTCTTTTGTTCTTGCAAAACGAAAGTAGAACAATGATGAGTGGCTCAATTGTTTGTTGTCGTTCATTTATTCCTAAAACATCATAACATAATGATGTCATAACATAATGTCGACAAATAATGTTCATTATCGTTTTTTTTTGCTTGCAAGACCATAGTAGAATGATGACAAGCAACATTCATCATTGTTTTTTCCTATCTGCAAAACCATAGCAAAACAATAATGAGTAACGTTCGTCATCACTCACTTTTGCAAGACAACAACATAATGACAAGTTGTTCTGTTTTTTTTTGCTTGCAAAACAATAGAAGAGGATGACAATGGCACGATGACAGTGTCGTTGTCATCTTCTTCATATTAAAAAAGAAAAGAAAAAGACAAATCATCTTTTTATTTGTAACAAAAAGAAAAGATAGAAGAAGATGACAATGACATTGTTGTCATCTTCTTCGCAACAAAAAAAATGCAAAAAATAAGAAAAGGAGGAAAAGAAGGGAGCTTACCTTCAAGCTCCCACTTCTACCACCACCTTGAAGCTCCTCTTGTTGGGGCACTCCTAAAGCTCGTCAACCTTTAAGCTCGTGTGGATTTTGCACTCCTGAAGCTCTGAGCTAGTCAAGCTCTCCCTAGGTTGAAAGCTTTAGTGATGGAAGTGAGTGCAAAAGGAGGTGGGTGGGGAGGGGGTCAAGAGCATGAGGGAGGTAGTTGGGTTGGTAGGAAGAATGGGGGTACGTGGGTTGCGGTATGTAGGAGCTTCCCAAAAAAGAACTTGGGGTCAGGGGTGGGCCAAACAAAAAGTGATAAAAAAAACTGTTCCCAGAAAAAAAAAAAAAAAAATTGAGCTAGGGAAGAAAATCTAGCTGGGGAAAAAGGACCAGAAGGATAAATAAATAAAATACTGACCAAGTAAACTGACCCCTGGGGGACAGTTTCATTCCATCCATGAAATCCCAGAACGGGAATTTTTGGATGGTGAACTGGTGGGTGCTGGGTCACCCAAGCCCTCTTATAATAAAGTTATCCATAAAGTCACCCTCCGTTTCACCTCTGCTTTGGTCCCCTATCCCCTCTTTCAGTGGTATCCGCAATGTAAGAAAATTTTATTAAATCTGGGTATGAAATGCTGAAACTCAGCATTTAATGCACAAGATTTGAGAGTAATTATAGTATTGTACAGATTGAAAATATATGAGGCCAGGGAAGGCACTCTGGAAAAAAGGAAACACGGGATGAAATTTCCTTTTGTAAAATTTTCACTCCCAATTACGGGTTTGATGCCCTACTATGCCCAAACTGGCCGTTCTCGCCCCCTAATTGCCTGATTTTATGGATAACTCTAATGCTATGGTCTCACTCAGTGTTTAAGACTTGCAACTAACATAGCCTTAACTTGAACAATGCGTAACAGAGAATCATAGCACCACAATTTCTAACATTGCAACTTTCAAAACATTATTTCAACATGTTCACACATGATGTAAAATAGTAAGCTTTTGGAACACAATAATACACCCAACTTGATAAGCTTATTGGCACCCCAAGTCAAGCTCATTGGTAGAGAGGCAAGTAAAGAGTTTCACTTGCACACCAGTTTAGATATTTTCCCATTAGTTTAAAACTTTAGTTAACTTTGCCTTTCTACTTTGAAATCTAGTTATGACAAACACCCTCTGTTTATCCTCATGTCACAGACCTGACATTTTCACCTTCAATCTCCAATTTGGCTGACACCTAAACCATGCATAAGATTCTGGGAATATGATCAGAAATTCAAGTTTACCATTGATGTAAAGAAAGCTGTGAGTTATGACAGAAACGCCATGGATAAGAAGGGCATATAAGACATAGGCCCAAGTTAGAGAGCAAGAAAAATCTCAAGAATTTTGGGGCAGTCTCCATGAATGACTGATATAAGACAGGATTTTCTCTAGTCACTCCATGAACATGCACAGAAGCTAGAGCTGCTTACAAACTTGCTGTTTTGAGTAGCACCAAACATTGAAACGAAGCTGAGTTCTTTCCCATGTCAAACAAGATGATTCTTTCTTCTCAGGATTGCAAACAGAGAATTGGTTTTAAAAACTCCAGGACTTGTAAACACACCTTAGTCAGGTTTCTTGTAATAAACCTCTCAAACAACAGTTGCAGTTGTGGATGGTCTGTGTACACTTTTTCTCCATTGGTGACTTTTCCATTGCACCTATTACACAGCTATCATACAAGCAGGCTGCATTGAACTGGTAAGCTCTTTCTCTCCCTCATCACACTACTTCAAAATTCTCAACATGCAGATGACCTTTATACCCTAATTCTCTCACAGTTCTCTTTGGCAGAAGATCCTTTCAGGTGGTACCTTGCTGCTGGACTTATATGAATGGTAATGACCAAAAAGTAGTACCCAGCAACTGCTACAGAAACCACCACTCCAAAGGGAGAAATCTAGCTTACAACAATGATAGATCTGATGTTGCACAGTAGTCCCACCGTGCATTGAACCGCAACCAATAGTACATTCCCAGCAACCAACATCCACTCTACACTCACTTCCACTTAGATTCACATGTCGCAACAATTTCTGCATCATGGAATTTAAGAAGCACAGTGATTTCATCAGCGCCTGGACAGCAGGATTTGACATGTGAAATGAAAATCATGATAAACCTGATTTGGATACAAAAACATCAGTTATAAAAGTTGCACAGTTTGGAGATGCAACTTGGCAAAATGCCACCAAGACTGTATGAAGCCCTTTACATTGGCAATCCTAATCTTTCCATCTTTACAAGCAGGACAAAGAAAGCCACAAAACATCTTGAGCAATATGATGGCAGCAAACACCCAGGAACAAAACCCATGTGAGAGTGATCTATCCAAGGCTGAATAAAATTCAGTTAGACCAGAATGCCTTCAGATATTACACAATATTCATGCCCAGTCAATATGCCTTAACTGCACACCGACCATCATCGGCACATGGTCCAAATTGCAACAGACAATGAAAACAATTATTGACTATTTTTATGAACAGAACTGTTCACAAGGTTACTGTGCAATTGTGAGGTATGAAAATCTTAGGCCACATTGAAGGAATTGGCAACCCCTTCAACAAACTTCTTTGATCCCTTGAACCACCTTTTGTCCCCTGCTTGTGCCTTCAATAGATAGAGCTTGCCATCTGAGACTGTGCCAACAATGACCTGATGTCTTCCTCCTTCAGTACCATCAGCAGTCCGGGTGAGCACATTAACCTTGTAATAAGGCTTTCCATTCACCTCCGTGGCTGATGACTCCAGCACTGCAGCAGTTGATACAGCATTGTCCTTGAAACCTCCCTGCAATTTTCAAATCCCATATGTCTCCCAGCAGTAAATCTCTCCATGAGGTGACAATCAAATCATGATTAGACACCAGGGAAAAAGTGCTTAGAAAATTGGTTGTAATGAGGGAGAGTGACAACAACAAGCTCACCTCTGACTGTGTCAGTCCAGAATAGCTTTGTTTACCGAGCAGGTATGATACCTGCACACAGACCATGCAGAGCATATTAACCTTGTGAAAAGCTTTGAACAGAACCTGAGACTCTCACTCTGAATCTCAAGAGTAGCGCCAACCAAATTGGTTCCTAGAAAATCGGACCCTGGACCCTCGTCTAGAGTGGGCCTGAGTGTGCCTGAGTTAGAAAAAAGATGAAGAAGCTTGATTGAATATCAAGGAAAGCAAGAAATGCCCACTTCTTCCAAGAACTTCTCTGGTGATCCGTAGTCCTTGATTGAAGTCTTGGAACTCGGGGTAACAGACACCGTGAAGTTGCTCACAGAATCGAAGTTGTCCTCGTACTTGAGAATCTGCCCGGGGAATTCTCTCTCTGAACTGGGATTCCACTTTGCCGGAACCTCGAGCTTGAAGCCATCAAAAGATTTCAATACGAAACCGGTATCCACTTTCGGGGTTCCAAAGATATTGGCTGGCCATCAGAAGAATCGCACGGCAGCAGCAGAGCCAAAAAGAAAAAAGAAAAAGAAAAAGACATCACTGCGAGTCTTTTTCGCCTAACACTCTACAGGGAAGGCAATGAATGATCTCAGCAATCAACAAAAGAGCCAATTCATGTCAGGACCGCGCTTCTTACCACTCTCGCCATACGCGGCATTAGCAGGGGCAGCTCGGGAACCGGCAGCAATGACACCAGCCAGGAGTGTAAGCGCTAAGCGACGAGGGAGGGCTGCTGGCGAAGAAGAAGCCCCAACGGAGGAGCTAGCATCTTGGTCCACTTCCATTTTAGCACGGCAGCACAACCTACTAACAGAAGATTTGCCATTGAAGAAAACAGCGACAGATCTCGCGGACGGCGCAGCCACAGAAGCTCCATTCAGCACTCCACTCTTGGACGACGCCAGAGCCGTCACGCTCGATGAAACCCCGGTCATACTAGTACAAGAAGACGCAGCCATGGCACCACCTAAAACCGAAAAAAGAAATAAAAAAACCGAAAACCGACCGGGATTTCTTGCTATTGCACACGTTCAGAGTGCAATGCAACCCGGAATTAAAAGAAATGGCCCGCTGCAATCACCAGTCGTAAAGAACTTACTATGCGCAGCAACAGTAGCAGCAGCGACGAGAGCGAAGCGAGCGACAAGAAGAGAGCGGAAGAACCAAAGGCCTGGGCTTGCTTGCTTATCCAGAGACTCGACCAATCAGAGCTCGAGCCAGATAAGGAATGAGCTGCGCCCATTGGATGCTCACATCCGTTCGGAATGTATCATTGGTCAGCCTAAAATTCAACTACATCCGTTAGATCGGGATGATGATGCGCGCACTACGAACGACCCTTGCCCCAACCTTCATCCACTAGTGTTTAAAGTTTAAACCCTAAACATTTGAAGCTCTACGACGACATCGCTCGCGCGCCTCGCGCGATCTTTCTGTCGCGCAAGTTCGCAGCAACCGAAGTGGATTTATTTCCAGGATTTGTTCCATGTGCTTAGGCCATGGAACTGAGCATTTAGTGTTTAGGGTTTTAATTTTGAGCATATTGGGGATGCTGTTTTCATTCTGTCGAGAATTGAAAAGTGGATTTGCAGCCCTGTTGCTAGACGACAAGAGTGAGATGTTGCAGTAGTTGCAAGATGATCTAGATTTTGGGCACTTCAACTTCAATACTGGATATGCAATAGGCGGAGGAATTCCCAGCACTACAGGCGGGGAGGAAATGGTTTTTCAAGGTTGGATATCTGCAAATTCAGCAGATTATAAGCTCGCACGGACTTCACATCCGTTCATGGTACGCAATCCGCTTACCTCAAAAGCCCCATCACTTACATTAGTGTAGAAGTAATTCTGTTGAGAGTTTGATAGAAAGGTACCAGTTCCATCTGGCACACAACTCCATCTCTATCTGCTTTCTGTTTCCAACATCACTTTCTTCTTCTTCTTTTTCTGTTGTACTTTCATGACTTGTGAGAGTGTTCAGTGACACATCCTCCCCTTCTCATGCTTAACTTGATACCTTAATGATTCTCATAATACCAAAAAAAATAAAATAAATGAAGGAATGGGGCTGGTTCTTAGACCTCTATGAGAAAAATGGAACCGGCAGTTCTCAAAATTGTGAGAACCACCAAACATTGGTTTATTAACACCAGTGTCACCAAATACAGTGTTAGGGTTTTGAGTGTTTAGGGTAAAACTTACAATGTTTTTTTCTTGAATTTGAATATATACATACTTTTTTGAGTCTAACATATGAGAAATGCATACATACATACATGAAATGGGCAATGAATGCATGAGATGAGAATTTAAGTACAAATGTAAAACAACAATAGTATCAGGTTTGGCAATTTTTTATTTTTTTTCTAATGCAAAAATTTCTACCAATTACTTGCATGAAATGCTAGAAGTTCAGGAAATTACACGCTTGTTCATTATAGTTCCATTATGTATTGCAATTCATTTAAATTGTTAAATAATTGAAGTGCTTTTGAGTTCATAATCAAGAATTATGCGATGAGGAAAGGAAATTGTGTAGTGGTTCTTTTTCAATGAAATCTTTTCATCTTGACATTTAGTGGAATGATTAACCATCATTGTTCAAAAACTTTATTTTGACAATATGTTAAATTGCAATTTTCATGAATTATCATGATTATTGTTGAACTTGATTTTGAAAAATAAAATAATTATTTGGCATCTAAATGCCAAACCAAATAAGATTTCACAACAGTTTATTGATAAAGAAATATTGTTCGATTAAAAATGCTTTGTATACTATTTGAAATCTCTTCAACATTCAACACATCCATGCTTGTACATGCGATCAAAAAGAATTTCCTTGAATTGTAAACAACAACAAAAAAAAAAAGACAACATCAAATCCTTTTTTTTTTGGTTAATCTATTTCACTGTTTTGAATAAGATCAAATGTTTTTCAATTCCTTTATTTGTGAAGGCCACAATGATTTGAGTTTTTTGTTTTGCAATTCAAGGACTTCTAGTCCATAAGATTTCCACAAAGAATGCATTGCAATTTCTTATTGCAACACAAATAATCATAAGGTTAATTAAAAGATGTTTTATGTTTCTAATTATATTATTTTTCTCAACATTTAAAAGATATTTTTTTATTGAAGAAATTTTGCTTGTAATCATACCAAAGAAATTCACTTAGTATCATTGTTTTTCCTTTTTTATTTATGTTCTAGTACAATTTTGAACAATGTTATTCATGAACATCTAATGAATTTTTTTGCTTTCTTTAATATTTAATAAATCCATTATTATTTTTGATGACCAATACACATATTCATGGACTTCCCATTGTTGGTATTTTTAAATGTTAGGAAAGTTTTTATTTTCAAACATACTAATTGGTACTTGCATCAATTACTTTTAACATTTCACATCAACTTCATATTGGTGTTAATGTGAAATTGAATGATCGCACCTTTGTTTATATAATATTCAAACTAAAATATAAAAGTAGACAATATGGGATAACTTTTTCAAGTTGCAACTTCAAAACTTTCATAATGCCTCTTTTCTTAATTTTTATACTTTTAAACAATTCAAGTACATAATTCACTATTTAATTAAATAATCATTAATTAAAATGATTAAAATTTTAGAATATAAACTACACATTAAATATAATAAGTAATAATAAAATTATTTAAATAGTTAATAAAATGTTAATATTTAATAACTATTTATCTAGTATTCCACAACTTGTCAATAAATATTTGGATATTAAAAAAAATTACTTTTTAATAAAATCTAATGGATTTATAGATAATATAATTAATGCAAAAATATAATTATCATATTAAAAATAATTATTAAAAATTGAAACAATGAACTAATAATTGCTGTTGGAAAATAAATTTTCACACAAATTATTCATTTAAAAAGTAACATTGAATTAAATACTCTAGTTATAATTTATTACATTAATTGTTATAAAAAAAAATCTTTGTCAAGTGAATTTATTTTCCAGTTGATAACTAAAAACTATGAAAACAATAATCTACTAAACATATATTAATATTTTTTAATTACAGCAATATCATTATAAATTATTTATCATAGATAAATAATTACAGAATTTTTTTGCTAAAACCTTATTGTATAATAATTCCAAAAATTATAATCATTACAATAATTGTTCTGACTACATTTTAAAATTTCCAAAAAAACAAATTCAGATTTAAAGTTATAAGTTACAGATTGTGAGTATTTATGTTCAATTAGAAATAATTATGAAATTTCTATAATTAATTTCTACCTAAAATAATTAAAATAATTTCAAATTAATCTGGCAATAATTACAATAGTTTATTTATTTTATTTTAAGAATAAAACTTATATAATATTAAAAATTACGATGCAAATATAATTATTTAGTGGAAATTATAATTAATAATTTTTTTTAGTTATTCATAAAAATGATATATTATGATCAAATAATTACAAGAAATAAATATTTTATTATATTAAAATCCATGTAGTTATGTTCATAACACTGATTACTTTAATTGAAATATGAATATTTTAAAACTTAAATAAGAACTAGATTTTAAATTTAAAAATTAATTATTAAAATATTTTAGTTCTAATTTATTAATAGATTAAATGATTATAATGATTTTTATATGACTACAATAATATTATTATTTATATAGAATTTTATCTAATAAATAAATAACGAATAATACATACCATGATTTTATTATATTTTTGTTTTTAAATACAATGATTACAACAACATTGTTCATTATTTTAAGATTATTATAAAATTTTGAAATAAATATCTTACCTATAGGACATAATTTCGCAATTATGATACAAACTTTATTATTATTATTAATACATAAGTGCTGTAAATACAATATTTTTTTAATGATTGACAGTTATCATTTCAATGAATGTGAAGCTTTATGTTCTAATATTTTTTATTCATTTTATTTAAGCAATAATAAATAATAAGTAAAATAAATTTAAATTTTCACGAAAACTTATTCTAAAATTTTATCACATAAAACATTTATATATTGTAAGTACATAATCAAACATTCTAGTATATTGGAATGTAATTCTTACAATAATATAAACTCAATTAAGTAAATAAATTTGAGTGGTAATATTTTATATACATAAACCTAAAATTATGAATATTTATATTATAAATTTTGTGTCTATTATAATAAAATTTTAAATAAAATAATTGTAATGATGTTACAATATTTATATAATAATTAAATTTAATCTATATTATTTAAATTTATTTTTTATAATAATTTATGTTGGAATATGTTTAGATTATTTAAAATTATAATTAATTTAATGTAACAAAATTAATATAATTATAATATTAATACTAATGATTTTAATTTTAATAAAAACATTATGAATATTAAGTTGAATCATAAATGAAATTATTATTATGATTGATATATGTAAACATTTTAATTGCACCAGTACGCTTTCAAATAATGTGATTTTAGATGGTTGTTCCTAGACGATAAATCCAACTCATATATAGATGTAAACAAAATTAGTTGTAAACTAATTGTAAGTTAGTCGTAGGTGACTCGATTAATGTTATCATTATTTCACACTAATTGCATAAAACAAAAATTTAGTTGCAAAATAGTCATAAAGTAATTGCAAATGTGGTGGTCATATATTGATTAATTTCTTGTACTGATGAATAGTGGGTTGATAAAACGATAATTTACATTTTTGTGTGAATTATAGTTTAATAGTATCGTTCTTTTGGGTTTCATAATTGTTTATTTTATCTAGTAAGTTACTTTTAAAATATGTAATAATGTTATTTATTTTTTAATAAAATTAAAACACCAAAGCTATTGGATCCTAAAAATATGAAATTGAATTATGACATATATATATTTAAATTAAATGAATTAGAAAAACAAATATTTTCGCATTATTTAACATTTGCTCAAATTTGGTACTGTAAGGTTATAGACAATATAATATAAAAACAAATATTATTAATGTTTCGTCCATTATCAGTTATACTTAATCAATATTACGTTGTATTTTTTATGATGAAACAACAATTATTCTATCATTAAAAAATGAATGGCATATAAATCATCATATTTATTAGGTAATGTCCGTCCAAACCTCATTATGTTGACATTACATGATTTTTTTAATATGAAAATTTTAAAATAGCAATTCATCCACAATAGCTTTTGATGAAGATGATGATAAATTATGTGATCAGAATAATGCAAATATATTTGAAGAAGAATATTTGAAACATATTAACATATATAATTGTGTAAAACATATTATATCTGGAACAAATAAATGATTACTAAAAATGACGTAATTATAACACTAAGCAAAGATTTCAAACTATTGACCTTTTTTTCAAAATCCTCATTATGAATAATTGATTTTTCAACATTGTTTTTTAGACAATTTTGTAACAACTAAGGAACAAAAATGTCTTATCAAATGATTGTTCAATAAAAACTTTTACATAAAAATCATAATTTGGCCACCCATATACCAAATTTGAATGTTATTTTACATTCTGATTTGCGATATATAGATATTTCATTATTACATATTTCATCTAATTATTTAAATTAGTTAATAGAAAATGTCTTTTTAATGATTTGAAAATTAAGCTCGCAACATCTTTTGTTACATTATCGATGCTGAAAATAAATGATTTTTTACTAAAATGTTTATATGATTGAAATAATAAAAATTTAGGACTTCACATTTTTTTTGACAAATTAAAACGCAAACATGTTGCATGTCTTATACAATCTGATCCTCTTACATGTGCATGATATTATGATCATCATATAAGATATTTTTTAACATTATTTATAAAAGATAATTCCATTTGTTGGCATTTATTAAGTTTTTATTTGTTGCGAAAATTTTAACTTGTGGAATCAACATGACCATGCATTTTTGTGGGTTACAAATGTCCCATTCTATAATTTGGAATCAAATAATGCAATTGACAACTTTGTAGATAAATATATCTCATATGATAATTAATAAATTAACACTTAATTTTTCTGAAGTTTAAACACATAACCCTGACCCTAACTTTGGACTTACGACTAAGGCAAAAGCTTACAAAGGTGTGGGTAAAAAATGAAGCCCATGGATTACATTTCATGCTTTTGGGAGTGTAGGAGAGTGTGAGAGATTGAACCTTCACATTTCAAGTAAACTTCCACTTTGAAAATTAGATTCCTAATGAATTTTTCATTTTTAAAAAAAAAATTCAGGGGTTGAATTGAATTGAATTGAAAATTTCTTTTTACCATTGAAAAGCTCTTAAAACATAATGTCTGAAATGGGCTCACATGTCCCATTTGAATAGTTAAAACATAACTTATGGCCAAAATAAAAGTCGGGAGGTAAAATGCCAATTTGACTCTCAATCATTAAAAATTGGAATCGATGTGATTTATTTGCATACTAGTGGCATGTAATATATCATTCAAAAGATTTTGACAACTGATACAACTTTGCTTTCAACTTCATTTCAATCATAAGTATGCAAAAAAAGTTATGGGCCTCGAAAGTTGAAGGAGTATCAATTTCAAGATTTTTGGGACTGTCAACTTAGAAGTCTCGGGACAAAATGAGATTTGAGTGCAACTTTTGTGGCTAGGCACAAAGAATAGTATAAAGGGGATGGTGGTGGCTTCCTTCAAGTCCGAGCTTTGGTGCGTCTTGTGAGTTCATGTATGCCTGTTCGTACATCAAAAATGTTGTAATTACACACTAACCAACTTGTTATTTAGTTGGTGCAAGTTTGTGCGAATAATTCACCCACTTGTCACTCATCTTCGTCTTTATTCCCGAGCTCCAACACACCTTTCTACCCTTGAAATGCTACGAGTTAAAGAATGTACCCAAACTATTTCTTATTATCATATTTTTACCTTTGAATTCGTAGTCGAATTTGTCAAGGAGTTTGGGGGTGCATCACACATTGTCACATTAATATTTATAAGGAAAAAAATCAAGTCATTTGTCAATTTAGTTTTTTCATGGCCTTGTATGGAAAAAACACAATTTTGAACCATCCCCAATGGAATCTTTAACTCTTTCATTTAGGTGAAATTAATAAAGGAAAATTTGATAAATTTAATAAAATTGATTAAAAATAATGTTTATGTCATTTAACACAATATTAAAATTATTTTCTATAGAAAATGAAACATACATTAGCACATTATAAATATATTTGAAAACTAATAGTTTTTTTACAAAGATTATGTACAAATATATGAACAAATCCCTTTCGTATTCATGTTGAAAATCTTTGGCAAACAAATACAAACGTTTAATTCATATTTGACTCATAATTTGCAACTAGTTATTGCACATTTTATCCAATATAAATAAATAGAATGATGACAAAAGAATTGAAAAATATAATTATTAGCTTTAATGAAAATAAAATTGAAACAGATACATTACAAAAAATCATGATTATTGAAACCACACTACCCTACAACTACAATTCAAAAAACAATTCATACACAACTATTGCATAAGTATCCTTTGGTATTATAATTATTGTGCAATTATCCTCAAAAGTGTGTATTAATAAATCAATTGTCACATCAAAAAAATTAGTTAGTTGTATTACAGTTACAAATGATTTGAAAATGAATTTTTTATATGATAATTTATATATATCATATATACATATCACTAGTAGAAATTTGTGATTTTGTAACCAACGAATTTGCGACTAGTTGTGAATATTTGACATTTACAACTACTGTTGGTTATATCTACAACTACTGTTTGTATTTGAAACCGCTTGCAATTACTCTATGATTAACTTACGACTAATGGATTATTTTATCCTTTCATTTGGATAACTTTCATTATAATTTTCATCCAAGAAGACCCCTCTACTTACCAGTAGTTGCAAATGTCACTACATGAGTCATAACCCTGTGAATATTCCAACCAATTTTTGCATGTGGAGCTTTGCTTTTAGAAATGCAACCAACTTTCATAGGCCTAAAAACTTGTAAGGTTGTGTGTCTTGAATTTTTGAGCAAATTGAGGTCCAATGGATAACCAAACCCTAGTCCATGTTGAACATGCATGCTAGAGGTTTCATCTCTCTACAATAAGCATGCACATGCTGATGTAGAAGCAACATCTACAAGAAATGAAATGGTAGCATTGAGAAAAGAGTATGAAAACCAGGTTTGTGTTGTTAGGTACTTTGGCTGATGAATGCTTTATTAGTTAAGGTCAATGTCACAACATCAAGAAAATTGGATGTGTGAATGACATTTTTTAGATTGTTGTATAGAATGTATCCTTATTTTAAAAACACTATTTGCAGTGTAAGGAGATGCGGGCTATACTTACAAGAAATGTGGAGTTTTCTCAAACTATCACAATCTACTAGCAAAAGCTTCGAGAGAATTCCATGAAGTTACAAGCCTCTGAAGAGCTTGGCCTCCAGCAAAAATTTGAATTACAGTCTTTCTTCTTCTTAATCAATAATCAAGGCGTTGTGTGATTTCCTTGGATAACTTCTCGTAAAAAGCGCAATTGTAAAAAGAGAAATGAGACTAGAAAAATCCAAAATTTGTACATACAACAATAATTTTAAAATGGTGTTTACACAGGTGGCAATGTTGGAGAAGGAAAAAGCTAGACTGGTTATGGGGCAGAAGACAGCCAGTGATGAAGTGGCATCACTATCTATGTGTGTTCGATAGTTGCAGGTGGACACCCTTTTCTCATGTTCAACATGTATGTGAACTCAAGCACAATAGTTGACATGTGTCTCCACATGGTTGGAGTTTGGATCCACCAAAATAGTTGCAAATTATAGTCGCAAAATGATGCCTCGTATACATTATGTATCACCTGGCCCCATCGGATGAAACCTTATATATTACATTTAGGCTTCATCCACCATCTAATGACGTCATTATGATGTAATTGATTTTTGCAACTATTTGTCGTTTGCGACTTGTCTTATTTGAATGCTAGCAAAATAGTTGTAAACTGTTGCTTTCGACTAAAAATCAGTCGTAAACACCAGTTATAAATCAAGGGATTTCTACTAGTGTATGTAATCAATCATGTTTGATTTTTTTAGGAGTTGCATTATAATTGCATGTGGAAACTACTTTTAAAATATCATAAATGTGCCACTAAAATAACTATTATGTTATAATAATGTATAATATACATACATGCGATCATGCCATGTGTCGACATTTTTACCATCGACTATGGGACATATTTATAACTAATTTTTTACTATGATTTCCATTAATATAATTAGTACAACCACAAGTGCACCACTATTAAAATATTATTGTTCAATTATGTTATAATTATAAAAAATGTTTAAAACATTATTTCGAATAATTAATTTACATATTTAATTGTCATATAATTATTCATTTAATTATATAACTTACATAATGAAAAACAAACACAAAATATGTGGGAATTTTTTTTATAGTTACAACTAATAAATAATCAAAAGATTAAATCCATATGTTTTGGTTTTGAATTCCATGTTAGAAACTATATAAATAAGTCTTATTCTCTTATGTTTTCACAATTAAATACATGTGCCATTTTGGAATGAGTTTATTTTTAAAAGAAAAACAAAAAATAAAAAAAAGAAAATTTCATGGCTATTTTTTAGTTCATTTAATAATGTGTTTTCTTACATACTTACCAACTTAGGTAAGTAAATAGGTCCTACTTGTCTACCTACCTATGTACTTAAATAAGTAGATTTAAAGTAAATTTGTAGGTATGTAAATCTTAAAACCTATTAACCTACCTACCTATGGTTATGTATATCCTATCTAACTACTAAAATAAATATTTATTTTTGTTATTTTTCAACATATAATTAATATTGCATGTGTCATAATCTCAGACCATCATTAACAATCATAGTGGACAATGGAGATCAATATTTTAAAAAAATAAAAATTTATGTCCAAAAATCTTCATAATGCCATGTGTTAAATTTTAATACATGGATGACAATTAATGATGTCATCATGAGGTCATGGGTGTAGTTATAATGGAATTACACAGTCATTAAGAATGAATTTTTTTAACATTGTTGTAATTGAATTATAATGAGTTACACCATATATATGATGAGTTGCAATTTTGCAAATCATGTAACTTGTCCATTAGCACTCACATCGTATAAATACAACAAGTTGCAAGTGGTCATTATAACTCAAAAATTGAGTTGCAAGGCCAATTGCAAAAGGCCCTTTTTTTTCATAGTGATATTCATAATCAAAAGATGGGAAATGTTTTTTTAATGTTCAACAAGTGTTAGCACAACTAACTGCATATATTGTGTTGTCTACACCATTGTACCATGCATCTAGAACATTTAAACTCATTAATATATGCACATTACAAGAATTGCATTGTATTAAAAAATGTCACATCATTAAAACACTTACTTTATACATTACATATATTATGTGTATGTTAATCATTGATAAATACATCAAAAGACCTAACTATTTATCTAATATTCCGTTCATTGAATTTGCTCCAAATTATGACATTCTAAATCTTAGGAAAAAATGGAAAACATTTTAGATAATTCATTATGTGCATTATAATGAACATTGAGACCCAAAAAACTACTATAAAAAATTATTATTATTGCTTATTCCTTTTTTCGATAATGAACATATTGTCAAAGGTGACCATTCCACATGGAATGTGGCATATAACATGCATGGATTGCAGATCAATTTATTAAGAAAAACATTTTTATATGATTTTGATAATAATAATGCATACAACACATTGGGAAACATAAAATCACAAGCTTTTGAATTAATAACAAAAAATGACACTAACATAGGGATGAATAAATTTTTTAATGCAAATATTAGGTTTTCATTACAAAATGTTATTGATTGTACTAGAATGGAACCATATAACATTTGTAATGAATATATTTATTAACCCATTTGTCTCCACTATTTTTTATTCAACTAATATTGTTGTTCAAGACCAAATTATGCCTACCCATGAATTCCTTTCATTACTTCAAAAAATGAATAATGAACATTTTATATTTGATGATGTCATGTATAGAAAAATAAAATCCAAATGAATCAATTCATTTATTCATTACTAGAGCTGTTGGTATAAGTAAAATTTTCACATTAATGCTTTTAATTCAAGCTTTAATATTTTTTTACAATAGACATCTTCAATGAGTCCCTTTGAAAAAAAAACTTGAGTCATGGCATATACTAGAAAAACAACATTTAACATTGATGGAATTATAATTCATTCAAGTGTTTTCATACCATTTAATTGTAAAGATTTACCATCATTAAGTTCAAAATGATTAAATAATTTATTTTGAAATATGACTAATGATAATTAATAGTAATAGAAAAAATATCATTAATACAAAAAAAAAATATTGAAATTTATTAATTTCTTATTAAGTTCAATCAAACATATTCACACCATTTTTTTTGGAAATCTTGATGTAACTAGCACTAGGGATTTTTATCAAATTTAGCCAGTTCATGATGCGAAAAATTTCAAAACTAATGCAAACGACATTGATAGTTTAATTCCAAATTTTTGGAAGGAAAAAATTAAATGTTATGAATTGAAACAAATTATGCGCCAAAGTGATGAATAATTCATGAACATCTTAAATCAATTTTGAATTGCTACACAATTGCAATTAGATGTATATACCATAAATAATCAATGTTTTCATACACTACCAAATGATAAAAAATTTCCATATTTATTTTACATGAATGAAGCAAAAAAAAACATAATGAATCGACTTTCCTTCGAAATGAAGAGGATGTATTCATATTGTGTGCACAAGTTTACATCATAACACATGTTTTCAATCATTTCAATTACAAAATGATGCAAATTTCACAACATGACTATACATTCAGATGTTCAAATAAAGAAGAATATGTTGGTTAAACTTTGTGTTGAAAATTATGTAACACATGATGGTTTTGTAAATGGTGCAGATGAAATATTTCAAGGATCAACTATAGTATTCAATTCACAAAAATAAAAAATGCACATTTGTATGAACATGAACATGAAATACATCTTACATGGACACCAATATAACCCATATCCAAAGAGATTCAAATTGGTTCAAAGTCTTTTCACTTTATAACAAACACACAAATTCTCATTCTATTTACTGTTTACAATTTAACATTCGTTTGGGATCAGAGAGTCCATTCGACGAAAGGTAGATCATGGAGGACAGATTGTCCTTTGGTATTAGTAGCATGCCACAAACTTGGCCAGGGTGACTGTGTTCGTAGTCTGCATGAGCTCAACAAAAGTGCCAGTGTGGGTGAGGGGCAAGGCTGAACAAAAACGTTCCCTAACTTTATGTGTGTTTAGATAAACAGGGAGCAAGTGCTCTTCATCTTCAACCTTCCCCAAATCATAGCCTCAACAAAGCCTCTATGCGTATGGCACACCCTTCCATGCACCTAACACTACCTCAAACTGTGAGTTGCCACATCGAAAATGGGCCAAAGCTTTTCGTAGATGAACACAATTGATGTCACATAAGTAGCTTTCACTCTCGTACAACATACCTTTGAAACATAAGTATCTTATCTGCACGCTAGTCCCGATCTTGCAGTTGGTGAAGAGCTTTTCAATGAAAGTTAGCTGCATAATATGCTTCACCCTTTTTACATTCAACATTATGTGGGGAAAACCTAAAGGGGTGGGGCCTCAGCCTCCTGGTTGATCAAGAATCCTATAGTAAATCTAACATCAACAGGTTGCACTAATTATATTGTGGCCAGTTTAGCCATCCAAACTCCCATCTCTACGTTGTGCATGTTGCATGTCACAACCCCACTTTTGGAAGAGTGTGAGGATGACACTCACACTCCTGAAATGGGGACTTGGGAGTCTTCCAGGACTCCCAAAAATTTAGAGCTCCATTGCAGGGGCCAAAACACCTTGCCTTGAAGCGTTCTTCATGTCATTGGAAAGCTATTGAAGTGTAGATGTCGAAAATGGCCTTGCATGAGCCATTTGGACATTTGCAACACAAGTTAGGGCAAAAAGAAGGGTCAATAGTCAAATTGATAGTTTGACTCCCGACCACGAAAAGTCAGGAATCGACCCAACCTCGGTGTGTGCAGGTGGAGTGCGACACACCGTTGGAAAGCTCTCAAGGAGAGCTACAAGTTTACTTTAGACCTCATCCCGATTAAAGGTCTGAACAAAAAGTTATGAACTCACAAAGTCTCGGGAGTCTAAACCGGGACAGTTTCAGGACTTTTCCTTCGAAGTCCCGGGACAAAAAACCATTCGGATGTGGGTGCCGTGGAGTAACACAAAGAATACTATATGGGGAAGGTGGTGGCTTCCTTCGAGTCCAGGCTGTGGTGAGTTTTGTGAGTTTAGAGTTGCCCGTGACTTGTCCTAGCACCAAGGGTGCTCCAGAATGTGAACCTTGGTTGGCTTGATGCAGGTTTGAGTAAGTAACTAAAGCTTATCCCTCTTCCTAGTCCCATCCCGGAGCTTTAGCACGCCCCTCTACCCTTTTTAATGCTGAGGGCTGTGAGCATGCGTTCAAGTCCTCACAATTCCACTATTTTAGAAACCAAGGCCCATCTTGGGCCTAATTTGGGACTTGGGAGCACGTCATTGCACCAAAGCACTTGGATTTCTGCCCGACCTCTCACCCGTACTAGACGAGTCATATGTATATGTGTTGCCCTAGGAACCGTTTCTAGCGGTGATTGAGTAGTCTTTACCTAGAGCACATGAGTCATTGCAGGTTGAGGCACCGTTTCCAGTGACGGTTGAATCGGAGGTAGAGAACTTGCCACCTCTTAGGGCTAATTCTTGAGTAATCATTTTTTCATGGATCCAGCCCAACATTTCTTTCCTGTAGCGAACATAGCGAGTTGGGCTTTTCATGTCTTTCCCAAGATGCGATATTTAGTGATCGTGCTCATATGATTATAGTACAACATCATTTGTCCCCATCCAAAATGTTCAAAGGGGGTATTTGCCAAATTCTACCAGCATGATGGACGTGCTAGTTATTTTTCGCACCCTGAGCAGGGACTTGAAGAACCCTCGATACACTATTTCAATAGCCTTTATTTTCTTGGAGTCCACCCAAACCTCATGAACATAGATTGCTGTGGAACGCACCAATGTGTTGAAGAGGTCACAACGTTCATAATACGTAGCTTCGCGCAATAGTGGCTCAATGCAAACAATGAACGCCTACTAGTGGTTGCTAATGTTCCACTGCACTATCCAGGTTCAGGGTGGTTTCGAGCAAGATCCCCAAGTATTTGAAGGTTTGCACATGTTTAATAGCGTCATTTTCAAACATAAACTTTTAGCATGGGTTAATAGAGTTAAACACCATGATTTTTGTTTTTTTTCACGTTCATAGTAAGCCCAGGTTCAACACAAAATCGTTGGAGCGCATCTAATTGTTGTTGCAGTCCCACCTTTTATTCCGACATAAGAGCGAGGTCATTTGCAAAAAGCAACAACCATACGTGCACGTTTATTAGGGTCGGTGCATCGCATTCTCTATCATCCAAGCACCCTTCCAAGGCATCCAAATATAGCCCAAACAGTAAGGGGTTAAAAGGGTAACCTTGTTTCACACCTTGCTGGCACCTGAAGCTAGAGGTGAGACCTTCGCTTGGGTGGTTGATGCATACGGTATCTTTGGCATACATCGCTTACAAGCATCGCAAGAAACATCCTTCCACCTCGAGGTCAGCCAACACCTACCATAACATTTCACGTGGCACAATACCGAACACCTTTTTGAAATCCACAAAACAACAATAGAATGGCTTCTTTTTTGCCTTGTTTTGTTCTATCAAAGTTTGCAATATGAAAAGTTGGTCAATAGTGAGGTAATCTTTGTGAAACCTAGCTTGACCCTTGGTATGCAACCCATGTTGTTCAGCCCACTCATTTAACCTTTTGTCAAGGATCATAGCGAACAACTTTGCTAGGATAGGCCCAACAGTTATCCCCATGTAGTTGTTAAATTCGGAGGCATCACCCCCTTTAAAGAGTGCGTGGACCACTTTAATGGAAAGGGCTTCTGGAAAACCTTCCACCAAAAAGTAGTTGAACTATGTCAATAGTGGTATGTGTAGCAGCTCTCTCGCATCCAAAATACACTTAGCTTTCATACCATCCAAACCATCAGCCTTGTTCCTTTATAGTTTTTCAACGCCTGAAGCAGCTCAATAAGTGTGATATTTGTGTTCAGGGTGTGCCTAGGTGGAGGTTCTATCACTTGAGTTGAGTGATTAGTTTGCAACCATATGGGTGGCAAAGACTGGCCAATTAGCCCACGAAAGCCTTCCGAAAGTGTAGTTGCATTGATCTTGTCCACAACGAGTGTCCTTGGCCAGTACTTTTTTTAGAATGAGAGCGCATTCATCTTGGCAAGCGTACACATATGTTGAGCTCTTGTAGTTTCCCATAAAAATCTTTTCTTTTTTAATAAATTTTTAAGTTTACTTTCTTGATGTTCAGTAGTGTGTGAATCGAGATCAACTTTCAGCTAGAGCTTCAGCTCACGTTTCATTATATGATAATCAGTGTCAAACTAAGGTTTATGACTATGTCTCTTTTTGTAGTTCCTTCTCGAAGGCTTGTTGCCAAAAATAGACTCCACTATAGCACCCACGCATTGTTGTAGTAGTCAACCCATCTGGCCCCAGATGCCTAATCAAGTTAACAACCCATAGGTTTCCAAGACTCGTTGTTAAAGTAAGCTAATACTCTTCAACTTTTGATTTATCATATTTGAACCTAGGCAATAATTTTTCTGTTACAATTGTATGTTGTGGTTCAATAAAGGTACAATCGATGCTCAACCGTAGGCGCAACGGCATGTGGTTAGATCTCCCCCCATCACGCAATAGCAAGTGTCATCTATTATCACCTCAAGGTGCGTAGCAGTTTGCCAAATTGTAGGTGAACTAATAATATAATTGATAGTGCTACGCCCCCCATTTGCCAAGCAAATGAACGCCCTTGATTCGTCACCAAGTGTTCAGCCATTGAAGATGAACAACCCAACGTCACAACATAGGTCTAAGAGCTCATGGCCCCAGTCACCAACATTGGTGTCATGGTTCTGTCACTTAGTTGCAACGCTTGGTTGTTCAATCTCCGCGAGCCCAGGTGCATGTAATAGTTCACAAAGGTCGCTAGTGTCAATGGTATCTGGTAGCACTGTAGTACGCACATTAAAATCCCCTCCCAATAGAGTTTGAACTTTAACAATATCTATTGTTAGGTTTTGAAGCAAGGATTCGTTTTCGTCTTTGGAGCCACCAAGGGCAGCGTACACCATGTAGACAAACAAATCAGGGGCAACACCCCTGCTAACCCATAACCATAGATAAGAATCATAACTTCCTTCCTTCCACTGTGACAAGTTTGGGTTAAAGCAATTGTGAAAGTAAGCAACAACCCCCCCACTATGTTTTATTGCTTTTGTTATTCCCAGCTGCACAGTGCACGCTATTGCAAGTGAGTCAAACCCTTCAACATGTGGCAAATGTTGGCCTGGGAAGTGCCAAGTTTCGGTTAGTAAGACAAGGTCAACACCTTGAAACATCTTTAGTATTTGCACCTTCGTTTCCAATTTATTTACACCACCCCCGTGCATGTTCCATAATACCACGCATATGTCTCTTTGGTCCCCGCACCCCTACATAGAGGAGGACGGGCAAATTTGAATGCCATTGATGAAGAGCTTGGTTGCGCACCAGAAGGCACACTTGCCAGTCGCCTTGGCCTCTTTGAACAACGGCCACAACTCCAACTTATGCGCCTGTTGTGCCAACGTGAGGTCCTTGTCCATGCCCAGCTTTGTCCCCGCTAGGCCCTTGCGCCCTCGAAGCGCAGCCTGGTGGTCCTCACTCGTTACAAATTTGAGTAGCATCGCACTAAAGCACACACCTGTCGCCAAGGTGGAGGCTCTATATACATTCAAATGCACTATATACATTGAACACAAAAATTAACACTTAATTATCTAACATTTAATCCACTAATGTTTATAAACATCGTTTGACATATGCAATATTTTCTCGAGTTAAGTGAAAGGAAAAAAATTACGTACTTCTTATGTTCTTTGCAAACGAAACATTTTCAAATTGATCCGAGTGTTGCCATGGAGATGCGCCGATTTTAAACCACTACACAATCCTAAACCCTAAACCCGAACATTACAGGGTTCGCGGCTTGTTGCTAGTTGCTTGTGGTGGTTTGGGGGACCGATGGCGGAATGTTGGAGCTTGAATACGACGTCTCCTACCTACAGTTGCAATCCCGGGCTTTCGCAACTCAGGCACTACATCCTCCGCACACGAAGCTTCTCCTCTGCCAACTTCTTCGTCGCGGCGCAAGGCAGGCTAGTCGTGTTCAAGGAGGCGACATGCTGGGTTTCTTCTCCTCCTGGCTTGGTGCTGCAGCGCAAGAAGAAGAATATGACGATGGGATGCAGCTTGGGCGCCAGAGCTTCTTCCTCTGATAGCAGCAGTGATGCGAGCCCCTGCCTCCTCCGCCCCACTGTATCAGTCATGGTACATTCCTTTTGCCTCGAAGTTTTTGTCGGATTGAGGACAGGGGTTTTACTAGGGGTTTAGTGAGCTTCGAGGTTTTGAGCATTGGGTGGTGATAAGTGATGGTTGCCGGTGCTCCTCATGTGAGAAAGCTTTACTAACAAGATGGATCAGGTGAATGGCTGCACAGGGAAGATGGGTCAGGCGGTGGCCGAAGCAGCCATAGCAGCAGGTCTTCAACTGGTTCCCAAATGTATAACGGGACGTGGTAGAGCCGGGGGATACGCAGAGTTGTCGATCCAGGGAATCAAGGTTGATGCTGTGGATGGGGATGAGAGAGAGAAGGTGATGGATCAGGTGTTGCAAGACTACCCTGACCTCATTGTCGTTGACTATACATTGCCTGCTGCTGTCAATGGTGAGCACACGTCTGTCAGCTGCTCTAGGTGCATGCAAACTCCTCTCCTCTACAATTGTTCCTTGAAGATTCATGCTTTGCACATTCAGAACAAGTCTCTGCTTGCAGATCCCAGTACTGCACAACAAGTCTGAGCTTGCAGATTCAGAAAAAGTTTGCTTGCAGATTCAGAACTGCATAAGAATCCTTCTTGCAGATTCGCAACTGCATAAGAATACTTCTCAACAATTCAAAACTGCTCAACAATTCTTCTTGGAGATCCAGAACTGCATAAGAATCATTCTCGCCAATTCAAAACCACACAAAGAAATCTTCTTGCAGATTCAAAACTGCATAAGAATCCTTCTCACCAATGCACAACTGCACAACAAGTCTGCTGGCAGATTCACAGCTGCAGAACAAATGCAGAAACCCTAAACCCTAAACCCTTCTCACAGATTTGGAACTGCACAACAAATGTGCTTTCAGGTGCTTGTGGATTCAGAAGTGCGCAATGAGGCTGCTTTCAGGTTCACAACTGTGTAACAAGTCTGCTTGCTTGCTTGGAGATTTGATATCTGCATAACAAGTTCTGGTGTTTTTTTTTCTTTCGGTCCCTTCTCTTGAAGGGAATGCAGAGTTCTATTGTAGTCGAGGATTGCCATTTGTGATGGGTACCACGGGTGGGGACCGGAACAAACTGGTGAAGGATGTTGAGGCATCTGGAGTTTATGCAGTCATTGCTCCACAAATGGGCAAACAGGTAGGTGTGTGTGATGATGATTCTGCTGGTCTCAGACACAATTCGATGTGCAAGTGAAGGGATGGGGAGAGTGGAGGAAGAGGAGTATTACTTCAGGTTTTCCTATTGACAACAACAGAACCTTAATTATTCAATACTTGCTCAAGTAGTTTTTCTGTTGCCATGCAAGAAAGATCCAAGCGTTTGTTTTTGCTGGTTGGTGTTTTGGAACTGATTTGCCAGAGACAATTTGCTTCAATTGGGGGATTTGCAATAGGTTGTAGCATTTCAGGCAGCTATGGAACTTATGGCAGAGCAGTTTCCAGGTGCTTTTGCAGGCTATACACTGCAGGTTTTTTATCATCCTTCTTCTTCTTCTCTCATAAGGCTGTGACCTCACTCATTGTCATGTTAGCTTCCAAGTGTTTTTGGTGGGAGATTTTCTCTGCAATCTTGTAGACATATCTTATGTTGAGCTTACTGCTAGCATAAAATGGACCTGGGAAGTTGAAAGACACAAGTAGGAGCATTGGGTATAGAATGGCTCAAGAGTCTTTTGTTTGCTTCATTGCCTGCAGGTAACAGAGTCACATCAGTCAAGTAAAGTAGATACATCTGGGACTGCAAAAGCTGTCATCTCCAGTTTCCAGAAACTAGGCCTTCCTTTTAACTTGGACCAGGTTGGTTTATTGTCTTCCCATGTTACCATGTTTTCCCAGCTTCAGCTCCACTCCCTTCTTTTGTAGTAGCGAGAATTGCTGCATCCTCCTGTCGCTAGGACTTTGTGCAGGATTGAGACAACAGCTGGTTTTGGGTTTTGTTCTGAGGTTTTTGACAGATTGAGATGGTGAGGGATCCTGAAGAGCAAGTAAAAAGGATGGGTGTGCCCAGTGAGCACCTCAATGGGCATGCATTCCACACCTACCAACTTGTTTCTGCTGATGGCATGTATGAAGTATTCCTTTCCTGCTCTTTAAAAGTTTTTGAGTGCTTTGTGTAAGCAACAACATGTACTACTACTTAACCCAGTTATTACAGCAAATTACGGATCTGACAATATCTGTGTATGGGTGGGAGGCACAGGGTTGTGTTTGAATTTCAGCACAATGTTTGTGGAAGGTCTATTTATGCTCAAGGCACAGTGGATGCTGTTCTGTTCCTTGCAAAGAAGGTGAGGCTTTGAAAAAACTCTGGATGAGATTGAAGAGGGGTTGAAAATGGGTTTTCATTGTGTTCTTTATTTTGTCTTTTGGGTGTGTTCCTTGTGCATTTTCTTGTCTCACTGTTATCTTCCCATTGCTTCTGAAAACTCAACAGAAACTCAAGAGATGCATAAGGTTTACAGTTGCATTCATTGTGTTGTGTTATCTTTCAAAGTGTTGTGTAGATAGAGAAATTATGGCAAATCTCTCTTATATGTATAATTTCTTCTGTCAATGTGTAGATCCGGGAGAAGGCTGACAAGAAGCTGTACAACATGATTGACGTCTTAAGAGAGGGCAATATGCGATAAAAATTCATATTCTTTTTTCCTGATTCATCTTTCTTGTAGTGAGCAGAAGATTGAACTTGTCTTGTTTTGAATAAGACAAAAAAAAACCTTTGATCCCTCTGCGGTAAACCTCGGATCTTACATCTACTTTGTTACATGTTTGTTTGATTGTTATAAACATGTTCCAGTGAAGTCATAACCAGGCATAAGACTCTTGTGACATTTTCTGTAGTAGCTCATGGCTTGCTGTTTTTTGATCGCTGGAAAAAGTTTCGTAAAAGCCATGGCATTTCAAAGATCTGTTCTAACCTTTGCCTTTATGGTAAGAAGATGAAGGGGATCCATTTTAAGAGGAAATTGAGACTACAGACAAGTTGAAGATATGCAAATTTGCAATGTCAAATTTTTAGCAAATTATTTGGGTTAGTGAAAATTAGAATTAAGATTCAAGATTCTTGAGTAGCATGAAGCATTTATGCATTTTGGGTCGTAAAGCTGTGACTCATAATGAGAACTTTGTTTGTGAAAAATGAAACACTCTTGTAGTTCAAATTTTGGGAGATTTCATTCTATCCCTATTTTTCCCCCTTACAAACCTAGTTATGAACTTACCTCTCTCCCTTTACAAATCTACTTGTATATGTGCGCCAACCTCCATTTCCTTTGGAATTGGTGAACAATTATTTTTCTTTCCTTTCCCTTTGATCTTCCTCTCCCTTCTTGAAATGGGTGAACAATTTTCTTTTTCTCTTCTGATCTCACACTCCTTTGGAATGGGTGAAGTTTTTCTTTTACCCCTTCCATCCTTCCTTTTATTCTTCATGGGTGAACAATATTTTTCTTTTTTTCGACCTCCAACCTGCTCCTTTAGAATGGGTGGGTCACAACTTTTTTTAGTTTCCCAACCTCCCTTTCCTTTAGCTTGCTTGCTTGCTTGCTGAATACCACAAAACATCAAAGGCTCTTGTTGCAAAATTCCACTTTTTATATGCATCTCAACACTTGCAGTTGAATCATTTAGTCTTACTTACAAGGATACAAATCCTGAGGTGTTATACACACAATTTCCAATTTCGCATTTGATAGGTTATATAACATTGTTGATGATGATGATAGGTTTATCATTCATTTGTAAACTTAGCTCATGACAACCACATTTGTGGAGTGGATTCGGAGCACATGAAGCAGACCTAGCCAACAATGAAATCATGCATTCATTGAAGTTAAAAATCCTCCCATAATCATAGAAATGGAAGAATTATGTTGGAGATGCAAAAATAGAAGTGTTTTTTTTCTAGTTGTTGATTTGCAGACTAGGTTGATGAAAAGAGAGCTCAATTTGAGTTGGGCCTTAAAGGGTGTTCAAAGGTCTAGGAATGAACACAAAATTCATAGAATGTTTATTATCTTGTAGAATATTAGGAGGTATGGTCTCCATAGTTAAACTTGTTTGCCCACATTTCACTTCCAAATGATAAGAGAAGAATTCTACTTGATGAATTCTTTCAAAGAAAGTGACATAGACAATATTTCCCAAAGCATGATAGTGGAGAAGAAACAACATGTCTACAACTCTCAAAACCACATGTTGGTCGTTGGGGTTCAACACAATTGTGAACCAAACATCATATTGGAAGTCCACAATTCGAGTTTGATGAATACTATAGAAATGATTTGGAAAACATGTGGCAATAGCAGAGAAGGAACAATCTAACACGGGGCATGTGTATGGTATGCAAGGACATGATGTCTCAGGTGCTTTCTTTTTTGTGAATTTCAACATGTGTGAGCAACCCTACTTAGCATACTTGCAACATGTGCAAAGAGTTGATCACATTTTCAATTGCCAAACACCTAATTTTTTTACGAACTCAATATTTTGTGACATAACCTTTTCCTACAATCCTTGCTCCACGCATCACTTAGTTAGCAAAATAATAGTAATAATAATATTTTTTGTCACACTACCTTCACCCAATATGATGAGCTTGGTCGCATAATACTTCAATTGCAAAAAAATATATTCAAGATCTCTTCCATGATCCTCACATCTACCCTCCACCCATACAACAATTAAAAATTGAATCATCATGGTTCACAATATACACACACACACAAACCTCATAATCCAAAAAACTTTTTTTTTTTCCCTTTTGGGACCAAGATTTGTCCTCATTCAAACACCTCTTGTAAAATTGAACTCATGCATTTAAAATAGGCAACATGAATTGCAATTAATCTATCTACTCACACCAAAATCAAATGAATCTTGGGTTGATAAAACATGAATAAATAGAAGTCAAATAGGTGAGTTGTGTAATGAGGGATATTTGAAGCAAATGGTCCATAGGTTATAGAACACAAAGAAGACATCATTAAGATAATCAATACGACTTTTGAAACTTGAAAATGTGAACAATTTCTTTTCCCTTTCAATCACCCTTTCTTTTGGAATTGATGAATAATCATTGAGTTAGATAAAGGTTTATTAAATCATGCATACCTATAATGATTTCATTTGAATTATACATCATTCAACTTTTTGAAATGTCTCTTTGCCATCACACAATGTTGCTAAAACTCATAAATGTTCCCACTATTCAAAATAAATTTATATCAAAGTCAATTCAAGTTGGTATGTGAACATTAAACATCTTCCCAATGTTATAACACAATGTATTGAAAGTGTAACTTATTTTATTTGGTCACCATTTTCAATATTTTTCCTTTCAACCCACCAAAGTGTTTGATTTTTTCACATTTTTATAGTTACAATGGAACACACATCAAATGCCAAAACTAGTAGATAGGTAAGCATATATTGTGATACATTAAGCAAATAAAAAGGGGGAGTATCTTAATTACAAGAAAGGATGTTAATGGCAAAGTAAATATAAAACTTTTCCTCCTTTAAGTGGCCAAAAATTCTGTCAAGGTAAAAACAAAAAGAGATTGCCCAATTCATTTTGGTAAAATAGAAGAATAATAAATATATATGTCACAATTTTTTTCCCACATGTTTATCTACTATTGGTTGAAAACTACTTACTTTTTTTTACACTTGCATCCATAGTGATTCGATTCTTTACATTAGATGCCAATAATTACTAAGTTGTCACCTTTTAAATACCCATAAAATATGAATTTGGGATGGGAATCCCAACCCTTAGGATTTGAGAGAGACCAATTTTTCATTTATTTTGTCCTTGGGCTACAATCCCAAACAAATGGTCATGTTTATAACTTTTTTTGGGAGTTTCCCAAAATACCAATAAATCATTGGTTTTGTTTTTGAAGGGGCAATCTTCTTTAATCATATTATGTAGTTTGCTACAAACATAAACATATTGTTGAGTTATATTTTAAATAAAAGTAAATAGCTTCTCAACCACTACTAATTAGGGCCAAATACAAATTTTTCCCCCTTGTGGAGTTATGACTCCAAAAAATTTGGACATATTTTATTTAATCGTAATTAGTTTAGGGAATGGAAAATTTCATTTAATTATTGCAACAATTACAAGTAAATATAGTCTTGCGTATTTGTTAAAAAAAATTACTTCCCAATTGTTATTGCATTTTATATGTGATGACAAGTAAACAATAGTGGTTTTTTTTCTTTATGTTTGGTTTTAATAATCATTATAATTTTAAAAAGATTATGATCATTCTTATTGTTATTCATGATTTGTTTTATGTGAAAGTTATATTTACCTTCACTTTGAAAGGGAAGCTTTCACTTCATATATTAATTATATTATGATTTTGTATAGTCAATCGCTTGATTTTGTGTTGATATCATCATATAATGTGACATATCCCAATGTTCATGTCACATATTTATGATGAAGTGGCATAGTTTTAGTCAAATAATCAATTATGTTGGTGGAATTTTAATCATTGAATGGATGGATGATGGATGAGTTTCATTAGTTTTAGCACAACTATCTTGGTATATTTGCTAATGTCCATATTATTTATCACTTTCAATTTTCTTACCACTTAATTTGAATTGAGATAATTTGTAGCCTAATAAGTAGTCATAATAAATAACTAGGTAGGCTATTGATTAGGGTTAACCTAGGTAGTTGTCCCAAATAACTATGAAATAGGTAGCTAGCCTTTAAGTTCAAATTAAGTGGAATATAGTTGTGATCTTTTGGACTTTTGTAGTTGCAAATTAGTCAACATCTCAACTAGGCACTTGTGGCCTTGGATATAAGGTATCAAGTCCATTTTAAAACAATATAAACTAAGTTTATAGATTTGAGTTCATTTTCATTATATGCTAATTCTTCCCCATGTGCTCAAATTTCACTTTCCTTTTTTGTCTTTACAAAAAATTCTTTGACTAAAGTCCATTCCCCAAGTTTTTTTGTTACTTTTAAACATTTTTTAACACTTATCTACTATTTAAATATTTGGGTTTCCTGTAAATGATAACAAGTAATGAGAAGAGGATGCATCAACTTTCATCACATTTGACACATGCAAGTCACCATTATAAGTGGCCAATGTTTAATTGCTTTTCTTTTGATTTCTTTTCTCATTCTTTAAACATGGGGAAATTTCTTGGCCTCATTTTGTTTCAAGTTTTCTAGGTTGTTTTTTCAAGTTTCAAGTCAATTTTGGAAATTTTAGATGTCATTTTTTGAAGTTTGAGGTCCATGTTTTTTTTATTGTCAAGTATTTTTTCAAATTTCAAGTCTGATTTTTAAAGTTTTAGGTCTGATTTTTCAATTTTTGGGTTTAGTTTTTCAAGATAGATTTTTTTTCAAGTTTCAAGTCTAATTTTTGAAGCTAAATGTTTAAAAAAAATATGTTTCAAGTCTAATTCTAAAGTTTTGGGTTTGATTTTTCAAGTTGTAATTGTTTTTTTTGACTTTCAAGTCTAATGTTTTCAAATGTTAAGTCTGATTTTTCAAGTTGTGGGTTTTATCGAGCCCTACCCCCACAAGGACAAGGACTATTGTAACCAAAAGAAAGGGGTATGAAAAATATCTTCCCATTACAAATTCAAACTTTGTGCCTGCAATTTTTGTAATATATATATCCTGCCAATCAAGCACTGTTACAACACATTGGTGCTACTGTCCTAATAAAACATAAATCTCTATACCCATATGAAACTCCAAACAACACATACATGTCTGTCCCTTCTGGATTTCTATATTAGTAGCCTTCAAACTACATCAAGGAATAGTTCCACATATTGTGAGTGTATAAATTAGTGGGATTTGGCTTGAAGTTAGAGCTCTCAGTGTTCATTTACTTCGTTATGAGCTATTAATCTGTTCTTCTACCATATGAGCTAATGCAGAAAGATATTTGGTTTAGTTCTACAAACAAGTTGATTTTTGGATACGAACTAAAGATGAACAATATATGCCAAGTTGGCTTACAACCACTTAAAAAAACAAAATTCTATGCAAAATATGGGTCTATGGATATTTTCTATAATCTTTCCCATTCTATTCTTCTCTTACTTGCGTTCAGCCTAACCCAAGGATACCCTTTTAAGGTTTCTAGCTCTAACTCATCATAGATGCGCTACTCATTGGATTTTAAGAATGGTTCCACCAAGGTCCCATGCAATTGCATTTCTCTACATGTTCTTGATTTTACAGCTCAGACCTCCTTTGTGCATCATCAGCCCTCAGCATCAATCCCTTATAGAGCCTAACACTAGCAATAACACAAAGCGTACCATGATGTAGTTACTGGTGCATCGGAAATCAAACAACAACTACTGATTTCTACTAGCTCCCAATTCTACATGATCTACAACAGATGCAACCCAAAAACCACAAACCTGTCTTTATTTGCCTTTGAATTCCCCTTCTTATATTCGTCCTGCAACATCCTATTTCCCTTTTCCATTGAATGCTTGCAGTGCCCTTGGCCACCCATTGTTTGTTGCCAACTTGTTCCACATAACACACAAACAAACAAAATTTCCTACCTAAATTCACAAGTCTTTTCCAAGTAATCATTATAATCACTAACAACCAATGATAACATAAACCACGAAGAAAGTTGATGGTGGCTATAAACAAAAAAAATTAAACCCTAAAACGAAGTAATGTTCACATGAGATATATGCAACTGACTCCCTGTCTGGTCACACTATCACATTTGATCCAACTTTTGGAAGTTTTACCTTATTAGAACTAGTTTTTTGGTGAAAATGTTTTAAATGTTTAGATTGGAACGGATTTTTTTGGTGTTTAGATTGTGGACATAGTAGGTAGATGTACAAGACCTTATCTATTGATAAGGCCAACATGTTTGTGATGCTTTGTTTTTCAAGTGAATGTGGGATAAGACCAACAAATCAATGGAGGCAACTCCTATGCAATTGTAGTTAAGTTAAAAGACTTGGAATTGTTCATATTTTTAATGGTTCTCCAAATGATGAAGAATAATAATCAATAGCTATTAGGGAGGTTCTAGATAGGAATATATGTTTGTTTGTTATAAATGAAATAGATGATTTCGTCCAAGAGTGCCCTAAAGATGTATTAAAAACCACCACATTGTGAGACATAAGTATATTATTATTAGGTAGTTAAGGTGTTAAGTGATATCACTAATGGTAGATGAGTTTAATGAGTCTAGAATTAAGTAGATTTTGTTATTATGCATGTTGTAAGTTTCCTTAAGCTTTTTGTTGACTTTGTTACAATTGAACACCCATTAGCTTATTCATATTTTTAAATGTAGCATTCATTTTGTAATAAAAAATTGTTTGTTTTCAATTTTTGTAATTTGTTTACTCTCAACTTGTTTAGTTGCAATTGCATTTTCACACGGTTACATATGAATGCAACATGTACACTTAGATGCTTGACTCTAGAGATGAAAAAAATAAAAATATTTTAACTCTAATTCAAAGGTACAAATTTATTTTATTTCAACTCACATTGACACATTTGAGTTGACCACAACTTTAGTGGTAGACATGTAGACATTTACATCATATGCAGCATGCATACATCATTGGACATCATCTGATACCATCCAATTAAATATACTTACTTTTAAAAAATTAAAAAAAATTTGAAAAAATTTCATTTTTCCATGACGACACATAAGCAAATGAAATTCATCCACCCATGCCACATCAAATATTATAGTTGAAAACATGTTCAACTATAATGATAGACTCAATCCAAACCTATTGCCATTGGGTGTCATTTGCAACTTGTCACCATCAATGTTTTTTGGTGGAAGGTTGCAAAAAATATTTTTTAATTATAATTTAGTTGCACATGACATTTGCAATTACAAAATCTAATTGAAAATGGAGTTGTAAAATAATGTTTTTCTTCTTGTGATAGTTGTAAAAGTAATGTGCACCATTTCATAACAAGAAGGTCACTAAGGGAAAGGAGTGAGGTAATTAGGCTTGGAATAGTGGGTTCAAAAGCAAAGCAAACATTATTATGTCACAAATGGCTTGAAGCCATATATTTTGGATAAATCTTAAGACCAAGAGTTTAATTGAAGTTTTTCTTCCCCCTACAAATTGCAAAATAGTAGCATATATGCTACCCCCCAAAAATTGAGCTTTCAAGTTTTCAAAAGATATTTTGAAAATAATATCAAAATGTTGTAAGTAAAAAAAAAAACCAAAATAAATTATTTTTCACAAAATTACAATAAAGTCAAAGTGGTGATGCAATTTGATTCTCAAGATGAGATGCAATTAATATTACATTTCAAAACTTGATTTTGGTTCTAAATTTGGGATGAAGTGACCATTTTATGTGATTGTACAAACTTGGTATGAAAATGGGAGGGCTTTTATGTTCAAGTATTAAAGATTAGTTCATAGAGAAAATGATTACATGGTTCAATAATAGCTTATTATTGTAACACCTTTTCAGGTTCAGCATTAATGTGTAAAATAATTAATATAATTTGAGAATTTAGATTTGATGCTTGAGTTTTGAATTTTGAAAATTTTGGTATATAAGGAATAAATTCAATATCATTGTTGATCTATTCATCATAATTTTTTTGCTGTGCTTTTGGTTAGACTGATGAAAGGCTTCATAAGTGTGTTGGAGCGGTGGTGGGTTCGAATCTGCAATGGGGAACGTGATGGGAACTAGGTGTGGCGGTTGTTGAAGAGCATGGGGAACGTGATGGGAACTAGGTTTGGCGGTTGTTGGAGAGCATGGGAATGTGGTGGGAACCAGGTGTGGCGCTGGGTAGGAATTGGGAACGTGATGGGAACCCAGAGTCATGTTTGGTTGGTGCAGCGATGGGAACACGATGGGTACACTGAATCTCAGGTGTTGGAGAGCATCGGGAACGTGATGGGAACCATGAGTCTCAACTGTTCGAGAGCATTGGGAACGTACTGGAAACCAGGAATCTCAGTTGCTGGAGAGCACTGGGAACGTGAGGGAATCTGAATGGGAACGCGTTAGGGTACGTTATCCTGCTGGCTGGTTTCCCTCTAAGACTGTGCGCGCCTGCTTGCCTCTTCGTGTGTCCTCTTGTGAGGAAGAAGAAAAGATCGACCGAGCGGAGCCACGGGCCGAAGAAGGAGGAGTTTCCCCAACTTGGGAGACCGGAATTCCGGAGGATTACATTTCCCCAGGTCTGAATTCAGACTTCCCAGGGCTTTGAGATCATAGATTCAGACCCTATAGCTATCCCGCACACCAAGCTAGCTGGATGCCATTTGTTATTTCTTTCGTCAAAGTTTTGGAGCTTCTTCCTATTGAGTCAACCTCGGCGCAAACGCTTGAGTTTTGACAGTTTTTTTGTGTTGGCTCGGACTTCAAACCCCACACAAAAAGAAAAAAGTGGGTTTCCAAAGCTTTGGGGTTTCCCAAAACATCTTTTCTCTTTCTGCGCTTTGGGTCAGCGGTGCGAGAGAGAGAGAGAGAGTGTGGGGGAAGATGTTGTGGGGTGGTGGGCAGGTAGTTTTGCAGGGCCCTCATATGCTGCTAGCATCTAGATGGCTACCTTCTAGATTTTCTTCCTCACGCATAACGCAAGCACAGCCACGAGGAGGAGCTACTACTTCTACCCCCATTCTCGTTGCGGAATGCAAAGATGAAGGAATCAGGTCAGTTCCCATAGCAATTCCCACCCTCCTCCAAAACCCCCTTTAAAACCCTTGCAACACCTACCTCAGCCACCAAACCCTACTGACCAGTTTTGAGCTTGTGAGGGGAAGAAGCAGAACAGAGAGAGAGAGAGAGAGAGAGAGAGAGAGAGAGAGAGAGAGAGAGAGAGAGAGAGAGGGATGCATGCTTCAGTGTCCCAAATAACCTTTCTTTTGCTCAAATGGCTTTCTTTTGCTCAAATGGCTTCAGGTCAGAGGGGAGCACGAACAATGTAGGAGTGGTTTCAAAAAACAGCAAAAAAACCAAAGCAGCACCCACTCCTGCTGCTGCACCATCTCCAGTTACATCCTTGAATGCTGCTGCACCACCTACTGCTGTGTCATCTTCAGCCAAAGATGAAACCACAAGGCAGCTGTTAAACCCTGTTACAATCAGAATTCCTGTTGGCAATCGAGAGGTATTGCATCCTTTCTTTCTACATACCCCAGCTGCTAACTGGGCCAACTTTTGATTTTGCGCAGAACTAGGGCTCAGGGACCATATTTCCTCCACAATAATATTTTTCTTATAAATACTTCCATTTTAGCTTCAGTTTTGTATCATAGGTAAGGACTCCATTCGGAAGATTTAAAGTTATTCTTTGGAGAATCTCATGCAGTTGTCCTTCTTGCATTTGGGCTAGAAATTTGAAGGTGGGGAGAAAGCCATAGCATGCATGTGATTCTGTCACATGTTAGTTCATGGTGTTGAAAGTGGCCTGAGTGCAGATTGTGGTGGAGACTGGGCTCATTGGCAGGCAAGCAAATGGAGCTGTCACTGTCACTGATGGTGAAACGGTAAATAACAGGGAGAGAACCCCTAAAAATCCCAATAGGAAATCTTTGGGTTTGTTTGCCATTGACTCTTTTGATGAAGGTTACTTGCTTCCACATTTGGTAGGTATGATGATTCAAATCAAGAGGTGGGTGGTACTGAGAGTGGGGTGACATAAACACTGTTGGATTTTGGGGGCGATGGAAGCAGATGTTGTACACGACGGTCTGTGCCTCAACAGAACCCTCCGAGCCATCAGATTTCATTCCGCTGACTGTAAACTACCAGGAACGCTTCTCTGCTGCTGGTCGAACGAGGTTTTTCCATTTTCTGCATCCATTCATTTCTACAGAAACTAGGTTAATTGACAGTTTTTGCTTAAGCCAGACAAAGAAGTGGGTACATTGAAGCATCCATTAGTTTGTTGGCATCAGACATGTAGCCTTACAGACATTGAACATCATATGGAAGTCGTAGAGAAAGACTGGCAAGTGGAACTGTGGACATGTTTGTGGAACATGTCCTCCTCTAAGCACTGTGTAAAGGGGCCACCAACTTGAGAAGAAGAAAGTTGCAATAGTAGTAGGTGAACATGTGGGTGTGTTCTTGGCATGGCAGTGGTGGCTTTATTAAGAGGGAGGGGAGGGCTCGGGATAATGAGGTGAGCATCGGCCATGTATCTGTTCTCTTTTCTACAAGTTTAGGTTTTCTTGTCTGATTTGTCTGAATGCCTGAGCCTGACAGTAGGTACTGATTTCTGTCAATCTGGAAACAGATATTGGTGTGCCGGTTAATTGATAGACCAGTAAGGCCCTTGATTGCAAATGGCTTCAATCATGAAACTCAAATACTTGTGTGGGTAAGCTCATACAATACAACCATTCTCTCTCTGTTTGTTGATGCAATGCAAGTTTATGGTTCTGATCTAGTGACTTTTTTCATACTTTGCTGTCATTGAACAAAAGTACCAATCATTGATTTGGGGTCCTTGTATTGCAAAAAGACAGAGAATGTCATACTGACAAGGTGCATGTGGCTCTGGGGGTATAGGTGTTAAGCTATGACAAAGTGCATGCTCCAGAACCATTGGCTATTACTTCTGCTGGTGCTGCACTGTAAGTGCTTTATCACATTGTTGTCTCGTCAGGTATTGGGATTGCTATTTACCTTGTCTTGTTATAATCTCTTTGCCATTATAACAATCACAATGCCCGTTGAGTACTGATCTGCTTCTGGCAATTGTTACTAGGGCTCTTTCAGACATTCCCATGTCAAAGCCTATGGCAGGAGTGCGAGTGGGTTTGGTGGATGGTCAGATGTTGGTCAATCCTACTGTTGAAGAGATGGGGAGATCAACATTGGACATGATAGTGGCGGGTACTGCAGATGCTGTGCTTATGATTGAGGTGGGTTCTTGCTTTGCTTGATGCATTTTTTAATAATATTCATATGGAGGTAAATCTGCACCTGTTTGCAAATCAACACCCAAAATTTGTGCAGAACTTTCCATCTATATTTCATGACGGTCTGGTTGTATTTTGGGCCATTTTGTTGCTCACTAGTGTCAAGCATGTTTAGCAGGTGACAGTAGATGCTTTCTAACTTCACCAGTATAACATGCTCTTATTGGTCTGTGCAGGGTTATTGTGACTTTCTGACTGAGGAAACATTGTTACAAGCAGTGGAAGTTGGCCATGTAATGTTTCCATCTAGTTCTTGTTTGCATGTTGCTGCAATGGCTGTGGCTCGTCCATATCTGGAAGACTTGGGATGGCTAGGGTTTAACAGAGAGTGCAGTGATGGACCTGATATATGTGAAGTGAATGGGTGCCAGGGATAATGTACTGATTACACTAGAATCTCCTGCTGGGTCCTTCAGGGTGCTGTGAAGATAATTTGCAAGGAGCTACAGATGCTGGCAGACATGGTGGGCAAACCCAAGAACATGGATGCCATTCAATTGCCTCCCTCTGTCATTAAAGAGCACATCCAGGTGTGCTATATCTGTCTGTGCTTCCTGCCTTTCTTTAGACTGGCTCACTGAAGAAGTGTGTCCATACCCTATCATCTGCATGTCTCTTCATGGTCTATTGATGATTTGTAGTTTGATTGTCATTTCCTTTGAAAATTGTTTCCAGGACCTTGTGGGGGCCGAACTGGAAGAGGTGTTGCAGATTAATGGCAAACAATTACGAGGGGCTGCAATTAGGAGGCTGGAAGACAGGGTTTTAGGAGCATTGACTGAAGAAGGGATCTGCAAAGAGCTAGCTGCTATGCCCAAAGAGGTGCCCCAAGAGGCACAAGTGTCCTCATGGGAGGAAGAAGAGTTGATTGTTGATGAAGGGCTGGTTGATGAAGGCGATGTCCATGTCACACCAGTTCCAAAGAAACCTATCTTGGAGGTTGCTGTTGATTCATTCCTTGAATGTTTGCTGGGCTGTGATTGTGAAAGGTTTAGATAGTTGATCTAGGTAATCTGAAGGTAGGAAGCATTCATCAAGAGTAAGATTTTGTTTACAGTTGACTTGCTGGCTGAGAGTTGTGCCAGAGTCTTTGCCAATTTAAGTACAGAATGAACTTGTGACATTTCCAAAAAGGTTGGAACTGATTTGTTCTCTGTGTGATGTGTGCATTTGCTGCTGCAGCTCTTTGACCCAGTTCATGTGAAACGAATGTTCAAGGAGTTATCTTCTGATGTACTCCGTAGACTGGTGATTCAGGTACAGATTGCAGACCACCTGATTGCCTATCTTCTATTCCTGGGATCAAAATGTCCCCTTACATTTCCTGCACCATGGAGATGAGCCCCTGTTCCTTGTAGCCAAGAGGATTGCCCAATTCTATGAATATCACCCAAGATTTATGGGATCAGTAGAGATAGAGAAGGGAGCCACAGCCATACACCTATCTCCTGAAGGAAGTAATGAGTAATGACTAGGGCATTGTGAAGAAGCTCTCAGTCATACTGGCTTCAGCTAGCATTGAAGGTCTTTTATCAAAAGGGTGTATGTGAGATGATGTTTTCTTCTGTTTTGTATTTTTTAGGACTTTCAGCCAGTCTTGTGTAATATGGAGAAACATATAGAAAGCACAGGAAGCTCAGAGAGACTTACAGGTTGAAGAGTAGTTTCAGCCCAGATTGGATTTGGTTTATGCCCAATGACTGAGGACCCTGAGGGCACTAATCTTTTTCAGCACATTAACAGAATGACCGCATCACATAGTGGATGAGAGCAAGTATATTTTCTGTATCTGCAGAAAAAAGTGAGAAGTGATGGACGGGGTGCCACAGACATTCGACAAATCCAGAGTATGTGTGGTCTTCTTCCTCGAGCTCATGGCAGTGTGCTTTTTACGCGTGGGGAGACGCAGGTAACTATCCCTCACTTTCATGCTGATTTTTGGGGTGTCTTTCTGTGTAGATACCTGTGTCAGCTTCTGGAAAGCAGTCACTCACATGCAATCAATTCTCTGGATGGGGATGCAGACCTTAGCAGTGGCCACATTGGGTGGTGATGATATGGGCCAACGCATTGATAATCTCACCAACACAGAGGATTTAAAACGCTTCTACCTCCAGGTAAGCAATTTTATTGATGCATCTTGCACCTTTGTACTTTGCATAGAATGTACTGTGCACATAGTTATAGTTTTCACACAGTCTTTGAGGTGATGTTTTGAGTGCTTCACTACATGATGTGCATGGTTGTCCCCACCTGCAAAAAGAAATGAATGCCATTTATAGTAAGCTTGGTAGCACTGCACATGTGGCAAATGGGTTGATTGCAATGCTGCAGTATACATTTCCTCCATCCTGCGTGGGGGAGGTGGGGAGAATGGGTGCACCCAGTAGGCGAGAAATTGGGCATGGCACTTTGGCTGAAAGAGCACTGGAGCCAGTCATTCCAGATGAGGCCGAGTTCCCATATGCAATCCGACTTGAAAGCACCATCACTGAGAGCAATGGCTCATCCAGGTAAACCCTATCTGTGTGTTGCACCATCTCTTACATGTTTTGGCCTTCATCAACTTCAGACTATATTGTCGTTATTTTGGTGTTTTGCGAGATTTCAGAGACAAAAGTTAAGCCTGTAGTCTCTGTGTGGCAAAAATCTTGACAATTCTGGAAATCTTGTTGGAACATCTTCTTTTCAGCACTTCATCCATCCTTAATCTGACTCCCTGCAAGCAACCCACTGGGTTTCTTGGAGTGCATGCTGGTCTAGATTGTTATTTGGTCAAGTGGTGTTGTGTCTTGACATGGAGGTGTCTTGGAGTGCATGCTGGTTTAGATTGTGAATTGATCAGGTCTTGTGTCTTGACCAGCATGGCTTCTGTGTGTGGGGGCTGCTTGGCGATGATGGATGCTGGGGTACCATTGAAAGGATCAGTGGCGGGGGTGGCAATGGGACTGATATTGAACACAAGGGAGTGGGGGGGAGATGGGGACCCAGTCATCCTTAGTGACATTCTTGGATCTGAAGATGCCCTGGGTGACATGGATTTCAAGGTACACTTGGTGTGGATTTGTCATTGTACTCTCCTGTGCTCAAACCAGGCTTGGCACCAGTGAGGATAGTTTGAGCAGTCCAACTTCTATTAGCAATCCTTTTGTTCTACAGAATGATTTTCAGTTACTTATTATTCACTCTCTCTGTTGGTTAGGTTGACTTGTACTTTCCCACTTCCTATGTGCAGGTTGCTGGGAACGAATATGGTGTGACTGCTTTCCAAATGGATATCAAGGCAAGTGAAAATCTCCAGATACAAGCTGAAGTTGGCACCAGTTTTGCCAGCAGAGTTTCTGTGAGAAATGGTCATCAAAATCATTTCTTGCTCATATTGTGGCTTCTTGGTCCCAATTTGTACATGTTGCTGATAAAAGCAAATCTATCTTGGGAACAGGTGGAGGGCATCACAATTCCAGTCATGCAGAAGGCCTTACTACAAGCTAATGCTGGTCGACGGCACATTCTTGGTAAAATCAGTTTGACTATTCCCATCAACTAATCTTCATGAAAACTTTCAGAGCAACCCTCCACATCTGGGCTTTGGATGCAATCTTTTTTTTTAATGAAGGGTGCTTACACAGATTAGCTATATGATGCTTGATGGAAGAAAATTGGGTGGCTCACCAGCATAGTCTTCTTTGCGGAGTGCTGGGGAAGAAGAGTATTGATGAGGTTGCTCAAGAGGTATATTATTGACTCTTGCTTCTCCTTCATCTGGACCGGATTGCAGCTGAAATGGGAAAATGCTCACCTCCACCTGCTGGAAGAATATCAGAGCATGCTCCTCTTATTGAGTTGTTGAAGGTCAGTCATCATTTTTCAGTTGCTTCCTAACACATTGATGATTTGACTATTATGTGGTAAGAGAAACATGAAAGCATATGTTCTGCCCCAAAATCTTGGACATTTTCTGTCACAGATTTGTGCAAAAAAAGGTTAAAGTGGCCAAGCATATTTTGGCTCAGTTGCATTGGGTATGAACAGAAAAGTATTCAAAAGTCCAAGGAGGAAAATTCTGATTTCCATATAAAGCTGGAATGCATAGAAAAAGTTACAGAAAATTCCCATATTGGGTTTATTATGAGGTTGTTGGTGGTTCTAGAAATGGGAGAGGTCAATTGGACTGACTTGGGGAATTGTGGTGGGATGAAGACTGATGCTGCCAAGCTGAATCTGGTTATTGGGGCGGGAGGCAAGACAATAAAGTCCATTATAGAAAGCACAGGGGTGGAATCTGTGGATGTTAGTGATGACGGCTCAGTAAGCTATCCAATCCCCTCCTTATCAACAGAATTCCTTCACAATTGCATCTGGTTGGTTACCTTCAAAAGTTTTGTTGCAGAGTTTCCTCTGCAATCTGATATACATGTATATGAGTTGTGCATCTTGCTATAATTTGTGGGTTGAGGACCCTGTATGAAACAAACTGTACTGTCTGCAGTGGTTCCAAAGTAGTCAGGTGTCACCCAGGGCCATGATGAAGTAGTTATATACAAAACAACTGGAGTGCATGAAAAGTTTACCCTTTTTCTTGCCATAAGGAGCTAGCTTGATTTTCTACGATTTCATGTTTGCTTCTTGCATCTATCTCCTGGAACCCCAACATGTACATGGGACCAATGAGCAATAAGGCAATGTGGCTGTTGGTTGCAGATTAGAGTGGTGGGGAGGTCTGTCCAGAGCATGAGTAGGGCAAAAGCTAAGATCTTAGGGCTGATTACAGTGCCCAAAGTGGGCACCATTTATAGGTGGGAATCAGCCTCTTCCTTTCCTCTTACTTTTGTTATGACATAGTCAGGACAGAAGATTGAATCAGTACCACATCTTGCTTTTAATCACTGGAAGCTAAATGAGAGACAACACATCAATGGTAGTCACAGATGCTTCACAGCAAAGCTTCAGACATAAAAAGGCTCCAGTATTTGTTCTATCAGAATATACCGTTTGTAATGAAATTATGGTCTGCAAACCCATGACTAGTGTTGAAGTTAGAAGTGATGCAAATTCACTGACCTTGTTATGAATCATGAGTGTTATTGCAGAGATTGCAGAGTGAAGAACATAACATCATTCGGTTGTTTTGTAGAGATATTTCCAGGGAAAGAGGTATGTGGCTTCATGTTTACAAAGACTTATTTTGTGGCCATTGACTTGTTTTTGTCAAGTACTGCACTCAAACATCATGTGAATAGCCTCTGACAAAGTCAGTGGGGATGTTCTGGTAGCTGGTCACTAATATACATGTTGCTGTTGAAGGTCATGGAATGTGCATGTGCCTATTGCAGTTTGTTCAGACCACTCCTTGGTCTTTTCTCCTTGCTCTGTTGTTTAGGGGTTGGGATTACCCTTTTGGCCTTTTTCTTCTTCCTCTTTGCTGATATGTTTTTGGACTTGAACTCTCTAAAATCCTGAGTTATCCCTCAATTTTGTTCAGGTTGACTCAAATCATAAGTATGAGGAAGTTCTCCATACTTATGAGATATATACGTACATACTACAATGTCACTGATATTCTTCTGCTATACTGATCTGTTTGTTCAGCATTTCCTCTGTTTGATTGATTTGTATATGGAAATGACGGCAAGGAGACTTTGCACAGAGGTGGCAACCTTGCGTGAAGTGATTTGATGCAGATTTGCTGATATGTCATATCACTCTTGCAGGGTCTGTGCCATATTAGCGAGCTGAGCAACAGGAAGTTAGCAAAGGTTGAAGATGTAAGTTCTTGATGCTTTTCTTTTTTCTATGGCACATGAAGCGTCTAGCTCTGAAACCTTTAACATAGTTTTGATTGTAATTGGTTGGAGTTGAATGGCTTGAGGACTCTTTTGTTGTGGCAAAACTTTTGGTGAATTTCTAACTCTAAACATGTGGAAAAGTGCTATGACTTTCTGATGGATACTGAAGATGAGTTTCTTGTGGAATTGGTGTACAGTTTGTGAACGAGGGAGACTTATTGGATGTAAAGCTTATTGAGGTGAGCCTAGTTCTACACAATCTTATATGTTCTCTATTGTGGGATGTTGTGATCTTTGGCCAAGATTTAGCTGCTGGCATACTAAACAGGGAACTGCTCTTTGGCAGATAAATGCAAGGGGTCAGTTGCGGTTGAGCCATCGTGCAACACTAGATAATGAACGTGTGGAAGAAGAGGATAGAAAGCCAGAGCTTGCTAGTGCAGGAAAGGAGACATTGTAGTTAAGCTCAAAGTTCCTGGATACATTTCATGGTTATGTTCTGAACCCTGACACATGTTAGATGTGGCAATGTATGTTATCATGCTCCATTTCCTCTTTGCATCCACCTAAAGAGCAGATCCAAGAATTTGAGCAATATGAAGGCTGAGATTTTTTCTCTCATTAAATTTTATGAGAAGGGCATGTTTGATATTGGGTGAAAGGGAAGGCTCTTAGACCAACAATTGGGTGAGTGTTTAGAGTAAGTCTTCAACTCCAGAACTTAGGTTGACCTTAGTTCATATTAATTGTTGCTTGCCTATACTTGGGTGATGCCTCTGAACATGTGAGATTTGTGGGCAACTTGTAAGCAGAGTAATCAGAGAATCCTCTAAACATTCTAGGGTACTGTGAAAGTCCAGTGTTGTTTTGCCTTTGTTCTTTAGGCTATTTGTGGGGCAGAATGTGCATTAGGAAACCATGGTAGTCAGCTAATGTACTTTCTATCCACATGCATCTACCTACCTATTAGCCACCAAGTAGCTCAGCTACCTACCTACTTACCTAGTAACCATTTACATTCCCTACTTATCACCTATGATACTTGCTTGATTGCCAGGCATGTGCTGAAGCTGCCCTTGTACTATGGTAGTGCCTTTGACAGGCATGTGCAGAAGCTGCCCTTGTACTAAGGTAGTGCCAATTGCATGGATAGTGTGAGGGGGAAGTAGGAAGAGTACATGATAAGTTACCAGATTGTGTGTTGGTAAGTCAATTGCGGCTCATCCACAATTGAGTCATAACGGGTTTCAAGTGGTCCACTAGGCGGTGCTGGGTCACATAACTAGCTTTAAGGGATGACATTTCTTCTCCTAGTTGGCATTCGTGCTCCAATTCTATTGCATGTTACACTACCTTTTGTGTATGGATGGAAAGTCATCCATATCTATTGTAAGTGTGGATGAAAAGTGATTCACCATCCATCTGCTGAGTAGGTTTTGGATCTAGAGGACATTGGTCATGTCTGGTACTTGGCTCTGGTAATCTGGCAAACAAGGGCACCACCATCTTGATGTTTTTGTCCCATTGGTACAATATACTATCGCACAATGTGCAAATTTCGTCAAAGGGAACGCACAATTTGAATTGTCCCACTAGAACACAACTCCGATTCACCTCAACAAACATATTTGTTTGAGGGAAGGAGACCTCTGACATTCCTAGGGATGAACTAACAAGGTTGGAGGAGGGCGCACTTGTCAACGTGTTTGCTTACATAAAATATAGAGTATGACTTAAATCCTTACCTTCCATTTGTTTCATCCCATATGTTGAACACGAGACATCCTCAACATTTGAAGTTTGAAGGCTCTTCCCATTGGGACATTCTTGCATTGATGCACCTTTGTACAGTATTTAAATTGCACAAGAATTTATTTTCTATAAGATTTGTTTTGTCATGAGAATCCACTTGTTTGTCATACTTTGTAAGACATATTTCAAAAGACAATGTTTGGCAATGTGGAACCAACAAAGCTTCTCTCTTTTTATTAAATATAAGCACATTTTATTGTTGGACACTTGTTTCAACCATAGCAAGTTCATCCCTTCTTGTTGTTTCTTTGTTTAAGTAGTAGTTTTTTGACTTTGCAAAATATTGCAGGGCTTAAGGCATTGCAATTTTTTTTTTTGTTGCATAATTTTGGAAACTTGATGTCAAGGAAATTCACATCCAAATGTTAATAAAAATGAAACCTTGAATTATACAAATGGAAAAATATGAAAAGTATGTTTGATAAGCCAAACATAATGTGTCTATAACTTGGCAAAGGTATTTTTTGATAATACACTCACAAAGGTTACAAATCAAATATAGTTCTTCAACTAAGTAATGAATTGTTTTATTTAATATATTAAAAAGAATAGAAGTGTGCACTTGCTTCAAATTTTAAACAATCTTGTAATAGGGACTTATCACACTTCCATCCCACTTCACCATGGTGAGGAAAAACACATACCTACATGGAGACAAATCAAATTTTATAAGGAGTTCTACATTTTGGGCACTATTTTTGTAGCTTTAGGGAAAATCATTGTTGATAGTTTCATATGTGTTGCATGAAAAGTATAAAAGTATTGAGTTTTAATATGTTCATGAGTTCCATATTATATTTCCCATAGTATTTTTCAATGTTAATTTTTTTGGAAATTTTACCTTATTGTTTCAAGGTTTTTTATTAAGAGGGGGGATGGATGTGCTTTCAATGACATTTTGACAATACTTGACACCTGAAATTTCAAGATTGATCCCAGCAATGCATTTTTGGTCACATATGGTTCATATGTTGTATGACTTTTAAACCTCTTGAATTCATTTTAATCACCATTCCACATGCACACTAAGAACATATATGATTGAGCCATGTGATGTCCTAAATATGGCTTGGGACTTATGGAAGCTAAGTCAATCTTGTTATTGAAATAACTTACTCTCAAGTGTTTATATTGTAGTACCTCAATGGTTTCAACAAGCATGTGAATAATATTTATTTATTTTCTAGAAATTTGTTTAGCAATTTAAAATGATATAACAAAAATTCTTGGCTTTCAAATACAAAAAATATCTACATGTTTGACTATCATTAGCAAAACTATGTGTATTGTTCAATGTTTGTGCATTAACTTCCCATAGATTCATGTACTTCAGGTCTAGGTGCACTACAGAATATGTTTCTTGATCTTTGAATAGGTACTACTTTGGCATGGGTAACTAGTCTTCATTATATTAAAATATTTAAGTTCAGCCATGTCAAAAATTGAACTACACAAATACCTTCTTTTACAAGTAGAAGAGTGCATAGGTAATATAGAATCTATACCAACCTTGTGAAAAGATGGGGGAATATAAAACTATCTAGCTCTTAAAGCATTGCCTTGTGAAGAGATGTGAAAAAGGATAGTTCACAACTACATGAAGAGATGAGGAAATGAAGAGGCTTTAACCTACAAAAGTGTAAACATTACCACATCCACAAAGTATGGAAGTTAGTGTGTCAAATTTCTTAACATTTCAACTCAATATTCAGTAATTTTCCAACAATTTTGGCAAATTTGATAATGGTTTAATTAGTGCCAAAACTAAGGAAATCTTATTGTCAATTGGGTTTTAAAACCTCAAAAGGGTTTGTTATGTTTGGGGGTGTGCAGTTCTTTGATGGAAACATTACATCAAAATCTTTGCAAGATAAGAACCATTTTCAGCATATGTCATGTGCTTTAAAAAACTGATGTTTGAGTATTATATTCTATTGCAAACCTCAAAATTGATCAAAACTCATCACGGAGGCCTTCCTTGTAAGTATTATTATTTTTATTCTATGCCTACATAAAAAACCTTCTTTGGTCAAAAACCCAAAACTTAAATGATGACATTCTTCCTGTTTGAATAAAAAGTCATTGTTGATGTTGATTTCAAATGTTCACTAAACCAATTTACTTTTGAACTTACCCCCTGACTTGGATTCCTTTTGAAATCTGTTAAACAATGGGTTACCTAAATTATAACGTATTTGATTAAACTGTCATATGTTGGGATTGTCTCTTGGATGTTTAATGGACAAGCAATTGCATGTAAATTGGGTTCTTGAAATTTTGGGGCCCATGCATGAATTTATAAATATAGAATTCGTTCTTTTCAAAGCCCACAACCACATTTTGCAGATGCCCCCATATTCAAGCCTTAATGCCAACTGAATTAAATAGGTGCAATTAATTAAATGCAACTACCTATGTATGCAAAAGTATACATGTTCATTAACTGTGATACCCATTTCACTCATTTCCTTGATCCATCTAAATTCCAAAATTTGTGTGAAGTTGCGATCTAGTTTTCTATAATTTCAAATTCTTCAATTGCACCTAAGTTATGATAAACATTTTAATTGTGTTCAACATCTCACATATTTGAAAAAAATAAATTTCATGCATTGGTTAAAGACTTGTGCTTAAAATACTAACTTATGTATGTATGCAAAAAGTCCACATGCTTGGTACTGGTACCTAAATGCCCATTGCACACATTTCCTCAAGCCTTTTGAATTGCAAAATATGCTTGCTTGAAGTTGCAACTAAAATTTTTCACAACTCAAATTCTTCAATTGAACCCAAGTTATGATGAACATTTCAATTATGTCACATTTCACGTATTTCAAAGACAAAATGTAATGCTTTGATTAAAAAGTACTTGTACTTAACGTGAAAGGAATTGTTGTCAATTTTTTTTTTTCAAAGGTTAGTTTCTTCCCTAATTGGCTTTCATCCAATGAAAATGAAATGAGAAATGACTATTGGAAAAATCCTCTCAATGGAACTTGGCCCCATGCTTCCTTATTTTCCTAAAGAAATGATATCTTTCATGGGACTTGCCCCATTTCCCATTCCTTTCGTTGGGAATTTAGCTTCACTTATGAAGGGAAAACATTTATTCCTTAAGAAATTTGCGTTTCATTTTAATAGTTTTATCTTCAACAACTAGTTTGAATGAAAATTCTAAAAAATTAGAAGGTTACGTAATAGATGAAAGGTTAGGGGACTTCAATACAATTTAAAATACCAAATCCTAAGAATATTCAAGCCATAGTTTAAATGTATGTACCTACAAATTCACAATAGATTCAGGTGTTCAACAAAATGGCTCAATTTAATAGATGCTTCATACAAATTTTTGCATTCATAATGGCCCCAACTACCAAACTCATCAGAAAAACATAACAGTTTATGTGGACTTCAAAATGTCAGGCATAATGGGGTTGATAAAGTAGAAATATATTGAAGCACCTATCCTGATATCTCCTAATTGGGATATAGAGTTTTATGTGCATATAAATGCATCTTTATTAGCTGTAGGTGTTATGTTAGCACATAACCTAACATGAAAACATGATCAACCTATTGTTTATGTTTCTAGATTAATAAACAATGTTAAAAGGAACTACAATACCATAGAAAATGAAGCATTAACAGTGGTATTTGCATTACACAAATTTAAACATTATTTTCTAAGTAACAAGTTTGTGTTTTATATTGATCATATGGCTTTCATTTATCTTGTAAACAAACCACATGTCTTAGGACATATTGTTAGATGACTACTTTTGTTTTTGGGATATGAATTTACTATAATATACAAACCAAGTCATACACATGTAGGTAGTTGATTCACTGTCTAAACTCCCAGATACTATATAGTCGACGAGGGTACTTGATCAAACCACAAATGCAACATTGTTTATCTTACAACTATTATGGTTGGAAGAGGTCAAGAATTATTTGTAGACAAGACATATGTCTAGGATTTTGACCAACACTCAAAAACAATGGTTGGCAAGAAGAGTGAAACTAATTCTTTTATAGAAGGGAATATTGTATTGCATGGGTCAAAATAACAAATTTACATGTTGTGTAACCATAGATGAAGCACAAAAGATGCTACAAGAACTTCATGAAGGATTCAATGGAGGACATTTTGTTGTAGACGTTACTACCAAGAAGGTTCTTAATGTAGGGTATTGGTGGCCCATGTTATTTCATGATGTTTTTGAATTATGAAAATCTTGTGAACTGGAGGTTTAGTATTGAAAAATTTGGTTAAATTGGTTACAACTTTAATAGAGGAACCATTTATGAAGTGGAGATTTGATTTTGTTGGACCAATAAAACCCACAAGATGGCTTACATGTAACAACTACATTTTTATTGCCACATATTATGCTACTAAGTGGGTAGAGGTTAAGGCATTGAGAACCAACACTATTGTTGTCACAACAAAGTTTTTGTATGAGTATATTTTGACTAGGTTTGGTTGTCCACTAACCTTAGTAACAATATAGATTTTATTTTATCAATGATGTTATTAAAAATATCCCTTTGATCAATTTTTGATGAAACATGTGCAATTTACCACCTATTATCCACAAGGAAATGGGCAGGCAAAGTCAACTAACAAGTTTATTGTCAAACTTGTTACTAAGTTCGTTAGTGAAAACAAAGTAGATTGGGACGAACTTGTACCCACTGTGTTTTTTTCATATACAATAGCTTACAAAATAGATACAAGGTATACTAAATACAAGCTAATCTATGGATTGCATCCTTTTATGCCCATAAAATATGTTTTGCCAACATTTAGTGGGGACCACAAAGATGCAAATCTTATTAAAGTACTCATTAGTAAACTAACATAGTTGGAGAAACTACAAAATGATAGATTGTAGGCAAAAAACACTATTGGGAGTCAACTATGGAATCATGTTATGTGGAGTTAACAAAAGTATCTAAAAAAGAAGCTCAAGTTTGGAGATCATGTATTTTGGTTCCCCAAAGAACAAAAACCACATCTTGGGAAATTTACCAAGAAGTGGTTTGGTCCATAGATAGTATAGTTCTACCTACCAAATTACACTATGCTTTTGGTCACTTTAGATAAACTATATCTTTATTTGTTAATGTGAGCAAGTTGAAACCATATTAGTTTTTGGATGAAAAAACACAGACTATAGATTGACGTGAAAAAATGTATTGGGAAGGATAAAAAGACATTGCAATGGATGATAAGGATGATGATCATCAAGACAAATTAGTTTTTGTGGTATTAATGGTACCAATCGATTGAAAATTCATGCAATAGATGATGAAATTTTCTATGGAAAGGGATTCAAATGAACATGGTTTGGATTCATTGATAGGTGGAAGAAAAAGGTTATAGTGTTTCAAATCCTAAAACTTTAATGAATATATACACACATTAAGGGGTGCAGGGGTAGTGCCATGAACTTGGCATGATGTCAATTACAAATAGAGGTTATTTTAAACCTTTTCTAATTTTCAAACATTTCGGCAGATTAGAACATGAACGACAAAAGTTTTGTGGAAAAACTTAGAAAGATTACTTAGGAGAAAGGGAAAAAACATAGAAATTTGATTCGTCAAAGAGAAAAAGAACCATAAAAAACGTTTATTGTAGACTTTCAAACATAGGGCACAAATCAAACTTCACATTCTAGAATTCTTAACAGTGAAGCTTTACATACAACAAATAATGAACATTTGATCTAATACACAAAAATTAACAATGTACATAACTGATTAAACTCTTATGTTTCACCAAGGTTTTCATAACTATTGTGACACCCATTTTGCATTAACTTCACTTCAACGTCCTTTTAGACAGGTCAATTTTGTTCATTTGGTTGAAAATCAACAATGTTTTGTAGACAACCATTTATTTTGTTCAAATTAGTTTAGTTGTTTAAAAACTTTAAGTTGTCGAATCAATGATGGCTTGCCATAGAAATTTTTACAATTTCTTTATTGCCCAAAAAAAACTTAGTTGCCAAATTGAGTGATTGAATTTTGTCTAAAAAATTCAATTGCCAAAATGGTTGGTGAAAAGATTTCAATCATTAAAACAAGTGGTTAAACATGTTTAGACCTTGTCTAGAGATCTTTTTTTGCCAAATGTTTCTCAATAATTGCATAGAAAAATTTCAATAATGGCCCAAAGATTTTTAATCATCCAATCGTCAATGGTTCAATTTTTATGATTAAATTTACATTAAAAAAACAGTTTGATATTTGCCCAAAAACATTTTGATCACCATGTGAATATTTTTTTTCAAAACAAAAGTTTTTTATTTCACATATTTGTTTCATATTTCTATAAGACTATGAAACAGGTCATAAAAAAGTTTTAGGATGGTAGGTTGGAGGTAGGTAGATTGTAGGAGATAGGACATGGGTGCAAATGCAATAAATGGAACCACATGCTACAAGGTTAAAGTCCTTTCCAAGCTAGGATTTCACGTTTGAAAAAAAAAATGTTCAAATGTTTTTTAAATGAAATTTATCAATTTCAATTGCTTTTGCTTTTATAATCATGAATGTTAAGACTTGTTGAAAAGGAATGATGCACATTTGAAACAAAATCATTGTCATAGTTGTTTTGAACATATGTTTATTGATGAGGTGTGAGGTCCATAAGTCAATCTATACATAAACAATAACTCTTACAACATCACAACAATTGAAATCAATCACAACAATGCAAAATAGAATCAAAAGCAACTTGGAACTTGAAAGCATTAGCCAAAAAGGAACAAAGAAAAAAATGTAAACATGGTTAGTTGGGTGATTTATCTAATCGTCATCAACTTTGTAGTGGTTAAAAAAAACCAACTTCTTCAATCAAATCATAATTCTCTTCATCTAAAGAATATTCTATTTTCATAGAATTTTCAAGAGTTATAGTAGGTGTGCAAATCATCCTTGGATCATCAAGCCAATTTTTTACCACCATGATTATTTGATCTACATTTTCCACTTGTAAACAACAACATTGCAAGGTTTTCAATTTGCCATTAAAGTTAACAACACATTGAGTTTTGATTTGGGATCTTGGAATCCCAAGGATTTGTTTAGCTAAAAAACCAACATTAAAAAACTGATTTTCATGAGAAGGCCACTAAGAAAGAGGATCAACACATGTAAATGAGAGGATAACAATATAACAAGAATATAAAAAGACTCTTCCATGGATTCTTTAACATTATATATATATATATATTTCAACTAAGAATTAGACACATCAATAGTTGTTGCACATGCTTGGGAAATAGGATTGAACCAATCAAATCAAGTCATAAGAAATGGAATCACTATTTTTGCATCATATTCAAAAGCAAGACGAATTGTTTCCCCAAACCCCACATAATTTTCTACAACCCATAAAAATCTGAAGTGGGGATCCAACATGATGGCAAACATGTTATGAACATTTTGTAAATCAAATGTTTTCAAAAACAAGAGGAAAGGTTTGATCACCTTATTGACTTCCTATTGAATGTTTTTTTGTAGGATGAAGAGCTTTGAAACAAATTCATTAAGAATGTTAGACCCATCATTAAGTTTCTTTGCTTTAATTTATACAATATTAGAAGTAAAAATAACACATTTGGATGGATGAAGATGACACTAGTTGTAATATAGTTGTAGGGAGAACCATGAATCATTCAATATTGAACTACAATTGCACAGCTAAACAACACAGTTGCATGTAAAAGCTAGTTGCATCTAGTCACAAAAATAATGGTTATAAATGACAAGAATTTTAATATTGTTTCAAGTGGTTATGAAATGATTGGGTACGAAAAACCAATTGGAAATTGAATACAAACTACTAATGTATAATGACATGTGTAATGTTGACTAGATTTATCTGCCTACTTGCTTACCCACCCACCAACACACCTACCTACCTACCTACCCATCAACCCATCCACCAACCTACCAACTTACTTAATCAACAACCCATCCACCAATCTACTTGCTTACTGACGCATTCTTAACCCCTTGAAGGACTCAAATGTGAATCCAAGTGAAAGACAGTGGAATAGGGTTTAAAAGGGAAGAGTTGGGGCACGCTCTTTAGCTCACAACACTTTGAGGGGGTAGAGGGGCATGTTGGAGTTCCGGGATGGGACTAGGACGAATTGATAAGCTTATTCACTCACATGGGCGTGCACACAACCCACACAAAGTGGTTAGTGCATAGTTGGAACACCTTTAGTGTTCCAACTATGCACGGGCAACACGAACACACAAGACTCACCACGGCCTGGACTTGGGGGAAGCCACCACCTTCCCCCTTATAGTATACTCTGAACCTCTCCACGGGGCCCACATCCAAATGGCTTTTCTCTCCCAGGACTCCCGCGTGGGAGTCTCGAAATCCCGCTCGTTGAGACTCTTGCGACTTTGGAGCCCCATAACTTTGCGAGTAGATCTCAGATCGAAGTGTGTTCTAAAGCAAAGTTGTAGCTCTCGTCGAGAACTTTTCAACGATATGTGGCACGTTGTCTGTAGCCAAATAAAGCAGGTCGATTCTCGACTTTTGGCCATAACTTGTGTTTCACATGTCCAAATGAACAATGCGAGCCCTTTCTAGACATTTATGTTCCAAGAGCTTTCCAATGATATGAGAACGCCACAAGCCATTGAGTTTTGACCCTTCAAATTGCTCTCTGAAGTTTCGCGAGTCCATCAGGACTCCATCTCCCAAAGTGGGAGTTGCCTTGGGAGTGTGAAGGTTCACTCCTTCACACTTTCTTACATTTCGGGAGTATGTGATGTGACTCCCGGGCTTCCTCTTGGCCCGCACCTTTTCAATCCCTTTGCCTTGGTCACAAGCCCAAAGCTAGGGTTGCGACACTTACCCAATCAACAACCTACCCACCTACCCATCCACCAACCTACATGCTTACCTAATCAATAACTCACCCACCCACCCACAATGAAAGAGCTGCAAGGTGTGTCACAACTATTTAAAATTTTAATTTTATATTTTTGAAAAATCACAAGAGGAGCATAATAAAATGGATTTTCATTTTCTTTTCCTTTTTAAGTTCCATTATTTATAAAGTTCCATTGTTCAAAACTTGATGCAAATTGATGATGCTTCAAAAGTCTTTTTGCATGTTATTAAGCAAGTTGCACCAAGCTTTTGCTATTTTTTTGGGCTTTTAGATTTTGGGTGTTTGTTTTTATGAAACAACTTGTGTTGTAGTGGGTAGAGTTCTAGTGTTCAATTCTTTCACAAGCTACTTGGATTCGTAAGGTGTTCATGTTTTTTTTATTGCATTTATGAATTATTATGTAATTGCAAAATTTCTATATATAATTCAAATTTGAAATTTGGCAATGCATATGCTCTATACATAGAATGCATAGTTTTTTAGCATTTAAAAACCTGGCTCATTCATAATTGACAAAAGGGAAAAAAAAAAGAGGTTGAATTCATAAGCATCTTCACAACTAATCTGTTAAAACTTAAGAATATATATCCTTCTTTTAGAAAAAAAGAAAAAAAATACAATGTTGATATCTGGAGGTTTGTCCTAAAACTGGATAACAGGACAACACTGCTTCACACCTTTTTTTGCCTTCAGTGAATTTCATCAATTTTACATTAATACCTTTCCCATTTGTAGGCATGCTTCATTTGCATTGAAGTTACTGTTCAGGAAGGGTATGAACCAGCTGCTTGGGTGGGAACAGCGAATTTGCAGCCCTCTCTGGATTTGTAGATTTCGAGGAAATGACAGTGATTACAGGCTTTTATATACCAGTAAGTTGAAAAAGCTTTCAAAAGGGACCCACTATCAGTTTTTGAACTCAATCTTTCAGAAAGCCATTTTGTGACCTAGTGAACCCAGCAAGTAGTGTGTAGTGTGTACCCATTGAGTTTGTTTATTTCATGATCTTCTTTCTCTGACGAAAACACCAAGAAAAAATTCAAAGTATGAAGGAAACAAAAGTGGAAGTTTCTATTGTAGGCTATGTATCTGGTGGGCAATGTCATCATGCATGCTAAAAAATTCTTCGGCAGAAAGCCAAGGCCAACAAAATTCCAAGATTCCTAAAGGAAGATTAGCAGCCGGAAGAAGGAAAAAGTTAGTGGAAAGAAGAAGGAATTTAGCTAATAAGAAGGAAAAATACTCTGGAGCAGCCAAAATATAAAACTAGCCCCTCATGCAAGACCTGACGACCCATGTCAGAGAACGTTCCAACCAGATGTCACCGACTGGAAAACAGCGAACCACGATAACTACCTGCTGCAAATAGAACTGGCCCAGCTACAACCCCCCAACCCGCCTTCCGCATGACCTGATAACAGTGCTGACAAGGGAGTCTCTCATGTCACGAAACCGCCCACCTCCCTCAAAACTTACATTCAGTTTTCAACGAGGAGTGAAACTCAGATTACCACCAAAATCTAAGTATCATCTTGCCTCTTTTTTGATTTTTGGTGCTCTTGCATCGATGGTACCTGTGTATTATTACTATAATTATTCTTGAATCTTGTGCTTTAGATGTATTAATATTGCGTTTCCAGCAATTTTACCCCTGTGTAAAATATTTTTTAAAAATGATTTTGTGAATAATAGTGTTTGGAGTTGAAATATGGGTTTGAGAGTGAAAGGAGGGCCCAAAGATAAGATTTATCTACACTAATGTTTGTCAAACCGTTTTAAGTTTTCCATTTCTTTCTGAGCACTTGCACTAGAATTTTTGATGATTTGCTTATGAAACATCTTGAATGGAAACAAACTAATGTTGTCAACTGAAAGGATATTTGGAGATGCTTGCACTAGAATTTTTGATGATTTGATTATGAAACCTCTTGAATGGAAACAAACTAATGTTGTCAACTGAAAGGATTTTTGGAGATGCTTGCACTAGAATTTTTGATGACTGCGCCGTGCTGCTACAAATGGGTGCAACGGCCTTTGCAAAAGCAGCTCTGCAACTCACTGACTTTTGCAAATGACCACTTGCCGCTACATCATTCGCCGTCGGTACATGAGGTGAATGATTTTACACGTACTTTTGGTGACAAATTTGCCGTTTTGAGGCCGACCCATTTCGTTGTTCTACGCTCGCCAGCCAATGCAGCAGTTTCGGTGGTGCGTACCTGGTTCGAAGTAGGATTCACTCACAAATAAGTCTCCAGCTACTTTCCGCAGGTGTAAAAGATGACATTATGGGGCCTTTTCTCCGCTCAAGGAGAGGGAGCTCTGGACTAGCGTTTACTTCGCCCCCAAGTGAATTCACCTCCAGTGTACAGTCAAACTGTGACCATGGTGGACTTAGATATCACCCACTAAAAGGTTTGTAAAAGGTTTGAAATTTCAAATGTAACCCAGTTTTGGTGTTTTATTGAGGTTACTTATATTTAAGTTTTTTTCCTTTGGTGGCACAGGTGTGCATCTGTGGTTCCACTTCTAGTTACATCATTTTCAAGGGTGGGGAACAATGGTCACTCTCTGGAGCAAGCCCTAGTAGAACCCATTACCACTGTACCCAGCTCAATGGGTTATTAGGTGGACCAGGGCATGGCCGAGTATTTTGTCACCCAGGTTGGAATGCCCCAGTTCATTATATGTGCACATACTTGTTATTGCAGGCAGTAGTACAAAAGTACTGCTTGCTTTTCTTTTTCTTTATCTGCCCTCCGTGATCCATCTTTTTCTCCAAATAAGATGGATGATGCGCCCGGACACACTTGGGCCCATGTTATGCACATCTTAGGCATGTAAGAGACAATCCCAAAACCTGCATAACAGAACCCAAAGTGTGTATGTGTAGCACCAAAATGTTTCTGTGCACCATCGGACACATATTGGATTGGCCAAAGGGCAGTCAGTGAAAAAAAGAACCCGTTGTTGTGGCCTGCAATAACAACTATGTGCACATAAAAATGTCAGGATCTTAAATGTTTGGGAAAGGGCCTCCTCACCTCTCATAGTTAGACTAGTTTGATAAGTACCCAAATTTCAAAACAACATTTTTTTGACTGAAATTTTGCCACTTGATGATCCGAAAAAGTCTAGTGCTGCTACTCATATAAAGGATTTTGGTTGAAAGAGTGCATCAAAGTTGCCAGCTTGTGACGTTTTTTTTTCCCTGAAATCTCCATATTTAGACAATAGGGTCCAACAGCTCACCAAAATACAGCAGGATTTTTCAAATTTTCTTCTTCCCTCTCCGACCCATAGTCAAAATTTGGTTAATTCCTCTTGTGCATGATCAACATTGTGGCTACAACACAAATTTGGAAAAAATAAAATTTGCATCATAAATCCATCTACAAAGGAAGGTAGTTTGTTTGTTCTGTTTGTCCCATTGAGATCTCCCAAATTGTGGTACCTTTTGCCGCGTCTATTGGTAATGCTGGAAAACCTTTGATTAATATGGGTGCACTGAGTTTGAAATCACCGAATTGATTTCTTAATGTTTTGACCTAGGGTAGAGAAATTGTTGAATATTGTTTTAAAATAAAAAATAAAAAGTACAGTGAAATTTGAGAAGGCTCTTGGTGTTTTCTCTGCGAGTAGCACTTGATGAACATGATTTGGAAAATTTAGACCTAAGGTGCAGGAGATATAGAATTTTAAAAATTATGTGGTCATTGAGAATTCAGTTAAATTACCAAAAAAAAAAATTGGAAGGAAACTGGGTTACCAATTTCCAGTTGGGCCAATGGCACAGCCTGTACTAGTTAGTTTTAAAATTTAAATAAATAAATAAATAAGAAAAGTTAAGAAAAAAACACACACACACACGTACACACACAGCTTTGACTTATAGTCTGCAGGGCAAAAATGCTCCTGATAACTTGTTGAGTAGTAGTTGGGATATAGGAATTTTTGGCCATGGTGAACAAGCAGCCACGAGCGCACCATCCACTGGATGTCCATTATTACTCAGTTGCGGATGAACCTCAACTGAGGTAATATTTGGTTTCACCTTGGTAACCAGTTCTGGAGGAAATAGGTCTCCTGTATAGGTAGATAGGTAGAAAAATAAGTAACTACTAAGTATATAGATGATTTATACATAGGAAAGGGCCGTTTTTTGGGTTCAGGGTTTAATAGGTAGGTACCCAAAAAACAAAACCCGGAACTGAGCTAACCACCATGGTTAGCTAGGGAACTGAAACCCAACAGAAAACTATTGACGAACCACTTGTCATTCATCCTTGATGGTGCACTGGTGGGTGCCGGTTTACTGTGGCCAGAATTGTTGACCTAAGAAAACGGCTAACTGTCAGTTCTCGAATCCCATGCTATTGGAGCAGAATTCAAACGGACTGACGTAGGGACCACGTTCCGCGAACCTGGCCATTAGCGGCTACCACTGGTCACATTAGGGTCCCTACGTCTTGGTTCTCGTAACGTGACACATCAACGTACGACGCAGGGTTTGTGAGTGCTCGCTCGGGGGGCCAGTTTTCGGACTATGGCGCGGAACAAAAACAAAGAAGAAAAAAGCCACAGTACGAATTTTACAAAAGTTGCCATTCTTTTCGCGAAGAAAATTTACATGTCGCCATATCTAGGCAATTACTTCCTATTGGTCGCTAGTATTAAGCAGATTCTAAGAAATTCTAAGTTACTCTCTGACCTCTAGCCAAATTTGGTTCATTCCTCTTGTGGATGATTGCCAGTCCACTCTACTTGACAAAATTGGGGCAAAAAGAAAACCCTATGTAACTAGGAGGAGGAAGAGGAGGAGGAGTAGGAGTAGTACAGATTCTAAGCTGCTAATATCGAATGGAAGACTAGCAATCCTTCAACCTCCTTCGACAGTGCATCCAGCTTTACCAGGCTCGTGGGTGACCATACTGAATTTAGAACAAATTTCCCATGCAGCTGCAGGTAGTTAGGGGTTCGACGTCTCGTGGGTTGACGGTAGCGTAATCTCGTAGGTATAAATTGTCATTCGAGCATAACCATCACCCCATCACTCAATTTCCAATTCTGATCCTGCTCAGCTGCACGTCCACCTGCTCTACTTCCACTTAATTTTACGTCGCCTCCACCAGAGCACTTCAGCTTCATCATTATCACTTAATTCGCTGAGTTGCTTAGCTGATCACAGGAGACGGAGCTGAATCTGAGAAATCTTAAGCTGGTAAGCTAGTCAATTATCTTATGAGTATATTCAGTGTCAGATCTAGCTGAATGTGATTTATAATCTCGAGTCCTTGGGTATTTGGTTGAGAGATTTTATAGGAACCTCTTAAGAAACCATGCTTCAGCCTGATCTTTTACGCAAGCTGTTCATTCTAGCTAGCTGGGATTAATATCATCTTCGAGGTTTTGCTACTGTGCCACTACCACGGTTTTGAAATCCTGTGACAAAGAAAGAACTTCTGGGTAGCAGAAATTCTATCTACTAAGCAAGCTAGTTTGTTTTTTTTCTTTGATTTCATTGAGATCTTGGTACTCTTCGATGAATATGGGTGCACCTAGATGCTTTGGTCGTGTCGAGACATAGGGTGCTAGAGTTATACAATACTGAAATTTTTTGTCAAAGAAATTCCAACAGAATCATAACTAAATATTTTAAGGAAATCACGCTGAGCATCTTCATACAGTAGGAAAGCCAGTGACGATTCAGATTTCTTGGAATGATTTTGAAGGTATTAGACCTAACGTGGGGGAAAAGTTTGAGTAATTACAGTCAATGGGATTAAAAAAATTTATATCAAAAAATTTCTTTTTCACCAATTGAGGTCTATCGTCAAGGTACGTCTAATTCCCACTTGGGCCAGCGGCAGAGGCTACACTAGGTCCTGTCCATGATATTCTGGTGAAAAGCTCAATTGCTAATTATGTTTATCTTTGTTGAACGCGCAGTATCGTTATAATCTGGTTGCTATCAGAAGGTGGTACTATTGTAACAAGAATCGTTCAAGAGCTACCTAGTGCAATCCATCTTGGAGGACGAGTAATTACAGATTCGCACCTTCAATTCCAGACAAACAGAAGCATGTCATACAACGAGGTATAAACACTTCCCGATTACATTCAAATAATCGAGTTGACTTAATGGTTGCATTAATGTGAGCTCGGATTAGTATCTACGTGTCTGATGACTTCCATAATATTTTTCTCACTGATCTGAATTTGGATTAAAGTTCTAATCAGCTGCCGGGGTGGCAACTTGGAATTACAGTGGTCGTGGCGTTCTCAGGATGCACCTGGCCCCAGCAGCTACATGTCTGGAGACGACGAGTATTCAAGCGAACAGGTAAATCATACATCCGACGTCGTTCGTCATTCAAGACATTGCAATCTTCTTGTTCCAAAAATATACTTATATCAGTTGCAGTTGATTATATCATAAATTTTGTAACGGGGAACATGAGGTCGTAAGAGAAAATGATCAGTTCATTTCATGATGAGTAGCTAGCCAACTCCTAGATTACGCGATTCCTACAATGTTGCATATATACTCAGCTAGGTGTGGCTCGAAAAAAGCTGCATGAATCGTATTCAAGCAAGTGCTGATCATCGACCCGAGAAACAATGATAATCGATCTTCTTCATCTCATCTATTTTTTTTGCAGATAACCAAGAAATTCAAAGCAAGACTGGATGAGCGCAGCTTCACTAAACTAAAGAAAGACCTCCTGACCTTACGTAAGTTTTATATATATAATGCTTCCCTGCTATTTATGTTGGAAATAAAATAAAATAAATGTTTTGGCCAGCTCCTTCTGCCATGTAATTATACTGACGAGTTGCGACGTGATCGGTACTGACAGTTTCAGTACACATATGCTTGCAGAGTTGGATAACGTGGAACGATCCGGAGATGTGGTTTATGTCACAGGCTATGATGAGGAGGTTCTGAACGGCCAGGCAATCTTAAACATGTTTCGGAAATATGATTCCAGAGCTACACGACTTAGCTGATAATTCGAGTAATGATATTTTCCTTCAGCTGGCGGTCTACACTAATTGAGCGTCGCGCTGCAATGCAGACCGCCAGCGGGCCTCCTGGCTCTTATCAAAAATATATAAGGAACCTGCAGACGTACAGTGATAGAAGAATATCATATGCACTACTTATGGACTAAGCTATAGTCATATTCATTCATTCATTCATTCATTCATTTAAGTTGAAGCTCGCAGAAAGCTCATCAATTGGTCGATGTCAATTAATTTCCAGACGGCAGGACTACTAGCCTTAATTGATGGTTCTAGTAGCTGCAGACTGAGAGGTATCTCTAGACAATGACCCATGCTTTCTTGTTGCATGGACATGCGCGTTTCATTGGAAATCTACAAACAGACGAGACCGTCCGGATGTCTGGATTGATAGATACTTAACTACCCTCAATTATATATAAGCTACAATTAGCAGTTCAACTGAGTCCTTAACACGTGAGAACGGATTCCTCGTACAACGGATCAACCCATGTGAGCTAATCGAGGGCTGATCTTTTGCTGGATTAACGCCTGCACGTTGGATCAGTATATATATCTAGTATTTAATTGAGCCATTTGCTGATTCTAAGACAATTTTCTACGATGTTGTCAGCTTTAAAACTTTTTTTTTTCTTCTAGTATTGGAATTCTCGCCTCCTGGGCGGGTTTCCACTTAGCTACGGCCCATTCCTAATTTATAATAAAGTTCTGCAGGTTTACAGCAGTAATTTTCGGCTAAGTTCTAAGTTTGAATGTATTTTTGGATGCATGCATAGTTTATTGTTGAGCTGGGTCCTTTATAACTGAATTGTAATTCGCTCCACTATCCATGTATAAGGCATGATTGGTTGCAGAACAACGTTCCTACTTGTCACGTTGATCAATGTTTGACCCATAGGATAAGAAGCGCTAAACTGGACGAAAATGGGTAAACCATTTACATGCTTCCATCAACCAGACTGCTAACTGGTGGGCGGGAAAAGAATCTAGAGTCCCACGTCATTTGCAGAGCCCCGGTGACGTGCATGAAGTTCTCCACATGCAACACTAAGCTACTTTCTCTTGAAGGCTTTGCATACTCAGAACATCCCGCCATTCTTTTGGAGTCGGTTCTCATTTTCATAGGTCCTCGGAAAAACATAAGAGCCTCGGACAAGATTGGAAGCGTATTTGGAGGAAGGATTGTCAACTTTAAGAGTCCATCAGTTTTTTCCATGATACCCAGGGTATCACAAGAACTTGTTTAAAAATTGTCTATTTTTAGGCAGTGTAACACCCTCGGCCGCGACCGTTATTGAATCGGACCCACACCTGCTTTGCCTCATGCTTCATTACCGGAATCAGGCCCACCTCAGCTCCAGCTCATCCAGGCCCTTATTCTAGTAATGCCGGCAACCATGGGGGTTGTTAACCTACACGTTGTACCCCGCTTTCAGGCACCTTGACAGGATGTAATTCAATTAGGAACAATTCCTGATCAGAAGGAACATTCGAGCAAAATACCAGCTAGATCTAGCTTGATCACTAAACAGACATACGTGATTGACTAGCCTGTAGCGAAGTGGGGGACCTGAATCAATCCTGATTGACGACGAAAGCAAGCTTTTCAACAGAGCATGAAAGTCTATATTCTCTACGTATGCATGTCTTCCAGGTCGTAAGCACCGGCTCCAGTGTCCGATTCAGGCACTTTTTTTGTGTGTCTTTTTCCTAGGTGGGACATGAGGCCAGCTCAGTGGCTAGGCCTTGGCCCAGGATCTGCAGACTGCTAGTTCCATTTTTGGTCAGTTTCACTGGTGATGTAAATTCACCGTCGCCAGCCGACAGACACTCTGCTTGTGTGAATCAATGCTGGGCAAACACTGGTCAAGCTCTGGAACAGGCCGTGGTAATTAGAACCAGATAGTCTCCGCGTACTCGGACTAGTGAGCCAAAGAGGTGGCTGGGACGGACCACGGATCATTGAACTATTACAAAGAGAATAATACCTTGAGACCAGATGTCTTTGCACATTCCTGGAGGCAAGGACATAGTGCAGCCGCTTAAAGGTCAATATCCATTAGGCTCCTCTCATCACGGTTACACATAGTATGTCGTGATCATAGCATGCCTCACTCGAAGTCATTGGATTGGGACCTTGTTTTCTTGCTGCATGGATATTTGCTTTTCATTGAAGAGCTACAATCGAGTTGAAAATTAATTTGTGCAGGTAATTTGTGCAGGAACTTTTAATTCTGGGAACATTTCATTTGAAGAACATGAAAAGAACACATTTTTCTATGAAACACATGTCACTTTATGATGATTGACATTTGACTCCGAGCTCTTGCAAATTTTGGTCAATGCTTGACCAGTAAAACTAAGAAATTATAAGCACAATAAGTTGAAAAAAAATAATGAAAAGTTGTTGTTGGGAGGTAGATTTGTGATCATAGCAGCTTAATGGAAAAATGTTCTAATTAAAACTTGTTTACATTTCTTTCCTTTCTCGTGCAACTCTCTAGCACAACTCTTTGAAAGGTCAACATGTAACAACTAGTTGCAATTCTTAAATATTACGCCCCATCCTCTTATCAAGCAATTCCCAATTGTGACCAAAAATTTGGTACAAATTTCAATAAACAGGAAAAAACAAGGACATGGCAAACTCAGTTCAGCACCAAATTTGTTGCTAAACTGAGTTTCATGCGCAGTTGAAGCTTAGTGTACCTTTTTTTTTTCCCTGTTTTTTGAAATTTCATCCCAAGTATGTGATCAAATGAGGGGTTTCGATGTTTTCTTCCCTTGATTTTACTGATAACTTTAATGTATTTTGATATTCCTAATCATTGCATTTTTAAATTAATTTTTAATAAAAATTATTTAAATATTTTGGTTAAGAACAAATTTTTTGACACATGTTAAATGAGATTTCTTTAAATAATTCTCAAAGATAATATAGATGGTATTTTAAAATTTTTCTAAAGTATGCTTTTTAAAATAAACAATTAGCGAAACAACTAGTCAAGTTAGATCAAGTGGACCCATTAAGAACAACTTTAAAAAATGGTAAAATTAGACAAAAACATTTAATCAAATATTGCTTTTGGACCTTTTTAATTCTATTATTTCCTAATTATTTTATTCTCATGTTTATTGATTTGATGCCAAAGTATTTGGTTTTAGTTTTTCATGGGGATTTTTAAAAACTTGTTATGAATTCATATTTTTAATTTTGTTATGACTTTTATCAAAATTTAGAATCATGCTTCTGAAAATTGAAAATTCATAAATAAATAATAATTACAATAAATATCATTTGAAATGCCTTTGAAAGTAAAAATCAAAAGTCTTGTTTCAGAAGTTTGATTTCAAGACAAAAAGTTCAAGGAAAGTAGTTAAACTACAATTATTTACAATCCTAAATTAATAAGTAAATTATAATGATTAATCAAAATTGAAAATATTTTTATCTTGTTAAACTTTCAAACTTTATAGTACTTGTTTAACTAATAACATATTTTTACTAATAACCCTTTTTAAAATGTAAGTTACTAAATATATTTTTCATGAAATTCAATGGGTCCAATGAAATGAAGGTGTGATATTCCTTGTGGTAGGGTGTAAGCATGTTCGAATGGTTCAATTCTTCTTTTAAAAAGAAAAATAGCTCATGTATAAAGTTCATGGCTGAAGTAGGCCAACCATTATCATTTTTCACCAAGTTTGAAAATATATTTGAATTACATTAATTAAAATTTTTATTTTCTTGCAATGTTGGGTTCAAACATGTTCAAATGATCCACATCTACCCTTTTGTCATGTGCTTAAAAATAATAGGTTAAATTATGAAAGTGTTGTGATAGACCTAGATTGGTTGTTCAAGGAAAATATTCACAAAATTCCTATGATCCCAAATGTTGTTACAATATGTTTTTATGTAAAAGTATAATTTATGATTATCCTGACTACATAAGTCATTTTTCAAGCGTTTCAAGGTCAAAGCAACATAAAATATACCCAAAAAAAAGAACATCTCCATTTAAATTATGTGTCACACATATAATTACAAAAAAACAACATCAAATTAAACAAAAGTATATGTCAAGTAACCTTCAGTTGTTGTATTAGGTTAATGAAAATATAGTTTTCAAAACATGAAAGAAAAAACTTAAAAAATAGATTAAAAAAGAATTTGAAACTGATGAATTAATATGTGTTCAAAACTACTTTTTCACTTAGATATTTAATAAAATAGATATTTATTAAATTATGGTATGAAGATCATCATCCATTTTACCAAGCCATCAATTTTTTTTAAATTTTTAAATTTTATGAAACCCCATTTGACACCTACTTGAAAGTGGAAACAAAAAGCCCAATTCAAAAGTTATTTGTATTTTTAAAAACCTATTATTATAAGTTGAAAATTGAAAATTAATGTATATTAATGTAAAAACTACTTATTTAGGAATGGAAATCAAAGTAATTGAAAAAATCTCGAACCACATCATGTGTAGCAGTTTGTTTTCCCTCATCAACATGATGAAGTAGGTGTATCCTTGACGAATCTATGGGTGACCACATTTGCATTGTAGCCCAATTTGGTGCGTAATGTTCAAAAAAAGATGTTAAAAACTATTTGAAATGATGGGATAACTAGGCTCAAGCAAAAAACCAAGCACCTAAACCTAAGCATGCATAAGATTTTAATTGAACATGATGATAATCAAAAGATAAATCACAGATGATGTTAGAAAAAGATTGTTCATGCATGTTCTTTTGAAGATGATTTGTTCCTCTTGTCATGCCCATATCATGGTTTCATACATGACGGTCAATTACGGGCATGCTAATGATGCTTTAAGGTTAATGTACGTTTTTGGATAACTGTACATTATTAGATGTTTTAAGGTTATGGCTTGTTTAAGGTTTCAGCTTTGTTGACGACTACGTAAAAAACCAAGCTCTTCCTTTCTCTTGTTAGTTTTTCTAGAATTCCTTTGTCAAGGAGAGTTTCCTCCATAATTAGACTAGATTTTTAAATGCTCATAATGACTATTACACGGCCACCGTTTATATACACTATGTTTTCCATTTTTTTCAATTTAATTTTTTATTGCTTAATGTTGAAAGCAACAGATTTTTCTTAGTTTTGAGTTTCTTGGGTTTTTTTTGCTTGTTGGTTTCTTGTATTCTTGAGTTGTTGCTATTTCTTCTTTTTCTACTTTTGTACTATAGCTACAACATGCACAACAACCATAACTAACAATAAAATAAGCAAGGGAGAAGGTAAACCAAAAATAGGCTACAAGTTGTGAAATTTTGAGTTCAGGAACTTCAGAGGGAGGGAGGAATGAACAGCTCCAAAGCTTGTTTTACTACCAACTTTAGGTCTTGGGAACATGTACACACACACACAAGGTTTGATTGCAGTATAAGATCTACACTAGGTGATGCAACCCCAATTACACTTGTTTTATTTGTACATGGGTTTTGAGGTTAACATCTAGGCTATGCACTCATGTGTGTTTTTTAGTTTGTAGTCATGTAGTGAATAGCCCTTGTAGTAGTTCTGGGAGAAGAAGAAGAGATTTTTTTAAAAAAAACATGAAATAGAAAAAAAACATTTTTCTCTTTTCTCTTTGCACGCCATCATTACAAAGCTCACGGACGTAAATCGCTCTATAATGCCGTCATCAGCGTAGTTGTCGTCTATTGTAGTTCCATTCGACATCCATTGTAATTCCATCGAACGTTCATCACAATTTCCTCCCACATCTGTTGCAGTTCCATCAAATGTCCGCCGTAGTTTCATCCCACATCTGTTGTAGTTCCATCGAACGTTTGTCACAATTTCATTCAATGTCCATCATAGTTTCGTACCACGTTCATCGTAGTTCCGTCTGAAGTCCATCCTAATTCCATCCAATGTCCATCATAGTTTCGTTTGACATTAAGCAACTTTCGTCCAATGTTTGTCAACTTCTGTTTGATGTCCATCCAATCCCTTTCGTCCACTGACATTTGTCCGTCGCCATTAATCCCTGTCAATGCACTATATTCTTACGTATTCGATATCGTATTATGTACTATGTACCTACATAGCCGATACCCTATTATTTAAACCATATGTTGTGTTAGAACTTTGTAGCTAGTGCTTTGTATTGCTACAAAATTTTGGGGCATGAAACAACACCATGTCCTCAGATGATGAAAGCACTACCGTTAAGCCAAAGCCAAGGTATCAAATACAAAGTAACACATAATCATTTGCGCTAATTTCTTTGAGCTCATGATCTTCACAACAATACCATTAAACATTTAAAACGCCATCGTCATCCAGTAAAAGTCCAACCAAGTATTCAAGTTCAAATTACACTACATCAATGGTACATCAAAGTCTATTTGGAGGGGTAAATCAGTGGGGTGCACCTATTACCGCACCAGCTTTCACACCATCACCATATATTTTGCTGCAAGTCATTACCTCTACACCCATATACACCATGGAGGTCAACACTTCATCTGGGAGAATTGAAAAGTTTAGCGAAAGGTCAAGTTTCCTTTCTTTGAGGGAGTTCAAGGCAACTTTCTCAACGATGGTTTGTGAATTGGAGCTCAAGTATGGCGATAATTACACCAAGGCGTTCGCATTCAAATAACTAGCCCATTATGTGCACTATGAAGCATTGGATGTCTACGAACAACATTTTTCGAGGATTTTGGGCATCACCCAGATCCCCAATTTAGCTTATGCCAAAGCCATCAACACCGCCTCTCAAGCTGCACTTCAAACTTGCCATTACACATCATGGGACTATGCCCAATAATCCAAATTCGGTACCTACTTCAGTAAACCTTTCTCCTCAACAACTCATTGTTACTATTGCAAACATTCTTCCCACCATTGATGCACCAACTTTTGTTGATCCAGTGCGGGAATTCTTTCAAGTTTTTGAGCTAGAATTTCCGATTAAAAGTTCTGGACATGTCGCCACCTTCTCTCGTCAAAAGGATAAAACCTTTAATATGCTCTACAAGAAGCTTTTCAAGCCTAAAGAGGATACTCAAAGCATCACAAACCTGGAAGCTGTCCATTGGTATCTTTGTTCGTTGGAAGGTACTTCAACACTCCATGCGTAGGTTTTATAACGGGTTTTTACAAAATTTGGAGACTTGTACACTTTGCTCGATGTGTACAACATTTTTGAAAAGCCAAAATTGGCTCATGCACACTATGAGGCCAATATCATGAAACTTCCATCACGTTCAAGGCCTTAGCTTCCACCAGCTATGCCAACCAGATCATCACATTCTTTTTCAAGGGTTAAAGCGATGCACTTGGCTACACCCATCCTACCCTTTTGCAACTATCGTGGCAATCCTGCCCACAAAGCTAGTGAGTGCAACATTCCTTTCAAGGATCTCTTTTGTGATTATTATGGGAAAGAGGGACATCATGAAGCTATTTGTTTTGCCAAGTTCCCGAAACAAAAGCAACTATGATTACCACAGTAAAATTTGCTTGCATCTTCCGTTGCCCTTCAACCAAAAGCCAAGGCACGTCAGCCTTCCACTCAAGCTTTCCGCACCAAAGGTAATTCCAATGAGAATGTTAAGAAAAAGGAGCACAATGTTGACAAGAGGGAGGTATTTCAAGCCCATGCCACTCAAGTTCAAACTCTACAAAATGCGAATCATTGAAAGCCCAACTTGCGAATCTAAAAGGGAAGTCTTCCCAACCAGCTAGTCATGTCCAACCTGTATAGGGTTCAAGATCACAGGAGGGACCTCCTAGGTTGTTCTATGGCCTTTCACATGATGCCATGGTGAGGGAGTATGTTCTTTCCAATGTACATAATTCTAGTCCCACACCAAAATTTGCCACTTCTTTTTGCCCATCCTATTTCGCGGCATAAGAGGATAGTGTGGCACCCTGAATCATTGCCATTAGGTAGGTAATTCAAAGTAATGGACTCGCATCTGGTTCAAGTCCTATTACCAAGGCTAGAGGAGTTTGAATGTTCATGCCACAATCTTTTCGTCCTTTCAACACAAAAGAAAATTACATCTTGTTGGCAAGGGGGAAGGAAACTACTACACCACAAGCTACTAGGGCATCAAATTCTCGTGTCCCAAAAATATATGTACATCAAGAAAAAATAAAATTTCCATTGATTAACTTATGGAATGCCAACTTCAAATGCGTGAAATGGCGCAAAAGCTTGTGAGTACACTGTTGTTTTGTTTTCAAGATTTGAAGTTCAACACCAGGGACATAATTACAATACTAAAGGATATCCTAAACATACATCAGGTCCTCTATCAATCCTTAATCCACATGCTATAAAGGTCCCATCCAACACCTTGGAGAAACACTTAATTGGCTCACGTGTTGCAGATGGTGTTCATAATCTGGTCATTAGTTCTAACATGGTTAAACTAGTGGGTTCTCTTACCTCTAATTCTACATTCACATATCAAAAAAGAATTAAGAACACTTCATTTGTGGATTTGTTGCACAACAAAAGTGTTGTGAATAACCATTTTCTCCATAGAGTCTTTCACTCATTTCTAAAGGTGGTGCTTCGTGAGAGAACTTCCATTGCCACTAGAGTTGCCATTGTCGGTAATACTAAATTAACAATCCAAGTGGGAGGGCATACACCCAAAGTGGTACTTCTTAATACAAGTGCCCAACTAATGATTCTTGGAGTTCAATTCGCCAAGAAGATGGGCATGCTTAACTCCAAACTACGAAAATCTCTATGGCAAATTCGCACCACTAGTGGGAATGTAGAAGAGGTATTTGGGGAGAGCTTGGATTTGAGTACACTCAACTTCAATGAAGGCACATATCAAAAGCTTTGCCTACAAGTCAGATGTTTAGTCACCAATGCCACCAATTACAACGTGCTCATTAGGAAAGGGGCCATGTTTCCACTACGTTTCCCAATTGGTAACCAATTTGAACATGTGTACTAATGAGTGGATTGCAAGACTGATGGCCACCACTTGGGATACATATTACTTGATTTACATAGGAACCATAGTATGCTCAAGGAAACACACACTATTTCCTACATCCAATAAGTTAGCCACGAATGAATAAAGGGAGATGAAGAGGAGATAGTTTACACCCAAGCTATTGAAAGCTTGAAGGTGGTTTCCACTGACATTGAACATGGAATAGAGGTTTTACAAAGGTTAAAAGCAACCCATGAACCCTTGGTGAAAGCTCTTTCTAGTTTTGAAAACATGGCGAACCGATTAAGCCAATACTTTGTCAGCTAATCACCTTGACATTGCCTAAGGAGGGATTATAATACTAAAGCTCTTTGGTGGTATTGGTATAGGTCTCGAAGCCCTATTACAGTTAGGGATGATGGTTCATAAATATTTTTTACATAAACATTGATCCTATTGTAATGTAAGTGGTGGCATCGATAATGATGGAGCTCATAGCTAGATTTCCACAACAGTTTGCAACCACTGCATGGAAGGCTAATTTACTTTCTTGCCCTCTAACATATAACTAATTCAAAAGAAGCATATGGAATTACTTCGCCTTGTTGACCTCATCATTTCAAGTTGGGAATGTTAAAGATTTTCAACAGCTAGATTTGGAGAAGGCTTCAGTGACACAAGATCCAGTCTCTTCATAGACATGGTACAATTAATCATTTCGGCTCAATCTATTTCTCTTACATTTGCTTCTGTAATTAAAAACACCCCTTCTCAACTTGACTAATGGTAGAAAGTCTAAGAGCACTACATGTTGGTCAAACATTACCTTGGAGAGCGCTCTTATTCGATGTGGCACAATGTGGTTCCTATGCACATCGGCTACGTAACTGGTGGACCAACCTTGCACCATTTTTAGTTCTACAATTGGCTTTGAGATACACCATCAAAAAACCCAACCTGCAGGTTTCTCGCATATTGGATGATGTGAGCTTTTGCCAACTAGTTACAAGGTAAGAAAAACCTCTTTGGTTTCTTACGAACATAATAGAAAAACTAAGAGGTGTTTGGCCCACCTTTTTCTCCTTCCCAGGAACACACGCCTTTTAGGGTAATCGACTAGGCCTAGTGTATTATCATGCTTCAACCACTTGGGATGAACCAAGCCTAGAAGAAAGAGAAAGGGCTATGGGTTTCTAAACTAGTATTATTAATCACACCAAGGTGATTAGATTGGAGTGTAACGTTCTACTAAGGAGAAGCATGGACCTGAACTCCCTTACATGGTTGTTGGTAATGTGTGTACTCTTTCAAATGTACACAACACCAACATTAATTCAATCAGCTTGTAATTCTAGTGATGTGATTACATGGCACCCCGACCAAATACACTTGCCTAATTTCAACACTCTACACTTCACTTTTAGTGTTGGGGGGGAGGAGGAAGTACCATGTAATTTGATTCAAGTTGTTTCTAGTACACTTGGAAGTACATCAACTTTTGGAAAAACAATTACAATCTTTTACGAATCTTCGCAATTAGATAATGGAGAACCCAATACACCAGGTTCTTCAAACACACTTTCCAACTCCATTCCATGTGTTTTCAACTACCCTTTCGTTATGGCGAATTAGCTCACCAAGAAAGAGAGAAACCAGGTTACAAACTTGTTAATTAAGTATGAGAATGTGTTCGCATTCTCAATGAAAGACTTAGGTAGGTGTAAGATCATGCAATTCTCTATAGACCTTACAGATGAGTCACTCACCTTTCGAAGGAGGCATAGGTTGAGCAAGCATGACTAGGAATTGGTAGATGAAAGATGCAAAGAGTTCCATGAGGTTGGTCCCATTCAGCCATCAAATTCTGATTTTGTAGCCATTATAATAGTGCTAACAAAAAAGGACTTAGTTAGATTATGGACTAAAAAAAGGATGTGTAGGGATTATAAATCTTTGAACATGGTTACACCTCATGACAAATACCCCATGCCCATCCTTGAAGAACTGTTTGATAGCATTAGATATTCAAACATCTTCACATTTGTGGATCAAAGGCAAGGCTTTAACCAGATTGTGCTCTCAACGAAGGATCGCAAGAAAATGGCATTCCATGGAAGCAACAAGTTATGGGAATGGCTTGTGATGCTTTTTGGATTAAAGAATGCACATGTCTTCTTTCAACAAATCATGGACCAGGTTCTCGAAGGGGCATATTTCCTGAAGTGTTACATAGATGATGTCCTAATGCATAGCAAGGGACTCCCACAGCACTTGGCTCATCTTGAAGAATTATTCAAAAGGTTCCACGACGTCAATATGAAGATCCATCCTAAAAAGTGTGAGTTTGTTGTTCAATAGTCTACCTTGGACACATAATTTTGCTAAATGTTATTATGGCTCATTAGGCCAAAGTAATAGCCATTTTGGATATGCCCAATCCTACTAATGTTTTCACTTTGAAGAGTTCCATCGAACTATGTAATTAATACAAAATTTATGTCGAAGACTTCAATACTATTGTTCATCTTCTTTATGCATTGTTAAAAAAGGATGTTGTTGGACATGGAGTGAAGAGGCTCAGGAAGCTTTCAACACATTCAAGGAAAAGCTTTCAGAGTTCCCCATTTTGAGGAGACGTGATTTCAACAAGGTCTTCATTCTACACATTGACTGGAGTGTTTTCGGTATTAGTGATATTCTTGGCCAACTTGATGAGGAACGCAAGGAATATGTTATCGCCTATGCATCCCAAAGCAACAACAAGACTGAGAATAATTATTCTTCATATAAGGGAAGGTGTCTTGATGTTGTATGGGTCGTCATACATTTCAAGCCTTATCTTTATGGCACTAGATTCACTTTGTATTCATTGGAGAGGTATGTATGCTCAAGTTTGAAACGTCATTGCTAGGTGTGAACAATGTGATAAGATGAGAATTTTCTTCTCCTTTCGACAATTCACGCTTTCTCCACTCCTTATTCAGGGCATGTTCTATTGTTGGTCATGTGATTTAATTGGAGAGTTACCATAGACCTCCAACGGTAATGTCTACATCATGATTATGATTAAGCATTTTTCAAAGTGCGTGGAGCTTGTTACATTACCAAACAAATCATCACACAGTAGCAACTATGTTTTTTTACAATAGGTCCTAAATAGGTTTGGGGCTTGTGTTGAATGCCTTACTAATCAAGGATCAAAATTCAAAGGAAAATTCCAAGACCTACTTGATCATGTTTTCATTGACCATCACCAGACTTTAAGGGATCAACCCCAAGTTGATGGCATTACAGAAAGGATGGTTTAGACATGCAAGAAGGGACTTCAAAAGATTTGCCTCATGGGAACAAGGAGGATTGGGACCTGGCCCTACCTTACATAGCCATGGGTTACATGATGTCCAAACACACCTCTTTGTCTCATTTTGCTTCTTACTTTCTATTTTTGGGAGACATCCCATTCCACCTTCTTCCATTATTACTCAAATGGACCAATTTGTGGACTTAAACTCCCCAGCCGCTTGGGCTAGGGTCATCATAAAGAGGTCTACTCTATTCAAGAGCGTTATGCCCATGGCCATGGAGAACTTGTACATTGCACAACATCAAGACACCTTACGATATGCACACACACGAGGTGGTAGTTACAAACCTAAGGTGAAACAATTTGATGTTGGTGACTTTTTGTATCTCCAACGATAACCTAATGATAATCTAGACACTTCTTCCAATTACATTATCTTGAGGATTAAGGCGATCAAACCTTCAAGTGTGTTGGAGTTACAAGGAGCTAATGGACGCACAATTTGGGATCATTCCAAAAATTGTGCGCCTTGCCACCTACCAAACTTGGATCCTACCATCATCACGTCAATTTGGATTCTTCCACTTGACTATCCATGTTAGGTATGTTAGATGACAGACGATGTTGATCAAATGCTGCTTTACAATATTTATAAAGGTGGATACCATTTATTCTACCTCAAGCCGAAACTCATTCAAATTCCTTGCAACATTTAATATTTTTCATCATGTTCTCCTACAACACTTTGATTTCTACTCAGACCATGCCACAATTTTCCCAGCTCAAGTCTAGGGGGGGATACATGAGAATTTCGTTTCAGCCTCCTCTTGTGCATTGTATATATATGTGCGTGCATCTCTTTTTAGTTGATTAGTTTCTACCTTTGACTAGTTTTAGTCTTTTTGTTTAGTAAAGTTTACTATGGATTTACACCTTTATGACATCGAACGTCACAACATTACACATCACAATAACTATCATGCCCATATGCATGGCCTCATACATGACGGCCAATTATGGGCATGCCAAATATGTTGCCAAGGCAATAACCTTCACAAAAACAAGATTTGTCATACCTTTGGAGATGGGAAAAGAATCTTGCCAATGAACTAAAGGAGCTGCCAAACATTCCAAAAAAATTGGCACTAAGAATCTTTCAAAGGAAGCTAACTGGCGGTGAAAATACAAAAATCAAAGGAAAGATTGAAGAAGGTAATAAAAATTCTAAATGAAACAACAAGTGAGAATCCCAAATGTCACCTTCACACCCCCCCAACTTTAAAAAAACAATTATGTGTCAAACATCATCATTTAAACCATCCTTGAAAAAAAAATGTGAAGGAAATGGACACCCCATGGAAACACCCAAATCTTTAATGCACCCAATAGGGATATAAAAACTAGATGAAAGCGAAAAAATCAAAGGTGACCTCAAAGGAAACCAACGAAGATACTTGTAAAGTTTAATCGTTTTGTTTACTAAATCAAATTGAGAAAAAAATGATGAAAAGCTTGAGATAAAATTAAAACAAGCCCAATGATGTGGGTGCCACTTACAATGAAAGGAAACAAACAAGATAGGAAAAGGTTAACCAAGCTACAAAAGGTGTGAAAATGAACAAAGGTGAATAGAAACCACCCAAAGGATCCCTTGCCAATGAAAGATTCAATAATGAAAAAATTACCTTAAATGGAGTTGTGATTAAAAAAAAGAAAAAAAATGTGGGGCATAAAAGTAATAGATGAAAGGTATGAACTAAGACAATCTTCCACATACAACATGCAACCTTAGAATATAATCCTATGAGAAACAATGTTGAAAGTATTTGCAATGTCTACTTACAACAACTCCCAAATATGATGAACATTTGGTTGTTCAATTACCATGCACCATTGCTTCACAAAACTCCCTTTCTTGCAACCCCAAATTGATGGGTGGACAAGTGGGTTGAAAATATATTGTGAAACTAGAGGCAAAAGGTCCTACTCAGTCTTTAGTCAATTAATGAGTATGACCTTTTAATTGTTAGGACCATGTTTAGATTTTTTTAATACCTTGCTAAAATACCCTTGCCTTGGATTAAAAAATTGAAACATGGCAAAGATGAATCTGAAGAATGAAAAGCTTATAGAAAAGAAATGATTTCCAAAGGGGCCAAATCTAGGGGTTGGGGCAAAGGGGTTGAAGGCCCTCACATCTTGAGCATATTCCCTTGCTTGCCCTGAAGCTAAACTCCAACAAAGATGATGGGCCCCCTTGAAAGGGAGGAGAAACATGTGGCCTTCAAAAATTGTTTAATGTTGGACCAACACTCTTCCAAGCTCCATTGACATCCTCAAAGATCTACTAACATTTAATGATGCTCCATTAGCACATTCGAAAGCTCCACTAATCCACAAATCCAAGAAAAAATTCCCCTAGATAAAACTATCTAACTAATTAACCCTAGAAATTTAAAATGAGAATACAACTAAAATAAATCAAAATAAAATCTAGCCAACCAACCTACGGAAAAAAAATTGACCAACTAGAAGGAAAAACCTACCAAAAACCCAAAAGAAAATGTAATCGACCAACTGGAAAAACCAACCCAAACCCAAAACCCCCCAAAAAAAGGTCGATCCTAAACCCAAAGTCCAAAAAAAATGAAAACAAAACAGAACACCTATTGATTTTGGCTTAGGGCTCATAACAAGGTAGGTAATTTTGTCCTACTTATGTTTTCATCCAAATATCAAACATGTGGATGAATGAAGGGAATGGAGATTGGAGGACCTTGTAACTGGTTATCCCCCCTTACCATGCTCTCGGTGGGCCCTAGAAAGCCCCCTGGCAAGAGGAGAGCTTTTCTCCATCATCAATCAATGTTCTCTTCTCTTTCTCACTTAGGCAAAGCTATTGTAAAGGCACATTTCTTGGAAGCATTTTTGTTTGGTGCAATGTTGTTACTGTTGTTGCTCAGTTTTTCCTCAACAATGGCGAATGCTAAGACTCTATACCATGGAGAGGATCTGGTGGTCAGCCTCCTGCTGCTACCACTCCTGAACCATCTCCAACTCCACCAAAGCTCTAGCTTCAATTTTCAACATTCACAAGAGGATTTTAACAACCAAAGAAGACAAGTCCAAAACTCATCATATTCCTTTCACTACAATTTTCAAACCCTTAACAAATTCTAAGGTAGACAGAAAAGAAATAATAATAGTAATATCTCTAATATGTCACAATTTAATGAGCCTCTCAACTATGCATTCACTTGATACCACTCAATCGTACTTGCACGCACAAATTTGTAATGATTCCCACCTTTTTTTTAATTCCAACGAATGTCTAAAACTAAATATGATAAAAAAAAAATTTAATTTGATTTTATACAAACATTTTTTAAAAAGGGCTAAGAATATTTGATCAGTTTTATTAATTTTATCATTCCTTGTTTCATGGTTCCTAGTGGGTCAGCCCAATGATACCTATGGCCCAATAACTATCAAAATAGTTGCAAATGGTAGAAACTTTTTAAGACAAAAAAAAGCTTAAAAGAAAAGTGCTTGTGCTAGTTTATTAAAATTATTTAATGCAAACCTGATTCACTAATTATCTATTAGCATTGAATGTCAAATATCCAACAAAATCTTGTGTGAGTTGTAAATCTAGGTGGGAATATGGGATATCTAGATATTAAACACTTTGCCGAATAAACTTGTATGAACCAGTATTATAGACCAATGGTCATATATAAAAGATCTCTACACTTGGCACCATTCTTGAAATTTATTAAAAAACCATATAAATTATATCTTATATAGGTCTTATATTCAGATGTCCCCATCTCAATAAATATCACCTAGAGATGTGTAATTCACATTATTATGGGTCTAAATGTTTCAAAAATCAACATTGGATCAATTTCAACCCTTAACATATGGACGAGTTTTGATTAAGCATTTTAGCCCCTAAGATGATCTCCTTAAGCCCTTTTCTACACCCATTCCCCCCTCCCCCATTTCACCTCTATTCAAAGACGAGTGTAAAATGTGGTTCAATTTACATGAGTGGGATTATGTAAAACTAGTCATTGGATTGAAAGGTTATTCAACTCAAAATTTCATTGCGTGAAGTGAAAGCAAAGATGAAGTGGACAATTTTTATTTTGTTCTTGGTTTCATAGTCTATTCAAAAAGTCGTCAAAATTTAGAGCTTGAATTGCTCACAACCAGCATGAGCAAATGAATCCCCAGATATACACCAAAATGCTTTACTGGAGATGTTGCAGGTGGTGCACACAACATTTCACAAGAACCTTGAGAGATCTTCCTAACGCATGCATGCAGCTTGCAAGTGTGACCCATGATAGATCACGGGGTGGAACTCTCTTCCATTGTGAAGCTTTTTGAACGACTTGTCACAAAAGCATCTGTCAAAAGTGTGCATAGAAATCTCGTGGTCGTAGGAACATCTGCAGCAACTGTAGGTGGGACCAGAGCAACAGTTCTGAAATTTCAGGGCAATCAGGCACATTGAATTTAAGAGCATTTTGAGCTTTTAAGAGCTTTTTTTCTCACCATTTCACAAAACAAGTCAAGGGTGTGAATCACTACCAAGTCACAGGCCTAGATCTTACAGGGATATCAATGTTTGTCCAGGCAAGTGTGAAATTCAATTCCTTTCTTTCTTCCCTTGTTTCTTGCAGTCTGTGTCTATGCCCATGTATTGATTCCAGTGACATTCTCAAGTACTCGAGTTGTTGGCAAAGGAGACAGGTATTATCTACAGGGCTGCAAATACTCTCGATGTGAATACACAACAATTGGGTATCTAGATTCAAGTCGAGACTTTCAAACTATTCATTTCTACTTTGGACACATCTTTTCTTTCATTTCCATTTAATCTCGGTCGAAAAGAATTTTTGCTCAAATGTATGGAATGTCAGTATTCTTGCACAGTTATTTTCTTGGTCATATTCTATTTCACACTCCATAGCATTCAAACCCCAAGTCCAATTTACATATGTTCTGATTCCTGGCCTTTGAATGCACCTCTCCATTGCAGGTCATGTGCTCCTTATGACAATCTGGTCATTTCAATTGGTTCATGTGCTCCTCATGACAATTCAGTACCTATTTTGTTGCTCTTTTGGTCTACACCCCCTCTGCTTTCATTCAAGCAAAGTGCTGTTATTTGACTCGATGCTAAGTTGCTGTGCATTACCAAAAGCTCCATCTGGATCACACCATGAAAGTCTTGGGCAAGTGCACTATCTCCTCTACCAATTGGGTGATTTCTCCATCCATGTTAAATTGTTGCAATTACACTGTGGACTGCAAATTCTCTAAGCCCATTTGAGATTGAACCCTTTAGAGACGTCAAGCTTTATGGTAACAGAAGACATTGACAACCACCACAACTAAACTATCCTATGTGCTGCCTGACAAGGGAGGCACCCCCGCTTTGCAGCCATGTGTAGTGCTAAGTCCTTACTTGCAAACCTGGATTGCAGCATCTGGTCTGCATCCTCAATAGCTCAAAATTCTATGGTGCCCTTTCCATACACAGACCAGTGTTGGGCAGGTATTTGATTTTGAAATAATCACCAGTGAAATAGCGATTGAAACTGGTACAAAATTGGTGCAAGGCTGGTGTTACCTTGGGTCCATTACAAGGCAGATATTGCCTCAGGTTATACCAGCCTGCTAGGGTGGTCCTTGCTACCAGTATTGATACTAAGGTTGATACCAGATGCTAAATATACCAAACCAACACTTGTGCAGACTACATGATATGCACAAAGCTACAAAAGAGACCATGAAAAGAATACATCAATACTGGGACTAATGGCAACACCAATCACGTTAGTGGTGGTTACCATGACAAGATTTCTTTGTAACTTTCTTTTCTGGTCCAACTCAATGGCAGAGAAAGACCTTGAACACAAAGCATCTATGGCATGGGTTAAGACCAAAAGATCAAGGATTTTAAAGAATTCTTCCCTGCACTGAATCCATTAGTTTGATCAAATTTTGTTGACATGATGACACGATTACCACCAAACTAAATGTCCACATGAAATGGTGGATGGGCTACTTCAACCGGATCTATCAATGCTGAATACAACCTTCAATTGTTGCAGACCATAAATTATTACATTATCTATAAGTGGGTTGGGTGCTATTGGTTCATGTAACTGGAGCAACAGCCTGAAGAGCCTTCACCACCTCCTTCATGGTCGGTCTATGCAACGGTGTGGCCACAGTGCATTGCAGTGCAGTCCACAACACCTGGTGAAGCCTATCAGATGACTCACAAGTAGCCTTTACATGTGAGTCGATCAATGAGACAGCTTGGCTATTTTCGATCCGCTCCCTGGTCTGTGTATATAGATCAACAATTTGACCACGACATTGACAAATACTTAGATACAAATAGAAGATCAAAACTTGTCCAAAATAAAAATAAATTTTAATTTAATTTTTTTTTCTTTTTCTAAAAGCCCACAAGTTCCAAGAAAGTCACAAAACTTCCATTCAAAATCAGACAAATGCTGTTGTCAAAGACAGTGAACTTGACATAAGCTTACCCAATCAGGCAAGGTGTTTGCTTCTGGTTTTTGCAAGAAGTCGGCGGGTTTTCGTCCAGTCAAAAGCTCCAGGAGCATGACCCCAAAACTATAGACATCGATTTTCTCTGAGATGCTCCCAGCTTGTGCAAATTCAGGAGCTGCATATCCACTCCTCGCTAAGCTTGCCACAACCACCTTTGACCGGCATGTTCGTGCAAACTGAAGAAGCCCAATGTCCGTGAGTTTGGCATCCATGTTATCATCAATCAAGACATTTCGGGATGTCACATTCTGATGAACTATACAAGGACTGCATTCATGGTGCAAGTAGTTTAGAGCTTGTGCAATTCCAAGAGCGATTTGGAGTCGCACTGACCATGCTAAGGCAGTTTGCGATGCCTTCATACCTACAAAACAACCCATGACAACAAAAATTTACACCAGTCAGACAGACAGACACCTTTCCAAAAGGTTTCCAACATGCATTTCAAGCTGCACTCACTCACTCCTACAGCTTACAAAAGAAATCATTAACCAAATCACTCCAAATGAGTCCAAAAATCTCCAAAATGTTGAAAAACTCACCATGGAGTGTTTGTTCAAGGGACCCATTAGCCATGTAATCGTAAACAAGAAAAGTTGAGCCTTTAGATATGAAGTGACTGCGCAACAGCAAACAGTGTCTATACTGGATGCTGTAAAGTGTGCCCAAGTCTTCATCCTTTGTGAGCATTCCTCTTGGTAGTTTACGCACTACAACCATCATTCCATCAATGAGAGTTCCCCTGTAGAGGGGACCCATGATTCCACTGTTGCCAAGAATGTGGTCCTTGTCAAAATCACATGTTGCTTGTGACACGTCATCAAAGCTCAGAGTCATGCTCTTCACTGATTCCAGGAGATTGGCTGCAATTCAATCCAATCCAAGAAAGGTGTGTATTATTCAATCAATCCATGCTAGATATATATGTATATATCGAAACCTGCAACTCCTTTGCAAAAGCCCAAAATTAAACAAAGGAATTATCTGAAGCTGCTACACATCGAAACACAATACACCATGGGCTTGAAAGAGTAAGTACAGGAGAAGGTAGGGTTAAGGGTTTAGGACAAGAAGAAATGCAAGCTCACGTCCAACTGATGGGCATCTTGTGAGCACATGATCTGGATCTCTTTGCTTCCTCAATTGGATGAATATAGATGTGAGAACCAGACCAACTCCAAGTATCCCCAAAATCAGGCCCAATACTACCCTTGTGTGTCGAGATTGGTGCACATGCTGAGGATCTGTGCACAGAAGATTCTGAGATATTGATTTCAGCAAAGATCACCATTACAAATTTTGTAGAATGGTTTTTTATTAGTTTTAGGGCTAAGCAAGCAAAATCTTGGCACACTTTTTGTCTCAAGGTCTGCATGTGACCCAACATCTTTTGGACATACACAAAATTCTCTCACTCTGCCATCGGATTCTTCTGCAGACTGCCAGAACTAAAACCTCCTAGAACAAATAAAATTTTGATTGACACAGTAAGATGGCATTGAATATGGACTACAAATGTTTGTGGCAAACAAAGTACTGGAATGTACTAAATTCATGTGTTTTGCAAGCAATGCAAGAAAGAAGGCCAGAGTTGATCACCTAGCTTTCCCAAAGTGGGGCCACCAAGATTAAAATCATGAAAGGTAGGAGAAGGTGTTGCAGCAGGTGTTGTAGGAGGTGTTCGAGAAGGTGTTGGAGCAACACGGGTAGGAGGAGGAGGAGGATGTTTGGGAGTTTTATAAAGAGCTGGTGGTGGTGTAGGAGGAGCTGGTGTGAGAGCAGGTGTAGGAGCTGGAGATGTGGGAGCAGGCCGTGGAGGAGGAGCAGGTCTGGGAGCATGTTTCGAAGGAGCCGGTGGTGGTGTCGGAACAAATTGATGAGCAACAGGTGGTGGAACATGTCTATGAGCAGGTGTAGAAGCAGCATCATGTTTAGGAGCAGGTATTGGAGCAATTTGAGGAACAGCCGTTGTTGTAGTGACAGCATCAGATTTTGTCTCGAGGAAACTGCTTGAATATGCACAAAGAATTATAAAATTCTCAGACAGACCCCGCGAGAGAAAGCCAAACATTCAAGAATGTCAACAACCCATGATTTCCTGCCAAATAACATAGCATGAAAATGTCTCTTTTACAGGTAAGGAAAAACAAAAAAGCAAACCCATGAAATTAATTTGCGAGAAACACCAGTTTTGCAGGACTGTTTTAGCCACAATTGTGGATGGACCTCAAATGGACAATGGATGGCAATTTCCAACACACCTGAAAGCATGAAACTTGTTTGAAAACAGCATGGGATTGACTGTTAAGTTGCTGTTTAATGAAACATTCCTACGACCGTCATCAAAACATGTCCCAACACAGTGCCCACTCAGTGTCAGCATATCCTCTAAATGATACATAAGGATTTCTTTTGTCTCTAATTAGTTCTAAACAGATCTTCACTTTTAGACCTTACTAATTCCCTTAATAAACCTTAATTAAGGTCGAAACAAGCAGACAAAAAGATGATGTAGATGCAGCAGGATCTACTCACAGTTTTGCTCTGTTTAGCTGCTTCCAAGTTGCAAGGAAGGTAATGTCACCAGATAGACTATTGTTGTGCAAGTCCCTACACCCCCAGAGTTAGGCAGAGGTTATAACAAGGGTCAGCCAGCCAGCAGACAGAGTTTCTCAACCTTCAATTAGAGTTTGAAAGAGACTTGCAACCAACCAGGAATGGGGTGAAAGCTAGATTTTGGGCTCTGAAGGCACTTCAGCAAAAAAAACATTTGCACTTACAACTCAATAAGGTTTGACAACCGTTGCAAGACAGCAACATTTCCATGCAAATCGTTGGATGCCAAGTTGAGGTATTTGAGCGTTTGATTCACAGATGAGTTGCTGAGCAACTTGTTTAACGATTGTTGCAGTGGTGAGGTCGTCTGGTTCAATAATCCAATCAAAAAGATCTCTTCAATATTCGTAAAATGCCATTCAACTTGTTGTCCACCAGTACCTGACAGATTCCTGGACCAGCAAAGAAGTTCACAAGACTTATTAGTGCTGGGGCCCCCCATGACACATAGCTGTGTTAACAACCAACCCCCTATCCAAAACTACCATTGCAAAAAAGCTGTAAACATGTGCAGATCATGACATGGTTTTGCTTACTAGGGTTTAAGGAGGGTTTTAGCAAATAGGGTTTTTACAGCATTGGGCATTCCAAAATGGTAGAAGATAGGAAGGTGCAGATGTCCGTACACTGATACAGGACACCAATTTGCATCCCAGCATAACTTGCAGTCCTGTAAACAGCTGCTGATGTGCACATTTGGATTGTAGACGTACTTCAGAAAACTGACAACCTCCACTACCACATCCAGAGATTTTTCATATCAGGCAAGACAATCAAAATCACGAGTCCTACACTTAACCCCTAAATGTCAGGGTGGACCAATTCAATCCACTTTTCAGTGTATTTTTGTGTTTCTCTGACATTAAAGTTAACCCAAAACAGCATCATAAAAACTCTGGATCTGTTGGGGTTTGTTAGAGATCCTAAGTAAGGATCCTTTACTGAAACCCAGACCTTAAAACTCCTTAAGACACTTTTCACAATGAAGATTTCCCAATAGCCCCGACACTGGCCACTACAGCAAACCATGATCTATCAAGAGAATGAATAAAGAAAGAGTAAAACCTCAAAACTCCCACACTTTCTTCAGATTTGCATTTTACAGGGGGTTTGCAACTTACTGATACTTGACTTATTGCAGTTGATTGTTGCTTTCACATCTGGGAGATGGCAGTAGCTGAAACTCTGAGTCTGAGGAGGAACCAACAGGTGGCTTTCTGCACTCACAAGAGAGCTGGGTGCAGTCATAATCACTGTTCTCCATAACAATACCACCATCAACACCATCAAAAAAGCTTGATGTCGATAATAATCCATTTTGTGCAAATCTCATCTCAGAGCCCTCCCAAACCATATAGCCAGGTCATTACAAACCCACCAATCTCCACAGACTATTTGATCATGAGCCCAGAAGCCCCATGCAAATGCTGAAATGGTTCAATGCAGCTCAAATGCACGTTCAAATACATGTTCACATGCTTCCAAATGCTTTTACAAAAAAGTTCTTCACAAAGTCTGAATCAGAAGAGACACACTTCCAAATGCCCCATGGACTCACATCTTCAGCTGTAATAGCAAAAACTCAACACTCAAAACAAGAATCTCCCAGCTCCACACCACCCAACACAGAACTCCACTCTACTATTACTGCTGCTGCTGCCTCTGCTGCTGCTACTACCACCACCACCACTACTACAACTATTATTTGTTACAAACTTGCTGAACCATGCAATGCTCAAAAACGCTTTTGTTCTTTTTTAAAAGGCACCTCACTCAAAATGCTTTACGCCAAAAGTCCTTCACAAAAGTCAATCACCAAAAAACAATCGAAGAGACCCCACTTCCACAAACTAACATCTTTCAACTCTCTAGTTAGCAAAACTCAACACAAAATAAGAAAATTTCCCTCTACAAAAACAACACAATACTCTCACTTTTACTACTACTCCTCCTCTCCTCCTCTTCCTCCTACTAGTACTTCTTCTTTTACTTCTTAGAAACTTGCTCCCATGCAAGACTCAAAAACTCATCTTGGAGCTCTCACCCAATACAGCAATATCCCACATCGGGTCATGGAAAAAAGACTTCCTACAACCCTTGTTGTCAATACTCCAAAACCAAAACCTTTCCCCCCCCTCACATACACCACCCACACAAAACTCTCCACTACTATTACAACAACTACCACTACCACTACTACTACTACTATAACTATTTCTTGTTACAAAGTTACTCCCATGGAATGCTCAAGAACTCATTTTTTTGAAGCTCACCCACTACACAAATACATCATTTCTTGATGTTGAAGATATACTACTACTACCGCTAGTACTATTTATTGTTACAAAGTTGCTTCCCGTGGGATACTCAAGAACTCACTTTGAAGCTCACCCACTTCATTAATATTTCATGTCTTGATGGTGAAGATATACTACTACAACTACTACTACTACTACTACTACTATTTCTTGTGACAAAGATGCTTGATTCCCATGGAATGCTGAAGAACTCATTTTGAAGCTCACCACCCACTGACATAAATATGTCATCTCTTGATAGTGAAGAAAGACTTCTGACTCTTTGATCAATGCTCCAAACTATTTACTTTGTTGGTCTGTCAACTTCCCCCAGAACTTGAACCAGAAGGGAAAATGAATGCCTATTAAAGAGTTATTGCCTGGCACAATACCCAATAATTCAATCTTCCCCCAAAAAAAAAAATTTCTCTTCATCTTTCAGTAGGGTTGCAACTTGCAAAGAGGAACTTTGAAAGCAAAACAAAATAAGTTAAGAGTTGTTTATCAAGCAATCAAGTTATAGCAACAACAAGACTGCACAAGGCTCATGATCATTATCATGACAATTTTTGGAACTTTTTTGTTTGTGGAAGTATTTACTTGTGGAAAATTTCAGATTACAAATGATGAATCACAAATTGATACACTTTGTATTCAAAGTAACAAAATCATGTATGCCCTTTTTCTCTTTTTTTCCCAATTCAATTACAAAATGTATGGCCTTAAGGTTGAGTTTTGTTGAATCAGAACCTACAAATCAATTTTCATGAATTGTTTGTCATTAGTAGTTAATATTCATTTAGAATTTAAATAAAATGGTATGAAAACAGATGAAAATACCCTTTATTGAATTATAGAATGAGTCAAAAATGAAAATCATACAATGGTGGTAGGGGCTTTCCATTTTCTTAGACTTCTAATAAATTTTCAAATATGATGAAAGATTGTAATTTTAAATGAATGTCGATTTATGTTCAAGAAAACCCCTTTTTCCAAAAAAATATTTTAGGATTGTGTTTTAGATAACCTGGGCCAATTGGATGAACAAAACAGTAGATTGAAAAACTAAGAAATCTTTGAGAAGTTTCAAGTAAAAGAGAAGCAAACAAATAGATTGTTAAGATTATGGTCCTCATGATTAATCAATAAGGCAAAGCAATCCATCCATAATTTTAAAATGGGAAAGTTTGGCGACCCATTTTCATTCAATCCAGAATAATATTTTATCTAGTTTCTAGATTTAAAGCTATGCCCTTTTCAACATCACCCATGGTTGTTACAATGGAACTAAAGAAATTAGCATGAATGAAAATGGACTATGATAAATAAATAATTTTTTTTTAAAAATGGGATATTTAATCCTTTGGATATAGCAACAAATCGAGAGCATGTCCATACATGTATCTAGGGGCATACTTGATAAACCATGAGCTCAAGCATAAGTGGACACAAAAAACCTAAATCCATCATGTGGTTGTATGTGAACAAGAGATGTATAGTCATTAATGTGCTATTCCCTTTCAATGTAATCTTTTCACTTCATCTTGGGAATTCAATTTAAGATCCATGTTAGTATTTGAAATTATTTGAATTCATCAAAAAGTGGAAATGCATGCAAGCTTGGAACAACAAGAGTAATTCTCATAAAATTCTTCCCATATATAACAAAGTGAAAGTAAATAATGTTTTCATCACCTATTCTACATACTTCCGAAGATTAAAATGGAGGAAGACCTTTCCCAATTCCCCTAAATTGACTACAGTCATAAGCAAACCCTCCATATGTGACAATTTTGAAAGCTTTCAAAAAAAATTAAAAGTGTAAGTAAATGGGTTTTTGTTTATTGGAATTTTCCGTAGTTAACTTCTTGTGTATTTGACATTCATCACTCTGGCTTCACTATTTAACAAAAGTGATTAAAATCATTGAGAGTTTAAAGTATTGTGATTACATTTATGGATGGAGTGTGTCAATTGGTTTACATGGATAGAAATTTAGAAATAACAAATGCATAAAATGGTCCACATGGTGTTAATAGACATCTAGATGAGTTGTTTCGTCCTTAACCTCTTCAAAAGCAAAGATCACATAATTATGCTGAAACAAGATTCTAGAGAGGTTTAAATACAAAGGTTTAGTTAAATATTTTGTCTATGGGTTCCCATTTGCTTGTTTCAAGATTATGTTCTTGTTTTAATTGAAATCCATAGGACATTGGTTAAATTTCATCTTTTGTGTTATTGCATTTATATGTGTTCTCTCAATCCAAAATGGGACCAGATATTGCATAAATTAATCATTTTTTTAATCACACTTACATAAACTTTTGCATTGGTGATGATTCGAACCAATTATGTTTAAATGAAGGCATGCAATTGAATGTTATTGGGCGATAAACTTACCTTAGTATATGTAGATGGAGAGATAGTGTGAAGACAAGAGGGACTTGAAGGACTACAACAACAAGTCAACATGCAAATTGCCATGTGATAAGCATATCGAAGTTGGCATGTGGAAAGGAAGTATACTAGTCTATAGCAAGTCAATTTGTAGTCGGTAGGCATGTAGATCAACAAACAAACAAACATGCATATGCATTCGACCCTTTGGCAAGTTGATGATTAGCCAAGTCAACATGGATAGCTAGTTATGAAATGGTTACAATTTGTTAGAGCCATAACCATTGCATTATGGATATTTCTCACATCCATTTTTAGTTATTTGCTATTTTGCAACCCCACCCTATAGAACTGAAACCGAGACTGCAAATAGGTGGGAATTACTAATAGCAAAAAACCACCTGGACCAACCGTTATGATTGACCAATGAAAAACAAGGAGCAGCAGTCAGATCATATTTATTACACTCTTCTCTCGCAGGTGCACAGCTTTGCTACGCCTTTTACCAGCGTCAGCAAACTGAGGACACTCGTCGCAGTAAAACCAGTTTCCTGAGCTAAACCAGCACATTTTGACTTTTTTTCATCCAATTTTGATTGTGCAAGGTCACATACTGAGCACCAAGTGGGGATATTGCTCTTAGGAGTATCAGAGGGGAGGAGACAGACTCTTTGTCATTGGGGGGCGGGGAAAATGAATGTCTACACCTAAATTTTGTAAGGCTCCAAATAATACAATGGTAACTTCGATATGAGGTGCGTGTTTGCATTTTGTGCATTGTGTTTGTGCTTGTGATGCATGAGAACGTAAGAATGTGGCCTTGGATGTTTTCTCGAAAATTTAGTGTAACTTAAGCTTGAAAATAAGAGCACAAAAGTGAAATGAAGACTAATATAGTTAAGGAAAGTTTACAACTCAAGCTGTCAAGTCCGTGGTACTTAGGGTAATGTAATGTGCAAGTACCCAATGACTATTCTTTGGAAGATAAATGTCTTACAGAAAAGGATAGCTCACCAATGTATGCAAGCATGTGTGAGCCTAAAATGTATAGCAAAGCAACGTACACTAGTCTCAATGTTGACCAATTAAAGTCAAGAGCACAAGCTTCAATAACACCTCAAGAAAAAAACGGTGTATGGTGAAAGTAAGAGTGGAGATTTTTTTTCATATTGACATTAGACGGTCTTGCTATAGTGAGGTAGGAATGGATCTACCACACTTGCAACTTATGTTGGCTGTTAAATAATTCTCAATAGGGCAACTAGTGAAAAAAATCAAAGAAACAAACAGATCTCAGGCTACTAAGAGGAGGGATTTGCTATTGCTAAAATGAACCCCAAAACAGAGTTCAAGACACATTTGCATATATCATTCAATCAAATTTATGTTGCCTTTGATTTCGAAAGAGGTATTCTTGCTGAGTTGATCAATGTGAGGTAAGTGTGCATTGAGATTTTCCATATGGCATTCATCCCATCAGAGGCTCAATAATCATAACTTGAAATCTGGAATTCATACAAATCTACTTCAACAACAAAACAAATAGTTACTTTTAGATTGCTTGAGACAGCCATGAGAAGCACCTAAACATCAATTTGCATCAACATGGATTTCATTATCAATGAATTTTGGTTCAGTGTCAGTAAATGTTAGAATAAGAGTTGCCTACACTAGGGAAGGACCCAATCCTGTGGGCCTCCTCTAATTCTTGGGCCTACACCCTTGGGCCACCAATGTTTTCCCAACCTTCACATCTTTTTTCCATTGCCAACCTCATTGCCTTTCATTGTATGTTTTTCTAATTTGCACCACATTACAAAAAACAAATTGCCCATCTACAAAATGAAATTCTCAAAGAGTATGAAACATACATACCATTACATTCATATGTTTCAACTTTATCTGAAAATGTGTGTGTAATTTTGAAATGTCTAAGCACTGCTAGAGTTCAGTAGGTTCCCCAATGTCATGTTAGTTTGCCTTAGATTGTGCTACACATTAGTAACCAAGGCAAATTAACATCCCACAGGGGATCTACTGTCCTCCAGCAATGCACAAACTTTTCAAAGTTTCAAAAGTACACACCCTTCCACATAAAATCAAACCATATGGTAATCTGCCTAAAATCTTGGGTGACCCCTTCTACAAACATCTGTATCCTGAGTTTCTTCTGTTGCATTTCTGGAAGCAACTGGAACACTTAGTCATGACATTTGGCTAGCACCCAAGGGACACAACTAATTGTCTAAGTCATTAGTATCCATCCTCATGTGAGCTGCATAAACTGCAGACTTTAATTACCTTGGTACCGAATGCATCCTCACAAGGCCTTAATTGGTGGCAGCTTGAAATGAGGGCATCCAGATGTCCAGATCCCTGGCTTTGCACCTGCTGGCTTCATTGCCTGCAGTCCCACAGAAGTAACATATCTTATAATGTACACTGAAAAGTCAAGAAGGAAATGAGGAACAGATCTAGCTCCCTCTATCGCTCTCTGCATGCTACTTCCATCAGCAAGCACTCTTCAGTTTCCTCAGCTTCTCATACACTTCAACCCAGTGCAGCATAAGATGAATTGGAAGAGCTTGCCCATGATAACAAACCTTTGTAGATGCTCAAAGACTTCTCCCAGTATTGCTGCCTCCTCCAAATAGTGATGAGAGCAAGAAATTTTCCTGCGCCCACTTGGCACACGGCCCCATTACACTTCCCCCTACCCTCCAACACACCAACTCACCAATTGCCCTGCTTCTGCCTGAGAAAAAACAGGGACTAGCAAGGGAAGATGTACCAAACCCATCACAAAACTACTTAACTCAATCCAATTACTCTAGTAACCTTGGTGTTGAGAAGCTTGGGAGGGGGCTGCACACCAGACACCAAATGATGGACTCATGAAAAGAGGGTATGCAAGGACCAATTTAGAAGTCTTTGCTTTCCAAAGAAAAAGGTATACATCAACCCCAATAACGCATGACCTGTGTAGAGTTCTCAGTTAGTCCAAGATCAAAGTTTGGCATTTATGTAAGATTTTATGCCACTTCCCTGAAGTCTGTGGAACTAAGAGTACATGAAAACGATTTGCAAGTACTGAAATATGGTCATTGTGCACAGGTTCACAAGGTCTAAAACCCCAAGCTCAGGTTCATGGCCTAAAACTTGTCAAAGAGTCATGGAGGTCAATGAAATGGTTTCTACCTACACATGCATGTAGCATTGTGCCAGCAGAATTGCTGGATTAGAAACCATCTCTTGACACCTACCATCTTAAAACTCGATCAGCAATGAGAAACATGTGAGCTGCACCCATATCAGGTACAATGGCTACCTCAATTGTTCAGACCAAATGTCCTTGTATTCCATCCATTCCAACCTGGGTGTCTGCTGCTGCAACCACAACTCCCACATCCCAACAAAATTATCATAAGAAAGATGACAATAAACATCATCTTAAACTGTCGATCATCATGCAAGTCAATTTCAATTGGCATTGTGTGCTTTGGTTTTGCTTCAGCGAGTCACAAGTCAAATTTGCAACTTATGTGAAAACAGAACAGGTTTGTGGTGAGCTCTCACATGCTGATGGGGACCATGACCACCACTCCTTCAAAACATATCACATGTGTACCAATTGAGCTATTCTGTGTGCAATGCCACTACCTTTGTGACCAGCTCTGTCACAACAGTTGCTGTTGAACCCATCTGTGTCATCCCAATACATAAGACAAATCCACAACAACAACCACTACCAACACACAAACACAAATTCCTGAATGCTTATCAGACTATGGAAGACACAAGAAGCAAGCCCTGGCAGCAGAAGCAGCCATAGCAGGAAAGCAAGACCCTGATTTCCCAAAGCACAAATCCTCAAGTGCCATGAACAAAAGATGCAAAAAGATTTCAATGAAAAAAGCATGAAATCGGGGATCATCATGTCCGCGGCCTTCAAAATAATACTACATATGCTTGCGCCAGACAAAAACTTCTTCAACAAATGCAACTTTCTTGTTGGAAACATTTTGTTTGTACCTGTTGAAAATATCGTGGTTTCCGCTTCTCTTCTCGTCTTCTTCTTCTTCTTTTTCTTCGCCAAGAAAGATCTCTTACACCCGGATCGGAACAGAACACAGCAAAGTGCCGCTGATGGTGATGATGATGAGGAGCATGAGAAATCTGAATCTTCATAACCACCGCTTGCAAAGTTGGCTATCAGTCGCCTTCATCGCTGTTACAACAGAAGAAGAAGAAGAAGCATATGGATATGAAACATATGTTTGTACTCCTGACCGACTGACTGCAGTGGCGCAGAGAATACAGAGCCATCTGCAATATGGTTGCAGAGACAACAGACAGCACAAAGAGACTTTGGTTTTCTTGCAAGAAAACCAAGAAAGAGAGTTCAGCGCGGGGGTTACCTATTGTTGGGAAGAGAAAGAAGATCGGAGTGCGGCGTTGAGGAAGAGTATCGGGTCGCGTTTTCATTTCTAAAGGCTCGCCGCAATCAGCTTGTGAAGCTTGCAAAATCAAAAGCGCGCATACTGACTTGATTGAAGCGACAGAAGATGAGAAAGTTCAGAATCGGGTCCGAAAGCATTCCCTAGGGTTGAGAAAGCGACGATGACGTGAAGGCAAGAAGGAAGACGCTGTTTGTTTGCAACCAGTTCTCGAGAGCTCGAGAGCTCGCCCGCTCGAGCGCGCTCGAGAGAAGAGAGACACAAGACAGAGCGAGAATGAGAAGAGACATGAGAGATGTGATGTGATGTGATGTTGCGACGATTGAAGCGGCGAGAATTGGGGGCCACACCACCGCGGTCTGTGGCCACTCATGTGCGAGGAAAGAGAGTGCGCAGCATAGAGCTTGCGAGCCACAAAGAGATTGTAAGTGCGCACAACAGCGGCATCAACAGCCTTCAGGTTCCTCTCTCTTCTCCCATGAATGAAGCTGGTGCATCCATCTACCTATCTATCTATCTATCTATCTGATACATAGAGATGCTTTTGTTGTCGTTCCTTTTCTTCTTCTCAAAAAGCTTTTTCAAGATGTTTGTTTTCCTCTGTTGTGATGACGATGATGATGATGATAACGATTCCTGACGGACTCACTGATTGATTGTGTGATTACAAAACAAACGGATATGTTTGTTTGTTTGTAAAATTGGCGGTTGCAGATTGATGGAAGCGAAGCACGCTACTTACTGGCAGGAGCTTCTGATGGATCAGTGGGAGTGTATGATACACAACAAGCCACTACCTTCGACTCCATCACTCACACTGCCAAGCATGAGGCCTTGTTCACTGTGGACAAGTCGGTGCCGCAAGGACACATGTACTCTGTGTCTTCTGTTCAATGGTATCCTGTGGATACTGGTCTCTTTGTCACGGGCTCATTTGACAACAACATCAATCTGTGGGACACAAATACATTGCAGGTGCCCCGCAAATCCTCCTCCTCCTCCTCCTCCCTCCCTCCCTCTCTCTTTGCTTTCCAAAGAAAAAACACTAATTCCTCAAGAATTATTTTCACAATAAAAAATAGCAGGACAGCAGGAGGGTTGTTACAAGAGCTCCTGCAAAACAGCAAACTGGAATAGGAGCCAATCCCCCTTTTTTCTCCTTTTTTTTTTCCCCCCTTTCTTTCTATTCTTGGTTTTTATGGTTTCAGAGGTGGTGGGGTCTTTTTTTGCTGCTGCTGTTGGTTGTGAAATTAGGTCTGCGGTGGTGGTGAATGCTCGTATGCTGGGAACTGGCACAGGTAGAGCAACAGTTTAGGATGCCAGGCAAAGTGTATGCAGTTGCAATGTCGGCCATGGCAACAACGCACATGCTGGTAGCTTCTGGAACAGAGGATGTTCGAGTACGCCTTTGTGATTTGGCTTCTGGAGCTTTCACTCACACTTTGTCAGGACATCGAGGTTTGACATCTTCTCAGTAGTAAATCCACATTGTCAGATACTTGATCTTTGTGAAATAGGAAAGAGAAGAGTGGTTTGCAGGGAATGGTGAGTTTCATTTTGTGTTTCATCTCCCATGTGTCTCTAAAAGGGGTGTTTGATGGCAGATGGAGTGTGGGCAGTGCAATGGTCAGCAGCAAGTGAGTGGGTGTTGATATCAGGTGGTTGTGATGGTGCCATTCGCTTTTGGGATATACGGCAAGCTGGCTGCTTCCAAGTGCTGGATCAGAATCGTTCCCAGCTTGGGCGACGACCTCCAATTGTCAAAAGTGTTCCTGGAGTGCAAGAACAAGTAAGGCAGTTTTTCTCTCTAAGCTTTGTGGATGCTCATTGTCACATTCCAAGCAAACTGTGTCGGTTTTAGGTATTTGATCCCCCTCTTCTGTGTCTAGTAGAGACAGACAGTGCTGTCCCCCCAAGTATTGCAGTCTATTGTTGAGTGGTGAAAGAAACATCTCTGCTGAAAAGAGTACTTCAGGCAACAGCTTCTGCGAGTGGGAGCTCCAGGGGAGAATCCTTAAGAGTGCACCGACAAGGGGAACAGCAACACAGCAGGCTCAACATGGCCCCCCCCATACGCAGGAAGTTTAGAGCAAAGGACTTTGAAGCTCAGAGACAACACCCAGGGATGGTGTCAACATTGGACAAGGCAACTGCACATTATGGTTCAGTCACTGCCTTGCAAGCCACTGATGATGGGTTGTATCTCTTCAGTGCCGGTATGGCATTAGACTGCTTCTGGTTCCTGCTACAACTCATCCTGAATATATAACATTGCAGATTCTGGATACTAGTTCTATTAGTAGGTTGGAATATTCATGGGCTGGTTTATGGCATTGTTCTGGGTGCACAGGCACCGATTCAAGGGTGCGGTTATGGGACATGCAGTCAGGGTGCAACACTCTTGTTAACTATGAAGCAACTCGCATTCGAACACACCAAGGGACCCAGCTTGCTGTCTCATCTGATTCATCCCTACTGTTTGTTGCATCTGCCCATTCTATTCAGGTGACAATCACAACATTATGCAACACCACAAATACCCCTTACTGCCCTTACTGAATGCTTGACTTTTGAGGTCTCTGATGATGGAAAGGAATTTCAAAGTTCCAAAATATAATTACTATTGCATTCAATGAGCCTCTCTATACACAATGAGATCATGCAATCAGACTGGTCTTTACTATCTAGAAGTACACATCTTTCAGACTCTGAAAACTTGCAGCACTATATAAAGCAGGGGGTTGTTTTTTTCAAATTTGTGATGTAGCCACAGTGGTACCCATCCACAAGATGAAGAGCTAAATTTGGCTATAGATCAGAGAGGACAGTAGACATTTTCTAGAATCCTGCTATGTTTTGGTGACTTCCAACAACCAATTATCTAAATATAGCAACTTCCATGTTTTTCTCCTCAGAATGTGGTGAACTAAAAGGCATCTAAAAGGAATCTTGCAACAGTCCCAAAAAAAAGAAAGCATTGTGGAGATGCAAAATTTCATTTAAAAAAAACTGGCTAATATACAGAGGTCTGTCATAGTTCTTCATACAAACTTGGATATGTTGTTCTACAGATTCTATCAAGTTTTGCCACACGACATCACATCTGGATCTTTTTCTAGAAGGATTGATTGTGTCATTGACCAATTCCATTGGACTGCACCTTTTGCAGCAGAAGGAAAAAGTCACACAAAGATGACAGATGTTGCTGCCTTTGGTTGTCTGCTGTATACCTACCTACTCTTGCAAGGTCAATCCTGTTGATTATGATGGTGGGGTTGGTGGCAGGCGTATGATGTGTGGACTGGGCATTTGCATTCAAAATTAAGTGGACACTATGACACTGTGAACTGCTGTGCCTTCCATGTGAATGATCAGGTTTAGACTCTTCCTCTCCAAAAGTCTGTGACCAGTTCCAACTGGACCTTGAATGTTAAGTCCTTGCTCTGCATTTGGGACTCGTGACAGAGATGGATAATCAGATACATTATGAGCTTAGAGTTCTGTTGTCATCAGTGTTTCTTGGTCTTGCATGCTGTTGATGGTCTTTTTTGGCTACACAGGAGCTGTATAGTGGAAGCAGTGATCGGCAAATATTAGTGTGGGCACCACCAGCACACACTCCTCTGGAAGATTTGGTGAGCATTCTTCCTTCATTCACCTGCCACAACAATTCCTGCAGTTGTTAACTCTTGATGGTGTCCATTCTCCAGAGCAGAGAAGTTCTCAAGGTCATAGCAGTTGGTTTTCAAACTATCAAACACAATCTTTTGTGAACATCAGATTGTAACTAGGCCAGCATTGCATGTGATGTATACTCTCAAGTTGTGCAAACATTTCCAAGTAGAAACTATGTTTGTGTGTGTGGTTGTGTGCAGGATGAAAAGACTAAGGAAGGTGGAGCCCTTTTTGTGAAGGATGAGGATGCTTGGAGTGACTGATTTTCATGTGCCAATATGCGGGCAATGTTATGTCACCTAACTCTGAAGTGCATGAGGAGCAAATGGGAACTAGAGTTAGATGTGCTCTTATGACTCAGAAATGCAGTATCTTTCTGCATACAGGGAAGAAGTTTCTTAACAGAGAGACAGATAATTTGAGAGTGGGAGAAGCCTGAGAGGTCAAACACAAATTCCCCTATTTGGTGGGAATCTACAACAGTTTCTTCATACAAGAGTAATGGAAACAGGGAGTAGAGCCAAGCATCCATTACCACTTCACTACAGAGGCTCTGAGATCTGTAATACACTTTTGCAGAGATGAAATGTTGGATCACCAGAGCATCTCAACTTTGTTCTACTGTCATCTGCCTTCTTCCTTGATTGGGTGTACAATGGTCCAGACATCAATATTTTGTGGGTCATCAAGTTTTGGTGATGGTGATGGGGGGAAGCTCATCATCATCATGGGAGAACGAATCAAGCTGCTTGTCTGCTGCCACTGCTGCGGCTGCTGCTGGTCATGGCCAATTTCATTCCCACCAATGTCTTCAAACTTCTGTTGAATTCTCAACAATCGTGGTTTCACTAAACATGGATCAAACCTGGTTGGTTTCCACTTTTCTTTCTCTTCATTGTACCACTTGAGCGATTGCCGCATATGATTGATCTGTCCTTGGAGTGTGCTTCAGATTCAACTTAAGATTAGCAGATTCTGACCAATTTCTTATTTACACGAAAACTAAGCTGTATGGATATGGCTTCAGAATTTACGACTGTTTACATAAATAAGCTTCTGTGGTTGAATCTGTAGATTGTCATATTTTTTCATCAACAAAAGATTTAACGGATTGAAAAAATTGCAGTTATGGAAGTTAAAGCAGGTTGGATGCGGGTATTGATTGAAGCAGAAGAATACCTCAAACTTCCTCCTTTCTTCTGCCTTCGTATTTCTCTTTTCTTTTACAGCAAGATCATGGTACTCTCTCAGAATCAATTTCTGAACTTGAAAAGATTTTTTGTCAAATGTCTTGGCAAATTCTCTCTGCAAAAGTACAAAAGAAAAAAAACCACCATCAGATCAGGAACAGAACTTCGCATCACATAACAAACGTTTTGCAAGCATCTAAGATCAGGTTTGAAATTTGTAGATTGAAGCAACACAGAAGATGGGATAAAATCGGAACTTCAAATATCTCACCTGACATCGTTCCTTTCTCTGCTTCTCCTTCATCTCACGCTTTGAGTACAATTTTTGATAATGGAGCATGTTTTGTCTTGCCATTTTCAAATCATGCTCTTGCTCCTTCAAAAGCTTACTTTCCAGATGTGATGTCCTTTCAGTCGAAAGTTTGTGAAATTGAGCCTCCATTACTCACTTTGTCTTCCTCCCACCCCTGCCTCCCACCAAGAAATTATTCAAGGCTTCTTTAGAAATTAGCACCCACAAGATGAAAGCTATGGATTCAGGCAATCATGTGCAAATTTCTTTTCTTCTTTCCTATGAATGCCATGAAAACCATTTGGAATTTTGAGAGTGTGCCTATTTCTTGTGAATGCTTGGAGTTTTTGTTAAGGAACCCATGTAAGGGGCTGCTTCACAGGAAGCCCTCATTCAGTTTATAGAGTTTTCTAAGAGGACAATTTACATTTTAGAGTTTTCTTTCTCAACATCATGTGATCAGATTCTTCTTCGGCATTACTAATGGTTTTGACAACCCATGATGTTACTTGGCATTTGAATGTGTATTGGGTGGTTGAGCAAATCAAATGATGAACAGTGGTTTTCTTTTTCTCTTTTTTTCGTGTTTTTTGGGGGGCAAATTTTCACCACTTGGCTACAAAAAACAATTCAATGTAACTCGTACAGATTATCTTTGTGAAGAAAATGTGCCAAAATTGCCAGATTTCAATGACAACATTTCTGAAATTGCCATAGTCAGACAATAGGTTCCAGCAGGTTGCCAAAATATAGCAGGATTCTTCAAACTTTCTACTTTCCTCTCTGATCTGTAAGCAAATTTTGTTTGGCTGATTCCTCTTGTGGATGATCATCCATGTGGCTACACCAGAGAATTGAAAAAAAAACAAAAGCAAAACTCCAATTTCTCTCAATTGTTTCATGAAATCGTGACCATCTCTCAATTGTTTCATGAAATTGTGACCATTTTCACTTTTATCAACATTCCATATCCCCCGACAAGCAGAGAAGAGTTTCAATGTTATCAAAGAAAGAACACCCAAATTGCTGTGATGGATCCCGAACACTTCAAGACTCTTTGTTATAATCTCCAAAAATACTTTGAGTACAATTCACGGGTTAAGGTAAGCTTCACCAACATGAAGAATTCAAGACACAGACTTTGAAGGTTTTTTACTCTGAGAAAATCTTCAATTCACCTTGAACAACACTCTCAATCTTTTTAAGCCTTGCACCCCTAGAGAAAGCAATTCTAGGCATGAAAAAATACGCCAAATGTATCATAAGCATTCATCAATCATTAACGCTAGATTCTTCCAGATTTCAGGTTTGATGTAAGCCCTTTTGCTCTGGAGATTCGGTACAGTTTTCTTTTCCAAATGATAAATAAATAAAAATTACTGCAGCAAGATCTTCTCCTCTACAAAATCACTCTCTCCAATCCTACATGGAGGAGCAATCATCCTTCACCATGAAGAGCTTGAGAAGATGTTTCCCGGCAGCAAACTCATTGTTTTGGCGAATAATCGTACTGGCAATGATCTCTCCTAGAAGAGAAACAAAAAGAAACATACCACCCACCCATGACAAGATCATCATCCCCAGATTGGTAATCAGATCAGAATCTCAATCTTCCAGTTTTTATCAAATATATGTATAAATATATGCATATAGGTAATATAAACCTACTATAAGTCTGAATCACTTGCAAATTTTTCAACTTAGAATTTTCAAAAGCAAAAGTCTCAGGATTTTGCACAGCAAAACACACATGCATGCACTCAAGAAATTTCAATCTTTCTATGAAGGTAGTTAGTTTCTAAAACTAACTACGAATACGGGATCAGAGGGTTTTTTTCAAGACAAACCGGGTCTTTCTCACGTGTTTGTTTCAGAAGGGAAATACTGTCCTCCACCTTCTGCTTTACCAATACTGCAAAATCACAGGTTCAAATCACAGAGCCCCCACACTTGTATCAATTGTATGTGTGCAAAAAATCCAAGTTGTGCAGTGCCAGAAAGTAAAGATTGGTGACAGAAAGTAAAGATTGGTGAGGAAACTTGACTCACAGTATAAATCTTTGCACTGAACTCCATCACCGTAATCAAAGACCAGAAGGAAAAAGAAAAAAAAAAATTGTACCCAAAACCACCCAACCACCCACCAAAAAACACATACACCGTATTAGTGATGCATATGATCTAGCATTTTCTTGGGTAATATAGGAGCTAGCAGTGCCTCCTGAAGCACACCTAGGTAGTCCTGAAATGGCACTAATGAAACTGACAGGCTGATATGGCAGACTGGGATTGGTTGCTCACTCCTTTGTTACCATTAGCTATAGTGCTTAAACTGTGCTTTAAGGCATTGGCTACAATCCTCAAGCGTGATTTTGGGTACCCTATACTCATTAGATTTATTCCAAATTTATGCAAATGCTACAATGATAGATTATAAACATTGTTACATTGTAGGTAAAGCCCTAGGGTGAGAGCTTTAGTGGAGTAAAGGGCTGACAAAAGGCAGAGCCAAGCATAGCCTGGATCTGATAATGCCACTCACTCAAGGGCTCTAATGTGCGTAAAGACCATGGCTGCACAGTGAGAAGAACTGGAAGTGGGCTTTACAATTTTCACAAAGCTCATGAAGAGCATAGGCAGGCTTTATGAAAATCGTAAAGCCCCCGCAGGAATCAGATGAATCTGTTCACCTGTAACAAGATTTCTGAGTACACTAAAAAAACTCTAGCTAGGTTTTTATGTAGATACATCACACATTTTCAACACTAACGTAGTTTAGCACTAAAAACTATGTAAAATAAGCACTGGTTACAGTCGTTTTTGTGGTACACTATTATATTGTGGACATACCTTGAACTAGATTCACGCAAAATCTTTTCAAGTTCAGCAATAATCAAGCCTTTGTATCTTCTTGGTGAAAGATCAAAGTTTGCTATCAAGTGAATCCACAAAATTGCACAAAGCATTTGATTTTGCCATCCGAAAAACACGTACCTCCTGCTGGTTTCTAAGACTACAGTTGTAATTAGCTGTATCAATGGGATCCGCAAAATGAATGTAGATGCGTTCAATGGAAGGAACAGGTATTAAACTGGCACCACCCCCACCCCCAACAGACATTTATTTCCATCAGAAAAATTGGATAAACAAAGTTTCAGCTTGTTACTAGAAGTGTGAGGATGATTGATCACAAAGATATGGAGAGAGGACCAAAACCAAAAAAATAAAATAAAAAAGAGAAAAACTTGAACAGTTTTATTCCCTCTTCAATTGATCTCAAAAATGTTGGGAGTTACACCACGAAATGGACAGAAACAAGTGTCCAAGAGAGGAGGATATTACAACATGTGTAGTGTGAAGTACCTGGGTAAGCCCAATACAGGTAGACCCGTCAATGGATATATGCTGTCAGTGCTAAGTTTCAGCTGATCGTAAACAGCTTGTACAAGAGGTCCTAGAGGTGATGCTAGTATGTCATCTCCATCGAGTAAGATTTTGTATCTGTGGACATTGGTAAGCAATTTCTGCTACAGTGTTCAGTTGTCAAAGAGTCCAGTCCACCAAAGGACTACTATAACACAATTGAGAGAACTGAAGCCAACAGAGAAACCAAGAACCATGCCGAGCGAAAGAATCCTGTGACCAAAAGAGCCTGAAAAGAGAAATGCTGCAATGGATACAGACACATTTTGGGAGTGCAAAGAAGGCTCTAAGCAACATACGCTTCATCAGCTCCCAGAAGTGCAAAGGGCACAATAATAGCTTTGTGGGAACTTGCCATGCGCACAAAGTCAACAGTAGGTTTCCACAACAGCTTATACTCCTCACCCTGCAGCACACCCTGCTTTATTAGCAAATGATTTCACCACAGTACTTAGCATGCTTGAAGCTTGCAAGAGTAAAGCTCAAAAGGACCAGAAACCAAAACCAGGAAAAAATGGGGGAGGGGAACTATTGAAAGCCCCTTCAGGAAATAAAGATATGGTTCCTCCAAAAGAGGGACATGCATCCTTCCTTCAGTAATCTCTGACCTTTGCATCAACTTACTTTTCGCTTGCAAACTTCTCTTGCACCGCCAGGGAACAGGAGCACACTTTCTCCCTCCTACAAATTGTATACAGCAAAGAATCATCATGCAGTGGGTGCAGCCAAATGGCTTGCACCTTGAAGCATACTACAAATCACTGATGTTACTACTACAAAAGGATTTCCTTCAAACCCATCTCATTGTAATTCTTTGGCTGTTGAAAAAAAACTGCAACAATGGTAGAGCTATTATACAGACCTTAAGTAGTCTGTAGGCTGCAAACTTTGAGGACTTCACATTCCCATACCTACAACAAACACCACCACCACCACCACCAAAAAAAGCCAGTTTCAGTAGACCCATCTCTGTGCTGCCAAGGAGGAATCTGATTCCTACTACTTTCAATGACTTTCATATGTCAGCTTGCTTTACAGAACTCACTTGCCTCTCAAACACAGGGCCAACACCACTGGACCAGTGCGCTGGATGCGCAAGTCCTCGAGCATGAAAACCTCTCAGAAACAGCTGCAAATCATGCACCCACAAAGCAAGAACCCATAAGCAAAGCAACCACAAGCAAGCTCCTCTTTGTCATTGATTGACATGAAGCACATGAATTTTCCCCACTCAATCTGCAATTATATACCTATGTTTTTCCCGGAAATCTGAAGCTCATCAATCACACTTCTATCCCATCTTTCTGAAAGGACTGAAAAGTGGGAAAACAAAATTCTTCAAGCAGTAAGCATTGAAAGATGATGGAATACAATACTTCCAAGAAAAGAAAGATATTACCTCATAAACAAGAATTGGAGAATCATATACCCCAAACAAGGTATGATTCCCAACAAACAAAATGGGTCTTCTAGGCTGCAACAGTATTCAACAACAGTGGGGTGGTTAAATGTTAGCAGGTTTGTAGTGTCAAAAGCCACAGCTTTGCCAGCACCCACAGTGCTACACACCAACATTCCAAGCTATTACCCAACTTCAGGTCCATAAGTAGTGTGGAATTCATCTAACAAATTGAGAGTTGTAGCATATCTCTTTAACAGGAGGAACAGCTTCATACATGGCAGTATAAAGTTATTACCTCTGCAGCTGCATCTGGTAAAGTTTCTGCTCCACTGACAAGAGGAGATGTAAGAATCTGCATTTGCAGACCCACAACTGATTCAGCAAGCTACAAGAGAGACATCATCACTCACAGTGTGGTTTTGAACTGTCAAACTTTTCATTTTCTAGCAAGGAAATTATTAAACGGCTTTTTAATTACTCACTCGCCATGGCTCTAGAAGTCGCCCCAATTCATCAAGCCTGTTGTCTAAGATTGCATGTTGCCTTTTGAAGAGAGGAGCATCTGGCTGAGGAGTTGTTGTCGAAGGAGAACTGGCAAGAGATGAGAGATGCAGCAGTGTTGATGTGGGTTCAGGAGGAACAACAAATCCATGTGTTTCCAACATCTTTGCCAAATCAATGGAGGCTTCGAGAAGTGCAGTATGGCCACTGCTGCCATCATGGTTGGATGAAGAGACCACAATATATCAGAAAAGGTAAGACTGAACTGTGCAAGAAATCCATTTTCTTTCATGAGCAAAAAAATGGGAACTAGCTTGCCTTGTGCACACTATCAAAACAAACTCAGTAGAGAGAAGGAAAAAGGGCAGTGAGGAGACCTTTCAGGTAAAATAACCCGCTTTGCATTGGGAAGAAGACACTGGAGACGAGCACATTCTGCCATTGAAGGCAGCACCCAATCCTTCGCTGATGCAAACTACAGACCCCAGATGATTCCCACCAGCACACAAAAGCTGATTGATTTTATTTATTCAGGAAAAAAAATTGTCAAAGCTTGGCAAAAAATTGCACCTCATCACAAATTATTTTGATTTCTCAACCTTTCACACAACCACTGCATGCACACAACCGCTGCATACTTTTGCTTTTCAAAAGGACAGTGGGGTGGACCCAGCACCACTCACCAAAAGAGTGGGCATGTTGATGGACTGGATATCAACATCAGAGAGCCCTGTACTATCATTCAGCATAGAGAATCGCCATGCCCCGCATTCAGCTGGGACGAAATCAACGGGAGACAGCAAAGTCTCATGATCTTTGATCGACACCCGATTGCGCTTCACCATCAATGGTAACATTAAGTCCTGTAAAAAAGTTCATCAATAGATCACTTTGTCATTATCACTTTCTTCTTCTGCTTCTTCTGCTTCTTCTTCTTCTTCTTCTTTTTCAATGAAATCCATCATTTTTTTGACACAGGTTGACAAGATTCAAAGAAAAACACCAACAGAATTGTAGAATGAAAAATCACTGCCAAATGTTACCTGTGCAATTTGGTAGAGAGTTTGTGGAAAGAAGGCTAAGAGGCCTGTTGATGCACAAAAACTGACCAAAGGATTGTTTTGTGCAAAATTCGTAGCTGGATTAATCTGTCACCCACCATTGTTCAGCCATGCACATAATGCCATTATCCTCCATGAGAATCAGCACCAACCCAATTGAAGCACACCCAAAATGCATAAGTACAACACCAAGACGAGCACAACATTGATGAGAAACATTTACCAGAACTAAGTGTGTGATTAGACTTGGTGAAGCTAAGGCCAATCGAAGTGCTAGGCAAGCACCAAAAGATTCTCCAACAACTGTCAAATGCCTCCTGTATTGTCGTGGTTGTTGCTGTTTTTGAGTGGTTTCAGTGCCCTCCTCGTCCTCCTCCACCTCTTTCTGTAGCAAATGACAAACCATCTGTACAAGCTCTTGCCATGTTGATCGATTATCACTTGGTATATAAACACACCGAATGTCATATCTGCAGACAACAAAGGAAGAGGGGGAAAAAAAAAATTAGAATACCCAAGCAAGAAGTTCCCTCCCCCCCACAACATGATCTTAAGAATCTCAAAAAACACAATTTCAATTCTGAGAAGAAGAAGATGTGAAGAAGAAAAAACAAAATCCGCCCACATGTCCAAGCTTCATGATTTTCTCTCTCTCTCTCTCTCTCGTTTTGAATTCTCTGCAGTAAACTCTAATGCTTGCTTCATGATTCCAGAGGTGGAGAGAATTTTAGGAATAAAGAATAGTTGGGAGTTGGGTTTAGTGTTTTGTTAGTGAATGGGGTTTAGGGTTTATACCCAGCAGCTGCAAGAGTGGGCAATTGAGAAGCAATGCCTTTTCCAGTGCAATCCATGCCAGGTACATACAGTAGCAGAGGTCTGTCATTATCATCATTATGTGTTGCCGCCTTCTTCTGCTGCTGCTGCAATGCTTTTGGCAAGAGATTCAAAGGATCCAGTAACGTGACTTCATTGGCACCTGGAGCAAAATTCGGTACAGGACATGAAGGAGGCTCCCCAGTGATTGTCTCAGTCCTTCTCCTCCTCAACAACGTCCCTAACTCCTTCTCCACCTCTTCCTCTTCTTCCTCCTCTTCGGTTGTCACTGCTCCAGCACTTAAGCTTGTGTTCTTCAAGCTGTGAACTCCAGATTTTTGGCTGCTGCTGCTGCTGCTGCTGCTGCAATTGGGTGGTGGTGCTCCAGCAACCGCTACTAACCCACGGAAGGGGAAGAAGCTTGACGACGCAGTAGTTGTAGTACTAGCGAACTTCTGATGATGCACACACAAAGGCGTGCGAGAAAAAACTCGCATCGCCATGACCACCATAACAACAAGACCCAGAGAAAAAAAAAACCCACACACACACAAACAGGAAACACACCCAAAAAACAAAACAAAGCTCCAAAATTCTCAAATGTTCATATGCGATTCAAGCACAAAAACAAGCAATTTCTTGTCCGTTTGCTTTGCAGCTTCGTTTTTATTTGCAAACTGTGTTGTGCTTTGCAATCTGGGTTTTGGGTTTCTGTCGTTTTGATTTTCTTTTCCTTTCAAATTACTGCACCTCTCTCTCTCTCTCTCTCTCTCTCTCTCTCTCTCTTTAGTTTACTCCCACGAACAAATTCATTGCAAACTCTCTAAGTACTGCTGCTCTTTTCAGCAAACCTGGAGCTTGAGAAACAGTTGCAATTCTTGCAGTCAGGAAGCAAGCAAGAATTGTTTTTGATCTCAGTTTGAATCTTCAAAGACCCAAATAAGAAAAAATTGTTGCTACAAAAAAGTATTCCAATGCCAAATTCACACTTTGGATTTTCATGATGATCATCATCATCATCAAATCTGTGGTGCAAGAAGAATTCCAGTGACCAAAACAACACTTGCAAAGTACTTATCAGATGATGCTGATCAAATTGTGCTGCAAAAACTCTAGTGCCCAAAACACTTGGAAAGTAAATATACAAATATGATGATGATTGATGATGATGATGGAATTTGCATCACAAATTGATGCAAATTCCAGTGCCCAAAATACTTGAGAAGTAGCTAGCTGATCATCATCATCATCATCATCACATCATCAAATTTGTGGTGCAAATTCCAGTGCCCACAACATCTGGGAATTGTAAGTCAGGCAGGCTTTAGACTAGGAGTCTATATAAAAAGCTTGGAGTTGAGGCCCAAGACATCTTGAGGGCCAATAAGAGGAAACTTTGAATCACTTTTGGCCTCTTCATTGGCCTCAAAACTACTAATAAAAGAATGATTTTTCTGCAGATCAAGGGACTTCTTTCTTTCTATGTAAGTTGTGGAGAGGCCCAAGAAGTTGGAACCAAAGCTTTCAATATTTGGTATATATCACCTTGAGGATGATTTCATCCCTCTAGCAGTAGAGTGATATTTGGATGTTTATACCAAGAAGTGGATGACTTTTTTTATCAATGTGCCAACATGACATGATCAACCAAAAGTAGGTTTTGAAGGTTCTTGCTCCTTTTCAATTATACATTCATTTTATAGATAGAGAGTGTCAATGGCTCTTTAGAGAGTTTAGACTACCACTACTTTGTATTGAGTAGTTGTGGCAACAAAAATTGCCTCTTCTAGGCTTGGTGTCTTTCTAAGTTTTTTGCCCATATCTTTGCAACTTGCTTTGTGCTACTAGTGATGGGTTTAGGTCTTAAGTTTTGTGTTTTTTCCTCCTAGGGCTCCCCATTGTGTTCTACATTTTCGGGTGTGGTCTTTTGTTTGAACTTCAATCCTTTCTTTTTTTCTTGTATTGTACCCTTGTTAGGTGTTTTTTTTATTTTTTTATTTATTTATTTATTGTTTATTTTGGTGTTTTTCTATTCTCATCATCAAATGCAAAAATAGACAAAACAAAGATGAGGCAAAATTTGATCAAAATGAAATGGGAGATTTGCAAAGGTTCATTTGATCATATGGTATAAATGTTGAAGAATCAACAACATTTTCTTATTCCTCAAACATTTTCCCCTCTCATCCCAACTTTTCTTTCTCCATTTTCCTTTCAACTTGGCATGTCTCTCTCTTGTATTGTTCATATTGTTGTTGTTGGGGGAAAAGGTTTTTGGTCTCCAAATCTTCATTATCAAAGTTTTTTGTGAAAGAACCTTGTTTCATCATGGTGGTCATCATTCTTTCTTCATCACATCGTACATTAGTCAAATTCAATGGAATCTAAAGAAATATAGGTAAAGGTCTAGAGGGTAACACTTTTCAAGCTTGTTAACACAAGTCGTGATCCTTGTCCATTTCATATTTAATTTGCATCATGCTTTATTCAAACAATAAAATTTACATTTTTTTAATAGTTTTTTTTTTTTTTCCATCTTCATATAATTTCCATCACACTTTTTTTTGGTCCTTAGACAAGAGATTTTTCTTTTATTTTTTCTAACCAAATATGTTAATGATGGCTTTTTCTTTTTTTCTTTTTTTTAAGTTTTGGTTGACACCCAATGAAATAAAGGGAAAAAGGGATTTAAGTTGCAAATAGTTTTATACAAGCACCTTAACTATTTTCCAATAAAAGTTTTCAACAATTTTTAATTTTTGTCAAATTGTCTTATCATCATTTGTTGTCATTTTTAAAATAATTTTCTTAATATTTGTGAGTTCAAATTTTCATCTTCCATGTCATGTTGACATTTATCAACAAGACCAAAAAACACGTCAGGTTTGCATGTGTGAAAAGATTTCATGTAATAATCCTTGGGAAATAAACCCTAAAATTAGGGGGAGATTTAATTGTCTATTGCCAATTATTTATAAAGTTTAGGGTTAAATTAGTTTGCAAACATTTTTTAATCAAATTGGAAGCAAATTGTTCCCATTTTATTTTTATTTTGGGTGACAATTTTTCATGGTCTTAAAACATTTATTATGTTATCCATTTATAGGAGCAAGTTGTGTGCACAATGTTCATGTGTTTTTTTTAATACCATAAATGTCTCAACTTTAGTCACATGGTTAGTTTAAGGTAAGGTTGGTGAAAGTTCATGAGGTGTGTTGTTATGTTGTTTGCCCATGAGCTTCCATTTTAAGTCATGTAAACTATATAATATAAAAAAACCTTGTGGTGTCATTTGCTATCTTTTCAAATTTTTGATTACAAAATTGATTCAACATGTTATTAATTGTCTAGGGTTTGGTTTTGACAAATAAGGTTTTCCCAAGTATGATGTGGTAAATCACTAATCAACTAGTAGTGACATGTAGGTCTCGTATATGAATTCATTCATATTTAAGTTGTAAATTTCTTTTCTTCTTTGTCTTAAGAAAAAAAAATTTTTTACCTTTTAATTTTTTTGTGCAACTATTCAAAAGATTCGTTAAATGAAACATCAATGAAAATGTTTTGCAAACACGAAACATCAATAAGAATTTTGTGTACTCATTGTTCAATTCAACCATTAATTATCATGTATAAAAGGATAAATACCCATGTTATTTTTTAAATTGATGAGTACTTTTACTCTTGAAATTTGAATAGGAGTTTGTTTCATCATTAAAAGGAATCAAAATATTTCATAATTGAAACAAATGTCATTTTTTGAAAACATGTATTGGTTTAAATAATAATGCTTAATTTTTTTCATTGGGGCTTTTTGGTAGTAAGGTTTAGGGTTTTGACAAAGGATTGGTTTGGGAGTAGTTAGGGTTTTGGTAATGAAAAGGAATGTTAACCTCAACCAAAAGTTGTAGAATATTTTTAAAAGAATCTAAAACCACATGACACCAATTATAAAAATAAAACTTAAGGCAAAGGATATGGGCTAAAATGAAGAGTTATTGGGAACTTGGGGAACATGTTGGGAACACATTGGGAACAAAAAATCCAACAAACCCATCCTCCTCCAAAAGACAAAAAAATAAACCATCCAAATGCATGTCATTTCACTTCTTTGGTTGAAAAAAAAACAATTTGCTTACTTCTTTTTTTGCCATTTTTTACTTTGATTAATAAAGGGAGTGGAGATATGGTTGTATAAAAATTAGGTCCACAATTTTTTTCTCTATTGTTTTTGAGTGTTGAAAGCTAAATTATTGAAGCATTGACTAATGTTTTACTATTTGTTGCAATCTAGTAATTTAAATTCCTATCTGTATACAAAAAGTGGCTAAAAAGCCACTCTAGGTATGGTTACCTTGATCCATCTATTTTAATTGGGTTCTAAAACATAATTATGGTACATTGAAATGTTCAAAAAACATGGGGGTAATTAGGTGGATTAAGTTTAACCAAGAAAATCAAATTTACATGTTGACTTTGTCACGTACTTACTTTGATTTATATAAGAACTACTATAGTGATGGTTTGTTAAAAACATAGGTTAGGAAAAAATAGTGGATTTGGACCCTTGGATAGTTGCCACCTATTGGGGTAATGGATGATTGTACTTAGAAAAGGGCATGATTTGAATAAAAGGTGTGTTTTGTGTGTAATTGTTCTAATTATGAAATTAGAACTATTCTAATTCTAATTTCAAGTTGTTGATTTCTTCTCATCATAGTATTATAGAAGTGTAGTTGGCAATTTTGTATCTTGTTTGTTTCTTCAATTTTTCTTGTGAATGTTTAACTTTAGTTGTTAATGTAACCATAGTTATTGCAACTAAAATATTATATTCCAAGTTTTGATATGCATGCATAGTTGTTTGCCAAATCATTAAGTGTCATTGTTTTAATTTATGTTGTCATTGTAGCCATGGTCCTACTACAATCAAAATCTAGATTTGTGGTAGCAAAATTATTCTCCCCCATATTTTGTGAGTTTTACTTGTAAGATTTGATTTTCCCAATAAAGCTACCACTATGATTTTTGCTCCATTCAGCCCTAGAAAAATAGCATTTTTCATTGAGTGATGAAATTTAAATTGATGTTGATATTCTTGAATGAATTTGTACAACAATAATTTCAATCTATTATGGAAACATTTGGATAACTTTGAAACAAATCTAATGAATATGACGTATATAAAAACATTTTTCAAACATAAAATTTGTCCATAAATAATCCTCACTTTAAACCTCAATTTATTTATTCATCTTGAACAATCCATAAAATCCACCAAAATGAAGGTCACTCCTATAAATAAATTAAAAATGAACACCCCCAAGTGGTCACCATAATTTTTACTACAATTGCACCATAATATACCTAGGTTAGTTAATTTGCCACATAGATTAGGGGGCTACTTTGTGTAAAAGGTTAATTGGGTTAGGATCTACCAAGGGGCTAACTAAATAGTATATTTCATAGAGCTACTAACATAACTACATATGTTAAATGTTATTTAAGGGGCTACCTAAGGCATATTTAGGGGTTATCTAGGGCCCATTTAAGGATTGCCTATCTAGGGGCTATTTAAAATAAAATTTATCAAAAGCTTACATAAGAATTATTTAAGGTGTTCTATAATGGCTACTTAGAGACCTACCTAAGTTAGGGGATATTTAAAGATTATTTGAAAGGCTACATAAAGTCTACATATGGGGTTATGAGTTAGCCCTAGGTATTCCCTAGGTAGTATTTTAAGTAAACCTTTACATAATCCCTAAACAACCCCTTATGCACCGTTTCGTATTTTGAATCAACTTTAGGTAATTTTCAAAGTAAACCCTAACCTAAAAAATCCCACTAACCTTTTAAGTTGGTTTTGTGTGATTTTTGAAATACCTTTTAAATATCTCATTACCTAGGTAGGCCCCTAAGTAGTCATGCAAAACACATGAAATAGGAAGAAACTCAAATCATCTTGGGTTGATGAAAAAAATTGATTTTCCTCCTTTATTATTTCATTCGGCATAGTTTCATCTTGTATTTTAATTGTCATCCTTAGTTTCAGTAAAACCCATGGTTTCCATCATAGATTGTATTGACTTTGTGAATAATTTTAATGTGACCCAACATTTTTTTGTGAATTTTTAAAACTTAAAATATATTGAGAATGACATTTTAATGGCATTTTAAAAAAGTGGACCTTTACATAATAATACAATACAACATTTTTTTGGGTCATAGGAATTAAAACAATTTGTAAATCATGATTTTAAAAATGTACCGAATATTTTGTTTTTAAGGATTCATTCTTTGGAGCAAACGGCTTTAAGTGGCTTCTATTAACAAGTTTGGACCTACTCATTTTTTTGTCCATGGAATAGAACTCATGGAATCACAATTTTTTCTTTTGAAAAAAATTGATTTCACACAAATTGTGATGTTTTTTCTAAATTTTCCCTAGAGTTGCCAAAAGAATTGTCCATAAATTAAAGATGTTCCAAAACAACACAAGAAGAAATTGTTTTTCTTCCACTACCTAAATTCACTAGGTTTTTACTCAAATAGGACAAAATTGACTAATATGCAACTTGTATGATTTTGATTAAAAAGAAAAAACTAGTTGATTAGGTCATCTTTAGTGAAATGTTTTTTAGTCACTTTTGATAGTTGCATGTTGCATAAATAATTTTTAATTAAAAATTATGACATGAATATACAAGGTCCCAAATTAATATGACATGGAATAACATGCCACAAAATCATATAACTTCTTTTTTTCCCTAGATCGTGGAGTCATGGATTACATTTTTGTCATGGCATGCTATGACAAATTTGTAGTCATGAAAAAATATATATATATTCCTGATTTTATTAACAATTTTTTTTGACACCGTTTAAACATGATGTACATTTTTGCGTTTTTACCATGATGTACATTTTTGTAGATTACATTTGTACAATATAAATTAAAGCATGCATTTATCAAGGATTGAACCCAAGACCTCATGAAAACACATTAAAATCTTAACCACCAAAACCACTTCAACACATTATGAATGAAAATGAAAAATCTAACTTTATCATGTTTTGCATGAAATTGTGTAGAAAATTCAAAATTCAACATACATTTCCTTTTGCAAAATGTATTCAAATGTTACAAATGAAAAAATGATCTCAAAGCTTATTCAATAATGTATTCAAACAAGTTATTATAATTTTAAAAATTAAATTTACAATGTTTTGAAAAACTTAAAATAACTTTTCATAAATAACTCAAAAAATAGCTTTTTGTTTAAATTGACGTAAAATATTTATAACTTTAATGTGAATTCAAAAATGCATTTATTAAAAATTATAATTTTTATAATTACATAAATATGTTCATTTTTGAAAAATCACAAGTTTTTATTTTCCCCAATATGATTAGGTATAAATTTATTTATTTATTTTTACAATGTTGTTAAAATGGTAATCATTCATAAGAAAATTGCCACATTTGGTTGTAGGCACGTTGTGTACTTGGAAACTTGTTTAAATCTTTCAATATTCTGGTTATTTATGATATTTTATTGTAAAAAATACAAATATATACTTTAAATTTGGCCCAAAAAAAATTATTTTCAATTAATTTTTTTGATGTTGTTGCCCCTTTAAATTGGCAAAAATTGGTAATAAGAATCAACGTTAATTATGTACTAAATATAACCATTTAATTATCAAGACCATATTTGTTTAGCAATATTAATCATACATTAATGCCAATGATTAATTACACAACTTTGAAAACAAATCACAACATTTTTTTTTAATGATGTAAGAATATGTTTTACATTTGTTTCTTTTATAAAAGGAAATACAATTGAATTTGGTGAAATTTTATGTTTAAATAGTTGGATTACCCCCCTCCCCCCCCCTCCCCCTAACCAACTTCTTTTCTTTTGTTTCAAAATTTTTTAACTTAACAATTCTTGTTGGGAAAAAAGGGCAATAGTGCAAATTCAAAGAAAAATGTAAACAACAAAAAATTTACTAAAAATTTGGGATTGAAAATGTTTTTTAAAAAAAAATCTTTTAATGAGTAAAATTTTAAATCAATTCTAATAATTCCAACCTTAAACACATAAACAATTCCAACATCAAATTTATTTGAAAATGTTTAAGCTCAATCTTTGAAATCATCATAAACCTTATCCAATGTTTTTAAAATTTTGAAATAAATATTAATAATGTAACCATTTAAGGGTTTTTTTTGTGGTGACCACCATTTTGCAAACATAAAAAGGGCCATCAACATCAACAAAGGATTTTTTCATCTTTCAACTAGAATTTTTATATTCTTATAATTTTCAAATGATATAATTTTACAATGGGATTTAGGAATTTTGATCAACAAATTAAAATATTTTAATCAATAATGAATTTTTAAATAATAATTAATTTTTACAATAATTAATTTTTGCTTATATTTTTAAAATAACTTGAAATTTCATGTCATGAATAACTCTACAAAATGTTTTTTTGCTTAAATTGATCTAAAATCTTTGTAAATTCAATTTCAAATTTTAAATGAATTTCATTCAGTTTTTTTACAATTTTATTTTCAATACATAAAATATGTCCTATATTTGTGAAATTATAAGTTTTTATTATCCTCAATATAATTAATTAATATTTATTTATTTATTTTTGCAATGTTATTAAAATGGTAGTCATCCATAAAAAAATTGTCACATTTGGTTATAGACAAGTTGTGTGGTTAAAAACTTGTTTAAAATTTTCAATATTATAGTTATTTAATATATTTTATTGTAAAAATTTGACAATATTTATTTTAAATTTGACCCAAGAAAATCTTTCAAAAAAATCGTTCATAATGTTGTTCCCCCTTAAATCGGCAAAAATTGGTGACAAGAATAAACGTTAATTAAGTAGTCAATATAACCATTTAATTATCAAGACCATATTTGTTTAATAAGATGATTCATACACCAATAAAAATAACTAATTACCTAACTTTGAAAAAAATGGCCACATATGTTGAAGTTATCATAATAATTCCAACCATAAACACATAAAAAAATTTAATATCAAATTTATTTGAAATTTTTTAATTTTTTCTTTGAGATCATTATTAACATTATGCATTCTTTTCAAAATTTCAATAAATATTAGTGAAGTAACTGAATTTTTTTTGTGATGAATTTCCACCATTTTACAAAGATAAGAAAGGCCATGAATATTAGCAAAAGATTATATATATTTTTAGTGATATAATTCTACAATGGGTTCTAGGACTTGTAGTCAATATAGAAAAGTATTTTAACAAATTTGTACCTCCATATATGGCTTATAGCCAAAACATGGGTAAATTGTTTTTATGCATGATCTTGAAGAATTTTACAAAATTGATTAAATTAAAAGATTAAAAAAATCATTGATGTTATTAGTAGTATCACCATTTATAATTCATTCATTTATTTATTTTTAAATGATATTTCTAAATTCATTTCTTGATATTCAAACATAAACTTTTAACAAAACAAACTTACAAAAATTGATAAAATGTTTAAAATAAAAATAATAAGTATAAAATATTGAAATTTTTTCATAATAATTAATAATAAATTTTCATTTTTATCCATTTCTTTCACATGGATTTTTTTTTTCATACATTAAGAAAAAAATGGGCATAATTTGGTTCATTTTTGTGGTTTTTTTGGTGTGGCATCATGAACATCATTCATAATTAGAAACTTATCCATGATGTCTTAAAAAATGAAGGGATATATATATATACATACATAAATGTATAAAAATTTAATATATGAAAAAATTGTAATTTAAAAGTTTGGATGCATCTAAGATTTTGCATGCACGAACATTTTGATCTAATAATTAACCCATTCAAATATAAATATGAAACTTCCCAAATTTTTATACATCGATTTAAAAAAATTGTGGTGAGTGCAAAATACAACTCGCGAATAGTGGATTTAACAATATTCAAAGTGAATAATTCAATTCACGTGTAAATGTTAATAGTTTTAAGAAATGTGAAAAAATTCACTAACTCGCTTAAATGTAAATATGAAACATTCAGTTGAACATATGTGTTTCCATATATACTAATAAGTGGAATATGCAATGTTTGAATAGTGGTTTCAATAAGTTCAAAGTGGATGTTTTGATTCATATAAAAACATTGATAATTCAAAAATTGTGAAAAAAATCACAAATTCATTCCAATATAAATGTCGGGTTTTAAATTGTTACGTGTGTTTTAATAAATTATGATAAGTGTAAAATGAAACTCTTAAATAATGGTTTCAACAAGTTAAAAATTGATAGTTTAACTCATGTACCATGTTAATAGTTAAATAAATGTCAAAAAGTTCATTAATCCATTATAATCCATTGTGTAAAAAAAGTTAAAAGCGACCTCAATTTCCACATCAAAAATTTAAAATTATTGTATAATTAAATAATTAAATAAGGTCCAAATTATACTCATAAGTGAACAACAAAATGAACATAACAACTATGAAATTTTTTGACATTAGTGCAATAAGCCGCTTCCAATCTTTAAAATGGTCAAATGTAATTGAAATATAGTCAAATTGAACAATAGTCACAATATGTGGGGGTGGAAAAGGACAAGATTTCTTCTTATGCAACCTAAAGGTCACTTGATGTTTTTGCAAAAATAGATTTCAAGAAGGATGATGGGAGCATTAACATGTAAGTTCAAATCTTCACCCAAACGCAAATGGTAAACTTAATATATGGTAGGATTTACATGGAGTAATTTCCCCCTCTACTTAATGGGAGGGAAAATTTGCATAAGGATTTCCATGCATTTAGTGGAAATTTATGGTTTTTCATTTGATTTTCATGTTTTGTCATCCCAAGTTCATGAATAATTTTTCAATTCTTCATCCATTAATAGATTGACCATGTGCTATATTCGAAGTAAAGCCCATGAATCGGGGATCTACAAGAATAAACTTGTCTTTGGTTCCCACCTTAGGCAAATCTTTTATTAGTTATGCCCTTTAGGGAAGAGACATTGTCTTGGCCCCATAAATGGGCCAAAACTTTGGTATCCATATTTAATAAGGTGATTTGAAATTCATTATAGTTGTAGTAAATAAGTCAACTAATTATTAATGCCCCATTTAACTTCTATTCATCTATTCATTCATGCATGCTTGGAATAATTCATTTTTTACATTAAATAATGTTCATTTAATTACGCATGATAATTTTCAGTGGTGGCAAATTAGATTATTTACATGTGAAATTTTGTGTGGAGTAAAAATGTCATCTTTCTATTTCAAATTTAAGTATATTGTTAAATATCACTATACATACATACTTGTTTTCATTAGTGGTAAATTGCAATAGTCATATGTGAAATATTATGTTATTTCATGCATAGTTCACATAACTTCTCTTCACATTAAGTGATGTCCAGTTGCATGTTAATCATGCACGAATACTTTATTATTCATTTTAATTTTTTAAATGGTGGAAGTTCCAACAATTACATGTGGATTTTCGTATGGACTATTAAAAGAAAAGTTTTTGTTGTCCTTTTGTTGAAATCCAATTTGACTAATTAACCCCAATAGTTTCAATTGCTGCTCCTTGTTTTTAGTTTTTTATACTTCACTTGTGATTTGTTTTGGATTAGATAATAATTATGATTTTTTTTCTTTTGAAGTTTCTTTTCACATTTGATACATCCCCCATATGTTTTTGACATGTTTTAATGGAAGGTGATCAGCCCATCTTATTTTTATTTTTTTGGTTCATTTGACCACAAACAAATCAATAAAATTGTGTTCACAAATTCAAGTCCAAGGTGCTTCACATGTCATTTTTGGCTTTTGGGTTTTTTTGGTTTTGGGCTAAACACATTTGCATAATGGTGATAAGGAGGGTAATCACCATCATCAACTTGGATTACACAATTCATGATATTGTATTTGAGGGCTTTATGTTCAATCGTTATGGAAATTTTGACAATTCAAATGTTTTTGCATATTAGAATGTTGATGTCATAGACCAATGTGGGATTTCAACTACGAGTGTCACCCTAAATGGGGCATTGGTGACATTACATGGTGATAAATTTATTTGCGGGAACCATGTGCAAATCAAAAAAATTACCATGACACCTCAAATGAAATGGGAACAAGGGGATCTCAATATTTGTATCCGTGTTAGTAATTTGACTTTGGTGGATGTTCTCTCACATGAGAACATCACTTTCCATTTTGTTCACACTTACACAATTGCATCCTTTTGTAAGTTTTTGCATGAAAGAATTGCAACACAACAATTGTTATACTTGTGATTAGTGTTCAAGGGGAGATGGACGAATGATTTGACCTCATCGTTGTAGATGGGGAAACATGTGATGATATACGGACTATAAGTTGCAATCAATTTTGCCTTAGTTTTTTGGGAAGAAGTAAAATTCCTTTTGTGCATTTAAATCATGGATAAATTTCAAAGCCCTTGTTTTTTTAATCAATTATACCTAAGGACAATACCATGGAAAAAATTATTGATTAAAAGGTATATTATTTTTAAGCATGATTTTGAAAATTGGAGTGGTTTGATGGGTAGTATATTTTGTCTTTCATTTCCATACTTTTCTAGTGGTATTCGCATTTACGTACATTTATATGTCTTATTATGAATTGTTAAACTCAATTGTGAAACATAAATTCTGTTTGCAATTGTAATTATGTAGATTTATTTTTTCCCACAACATATTATTATTATTTTTTGGAATGGGGCTCTAGGATATGCTACCTTAACATATACTCAAGTAAAGATGATTTTTTGCTTAATCAAATGAACCACTTTAATTTTAAAGTAGGGGCATGTTGTTTTGGTAGACTAATACTTACCATGCCTAGGAAAGGGGGGAGTGGAGCATATTACCAAAGGCTAAATTTTTCCTTAGCAAATGAACTAAATGCTTGTGGCAATGTAATCTTAACTTTTCACCGTGGTCTTGGGATTTGTTCCATAGCAATAATCTTCCAAATTTGTTTTCAAACCTTGAACATTTTGAGTACCTTGGTATATTAGTAGCTTTAACATTACTTATATATATATTTAGAAATCCTTTCAAAATTTTCAAAAAACATTTCTTCAAAGAAAACATGTTGAAATATTTAGAAATATTTGTCTTCCTTTGTGCAAGTCACTAAAATGGTTTTTAAGCTTTTGGGTTAGTAAAGAACATAAAAGTGGACTATTACCAAGTTGATCGGTGAAAAATGTTCAATGGGTTGGTGCAAGGCCAAGGAGAGAGTTTTTGGCCAAGAACCACAACATAGCCTTTATATTTAACTATTATGGTTTCTTTTTAGCAGGTTAGTCTAGGAGGGACTAAAATTATAAGTTTTGAACTTAATATTAAATAACCCTTAATTCACAAATTTCTCACATACTAAGCATATGAAAAAAAAATTATGTTGTTTTGTGCAAATCGATTTCCTTCTAAATTAACATGCAAGCTATGAGCACCTTTTTCAAAGGGTTCCACATTGGAGCACCAACACTTGTATTGCTAAAAAATATTTCAACAACCTCAAGTGGAATTGTCAAATACTAAACAAATTTTTCAACCATCTTCATTCTTGTGATTGATGAAGAGGTCAAGGCCCATAATAGTGCAAGTGATTTTTGATTTTATGAAAACAAAAATTCTTACTTAACACACATCACAATAGAAAGCCATTAATGGCTCTAGTCACAATTGGGGTACCCCAAAAAGAGGTCACACGCCAAGGATTGTAATTCACAAAATTCAAATATGAACTTTCTTTTTCCATGTTAGATCTTGAATTCAAGATTCCCAACAAGTTTTATGAGTTGTAATAAACAAAATAATGGTTAAAATTAGAAATTTGGTGCACAATTTAATGTCATTAAAATTCCTAGAAAATCAATTTAATCCTTGGTCATAGCACTTGTAGCATGATATAGGAATAAAAGGGACTCGTATACCTATGCCAAATTGCACCAAATTTAAACCATGTACACAAATTGGTGTTAGATATCAAATGGCATAAAAATAATACCATGTACATTGTCCAAATTTTTGAATGGCATCATGTAATCCTATCAACATGCAATATTTTCAGGCTACAAGCTTAAGGAGAAGTAAATGAACATTATTTAGTGTGTTTTTAAGCAAATATGAAACATCTAGATGTAAACTAATGTTGGATGTAAATTGTTTGTACAAAATATTGAAATGTTTTCAAGTACATCTAACTAAAATTACATAAATTACATAATCAAAATTCCTTAGATCATTTTCTATGTAAAAAATAACTCTAAAGTTTTAGAGTACTAGTTCATTTTGGGATATTTTGATTGTGATTGTAGCATAATGTGATGATGTTAATGTTTGACTTGAAAAACTCATGAATATGACACAAGTTTTCATGTATTATTGTTACAAATTATTGAAGATTTTTATATGCATGTTTTGGTCGTGACTCCATTTGTGTGAACTTGTTAAACATGCCATCTTACAAATATCATATGACAAGTTGATGGTTTTTTCTTTTGTTTTGCTTGTAATATCTCAACATCTTGTGTTTTGAATGTGAATGTGAAAGGCCAAATTGTGTTTATCACATGTGGATGTCATTATGAAAAAAATTTGGATTCAACTTTTGACTAATTTAAATGAGGCGACATTTTTATCCATGCACTTAGAAAACAAATTAATTGTCATCCATTTGTTGAAGACCATTTAAATTTGTGGTTCATTTTCCTTCACCCTAGGGTGAAAGTATGAAGTATACAATTCAATTACCTTGATAGTCTACTTCTCAAGTTAACAAGAAGTAGAATTAAAACCCATCATAAAATTATTATACATTTAATCTTTTTACTTAAATGATGGGGAAAAAATTCACTATTACAATTTTTTAAAAAAATTTACATTGTAAAAGTAGGTTTCAAGTAGACTTTTATAGATGTAAGTAGCTTTTGAAACCTACTTTTTGTAATGTAACATTTATTTCAAGTATGTATCAAATATATTTTACCAAAAGAAAGCAAAATTTATTTCTACAATGATCTTTATGTTATAATTTCACACAAATCTACTTTACTAAAAATTTTAATGAAAAAGTAATTTTGAACACCATATTGGCCAGTCAAATTCAAAAGTACTTATTCCCTACTTTTATTATTCCAAAGTTTCGTAAATGTTGTATTCAACTTAATACAAACTCAATGGAAAGCACCATGGTTTGAAAGTGAACTTTAAATAAAATTGAATATACTTTCTTGTGTTTTCATGAAAAACTATTTCTTTTTAAACTTGATTTTTTTTGTCAAATGTTTTTGTATAAAATACCATGCTTTCACCCCCCAACTAGTGACTTCACTAGTTTTCAGGAATAGATTGGAAATTGAGACACAAATTTTATTGCATAAGTTTTAATTAAATAAGTTGATATGTTCAATTTTTTTAGTGAATTAATTTTTTGGTGGATCGTCACATCCATGTTTGTATATGTATAAATCAACATACATATACATAGGTTTTACTAAATTGGGTTTTGTAGTGTATTTAATTATTAATTATATTGTTACAAATATTTGTAAATCAATGTACATATATATCATTCAAACTTTATGTTAATCTTGTTTTGAAAACATAATATATACATTGCAATCTACCATTTGAAAATATATTTTATATTCTCTTGAAATAGATTTCTTGGAATGTAACCAAAAAAAAGAATAGTATTGATGAAACACTTTTTAATGTTGGACTCCATAGGGTATCAAGCTATACATAGAATGTTGGGGATTTTCTTTTTTATTTACTTACTTACTTAAAAATTTTATCAATTTCACCAATCGATCTTAGGAAAAGAGTTGTACAATGTCTTCAACATGCTTTAAATATAAATGATCCTAGAGTTTCACACTATTACAATGTTTATTTGAGCCAAGACACATTAATGACACTACATCAAATCAGTTCACCTTATGAATACCTTCAAAGAATGGGTTTAAGTGCTTTAGAAGGTGGTCTTTGGGCCAATTTCACAATTGTTTTTTGGTTGGCACAATTTGTGAAGTCCACCATTGAAGAATGGGCATATATTATTGTTGGAGAAGAATTTGCAGAAATGAATGAACAATTTATTTGATATGGCCATTTTGAACTAATCATAGACATTTTACATTTTAACCTATCATTAATACATCCGTTTTGGAATTATGATCATGAAAAATAAATCATCATTGCATGAAGATATCAAAACTTGTAACAATGTATTACAATAAAAAAATACAACATGATGCCCAAACGTCAAATGTTTTTGAATGTAAAAAAATGACATCATTTAAAATTTTGATGGAGACTTGAAGAAAACAAAAATTTACAACAAATCCTCAATGATCATAAAAATTTGGATTTGAAAAAAGTTGTTAAATTATTTTGTGATATCCATCCCCATCTTAATGTAACCATTTGACAAGTACATAGACATGTTCAATATATGAAAAAAAAAACTTGCGTACCCTTTGAATGTTATTCTCACAAAGTTGTTTATGAAAATACTCATAACAATTGTTCTAATAATTCATCACAACATGAATTTTGTCATATGCAAGAAAAAATTGATGCCACACAACATGAATTTTCTTTCATAACTCCAAAATGATAACCCAACTAGTAATGTGAAATATTCATGTTTTAAGCATGGACAAAACGCATCATAAGATAATTACATCCATGCTTGTGACCCATAAATTTCCTACATTGAAATCAATTGTGACCATTTTTCACAATGAAATCAAACCTTTCTCAAGTGTACAACACATTAATCATTGTTTACGATATTTAAAAACTAAAGCAAAATTATATGATAACATCCATGGCAAAGGCATTTCTAACACACAAAAAAATTTAGATCTTTGTGAAACTTTGAAAATAAAATCTTCACATAAGTTTAACAATTTACCATTACCACCTATAAAAAATAACTTAGATAACAATTCGCATGGTAGTAAACATAATGTGTCCTCCATCAATTCAAAAAAATGTTGATAATATGACGATAGGTGATTCAATGTTCATTGAAGTGTTCCAACAAAAACTAAATGACTCTCCAATTTGACCTTGCATGTTTTGTCATCAACTTTGGTTCAAGAAACAAGCCACTCATCTTACAAGAATAATGTATGTGAACTATTTACCATATATGGCTTTCTTATTGAATGTAAACCCAAAAAATATCATTGGTTTAATCATTTGCAACAACTACAAAATATACCTACATGGAAAAGATTTTCCAAAATTCTTGTTACCAACAATTTTTAAAAAATATATTCATATTCCATTTGTATTGATATTGTTTGAATTAAAATAAATATTTGTCATTCTAAAACAAACGTTTGCACATATTTCTCAAGTTCAAGGATATGGGCAATTCAAAATGCATGGGAGTGTGATCAATGGTCCTTCAAACTTAAATATAATTCAATTAGTTTTACCATGATTGTTTGATGATGAAACAACATCTGGTTCAATTATCAAAAGAAAACTTGAATATAATTCCTTTCACACATCTAGTAAAAGTAGGTATTGAAAGTGTTGAAAGTAGGTTTTACATCATCTTAACAAAGGTTTCATTGATGTCCCTAATGACTTCAACAAACTTGACTCCAAGGATATAACAAATTTAGTGAGAGCTAACCTTGTAAATTATGCATAATATGTTTTTGGCATAAAAGCTAGCCCACTTTGGGGTGCAAATACTAATGTGTAGTTCATTTTGGACCTTTATGTAGTAGGTAGCTATTACACGTCATATGTTACAAAGGTAGATAAAAAATTTATGAATTTGGAACAATTATTAATAATTGCCAACATGAAAACACAAATGTAATTAATAGAAAAAAATTAGATAATGCATTCTTGAATGCACAATAAACGTCTACACAACTTGCAATTTATATAATGTTTTTTATTCTTCTATACCATTCATCACGCAAATGGCTTTTCATGAACACATCCCCACCATTTGAACAAACATTTGTACTAAAACCAAAGAAACAACTACAAAACCTCCCTCTTGATGAATCTAAAAACATTAAATCACTTTCAATCATTAACAAGTACATGAATTGTCCACCATCATATATAAATTTGGTTTTGAATGAATTTGTTACATATTGTTTTTTTGCAAACAAAAAGAAGAAGAAAATCTTATACACCTCAAATTATTCATTTTGTTCACTATAACAAACACAAAGACCTAGAAAATTATTATCGATAACAACTTTTGCTCTTTCACTCATTTATAAACTTAGAAGATTTTCAACTAGATGGTCATCCCACGTGGCAATTTGCATACATGACTCATGAAAAATCCATCATACAAACAAAATCAGAGTTCATATATCAATTTCCAAATTTGAACAAAAACCTAAACAAATTGTTTTGCTTGGAAACTAAGGCTCATGAATTTAGTTTGTGTCAACAATGAAAACATATGGATAGACAATTTTTTTTGTAAGTGATCAAATAACATCAACACCCATTATAAATAATTTGAATGTTGAAGTTTATGATATAACATTCGACACACATATTTAACCACAAAAAAATTTATTCACTATTCCAAACACCTTTGAAAAAATAAATGATATCATTTTAGACAACAATTATTATTATCTTGTTCAAAAACTAAACTCAAAACAACAAACAATCTTTGGCGCTTGCATATACCTTAAAAGGACACAACATGATAAACCAATTCATTTGTTCTTGATAGGTAGAGTTGGTATTAGCAAAACATTTACATTACTCCTCCTTATACAAGGCCTATTGCATCATTACAACAAACAATTACATGTTGATCCACTAAAACAAAAAATCATACTCATGGCCTACATTTGTAAAACAACTTTCAATATAGATGGAACCACATTTCATTCAACATCAAATATTCCCTTAAATTGCAAACATTTACCATCTTTGACATTTGAATGTTTAGACATTTTATCAAAAAATATAATGATCTCAATTTATTGGTCCTTGATGAAATATCCTTCATTGGTAATACAATATTTTCTTTCATACATTATAGACTTAAAACCATTAATTAAACAAACCGCCATTTATTTGGTAATTTAGATGTCATTGTTATTGGCAACTTGCATTAAATACCTATAGGTTGTGACTTTTGGGTCTTTAAACCAAAATAAAACTCCCCAAATTTTTTTGTATAATTGTTTTTGGTTTAGTTGTATTCAATGCTATAAATTACATCAAGTTATGTGATAAATAGATGAAGAAGTTGTGAACATTTTAAATAATTTTGTACTTCTACACACATTAAAAATGATGTATCCACCTTTAATGCAATATGTTTTAAAACACCCCCAAAAACCTCCAATTCCCCTTTTCATATTACACAAATAAAGCTGCAAACATACAAAATGAATGTGTATTTCCACATACTAGTGGACAAGTGCATGCTTTTAATGCAAAAGATCATCCTCATGATGCATTTCCTTTGCACTTTAATCTATAAGAAGATCCCAACCATATTGCATGTTTACATTGTCAAATATGTTTGAAATTGGGAATGTTTGTGAATGTTGTGTTGGAGACTATGCCACACATGATGAACTTTTCAATGGTGCTAATGGTATATTTAAATTTGTAACATCACTCCCCAATAATGAATCTTTTATATGGATTCAATTTTCAAACTCGGAATACATGAGCTAAAAATCAATATTTATATTCAACAATAATTGAATACACTTTGACACCTATCCAACCCATTTCCAAAGAAATCCAAATAGGTGCTAATTCAAGCCATTTGATCATTCATACATAATTTCTTATATAACCTGTTGTTGTTCACACAACTCATAGATCACAAGGTTTCACATTAGATTATGTGGCATTTGACCCAATTGGAAGATCACATTGACATGGCCTTACATATACAACGTTATATTGAATTTGTACAAAAGAAAACATATATTTATTGGCTCCATTGCAAAACAATAATTTTAACGTCAATGTTTGTGTAATGGAAGAAATGCATCAACTTTGTACAAAAGTTGTATGGAAATTAACAGTAACAAATTGTCACTACTTTGTAAAACACATGCCATAATCCAATCATTAAACACTAGGTCTCTACCACTTCATGCTAATAATATTGACAATGATTGCAACCTAAAATCATCCGAATTTATATGTCTCAATGAAACAAGATTGAAGTCCAATGATTTGACATCATCCATTCCCTACCACATACAAAAAAATATTAATCACTTATGGTGTATGGTAGTATGGGTACTAGGTTATTATACAATAAACATATTAATTTGTATTCAACAAATACCAAAATTTACCTAGGTTTAGAAATAATTATAGCAACTTTCAACAACCAAAGTCGACACGCAATTCATGTTATTGCAATATACAAACCCTTTACATTACCATTAACACATTTTTTCAATGCACTAAAACAAACCATGCTCACTCTTCCCCATAATTGTCCAACTATTGTTTTAGGAGATTTCAATGTGAATATGCTAGATAACATAAATAAAAGTACACAAAATTAAACCCAATTCATGTCACAATAAAAAATGGTACTTCTATTTCAACAAAACTACAATTTACGGCTCACAACTTGATCATGTTTAGTGTAATGCTACTAATTCCCAATGTTTTTCAATAACAACAAAAGCCTAGTTAGATTACAAACCTATTTACTTTGCATACAAATTGCCAAACCATGTCACCAATTTCACTTTACATTAGCTAACAAAAACTTTTTAGAAAAAAATTAGTTTTATCAACTATGGTCAATATTATGCCAATAAGTTCCAATCATAGACTAAAATGAATCATCAAGTTTACATTATTGCTTTCACCATGATAAAGCCACAAAATGTTACAAACATAGAGGGCAAAGCCGTTGTGCAATAAGCCATTTGTTCTCATAAATCCCCCATCATACACATTATCCTTAATCCTATGGATTTCCCACCCATCATCTCTTATTGTATTGACAATTTTTTTGCATTGATCAAACCTCATCATGACATCTACAAGTCATAATGCCCATCTTGATTTGATTTTTTATCAATGATGTCTAGATTTGAAATCTTTGGCAAGTGGACATCACATCTTGGGACGTCCTTTTATGTTGTTGGCCTAACAACCTTGTAGTTGAAAATGCTTGTGCCACAAAAAAACATGACGGATTTCATTGTTATTTAACTCATGTAAAAGTTTACAAATGTGTTTTGATTTGGTAGCACATAGAGAAACACAAATTTCTCATTGTTATTTTATAACAAGACAATTTGTCAAAATTCTAACAAGCCAAATTGAAACATAAACTTTCAAAATTTTCATTTTCAAACTATTTGAACAATGGTGGGAGATTAGTGTTCTTTCATACATAAAAATACACAATACTTGTGAACAAAAATTGGTGTATCCATTGGGTGTTTTGAAAGCCTTCCAACCTTACAATTGCATGTGAAGCAAAATCAAATTGGACAAACAACTTGATGTTGAATTCGAAGATGAATTGAAGTGTGAAGGATTTTGAGATGTTTATCATATTTGATATTGCATGTTGAATATTCAATGATGTGCAATAAATATCATTTTAGTTTAGCAGTTAAAAATAAAATCTTATCCATGTTCTGTTCATAATAAAATGGGGTAACAACATGTTTCATATGATGCCTTCACCATGAGTTCCATAACAATTTCAATAGAAATGTAAATGGACAATTTTTGTCTTCAATGGCATTTTAAGTTGTTTTGCTTGCAATTGTTCATGACAAAAGCCTTATGTCAAGAAGGTAAAAAAATTGAAATTTTTTCCCATAGTTTGAGAGATGATGCCTCTTGTGATTTTTCAACCATCAATGTTTCATACCAATCATTTTTGGAGCATGCAACATTATTATTTTTAATGCTTGATTTGTTGCTTGATGAAACGATACATCGTTGAAGGTGTGTTTGTAGCATTCTTTTACAAGACTATTATTCGATCAAAACTTATATTAAAAATGTTTCCAAATGAACAATAATCAATTTTGTGACCAATAAAAATGCTAGGGTTTAGGGTTCAAAAATGAAATTTAGCGTTTTGTGAAGTGAAATGACGGGCAATTTGCATTTTAACTTTTGTTGTTACATTTACATGTTTAAATGTTGATACCCACCAGGTAACATGAGGAAAAATTTAAAAAAAAATAAAATAAAAAAAATTTGGCCATTGCTTTGTGTAAGGTAATGCCCTGAAAATTTGCCAAAATTTTCATACAAAAAAAATGGAGAAAAAAAAAAAAAACTAGATACAAGATTTTTACTTTACAATTGTAATTTTGTAGAATGTAGAAATACAAAAGACTTTGTGATACAACAAAAAGACTCCAAATTTACATTTTATTATTTTATGTAGGAAGCAAAAAAAGGCAATGATGAGGGAGTTTTGGATGAGAAATTTGGATGACACTCTCCAATCATACATCAGGGTGCATATCTAGTAGTAGGCCCCGAGAAGACATGATGATGAGGGTAGTATGGATGAGTATTTTGGATGAGAAGTTCGGATTAGGACTTTTTAGGATGACATGATACAATAACAACAATTAGGGTATTATGCCAAAGACATACATGATTTGGGTGGGTATGGACTATGGATGAGGATTTTGGATGTGATGTTTACATGACACTCTACAATACTCGGTACGGTATGGAGGCCAAAGACATGACGAGGGAGGGATGTGGGATGAAAATTATGGATGAGAAGTATGTTTCGGAACTTAGGATGATGGTTGAGAAGTGTATATTTTGTGAGAGTCAGGATGGATGAGAATCGTGGGTGAGAAGTATATTAGAGGATTTAGGATGGATGCAAACTATGGATGAGAAGCAAGTAAGAGAATTAGGATAGATTCAAATTATGGGATGAGAAGTATGTAAGAGAACTAGGATGGATCAAGTGATGGATGAGGAATATGTTTGAGAATTAGGATGGATGAAGAGCATGTTCGAGAATTAGGATGGGATGTGAAGGATGGATGAGAAGCATGCTTGAGAATTAGGATATGGAGAAGTGTGTTCGAGAATTAGGATGGATGAGAAAGGATGAATGAGAAGCATATCAAGAATTAGGACATGGATAAGAGGTAAGTTCGAGAATTAGGTTGGATGAGAAATGTGGATGCAAAGGATGGTTCACGAGTTATGATGGATGATAATTATGGATGAGAAGTATGTTCGAGAACTATGTTGGATGAGAAATATGGATGCAAAGGATGGTTTGCAAGTTATGATGGATGAGAAGTATGGATGAGAAGTATGTTCGAGAATTAGGTTGGACGAGAAGTATGTTCCAGAATGATGATGGATGAGAAGTATGGTTCCAGAATGAGGTTGGATGAGAAATATGGAAGCAAAGGATGGTTCGAAGAAGTACGATGGATGATAAATATAGGTGAGAAAGATATGATGGATGAGAAATATGGAGGCAGAATTATGATGGTGCCAGAATTGTGATGATTCTGATAAATATGGATTAAGAGGGATGGTTCGAGAATGATGATGGATGAGAAGTTGGATGAGAAGTGTGGATGAGGAAGTATGGATGAGAGGAGTCAAGGGTACGAGGGTTTGCTTGCACTGCACAGCTTTCTGTTTTTGTTCGTCGTCGTCGTCGTCCTCTCCTCCGCGTTGTTGCTGCATTTGTGGTGAGGAGGGTCTGGTTTTCTTCCATCAGATCTGCGTTGTGGGTGGGTGTTGCAGCAGTTTTTTTGCAAAAATCTGCTGCTGCCGCTGCTGCTGCTCTTGCTCCAGATTGAGCAAAAAAGAAAAGAAAAGAAAAATTGAAAAACAGATGATGGATCTTGCACAAAGAAGTACTGAATGGGTTGAACCAGTTTGTGGAGCTTTGCTTCTTCTTGTGGCTTCAATAGATTGAAGAAAGAAAAGAGTTCCGGAAGAAGACTGGATCCGAGCTCCAAAGTCTCAGGATCTGCCAACCAACAAGTTTGCAAATCTGGAGAACCAGTCAAGGTAGCGTGTGAGAGAGAGAGAAAGAGCGGATCTTGGGTCGGGGAGACAACTAAAGAGAAGAGAAGAGAAGAGAAGAGGAGGTTTCAGGATGTGGCGTCTCAAGCAGTTCATGCCCAAGGAACAAGGGGTGGGGACATTGGAAGGGAAGACGGTCGAAGTCGGGTCCTTGAAGCTGCAAGTGCGCAGTGTCATAGCGCAGGGAGGGTTTTCCTGCGTGTACCTGGCGAAGGAGGCGCAGACAGGAAGGAATTACGCCGTGAAGCACATCATCTGCAACGACTTGGAGTCGCTAGATCTGGTGAAGAAGGAGGTGGCGGTGATGAAGGCATTACGGGAGCATCCCAACGTCGTCATGCTCCATGCCCAGGTGGTGTACGACATGGGTCGCACCAAAGAGTGTTTCCTGGTCATGGATTTCTGCGACAAGATGCTGGCCACTGTGTTGGAGAATCGAGGAGCTGGCTTCTATGATGAGAAGCAAATCCTTCTCATGTTCCGCGAGATTTGCAATGCTGTTTACGCCATGCATTGTCAATCACCTCCCATTGCTCACAGGTCAGTTTGTGTGTGTGTATGTGCGTGTGCCTCTAGTCTCTAGCCAGACCGACCCACCCACAGTCTTCTTCTTCTACATTGCTTTCTTCTCTTGACGCTTGGCCTGAAGTTGGGTTTCTTTCTTTCTGTCCCTTGCTGCTACCCACTGCCACTGTCGTTCTTCTTTTTTTCTTCAGCTTTGATTCCAGTCTTTCTGTGCACTTACAGTGTCAGCTGAAAAGATTGAATCCAGAGGTCCAGTGGGATCATCATTTTTTAGGGTGGGGAAATGCCCATCCATTGGTCGATCTCTGTGTCAAATGGCTTTTGTCAGCTGAGAATGTCAGGGGGTGAATCCCGAGGTGCAGCGGGATCATTATCTTTTAGGGTTGGGAAATCCCATCCAACGTCAATCAATATCTGCCTCAAATGGTTCTGATTCTGCTCTTGATGCAATCAGAGAATTTCTCAGACTCTTTCTCACACAGTGATGTAGGTCTATGTATATGTATATGATTGGAGTGTGTGCTGCTGTTGGTGACCAAAAATCATGTGTACACAAAGCAGACAAATGTAAGTAATGTAGTGTGGAGGTTTCACAACTTTTGTGACTTTTGTGCTTTCTGTGCGTGTGTGTGTTTTTTTTTTTTTTTTGTATAAGATGTGAAGTGGGAGCGCCTTCTACTTCTTTGGGGTCTTCTTACTGGTTGTGGTTGTTATTGTAATTGTGGCAAGTTGTGGGATTGGATGATTGGATTGTGTCCTTGAGAGATCTGTTTGAGGTCAGTAGTGATTGAATATTTCTGTGTGATAACCTGGGTTGTTTCTCTCTGCCAGGGATCTGAAAGTGGAGAATATTTTGATGGGTCCGGATGGATTATGGAAGTTGTGTGACTTTGGAAGCACTTCAACCAATCACAAGCGTTTTGAGAAGGCAGATGAGATGGGTCTTGAGGAAGATAACATCAGAAAGTACACTACACCTGCTTACAGAGCTCCAGAGGTTCTTCCTTTCTCTATGCAATTCTGAAGATCTCCTGTTGTGCACACTCTCTTCTTCTCTCTGGTTTTTGTCATTGACTTGTGTAGATTATGAAGTCAATTGAGAAACTTGGCAGTGGAAGAACTTGTTTGAATTCTTGGATTCTTTCGAGTTCTGATGAGTGCTGCTACATCAAAGTCATTGTTTGCACAGTAACAGTTGATTTCTTTTTCTATGGAGTGATCAAAGGAAGTAATCTTGATGTCATTTGGGAAAGGTGTGGGATTTTGACTACTTTTGATTTTACAACTTGGCAGATGTGGGACCTCTACCAGCGGGAGCTTATAAATGAGAAAGTTGACATCTGGGTAATTATCATATGGTCTACAACCTATCCACTACCATGCATTGATGAGTTTTCTGTCTGCAAATTAGTTTTCAAATATGCCAAGGTGCTTACTTGTTTCATAACTGTGGTGACGATGCAGGCGCTTGGATGCCTTCTCTACAGGATTGCGTACTTGAAGTTGGCTTTTGATGGTGAATCCAAGCTTCAAATTCTAAATGGCAACTACCGCATACCGGATGTGCCAAGATATAGCTCTGCAATCACTGATCTAATCAGGGACATGCTTATTGCAAGTCCAGAGGCAAGGCCCGATATCATGCAGGCAAGGGCTTTGCTCAATCGGCCCCTCATCTGCCTGATATAGGTTAGTTTCAGGTTCAGCAAGCTGTGTACGTATCCATGTCATGATGTGTGGTAGCTAGTCTAAATGGACAAGGTGCATAAGCCTGGTGGTCTAATTGGTGATATGAGATTAGCTCTCCATCAGTCCTGTCCTGCTTTGTCCAATCCAGCTTCCAATATAAGTTTGAACTATGTATTCTCATGGGTCAGGTCTGGAGGCGTGTAAACGAATCTCTTCCGAGTGATCTTCGTAAAGCACATCCAGAAAAGCCTCCACGAGCATCAGCATCCACAGCAACATCAAGGCTGCTTCCATCAACCCGGGAACATGCCGACACACGTGAGTGTGATGAAAAACCTTTAGGCTTGCTACTCTGTGGAGTGAGACTTGTGACTGCACTCATTCTTGTTGTCACACTAGTTCTGCTTTTTGCTGTAACCTACACAACTGGTACTTTTTGAAGCATTGGGAAGTTTTCTTTGCAATCTTTTGCATATGAAAATGTTTCAGGTCTTTTGAAACTCTTGCATATGATCTGATGCCAGTAACATATCTCATTTGACTGGCTTTGTTGGAAGCCTTATGAAGGAATACTCTGTTGGATTTCAATGTTGAAAGAGAGAGACTGGGAGCAGAAATGGAAATCTTGCATTGGAGATCAGAGAAATTCCAGGTTCCATGATTTGCATGGCTGTCTTTGGATGGTTTGGCACCTTGTAACACTGGTTAGTTTTACAGGAATTTCTTCGGGTTCATCAAAGGTGATGCCATCAAGAGCACCTCCTGTACCTCCAAAAGAAGCTGAGCGACGGCTGGTCCAAAATGGGGCTGCTGGAGATACTGTCTCAGCGAAAGGGGCCTTCTGGTCAACACAATATGCACAAGATGCACAAACTGATGAGAGCAGCTTGAGAGTGGAAAAGGTTGCATCAACTGATAGTGTGCCACAACCCAAATCTGCCAGTCCGCCACGTCGCTCTAGACAGCCTAGTAACAGTCCTCCCAAGGAACGCAGCAGCTCCTTCATGAAAAAAAGTGTAGTGTCAGGCTTGATGAAAAAGGTGCAGGGTTCATTACAGAATGCTGGCACCTGGGGCCGTGATGACCCTGAGGTTGATGGCTATGAGATGAGACATGACTCTGACTGGAAAAGTGTTGAGGAGGAACCTGTAATGGCTGGTGGATTGTCATCTCATGGTGCTCCTCCTCCACCAGTCAACACTCCTCAGCCGCGCCCTCGTGCAGTTGCTTCCCAGGTGCCCCACCCTGTAGATGCTCCTCCACCTCACACTGCTGAAAGCTCACATGCACCACGATCTGTAAGAACATCTTCTCATGCCACTTCACAGGCAGTCAAGTCATCAGAGAAGTCTTTGGCTCCTGACAGTGGAATGCCCTCAAATGATCCAGCTTTCAATGCATTTGCTGCGGAGTTTGACCACTCTGTCAATCTTGTGGCGGAGAAAAATGAGCAATTGCAAAGTGAAATTGACAAGTTGAGGGTAGATCTGAAGCAAGCTCTTTTGGACAAAGCTGATATGGCTTCAAAGTATGAGAAGTTGACAGCTATTTGTCGCTCCCAAAGACAAGAAATACAAGATCTGAAATTTTCTCTTGGCTCATCTAGTGGCCCAAATGTCTCAGCTGCCAAAGAACAGCAAGCTTCTGTGACCACAGCAACTGGGTCGCCCTTAGGATCATCAGGTTCGCCATCTTTGTCTGGTCAGCAACAGAGACCACAATCCCAAGGAGGACGGCAAATCCATGATCAGGCATGAACCTGTTCACCCTTTCACTTAGCCCTTCTGGTTTTGCCTGATGCTTGGTGATGAAGCTCGTGAACTGTCACTAATGAAGCAAAGAAAGGTGACAACTGAGAAGCCATTTTAGGCTTTTTCATCATCTGGTCCTTGCTAGGTACATGAGGTTGGTGTGATTTGCCACACAGAAAGTTTGTTCTCAGTGAAGAGAAATCAGAATTGACAATTCACCCGTTAAGTGTGGGTGCAAGATCTAATTCCTGAATGTATCTTTGACATGACAGGCAAAGGAGAAGCAAAGTGGCACTATATGGGACCTTCAGGAAGGTCTATCTCCAAATGCGGCCAGTCAGCAGAAAAATTCATGGCATGCGTTTGGAGACCCACCAAACAACCAAGGAGGCCGACCACATGTCCAGAACCAAGGGCTTTCTCCGAGCAATGAACCCACCTACTCATCACCTTCATCCCCTGGAATGATGGTGGATGTGAGAAGAAGAAAACAGCAGCAGTCAACGACTGACAATCTTGGGGGAGGGGATACCTGGAATTTAGTACAGGACAGCTTCTCCCCATCAGGTAGTGAATTTCATGCAGCCAAGGGTCTTAGCCCTCTTGGAGGTGTCTCGACAACTGGTAGTAATGCATCTGCAAATACTGAGAACTGGGCACGACCTGCACCACGAGCACAGCCAGCAGGTTGGGCAGGTTTTTGAGCTTTGGTTCTAGGGGCAATCAAGCAAATGCTATCAAGCATGGTTGCGGTAATGCAGTTCTTGGGAAGAGGTATAAGCTACAGAGGGCTATCTCTTCAGTTACCACCAATTCAGTGGCTGAGCGATTTCACTGCCTTTCTTGAAAAAAATATTTTTGAAACCATAGAACTTCCACTGTAGGTATTGTACTTGACAAGATTCAACTTTTGTTTAGCCATCATTGCAGTTTAAAGCCTGCAACCGTAAATTTTTGTAGCTCAAGGACAGTCAGCGATATTGTCATTGAACTCTTCACTACAGACTGTTTTAACCAAGCGCAAAGTTCATGTTAAAACATGAGGACATATGTCCACAGTGTGTTTGGAGCTTCCTATTTATCAAAGCATCAAAGCATATGTCCATACTGAAGCACTTTTTGCAGTTGGGTTGGTATTTTCTTGCTCTATAGTTTGTGGTTATCTACTCCTTTCTCTCTTGTATTTCTCTTGCAGTGATCACTTGATTGCACAAGTTTCACATTTTCCTGGCCAATTTAGTAAATTGCTGCTCTTTCTGGGCCCTCTTTCTGCAGAACAGTTTCTCTTCAGATTATTGAAAAAATGTAAGATGATGCGAACCTGTCAAATTTTATTACAAAGAAAGTGAAACAAAGAAAATAGAAATGGAGAAAAGAGAGCCCATGGATTCTGGGTTAATTAATATGTTGCCATATCTGAACTACTTACAACCCAAAATAAAACCCATCGTTGAACTGCAAATTGCATCTTGGAGATCAGAAGTGACAATGGGCAGGAAACGCCATCAATTTTATTGAAGCTCTACTTCAATCTTCAATTTCTTGCTTCAATCTTCTTTTTTCAAGCTCCTGCTGCTCCTCTTACTTCAATCTCTCAAACCCTAACCCTCTCAACTTCCAGGTAAGAGATTGAAGTAAGAGCATCTATAAAATTTGCAACAAGTGACCACAGACATGGATTGGCAGAACCTTTAGCAAATGAAATTTGAAGAAAATGTTCAGAGCAAGTTATTTGAATGACCCAATGTGCCACACAAACACTGGAGGCATGTATTCTGGAAAAAAACTGCAAAAGCTAAATTCTTGCCCCAAAGAATTTGTTCAATCTTTTTCTTGCAAGCCAATTTCTAGCAAAGTCTGTCTTCCTTTCCTTGGTGGAGTCTCAGTACATGCTTCTGTATCTCATATTGACTGACCATTACTACATCATCTAAGGTCAGAGACACGTCAATTTCAGAATGTTCATGTTCAGTCACAACGTGGAGGGGAACTGACACAAGTGCTCTCATGTCCCCTCAATTGTGACTACAAACATCGTGAATGTTGCACTACAGCTAAACTTGCGAATCTGAAAGAAATTTCCAAAGTTCAAACGAGCTGACCTGGGATGGCAGTGTAAAAGTATTTCATGTCTGGCAGGGAGTAAATTACAATTGCCAATTCTTCATGCAGACTCGAGAGAAAACTCACACAGAAATAAATTTTGTCAGTAACAATCATGTTAGTTCCAGGCAGAAACCAAGACAAACAAAAAAAGAATGAGGAAAATCATACATGATAATTGTTAGTGCTGTCATGCACACAGTATCAGACCATCACCTTCATCATAAATATGAAGTGATTAGCTGCCACTACTTCCAACTGACTTAATCAGGCTCCCAAATAGGCAGGTTTAGATTTGAATAGCATAATCACCTACACAAAAGTTCAGGCAGCAAATTACATACCAATAAGCTCCAGTATGCGTCTATTGAATTTCTGGAAGAGATGTGGAGACCAAATTGTGATATTTCCTACCAGTGAAGAGACATAAGTCATTAAAATAGTCAAAAGTATCCTCATTCAACATGCAACAAGCTTGTTACAGTAACCTTCATTTCACATTGACTTGCCACTGGTGAAGCCACCATATAAGCCAAAAGCATAGATAAATACATAGAGAGTAATAATGGTTGGTGCCTCCTGCACCCTGAAAATTTCCTTTACTGGCACATTTACAATGAGTTTTCCACAAGTATCATGCTCACAAGCTGCTTAGTGGACTCTAGCTTTTGGCATAGTTCTTTGTCAAGGGCGGATTGGAGGGCCAGACTGATCCCATCAATGATAGCCTCAAGATCTTCAACCATGGTGATTCCAAATGAGACACTTGGCCGTCTCCCTAGAGGCAATCTGCAAAGCAACAACTTGCTGCAGACAAGATCTAGTGCACCAGCCACATTCCTGTACTCATGATTATCAAGAGCAGCTCTCACAAATTCAATAAACAGCTGCACAAAACCCTTCAGTACTCTTACATCACCTCTATGTAACAAACCAACAATTGTGGTAAAAAAATGTGCATCACTGCAACCAAGTTTTGCTTCCTCAGAAGCAATTGTTCTTGAGTCTCCCAAAATCAGGTCATCTTCAAGAGAATTTTCACTGATAGAATTGGTGTTTTGATCAGATGAAGCATCCAAGGACTGGTAGGCTTCAGAAGCAAGTTGAGAAATCCATGGCTGGAAAGCTTGTAATGTCAGCTTTGATTCCTTAGTGTCCACCTCAGATGCCACAGCAATGAGGAGATCTGGAAGCCATTGCTGGATTAATGGCCTGCAAATGATTGCTGCTGGAATGGAGCCTGGATTGCAACTTGAGGTTTTTTGGATATTTGACTTCAGTGCTGAAAGGGCATTGAGAAGGCTATGAGCGATCACAGAGCCCATGCCCATAACCCCAGATTTTGCAAAGAGGTATGTGAGTTTAGCAGCATGTGTTGCTGTTGCTTGAATACAAGACTCCATCTCCTTTTCTGAAGATTTGTCATCCAGAAAAGAGCTTGCATTCACCAGACTCCAACTGGTAGAATCTGCAGCAAACGAGGCAAGCCTTTTCTGAAGCAATGGAGTTTTAATGAGTCCCAGAGCCACAGCATCTGCCATCAATTTTATTACAGATGTGATGATTTTAAAAGTCCGGAGAGCGTTGTACATCCTGATGGCTTTCAAATGGCCATCTGTTGTCCCTGCAGTCACCAACGGAATTCAGTAACAGAAACTCCTGTGAAGAAGTATGAGAGACGTGAAATTGACTATATCCATAGCAAAGAGCCAAGACACTGAAAAGTCCAGAAGGCCTAAAGACAAACTCAGTCTTTACTCAAACCAAAAGCGCTTCCAGAGTAGAACACTTACTGGTCCAAAGAAGGAAATAACATCTAGCAGCATGTACAAAACAGTGACAGGAGAATGGCACATACTTTGGCTGGTGTTGGATGGCAGTTCGGCGAGTGGTTCCTGTTGGTGAGCTCTAGTGTTGCTGGCCACACTATTTTTTGTCTTGGCCCTGCTTTTATTCTTTCTCTTACTAGGAGATGCAATTGGTGCATTTTCCAAGGCTGATGAAAACTTTTCCATCATATGCATGGTCCACTCCATTAGTTCTTCCATCACTGTTTGTGATCTCTCCTGAATAGACATGCAGCCTTTTAGTCAACATAAACTCTTTGACAACAGTAGTAAGATCAGCATCAGTATTCACACTGATGAAAAGAAACATGCTGTGTTAATAAGCTACTATGGATTCTCCATACTAGAAAGCATTCCTTGCAGATCCTCTATATTCTAGTGCAAATGCGTGTCTTTGCACTGTCAGTCAAATGCCAGCCTTGAATGCAAGTATTTTGAACAGTAAAGCTCCATGGGTCTGATGGTGGTGGTACTGGCTTTCTGAACTCCAATTTCTTCAAAATACAAATTGGCAATTACCCCACACTTCAGTTCCCAGAAATACCTGCTTTGATAGTATGACTATGCTTTCATAGAATGGATACAATTGAGAAAGACAGGAAAAACAAAAGAAGGTTTGAAGAACTTACAACTCCTGTGCTACTTGGTGTTGAAGTGGACTTTGAGGACTTCTTACAATTTTGTCTGCTTTTAGGTACTTCTGTAGGTCTAGAAAGCTCGCCATCTTGCTCCAGAGCCAAATATAGAGAAAGCTTTGTGTATGCAGCTATTGGAGTATGGACCATTGTAGGATTACCAATGCCAGCCATGGGGTTCTCAAACACAGCTTTAGCAGCTTTTCTCAAGGATGAAAAAAGCTCTTGTGAAGATGGACTTTCAAGGATGGCTTTCCTGGTCTTATCTTCTGCCAGCAGATTTTCAACCTGTTCTCAGCAAAGAGCAAAGTGATGGTGAGATGATTGGAGGTTTTGCTGACACTTTGATCTACAGTTGTCTGGGACAGGAAAAACCACAGAATCATAGGGGGAACCTAGGTAAATGGAAATATTCAATAGCTGATGTTTGAAGGTCAGAAGTTCGCTTAGGAATTCAGGCTCCAGTTGTCAAGTTGAAGAGCTTCCAGGAAGGGGAAACAATTCCAGACCAACACAAATTAGAAAGGCAGCTTGAGAAAGAGGAGGAAATACATGATTGACCTAAGCACAGCTGAAAAGCTATTGCAGAAGAGTGATATGTAGGAATGGAAACAGTATATTCACTATATGCACTGTACCAAGGACTACAGAACACACCCTTTAGACAATAGAGCAACAGAATCATGCTAGGAAATCTTCCTAGCCTATCTTAGCAGGAGGCGTAGTGCCTAAGATGTATGAGGAAAATATGAATAAGACTGGTGGCATCGGGAACACCTTCAGCATTTAGTAGCAACAATCCAGGGACGATTTGACTACCTGCCAAGCTGATTCAAAAATGGTGCAATCATGAACTGATTGGTCAGAGCTCACTGTGCTTGAGAGATTTTCTTGCTGTGAAGAAATAGGCATGCCTTTCTTTTCATGCTTGTTCCTTTTCCCCCTCTTTGTGTTGGATGAGCTTGGCATCACCAGAGGCTTCAAACTTGGCTCAGCAGTACTACTTTGCAAAGACACAATGAGGGCTTGTAGAAGGTCATCAAATCCACCCCATAGGAGTACAAGTGCATGCACAGCCCTCACCTCCTGGAAACCAGTTTCTGGAGTTGATGATCTTTCCATGACAACCTGCTTGCAATATTTGACAAGCTTGGACACATCCTAGAAACCACCAGAGAGAACACTATCAGCTTTATAGTTCTCAATTTGAAACCCTGAAATTATGCCCTCAGTTCAAAGCAGAAAGGGAATCTAATCCATTAAGGCCCAGCCTGAACTGGTCAGTGACATTGAACTTGATTTCAACTCCATCAGTAAGGCAGATGAGGTTTTTAACTCTAAGCAAGTACACCTAGAGAGACTGTATGCCACTGGCTCTCTTATATGGTAAGTCCAGAAGATGAAATCGACTTAAGTACAGATACTGCATGGCAACTGGAAACCTTGCATTTGCATTGTGCAGAGTTTACCAGTGTTCAACTGTTGAGAGGTACACAGGAGCACAAGAAGAGTTCATAACATTAACAGAAGAGCCACTGAAGATCAAAAAATGTAGAAATTCACCTTACCGTTTTGGGAGATGAGATGGATGCAATCCTCATAATTTTTGAGCGAGCATCAGCAGAAGGTGCCCACTCAAGAAGTGCTATCAAAACATCACCTGTTAAAACCTCCCCCATAGCTGATTTCAGCTTTTCTTCTGTAACCATAGAATGGCAGACTGCTCCAAGGGCTCCAAGAACACCCTCTTGTGTCTCTGTTCCATCAACTGCTGCAGAAACAGACAATTCTGAGCTTTTCAGAAGACTCTCCAAAATATCATAGTCTATACTTCTCCATGCCTAATAGTAACAATATTTTCCCTAGTTGCCTGAAGATGACCTCCAAACTGTGAAAACACATGTGCTATCATATCTGGAGATAGGCTTCTCAAACTCAATTCTGCAGTTACTGTAGGTATGTTGCAGTGGCATATGACAAGGCAGCTGGAATTTTGTTAACTACATTGTGCATTGCCACAGTATATCATGTGTGCTGTTTCCTATGTTCATTGGTTTTCAAACAAAGAAATGACTTTATCACCTGTTGAAGAAATAATAACATTGCAGAAGACACCAATAAGCTCCATAAGGGAAGAAGGGGAAGCCCCCTCAGAGAGAGCAAATCTGCAAAACTGGGCCCCAGCTTCTGGGTTCCTCTTAACAAGTGCCAAGCAGCGGAGGCATGCATCTTGCACTCGTATATTTGAAGGAAAGTACGATGGCATGAGAAGTCTTGTGATTCGAGTTGCCACAGATGAATGATCAGTTGCTAGCAATACCAGTAATGACTCCAACTGTGCTGCCTGAGAAGATCAGAGAAAAAACATTTCATGTTTGCAGAAAGAAAGACAAACTCAAGCACCATGATATGCAAGCATGCTACAGAATGTTGTTCAGGAGTTTGAGCAGAAAACATAAACATAAACACTCCTGATTCCCAATACTATACCATACTGTTGCCAGTTGGAGAGTACAATATCTGATGCTAGAGGAGTAAAGAATCCACCTTTCTGAGCATTCAGCTAAAATTAAATTCTCCACTTTCTCAGAAAAGACAGGTAAAGAACCCACCTTATGAAAGGGAAGAGCACGGATCCCCTTAATTGCTAAGAGAAAATCAACAGCAGCCACCCTGACCCGTAGATCAGCATCCTTGAGCAAGCGAGCAAGCTTGGGAAGCAGTGGCCTCAGCACCGCATGAGAAAGAGGATTCTCCAATAAGTAAACCAATCCTTGTAACACAGCTAGTCGTACTGTTGGGCTTGACAAATCCCAGGCCATATCTTCTACAAGTTTGCTCAAATATTTCACCTGTGGAAAGAAGTACAGAAACTTTAACCAAGAGTCAACTGGTCTAGAGATGAACATCTCAGCATTGAAATTAGCCCTTGGGTGCTGATTCTCTTCATATTGCCACAAGATTCAAGACTGATAAGAGGTGTTCAACTGCACATGACAACTGAAATTCTTGGTTGAAAATTGCAATAGAAGGCAACCCTGGTATCCAATATGAAATGTGATTCATGCAATTATTGTCAGGAAAAGGCACATGATTGGCTAGACTTTGAGTAGGTGGTACATTTTACACTAGTTCTTCAGCACTATCATGTAAAATGTGCATGACACAACCCCATGCTTCAGCAGCAAGAAAGAAGTAACAGTTTTGGTAGTTTGCTGGAAAGGCTGTACAGCTGCAGATGAGGGAACTATTTCCCAAAAAAGCCGAAGAATGCGGCAAACACCCTCCACTGCCACACTCCGCACTTCAGGGCTCACATCCAGTAATAGCTTTTCAAACAGATTGAATTGCTTCTCCAGCATAGCCTCTTTCTCCTCCTTGCAAGCATCTGGATCTTGCAGAGGAAAAACATCTACCAATAGCAGCAAAGCATTTCGTCGGACATTTGAATTTGCAACCTGTACATCAGAAGGATGTCCTTTCAGGTTGCTTAAGGCTTTCCTTTCAACCATCACTCTTTGATCCAGAGGTAAAATTCATGGCTGGCAAAAGTTAGGGTAAACTTGGTGGCCAGACTAATCCACTCTGATTGTGTCTGGAGGACATCCAAACTGCTGCAGCAGATATAGTTTTTGAATTTACATCACTCTTACATACATGCATACAGTGAATCAAATTTCAGGAAAATGGAATATAAACAAAGCCAATCGTAGATAATTAAGATACTGAACCTGCAAGGCTCGAAATAAGAGTGGCTCATGTAATCTGAACAGCATTGCTTCAACTCCTTTTTCAGTACGCTTACTCACAAACCCATCAAGAACAATGCGAACAGCTGCACTTAATTCCTTCAAAGCCGCATAAAGAGCACACTCAATCAAACTTTGAATTCCAGAATGCTCAATCTCGTGCAAACATCCCTCTGTTGCTGTCTTCCATGCCTTGTACAATATTTCTCCATATGCCTCCAGTATTGACCTAAGGTGATGGCAACCATATTGTTAAGCTAACTTGCAAGTTCCTCTTCTCAACTGGAAAGATACTTACAGAGCACCCATTTGGTGCTTTGACATCTGACCAATTTGAGGGTTTCAGAATCCATGAATAAAGGAGTGGATCAAATGTGATGTTTGAAGAACAACCTGCGACTGAAGGGGATTTGAGATTTCACAATGACAATAAGCTCCTTCACAAGCTGCTCACTGAGGCTAAATAAGAAGGCGATGAAGCGGCAGCCTTCTGTGACTCGCAAATAAGACGGTGTTATCACCGCCTTGATCAGCAACCGCTTTAAATCCTCTATGCTCTCATCCTGCACAAGCCAAAAATTTCTAATTTCTAACCTGATAAGCTCAACCCCTCAGCAGAAAAGCAGGACGGATTAAAAAGAGGAAAGAAAGGCACATGAAAGCCAAATACTTGTAGCCAAAAATGGTTACCAGGAGCAGTTCTATCAACCAAGGGGTTGGTAATGAATGTGAAGGTGTGTGCATACAGGTGCAGACACCTGCAAGCAATAAAAGGCCTATTGCATAAACATTTCATCTTGAACAGTTTGCAAGCAGTAACAGGATTGCCAACAACTGGCAAAATTAGTGAGAATTGGAAAAACAAAGAGCTTCTCTCTCACCTGGAAATCAAAAAGAGTTAGAGCCTCTCGGAGGCCATAAACCCTCTTCACGTCTGCCTTGCGACCCAAATCCAGTGACTTGTTAAGAAGAAAAGGAAGTGACTGTGATATCAGGGACTGTTTTCCTTCAAGCCCATTATGCCACCATAGCTCACAAAGGCCAGCTATGGAGTCTTGAAGCTTGGAATCTGCCTCTAAAACAACAAGAGAGTCGTGCATTCTCAGCAGGCTTGGAAGCAGAATCTCAGAGGAGCAACTCAAAGTACTAGGATTGCAGCTCCCTTGGGTGGTGGTGAGACAAAACTGCAGGAGCATTGCACATCCTCTCAAGATCATAAAACCATCACTGAAGCTTTTGTCTGTCCCCTCAGTAGAATCCTCATGTGATGAGCAGCATTCTTTAAGACTAGGTCTGGAATCATCACACTGTGGTGGAACAACTCCTCCTTTCTTCCCTGGGGTCAAATTGAGGCCTGCCAATTTGGAGACCACTTTCTGCCTCTTCCTTCGCTTGGCCAACGATGGAGTTTTCATCAACGGACTTGCTTGATTCTTGCTCCTCAAGTCCTCTGAACCAGATTCCCATCCTGGGCTTTTTGGGGAGCCTAGAGTTATGATCGAGGAATGTGGGAAGTCTCCAGAAGCATCCACTCCCGCATGTGATGATGATGACTCTTGCAAAAGGTTTGTTGCTGCTATGGTTTGCTGGAGAATTGCTTCATGAAGCCGAGCAAGAGTGCTATTGCTGAACTTGGTGAGAGCTGACTGCAAGGCAGCTTTTTCCGCCCGCGATCTGAGTTTACCGATACGGGCGAAGAACTTCTCTGACGACTCTTCAAGCTCTTGAAGAACCTTTTGCTCCATGGCCAGCCTCCTCACGCGTTCAATCCAATATCTATCTTGCGCTTGAAAACCACTACAAAACTAGAGGAACGAGAGAGAGAGAGAGAGCGAGAGAGAGAGAGAGAGAGAGAGAGAGAGAGAGAGAGAGAGAGAGAGAGAGAGAGAATACTTCACTACTGTAAGCCACAGAGAGAGAGAAAGTGGCGTCCAGGGAGGAAACAACAAGAATGGCCCTGCCTCTTTCTATCTTTCTTCCTCTCCATCAACCATCACAGAATTGCTGAGATTGCAAAAGAACATCACCTCTTCTGAGCAACTGTCCTATGTCGTTGAACTCCAGAACCAAACGCTTCCATATTCCATTTATATTTTCCTCCTCACGTTCTTCCTTCTTCTCCTTCTTCCACTTCCTGTCGCATTTCATTTCTGGGGAAAAAAACCAAACTACAAAGAAATTGGATTGCTTCTGACAATCCATCAATCTAAACCATTGAGCAAGAACCCAATTTCCTCCCAGGACCGTGTGCAGCACGACAAGCTTCAAAGAGAAACGAATGCGAGCGAGCGAGCGAGCACGCGAGCAAAACTCGCGCGACAGAAAACCAAACAAAGCGCGCGGCAACGCTCTTTAGATTTGAATGCCGACGCCAGGATTTTATCGGTACCACGTTCATCCACTATCATCCATTGTCATCCAATAATTTAGTAAAGCTAATTTTTATGTGTATTGCTTATGTAATTATGAATGTATAGATTTATTTATATAGTGACATAGTGTGATTTACATTAATTAGTGCACAAATTACACTCTTTTTTTCTCCTTCCCCCTTATGAACTTTCTCATTGGCATAATGCCCAAAACATAAAATGCAAGTTATGAAATGCTTAGAATGGAAATTGTCTAGATGGCTTGCTAATTGCAAAACATGAATTCATAAATCCGAAGCTTATGTAGAACACAACTTTTATTTATAAAAAATCAAACTTCACACATAGCAAAACTTATTGAAAACTTGGAGTTTTTATGAAAACACGATTTCGAAACAAGTTTGCAATATAAATAAGGATGAACATAGCTCCTATAAGAATGTCAAACCCAATGAAATCAAGCCATAAATGGAGCGGGAATAAAATTGTAAGTCCGCTAAATCCCTGCATTTTTGCGCAGGAATTTGTTTGAAATCATGCTTTTTTTTTTGAAATTATGTTTGCAATGTTCTTCAAGTTCAGATTATATATACTTGCAACATTTCTCTTTTCAGGTTCCTCACAATCAATTGATGATGTACCTGAACCAGCACGAAAGAAAAACAAAGGTAAGAAACCCATCCAAAATTCTAAATCAAGTTTTGAGATCCAAGTCCAGAAGCCATGCCAGCCAAATTGGGAGCACGGAGAGATCATTGCTCTTGTTGCAGCCAAGGGAGAGGAACACATGGCCAACATCAAAGAAGTTGATGGCCGCGATCAATTTGAGACTGCAGTGAACAAGTGTAAGAACATATCCAAAGCTGTCATGAAAGTGAGCTATTCTGAACACATGAGGAACGGTCCAGCTTGCAAAGACAAGTGGCATACCATTGCTAGTGATTTCAAGAAAATTTATGGTTTCATGGCCTGCACGGGCAACAACCAAGACTATTGGACAATGGGAGTTCAGGAAAGAATTGTTGCCCATCTGCCTCAGAACTTTGGACGGGGGATACATGACATGATACATGAATTCCAAGGGAGCAGACCCATCTTTTAACCGCCACACATGAGAGACATGATGGATGTGAGAGATGGCAACTACAACCTTATTGGCCATACCCCAAATGAACCATTGAAATCAGTGATGATTCTGCGACGGCTACAGAGCTTGCATCAAATCTGCAAACAGACAAAGTCTATGCCACAAGTATTAATTAGATGTGGTTGTATGAACAACCACAAACCACCCCTGTTTCAGCTGGCGGTGTCACTTCTGTAGAAGTTCTTATGACAGCACAGACTCCACCTGACAATGCAAGGAATGCGACAGAGAACACAGTCATCCAGGAAAGCACTGTGCCTCCACACATCCCCAGGTACTGAGTCTCCTTTCAACCCCAACTTCTATCAATAAAGCAGGTTACAATAGGAAAGAGCCAGCAATTCCAATGTGATCAGCAGGAAATACGAGTGTTAAAAGGAAATACTCTACAATGCACAACACTATGGCCAAGGCAACAGAAAGAGGAGGCAAAGAATTGATTGCATCAATGGAGTGCATACATGCTTGAACCTTGGAGGTGGAAGAGAAGCAGCTGGAATACTTTAAGGAATGCCATAGAAGCTTCAGATAGAATCAATTGGACACGGTGTGAGCACTTACCAATATGACACAAGTGATGAGTATGGCTTTCATGCAACAAGCTACAACCAACAGGACTGACCATGTCAACATTTCAATGCTAGCTGCAACTGAAGATCACAAAGACCAAGCTATGGATGAAGAAACTTGAAAGGACACTTGAAGGACAAACATTATGCAAGGATTGTTTGAAGGATGATACTGATAGAAAGTTTAGCATGATCGCACCTAAATTCATGTGCAAGTTTTCAAGAAATTTTTGAAGGACCAATGTATATGTTTTCCAGATTTTTGGATTTACCTACTTGCATGTGTTGGTCTTATATCTGCCAAACATTAGTAAACAATTGAATTGAATATGGATAGCTACCAGCACTATACCAAAACTGAATGGGCAATTAGTTTGTGCTACAAAGTTGAAAGTTAGGATCTTACATGGTTAGGTACTGTTTCTTTGTTTGCCAAGGTAACTTGTCAATTCTCTTTGCAAATGTTATCTAGAAATTTCCTCCCCTTCAACATCTTGATGAATTTGATCTTTTGCATTATTGTTGAATACTGAATGATTATCACAAAAGTTGTTTGGCTCCAATTCTATTATGTGAAGGAGACGCTGTATGCTCACCTTGTTTTCAATCCTTAGCAAATTATGTAACAAACAGTAGCAAGTAAAAACATTAGGTAAACCTACAACACTCAATTCAGATTTGTGAAGAAGTTCCTTGAATTTTTTCTTGAGAATGTCAAAAACATTCTCGACAATCAAGCAGCCCTTCTCGTGTTTTTTGTTGTAAAGCATCTTCAGAAATGTGTGTCAGCCGCCTTCTTGGTATGGGGTCATGATCTGACTAATTATTGAATACCCTTTGTCTCCCAACAAGTACAGTGGAGTTCCATTTCCACATCCTTTACTTGGATCAAACAATGCATGGTATTGTGCTTGTCAACACAAACCAAACCTTTTTAAAACTCTTGAATTGTTCATGCTCCTTTGCAAACTAATGTAGATGTGTATGAATCTTTTGTTGGAATCCACCACAGCTTGGGCCACCACGGAATAGCCCCTAGACTTATGATAGTAGTAATCTTTAGGGTATGGGATATAAGGTTTAGTGATCAGGAAATGGGTGTCGTTAATAACAGTTTACACACTTGGCAAACCACACAACAATTTAAAATCTTCTTTCACTTTCTACATTTTAGGACCCTCTAACAAAGATATCAACTTCCTAAAAACAAAATTGAATGCAACAACAAATTCATGGAGGATTAAGGATATGGTGGACTTCCAAATCACAAACAACTTGTTGCATATCAAAGAAATATAACTATGAGCAAGTTTATAAATAGCACATGAAACATGAATCTCAATAAGGGTCGATTTGCGATAATTTAATTTTGTTCTATTTCACAAGAATCGGCTTCAATTTGTCAACAATCCTAAGAAAGGTGGATTTTGACATTTTGAAAATTTCCACCCATTGGTCATCCTATTATTCTATGAACAAAAGTTTCAAAAACCACATGTACTTCATGGCTTCACCTAATATCCCAATTCTTGAGACATATTTGCATTGGTAGTTGTTAAATTATTTTCATGTAATACAACAACATTTTTATTTTTTTTGGCAATTTCCATGGCTATGGATGCATTCATGATTGAATTCATATCTTGGACATGGGAATTGTAGATATGATCCACAAGTAGGAACAACATCATAAACCCTAGAATGAACATCATTTTTTTTTGAGCTTCATCCATGAACTGTAGAAATGAAATGTGAAATAAAGAAATAAGGTTTGAAAGAATTATGTAGATTCCATGTTCTAATTCTAGGAAGATAATGTCAAGATGTTGATGCAACTCAAAACAATGTTTTATTAGGAACAAGAACAAGAACAAAGCCTTGTCATTCAAGTTCATATTTCCCACAATGTATATCGCAATTCCAAAGAAAGAAATGTATTAGAAAATAATTGAACAATTTTCCTAAAGCTCAAACAAGAAAAGGAAATTAAAAACAAAAAACATAACATGCATACACATATTAGTTCAAAAGGCAAGTTGGAGAATTGATGAAGTTCTGCAAAATCTTCAAACCCTACATGGCAAGAAAGGGAGAAATTTTGTGAACTTTGCACAACAAGAAAAAGAAAAGCTCCACAAGCTTTGCACAACAAGAAACAACAACGTAAAATCTTTGTGAACTTTGAAGGCAAGACACAAAAAAATTTCGTGAACTTTACACAACAAGAAACAAAAAAACTTTGTAAGCTTTGCATGACAAGAAAAGGAAAAGTTTTATAAACTTTGCGCGGAAAGAAAAAGAAGCTCCATGAATTTTACACATCAAAAAACATCTATAGAAAGCTCTAAATACAAGACATGAAAAAGCTCCACGAACTTTGCATAATAAGAAACAACAACAAAAAGCTTTAAGGGTAAAACATAGAAAAGCTCTATGACCTCTACATAATAAGAAATAGAATCAAAGAGCTTTAAGGGCAATATAGAAGAATTCCGTGAACTTTGCATAGCGGGAAACAAAGTCAAAGAGCTTTGAAGGCAAGACATAGAAAAGCTTTATAAGTTTTGCACAACAAGTAACAAAAAAATAATGAAGAGAGAAGAAAGTGAAAGGAGAAAGTGAAAAGGAGGAAAATATGGGAATGTTGAAAATGAACAATTGTGATAAATGTAAACATTAGACACCATATTCCAATGGATGGAATTCATCCATAATGTTCATCCATAACTTTCATTTGAATCCTAATTAACTTTTAATTAAGTTTCAACTAAGTTCCAATTAAGTTTTAGGTAATTCCTAATTAAGTTCAAATTAACTTTAAATTAATTTTTAATTAAATCCCAATTAACTTTTAGTTCATTTTTAATTAAGTATTAGTTAACTTTTAATTAACTTTTAGTTAAGTCTTAATTAAATGTAGTTAATTTTTAGTTGAAATCTAGTTAAGTCCAAATAACTTTCAGTTAAATTTTAGTTAATTCATAGTTAATTCCCAGTTAAGAAGGTTCCCTAACGGTCTGTTTACTTGATGCACACATAGAAGCTTCCTTGAGCTAGGTCCCCAAAGGGATGTAAATAAAAGTAGGACCCTTCATTTCTTTCAATCTATTCAACACATGTTTTAAACACGATCTTGGACCATAACTTTGTCATGTTCTTTTTATGTTCATGTTTGCATATGTTAGCATAATAAATATTCATTTCCATGTTTGTTTTACACATCTCGTGTTCTTATTTTTAGTTTTTATGTTGTTATTTTTTAATCGCATAATTCTGTTTATGTTCCTTGTTTGACAATTAAATTTAAAAAAATTCTTTAACCTTTGTTCTTGTGTGTTTTCATATCTTTCACAACAACCTCCAAGGGGAACATTGAGAAAGTTTCATACTTCTAAGTTATCATGGTTCTTGGTGTGAATGATGAAACCTAGTTGTAGGAATTTGTTTAGAAAAAACCCTAACACTACAATGATGTGTGAATTCCTCTTTTGTGCTAGTTAGCATTCATTTTTAGCTAGCACTCATATAGCCATTTTTTGGTCTTGTACTAACGGGCCATAAATGTGTTAAGGACCCTACCCCTAAAAGCTTTAATCGTATGTGTGTAAAAAGTTTTAGGTTTTTTTATCACAACTTTAAAAGTTGAGGTTTTGGGGAGGGAGAGGGGGGGGTGGGTTGTTTGCATTGAATTAATGATTAGGTAATGCATAGATTTTTAATTTTCCAAGCTACTTTTCTTTAGCTATTTTCTTGATTCATAGGGATTTTATTTTTCAACATCTAATAAATTTCTTGGTTACTTAATACCAATAAAAAATGTTTATGAAATGGTTTGAAGTTTTGACCTTCTTTTTTTTGGGTCAAAATTTTGTCATTTGGCCACTAAAAAGAAATTAACTATAAATTCATACACAAATATTTGTTATGAATAAAATGCACCAAAGTTGTTGGATTTCAACAATTGTTTTGCGAGATCGCCATATTTGACAATAGGTTCCAATAAGTCACAAAAATATATTTAGTGGGCATGTAAATTTTTTATGTTTTCCTTTCTTACTTGTAGCTAAATTTCGCTAATTCTTCTTGTGGATGACCGAATGTATGGCTACAACACAAAATTAAATTTTTTTTATTTTTAAAAATCTTGATTTGAACAAACAAATAGTCACTTGCCTTTATATATGTATGAACCAGTGCTGGTTAGTTCTTACCTTTTTCTTAAAAATTGGTAAAGTAGGATATCGGGGAATTTTTTTCCCGCACCACAACAAGGTATAAATAATAGTTTTTCCATTTTTTAGGATCAGATAATATTAATTTCCCACCCCTAATACCAATTTCAGTTATTTTAAAAAAAATCAAATTTGTTGATTTAGCTTGGGAAATTGGTTATTCCGCACCAAATTCGTGCAGCTTGTAAGGCTGGTAAATGGTGCAACATAGTTGCGCACCTCCAAAAAAAAGTGTAATAAATTGGACCTAATTGCAACTTAATATTTCTAATTGGTCAATCATAATGATTGGTCCATGTGGTTTGCTATTAGTAGTTCCCACATATATGTAATCTAGTTCCAGTTTTGTTGGTGGGGTTACCAAAAAAAAAACCTAAACTTAGACATTTAATTTTATTATCTAAAGTGACATACTAAACATCGATGAAAATGCTCTAAAGTTGGTTCTCAAATGCCTTATTTGAAAACCACCCAGTATATTGGCTAGGTAGGTTTTTATGGACTACATAACCAATAAGATATATTGGCTTGGTTATTGGAAAAAAAAAGCCACCAGAAGCACTAAGGTTTAATGACCATAGTGAATTAGTAGCCACTAATGCACTAGTTGGCCGTTTTGTCCATTAGATGGATTGTGTTTTTTCATTCAATGTTAGATGGGGTTCATCATAGTCCATTTCTTTTCACTATTGACCACTGTATTTTTTTTGGGGGGGTTTGTTTTTAGTTATTTTTTCCTTGGACCTGACCTCACACATAACTACCCTACTCACCTCCCTCATAAGTATTGTACCAACCTTGGTACCTTACTAATTATCCCCTATTGATATAACTACCTTAATAACTAGTTACCCTAAACCTAATTACTATATTAACTATCTACCTTATTAACCTAACTATCGTGTTAACTACATACCTTATTATCTTAATTTCCTTATTGACCTAACCATTGTACTAACTAGCACCCTATTGACTTAATTACATCACTATTTATCAACTTTATATACACAACCACCCTATTGACATAAATACTTTACAAACCTAATCACTTTGATAAAGTAATTTATTTCTTACATACTAACTTGCCTATCTACTTAGCTACCATGCTAGTGTAACTTTCTTCCTACGTACTAACTTGCCTACCTACGTGCTTACATACTCTAACAACCTATTCACCTTGCTCCTTGAATTTCTTTTTTCTTACTAACTTGCCTACTAACCCAACTATTGACATATATACCTACTTACCTACCTATGCACCCACCTTCCTACCTACCATTATGATCACCTACGTACTTATGTTTTTTACATAGCCAAATACATAACTAATTACCTATTCACTTTTCCCACCCCCAACCCCGCAATCCTCCTTATCAATTTATTAAGGTTTGCTTTAATTCATGGATGATGAACATAGGTCCCCATATGTAGTTATTATAAATAACTAGTGGGTAACCCGTGGCTATGCCACTCTAGCCACCCCAAATGTTCATAAATTCTCAGCAATTTCCCATGTATTTTTCTTCTCTGCCCAGAGAGAGAGAATTTCCATTCAATAACTTCTGTCATAACTTCTCAGCATGGACAATGCACTGGCCCCAGTGAAAACGTGTCCTTCAGGATACATGCATTGCAGATTTCGCCTCTTGGTTTTCACGCACGACGCGACAAGAGGCACAAACGATTTTTTGTGGGGGATTTTGTGTTTGCAGAATCCGACTGTCCGGGCCGGTTTTCGATTTCGGAATCCGACTGTCCGGGCCTTGGTTTTCACGCACGACGCGGTAAGAGGAATAAATAATTTTTTGTGGGGGATTTTTAGTTTGCAGAATCCGACTGTCCGGGCCGGTTTCCAGTCTCGGAATCCGACTGTCCGGGCTGGTTCTGCCAGTCAATTAAAACGCGGAACTGTTGTCGGACGCACAGACAGACGCACACACATGTTGTAATTATATATAAGATTTATAATGCAAACAATGTCATAATTGCAACCATTTTGGTTTAGTTAATGCATATTTTATTAAATTTTGTTTACCTAATTTATTTATGGAATGGACATCATAACACATCTTTTCAAGTAATTATTATAAATATGTACTATTGGATTATGTTTTAGGTTTAAGGTTGGGACACATAAATTAATTAGTAAGTTTTTTACAAATCTATAGTAATTAACCTAAACTAGGCTAAATTGGGGGGGGGGGGGATTTTAGGGTTGAGATAAATGTGAAGTAATACAAGTTCATTCTATATCTTTTTCAAAGAGAGTGGAAAAAAATAGTTTTGAGAGATCACACAAAGGTAAGAGACATATATTTTCTTTTGGTTTTGTACAAAATTTATTTGATTATTTTTTAAGACGAAGGTTTTTTTTCGGTGAATAAATCTTTGTAGTTTAAAAGGTTTAAAATTTGGTTCCTAAATTTTTTCCTATGTTTAATTTAATTCTTTTTTGTTTTGCATTATATAATTTGTATACTTTGTTTAGTTTTTTGGGTTTAAGGCATATATCATTAGGATTTGTTTTTGTTAGGGTTCGTATAGTTAGGGTTGTAATAGGGCTTATGGAAACATATCATTTGGATTTTTAGCGTTATGCCTTATGATTTAGTGTTTAGCAATTTGATTCATTTATATCAAGGTTTAATGTTATATTTTAAACTTTGTTCATTGTATTGGTTTTTGATTTTATCGCTTGTTTGGATCTATAACCTAATTATAAATCTCCTTTGTTTCCATATGTTCCATAGTTGTTAAAGTTCAATATTTTTTAACCCATTTTTGTTTAATGTAATACCCATATCATATTGTGATAATTCATTAACCATGAAACATAAAAATATTTTAAAAATATTTGATTTCTTGCCAATACATCATGAAATTAATGTTTTCAAAATTATTTATTCATTTTATAGTATGATTTAACATATATAAAAATGAACATAATGCAAAATCAGTCACATTGATGATACATGGGGTTAGGGTTTAATGTAAAATTTATTACATAATGTTAGAATTATGGTTTAGGTTTAGAATTTAAGACATATAAATTAATTAACATTTTTTTTACAAGTCTATAATAATTAAAATAAATCTAAGGTGCATTTTGGGCAAAATTTTTAGGGCTTAAACATATGTAAAACAATGCAATGTCATTTTATGTTTTTTAAAAAAAATGAAAGAACTTAACTTGGAAATATTACCAAATGATAATAAATATACATTTTTTTAATGTTTCCCTAAATTCAATACCCATATTCAAGTTCATTTTGATATAACCCCTAGGTGATTTAGATAACTTAAGGTGTAAACCCAACCTTAAATGTAATACCCACATGTAGGGTCATTTGAAAATAACCAACATGTAGTTTGGGTGGCCTTTCAATGAAAACCAAAACTTACATGAAATACTTGCATGCAAGTTCATTTTGAAATAATCCATAGGTGACTTAGATAACCTTAGATGAATAATCAACCCTAAATGAAGTACCCACATGTTAGGTCATTTCAAAATAAATGGTTTGGGTACCCAAATTATGTTTTTTTATATACCTAAATTAATTTTATGATAATTAATATATCATGAATAATGATAAAAATAATGATTTGAATAACTTATTACCATTAAAAAGATATTTGAAATAATAAATTAAATATCAAATTATTAATTTTATTTAAAAATTTAAATTTAAATTATCTAAATAATTAAAGTTCAACCAAATATTCGGTTAATTAATATTAAAAATGAATGATTTAAAAAATATGATAATCAATCATTTACATTATCTAAAATAAAATTTTAGTAATTCCTTAATTATGACATTATATATTGATACTTAAATTATATTATTATGTCATATGAGTCCCTTAAATATTACAGTGGAAACTTATATGCAAGTATTACAAAATATGTAAAAAATGAACAACTATTTAAGGACCTACATGCATGTATTGCAATGGATGTAAAAAAATAACAACTATTATGAGACCTATATGTGGGTATTGCAATGGTTGTAAAAAACCAGTAACTATTACTAGACCTATATGTGAGTATTTTATATTTGAAATGACCTTATGGAAATTATTATAGAAAGGATATAGGTATTACATAATGTTCATTTTGATCTTTGTAAACCTTAGACAAATTAATGTTACATATTCATATGGGCCTATTTAAGTTTTGATTCTTACATTTAAAATATTAATAAGATTATGAAAAAGAAGACATATATGATTAACCATATACCCATCAAACAAGTGTGATTATAGGAAAACATTATATTGATAAAGGATGTACAAATATGGGTGCATCAAAAAATGTTAAAGAACCCAATGAAAAGAGGTTTTTTTTATCAAAGGACCATAATTCAAAAATTGGGTAGTCCAAAAAATGAAAGGGTGGAAAAAAACCTAACTAATTATATAAAGTGAAAACTCTAAACCATATCATTATCTATACTCCTGTGTTTAGTTCGGTAAGCAATTGTTATATTTGTAGCCCTTGTTGCATGTTGAGCAGTGTACAAATGGCGACATTGCATCTCAACCTGAACTGCATTTCCAACAAACTCTTCTTTTGTTGACTCATTAACTTTATAAACACCCAAAAACCATCAAATTAAACCCTAACACACCTTGGATGAAACAAAAGTAAAAAAAACATTGATTATTATTATTTTTTACCTTCTATGAATCGTTTTAGATTCATGGAAATCCAATACATCTATTAACTATTTTGTCCGAATTGCTTTACTAGACTTTCGATCCCAATTTTTGGCATCCCATGCCATCTTTAATTATCGTGCATATACAAAACGGGTGGATCGAATCATTTCTTGTAAATCTTCATTCTTCTTCATTTGTGATGTTGCATCTTGTGACAACCTAGGCATTAAGACCCAACACTTGCAATAGTTGCTCTAAAATTAATTTGACCAAAACTAGTTTTGGGAATGGTAGACATTATTCTCCAATAGTTACCAGCTTATCCCATTCACGTTATGCTTTGGCACAAGCACGATTAACAACCTTTTGATCATTCCTCCTTTGCATGGCCATGACATTTCCCAAGATGCGAGTATTCATTTTAACATGGTCTTTGATGTTGAAGACTTTTTTTAGAAGTTGAAGGTTTTTTAGGTTTAGCCTTTTTTGTTACCAAGCCATGCACCTCCTTCAAATGCTTGGTCAACAACCATTTGGTCTAATATGTGATAATGTAAATGCCAACTTTAAACTTCCATTTTGACCCAACCTTTGTCCATTTTTTTTCTTTCAGAGCCAAATTAGGTGGACAAGGGGGTGTCGGTGGCTAAGAAGCCTGGTTGGTTTTAAGTTCTGGACTTAAACCAAAATGTATTAAAAAAAAATGATTACTTTGTAATAAAAAAATCCTAACTTTAAAACCTTACACAAAGAGTTCAAAAATAGAATGTAGATATTGTAAAACATAAAATCACACATTCATATATTATTCTTATAAACTTTAATTGTTTTCAAATATTGCAATAATTTTTTTTAGACAAAATAAATCATGCACCTTCCATTAAATGATGAAAAGATTTCATGGAAGGTGTGGATATCATTAAACTTGAAAAAAAAACTTGTAATTTTTAAAAAATTTACATTTAATCTAACGTCCATAAATTCCAAAACAATCTAACCCACCATTTTTCGATCGAAAATTTCAATTTATATAGAGAGTGATCTCACCATTTGAATTGCAAATTATCATCATTGTCATTTCTAAGGCACATAGATTACTTGATTCATTAATTTTAAATTCTGATGGAACAACATTTTGTTCAATAATTGTCTGATTTGATGAAGCAACATTTTTGCTTGTGTACTTCCAAATCACCACCACCTTTCTTCAATTTCCTTCTTCTAGCCATTACAACCTTCAACATAAAAAAAAACCATCATTTCATTAATACTTGTCAATTTTAATGAACTAGACCAAAAGGACCAAAAAAAAAGAAAAAGGAAAAAGAAAGAAGGAAACCACTTGTTGCCATTGTTTTTTTCACAACATCACCACCATAGGAGAAAGCAATGACATTGTTGTCGTCACCTTCGCCGTAATAAAACCACTGAAAAAGGTGATGACAAATTATCGTTGCCTTTTTTTATAACAAAGCCATCGAAAAAGGTGATAGAAGTTGTTGTCCTTTTCTTTTTCTTCTCAAACATAGAAAAAAAGGCAACATAACCTTCTTCTTTGCAACACAACCATATAAGAAGGCGATGGCAACATTTGTTGTCATCACCTTCTTCTTTTTGTAACACCCGCCCAAAAGAAGGCAATGGCAACAGTCGCTGCCGTTGCCTTCTTCTTTGCAACACCTACCACAAAAGAAGAAGGCAATGGTAGTTACCATCACCTTGTTCTTCTCTGTAACACCTCATAAGAAGAAGGGACAACAATTGCTATCGCTTTCTTCTTCTTCTTCTCTGCAACACCACCTCCACAGAAGAAGATGATGGTGCATTGTCGTTGTCTTTTTCTTCACTGCAACACTACTACAGAAGAAGGCAATGGCAACAAGTTGCCATTGCTTTCTTCTTCTTCTCAAACACAAATAAAATGCGATGGTAGTAAGTTGCCATTTCCTTCTTCGCTACAACAATAGGGTAGAAAAAGATAGGAGGGGGAGGTAGGTAAGAAAAAACAATGTGAAAGAAGAAGGGGATGGCATCTTTTTCTTCTCAAGGCAAAAAACAAAAAAACTTGAGGGAGGGAGGTTACCTTTTTTCTTTTGCTTTTGCTTTTGGGATGAAGCGATCGTCTTTCCTTCTCCTCTCCACATTCCTTCAACATTGAACTCTCCACGTTGTTCTTGCAATGTTGAATTCTCCACCTTCCTCAATCCCTATGTCATGAAGCTCTGTGGGGTTGAAGCTTGCGAGCTCTACTGAACTCTTGAGATGGAGTGAGTGGGAAATGAGGTGAGGGAGGTAGGAGGGGGGGAGGTAGGTAGGAGGGAAAGATTTTGGGGCAGAGAAGGGGGTTGCTAAATCCGTGGCTAGGGGAAGAGGATGGGTTTTTGGTTCATCCGCAAAACGGCTTGAACAACCTCATCCTCAACTAGTGCATTGGGGGCTGTTGGTTCACTCTAGCCGGGTTTAACATCCTCTTTGGAAGTTTGCTCAAATTGAGCAGTTTCTCTTCTGAAACTCTTTCATGAAGTTTCCATTGATAATAATCACCAATTTCATCAGCTTGAGGATGGTGGTCTCAAATGTTGGCTTTCCTATTGATTAGATTACGGTTTGGAGATTGGAATGACTGTTTGCAGTAAAATCACATTGTGGTTCTCAGATGGGTGCACAGATTCTGATACACTGAAATGAGGTGGGAAAAAGTGTTTGAATATAGAGGCATCCATCAACTCTCATTGCATCTGCATCAAGGTATGTGCTGTGTTTGGGTCTAACCTTGAGAATGCTGCCCTAGAAAGGGCATTCTGACTGATTGCATGTACTGACTAAAGCAAAATTCCACTAATTGTTCCAACTATTTAATTGCAGGTTGTGATTGCTATTTCACCCCAAACAGTTCGGTGTCCAAAGATCATGCTCTTAATGTTCTGTTTTTCTCTGTACAGTGGTTCTAGAAATGTGATAGAAACTCAGCATGCAGATTTTTCTACGAGTGTTTTGGTAGCTGGTCACCATCATATCATGGCTGTTGGTCACTGAGCATGCTGATTTCTGTCACTATTGTTTAAACAGTTCCTCCATTCTCATTGTTTTGGGTCAGAATCTCCCTGGATATTGATGTGCACTCTGGTAACTGTGCTAATATGTCTCTGCAATGAAATCAGAGCCAGTATTTGCAAGGTTGGTATGGCAATCAAGTTATCATTCACATTCTGTGTTATGTAGGTTTATGACATAAGCTTTTATGTACATCAGTGTAAAGGTTACTTTAGTCTGAATGCAGAACGTTTACATTGAGTGTGGCACCAGTTGCATACATTTCTATTGCACACAAGCAGGATTGTTCTTCTACTATATATATATGAGTCTGTGCAGGGTCTAAACAGCTCTTCTGTGATTGAGGTCCTCAGCAGGAATGCTCTATAGCAACTGACATTTGAGCATTTTATGGTCAGCAGCAGCAAGGAGTGTTAATAGTGAGGAATGTGTTCTCGGTGTTCTGGCTCATTTGAATGCAAAAGATTATTGGACCTGCATGTGTGGTCATTAATACACTCACTGAGTGTCCAACTCTCCATATCAACACCCCTGGACCATGAGGAGGATTGTTGGATTCACATCTTGAGAGTGTTTTTATTTTGAATCCATTCATGATCTACCCTGTAATCACTTAGTTTTGGTCATTACAACCGTTTGTCCACTGCAGCTCCTATGACCAATGAAGTGCAATGAAGAATGGGAAAGGCCATCTTGTTGTGGCTGTGGGAGCATCAGGTTATTTGGGGTTATACATCCTGTGTCCAAAAAAATTGTAAGTTTGTTCTGTGGTTCAGAGTTTTGGTCACATGCACTGTGAGCACTTACTTGCAGGTTAGTCTGGTCACGGGTTTAAATTTTGAGAAAGTTTAGATACCTCTGTGTGCCAACTGCTGTGGGATATTGTTTGAAGATTTGTTTTCTCGGTGTTGATGATCCTTATTGTGTTGAGCTGATGACTTCAACTTCTGTGGTTTTCCTTTCTTGTCATTGCATCATTTCTCTGAGACCCAATTAGCACTTTGTGATGCACAGTGGAAGGAAATGAGAGAGAATGAATGCCATGGCCTTACTGACCCATTTTCTTGCAGGTGAAATTCTAAGACAGAGTATCATATATATGATGGAAATGTAAAAATACCCTAAATATGTTTAAAACCAAATCATTTACACAAATTCAAAGCTTTCTTTGTTGCAAATGACAATTAATTTTATGACAAACTAGCAGCAGCTCCTTTCTTGTGGTTAGTGAATGTATATTCAATCAAGGTCTCACTCTCTCATAAGAAGTGAAGAACTTCTCAAAATCAGATGCTTTATAAGACACCACATTGTCTAAAGGAACAAATTCAACCATGGGAAAGATGGAACTTCAACAATGGGTTTTTGAATTGAGGAAATATTATAGAGTTACTTTGGGCAAGTTCAAGGTACAACTTGTTGAAGTCATGAAATGACTCAGTCACTTTCTAATGGAGCTCTGGGTACATAATGAATTATTATGGTGCATTCACACTTGGGTGTTATGTCGGTGTTAAAGGAAAATCTAAGTGGCATCCTAGGTGGCACCTAATGTGAAATGGGCCATAGCTGAATGTTAAGTGAATATTTGCTTAACATAAAATTTTCATGCCAACTAGGTTTAAGTCCCAAATGGCTAGCATGGTGTTAGGGGAGTCATTCCTAGAATCCCTAACACCAAGTGTGAATGCACCTTATTAATAGTAGAGTTATATATAGTACATGTATGAACATTAGTAGAGTTAATGCCAAGTAATGTTTTTCCAGGAAATTTTGTTTGTAGAGAAAGTGGTGATCGCCATCATTGGTAGGTTTAGCCAAATCTGGCTGTAAACCAGATTTGAAATATAAAATCTGAATAGCCATCCTTCTATATTTTTGTTCACACATTGAAAACCAAATACATAAGTCTGGCCATAAATTTTACCATTTTTTTCTGATTTCTGTCTATTGAAAATCCCCAAAATCTTCTTTGAATTTTTTTTTTTTTTGTTTCGCTTTAAATTGGTGAAATTTTGCCAATGAAAAAAGGTTGATGCCAAGTCTACACATAAATAATCATGCACCTTAAACTAAAAACATCAGGCTACTCATACAAAAACTTTACAAGTTCAAAATCATGTTCATAATCGTCATAAATGGTATGTTACATGACAAGGCTCTTTACCTTCAATAACCATTGTACATAATTAGCATTTTGTGTTTGAAAAATTAATTGGGCTGATAAAACCCTGTCATCTCTAAAATTTAGAAAAATTGTAATTGGATAGGTTCTTTGATTCCTCAAAATTTTCAAAAAAGAAATTCAAAACTAGAGGTTGTTTGGTTGTTGAAATTTCAAGTAACTTGATCGAAAGATGATCAAAAGAATTAAAGATTTTGGGATGTATGATGAATAATTTATTTCATCAATGAAGAGAGCGGGTATCATGTTTTCATGCAAGTTCAGCAATATGGTTATGAAAGAAAAGGGCCAATGAGAGCTGATGGTTATACCTAGACCAGTCAGTAGTAGGTTGCAGGTTATTGCTTATAACCGTGACCTCATAGCCAATTGGGTCATCAAGATTCTCACAACAATTAGTTGGTTGTGCTATTGGGTAAGTGTGGAAAATTTCAAATTTATGCAAGTTCATGTAAGATAGTAATGGGTGTGGGGTATACCTAAATTAGGGTTTAGGGTATTTCAAATAAAGGAAGATCCATGTAGATACCTGTAAGGTTAAATCATGTGTAAGCAATATAGTTTGTCGTTCTTTGCTCTTTAAGCAAGCAACTCAATGCCCACTTCCAATGCTTGTAAGTATGATTTCTGAAACTTTTGATCTTTTTTTAATTGGCCTGGGGAGACTTATAAACAATTTATGTAAATCTTTGTTAACTGTAAGAAGACCCATATAAACCTTTTTAGTAATTAATGGCTATGAACATGGGCTTAGATCAATCCTCTTCTTAACTTACTTCTGGGGAAAAAAAAAAAAAAAAAAACTTATGATGATGGGGTCAAGTTATATACTATTTAACCCTATATTTTGGTGTGCACATTTGCAAGCTGAGAGTGATTTACATATAACAATGTAGTACAGAAGAAATGGGCATTGCACTATATTAATTCATCATAAAGACAAGTGACAACAACCTCATGATGGACAAGGATGGGGCTACCAAGGATAACTTACTTGTTCAATCATAGTAGGTACCATTCAGTTCAATGTAAGGTGGTAGGTTGGAACTTGGAATGTGCTCGGGAAGTGAATTCAATGTAATGATGCAATGGGCATTGAATTAACAATAGCAATACATAAATATGAGACAAGGTTACTTAGTTTAATTGTAGCTATCATAGTGGTTTCAAAAAGAGTTAAATTATTCTATGTAGACCAATATTATGTTGTAGGAAGAGTATTTACTCGTATATATATATGGTAAACACTTATATCCATGGATCCAGGTTCTAGATAGAGTGCTAGATAGAGTGATGTATAGTACTTTAGAATACATATCTTAGTTTGTATAGTAATGAGACTCTATATTATTTTTTTGTCTTTAGAGAAATGGGTTGCTTTGGCACATCCAAGGTTTACTACTGATGTTTTTCCTCAAAAGTATAAGAACACTTGCTTCATTTCAATGGATCCAAAGTGTTTAGCATGGGTTTTAAGCTTTGTTTAAAACCCAAACAAGAAAACACTGGTTTTGAAATTATGGTAGCAGGGGGAAATCAAGCTTCATCCCCAATCAATCATGTTCATTCAACATGAGTTCTTGCTCTTATTATGTCTGTAGACTCATTCAAGTCTCAATCTTTATTTGTATATATTGGTACAAAGATCAGGTTGAGCTTCAACACATGATTTCATGGACATTCTAGACCACGTCTAAAATTGTATCAATTAATAATTTAAGTGAAGTATTTTGGCCTAGAAATGTACAATGGTTGCAATGCATAACACCATACAGTGTATACCAGAACTTGACCTACCTCTTTAAATGTACATAACCTTGCATGAGATCTTAGTTGAAAAATACAAATTTATTTCAAAGGAAAGCTTCAACAATTTTTTTGTTTTCTATATAAAACATTTACATAGTTTACATGAGCTGAATTTAGTGAGACTTAAGAAGCCTCGTCCCTTCTATGAGTAATTATTGCAAGGATGAGATCCCCTGGAATGGACCTTAGAGAGTGTAAATAAATACCCAATCCCAGTTTTATTTCTTCAAAACTTTGTTATCTCTCTAGGATAACAAAATTGCCCTACCCATCTCTTTCTAAACAACTTACTTAATCTGCATGTGTACTTGAGATGAAACTCATCCATGAAACAGTTCCGTCCACGCTAACTGGTGGCTCGCTCTCTCTCTCTCTCTCTCTCTCTCTCTCGCTTTACGTCGTCCTAACTCGCGCCGTCTCTATCCCCCTCTCTCCTCCGTCCGCACTCGCGCGGTCTCTATCCCTCTCTCTCCTCCGTTCCGCACTGTCTCTCTCCTTCTCTCTCTTCCGTCCGCGCTCTCTCTCCCACTCTCCCTCCCTTGTCTCTGTCCGCCCTTGCTCTCTCTCTCTCGTCTCCCTCCGTGCTCTTTTCTTTCCTCTCTCTCTCCCTCTAGTCTCCTCAGCACCGGCGAGGAGAACGTGAGGGCGCTCTTAGCTCCCTCACTTTCTTTTTTCTCTTTACTGTCTTAGCTCTCTTCTTAGAATCAGAGCTCTCGGTCTCTCCCCGTCTCTCCCACCCTCTCTCTCTCTCTCTCTCTCTCTCACTCGTCTTTGTTGGTGTAATTTCATTATCAGACGGTCGCTACACACACACACACACACACTCTCTCTCTCTCTCTCTCTCTCTCTCTCTCTCGTGTTTGCTTTTTCTTTTCCACTTGTCTCTCGTACGTGCTTTATATATTGCTTGCTTTTTTTTCAGGACATCATGGCGTTCGACGGGCTCATCATGTTGGGTGGTGCATGGGTATCCAGCATCGCAGGGGTTTTTCGTAAGCCTGATGCCGTCATGCATAAGCGGCGATCCAAGGAGTCGCTTACTGCTGCTAGAGTGCTTCCTCTGCATCCAAGCTTCCCAGAAGCTGCAGTAAAGGCCATCAAGCACGGAAGGGCATTCAAACAACACGAGGAGGACGCTGTAGACGTTGAGCTGCAGACGTGGTTCAAGGCCAATCCAAGTTCGAGCTGCCTTTACATGTCTGCAGCAGCAGCCGGAGTTGAGAAGATCTGTTTCAAGGATCCTTTGCTTGCAACTTGCTTGAAGTGTGCGGGTCCTACTTACAATGGCGTTCTCATTTGCCATGCATGTCAGGTGTTCGGCTCCCGTGATGTCAATGACTACAAGTGTCTTCTTGTCGGACCTTCTGTAGGTTTGTGTGCTGCTGTCAGCAAGGCGCTCGCATGAACGAGCCAGCGCACTGCAACTTCCCGGAGTCCTGCATGTATGTTGCAGTACGACTTCTTGGTGGGTAGGCGTCGCCACCACCACGTTGCATCCTTGAAGCTCCAGATAAATTAAGCTTGAATACGTACATATATGCTAGACCTTCCTAGTGTTGTCTAGTATATGTGTGTGTGTGTGTGTGTTCATGTTCCTGAAAGCCATGCATTCCCTGATTCTTGACAGCAGCTGATTTTCCGTGCTAGCTATTGGTACAAGTTCCAAGACTCATTGAAGTCCCTTGCAATTGTAGTAAATCTAGCTACCCACTTAGAAAGCTGTGCAGGTTGTTAGGGATTCATGAACCCAGTTGGTCATCCCCTTAAAGTTTGTGTGTTTTCTGCTCCTGGACAATCAGTAGGTTTCTTTGAAAATGAACTTTTTTCCCCCACATGAGATCAATCCATCCATGTTATCAATTGCTAGGACTTGGTCTGTGAATCATGCATGACAAGCAGTTTGCTGCGATTGTAATTTGGTTGAACAATATAATTGGACATGTAGCAGAATAGTACTGCTGTTTTTATAACTGGATCATGTTGCAACTTGCATTTGCAGCTGGGTTCATGTTGCATTTGAAGCTACTGCATCACTTACTCCAGAAAATTTCATTTTTGAAGCGGAATATTATATGCATATGATTTTTGGAAACTGCATAACTGCCCAATTACTGATCAGAGGTAACAATGATGTTTCATCACGTGTAATTAGCTCAGATGACTGATCTCTCTCCATTCCATTTTGATCTCTTGCTCTGGACTCTACATGACTTGATGTTTATTACTGAAAAAAAGTTCTGCACATGACCTCTAGAGCAATATATAATTACTTAGAAGTCAATTATTTATATTAATTACAGGCTCTGAGAGTATTACTCATGAATAAATTCTTATAAACTACTGTCTATTCAACAGTGCTGACCATCATGTAATCTCTGATCATTTTATGTCACATGTTCATAAGATAATCATTCATGCACAATGTTTATTATACATATATATCAGCTCTAATTGTATATGTATACTTGTTACATCTTGTTCTCATAGTGATTACCACTTAATAACTATTTGCACTAGAATTGAAACACTAATTGAGATCTGATGAGCAATTACATATACTCTGCGAGCTATCTAGATTTAGTACCATTGTACTAAGTCCTTGACATAGTTGTTGAGACTAGGGTGAGACTAGGATCAGTCCAATTTTCTCCAGACATAATATTATAAATTGGGTCCAGGTGATTATAAAAAGGGTTTTAGAAATCACACACAGTGGAAATCATGAATGCTTGCATTTGCTGAATATGACTTTTAATCTAAAGTCTATGCACTACACTATATGCTGCACATGCTTGAATCTTCAGTACTGGAAGTTCTGAATTTCTGGTTTGTTTTTGTAGCCGAAGTTCTAGAGACCCATTTAGCAATTTAAGATCGTTCTGATAAATGTAGAATGGCTAAATTTGGCAATCTTGCTAAAAGAAATGTCTAAAAATGTGTGTGTGTGTGTGTTTGGTTTCTAGTTGCCACATTTCTACATTTAAATAAAAAAAGCATTGCCAGATTTCTCTATTGGGTTCTAGCATGTAACCAAAAATATGAAGGAATCTTAAACTTTCTTTACTTTCATATTCTGTTTGTAGCCAAATTTGACTAAACTGTATCATGGAATATGATTGCTAGTTCAATTACATCACAAATATGAGAAGCAATAGATTAGACTCCCTTGAGTAATATTACATCAGTTTAAAGTTTATTTGTTGTACCTAAAATTTATTTTTAGGTGTTTCTATCTGGATTTAATCAGTAGTGCAGAATTACTGATAATTTGTAGCACCAAAATGTGTGTGTGTGTGTGTGTGTGTGTATAGATATCCATTTTGAATCTTCTTTTATCATAGAGATTTGAGTCTAGTTGTTCCATAGTTGCATTTTGTTCCAGAGTACAGATCTGTCACAGCAGAAGAGTTCATGACTCTTAGTTCATGGTTGTGCAAAAGCCCTAATGTACAGTTCTGATCTAGTTAATAGCTCAAGTTTTTAGCTCTTTCAAAGCAGTTGGCCCACTTGAAGGACCGGCTTTTGATTTTTTGTGCTAGTAATTTAAGGAGCTAGATTAAGATGCATTAAGCTTGTTGCTAATTTTGTCACATTATTAGTTCATTAAATTTCTGATACAAGAAGTGCACTTGCATTTTTCATTAAAATAATGAGACAATTATTAATTTCTGCTAGATAATAATCTCCATACCCCTTTTCACAATTCCATGTCCACACATGAATCTTAGTAGAAACTAATAATACATATATATAAATATATTCATGGATTTGCCCTGGAGTTGTAGAGAAAGCATTAAGCAACTTCTCCAACTTTGGGCCTTATTATTATATAAGGACTATGTAGAGCGAAAACCATGCTTAATGCAAAAAAAAACAAATCTAGGTCTTCATTGAAAACAAACCAAACTAGGCCACTTGGGAAAAAAAGATTAATAAATTTGTGACAAGGTGTGTACACCTAACATGGATTGATTTCGAAGGAAGAAAAAAATGATTAATGCTTTAAAGCTTAATACACTTAGTTAATCCATTTGAATAGGGCTTGCTTCTAGTGCAAAGATTTTGCTAGAATTGTTATGTTCACATAAAAGGGAATGACCTTTCCTTTCCTCCATCTTTCATAACTTATTAGTGGCTATTGTTTTCTAACATGTTTGTTCACACACAATTTACTTGAAGTCCTTTTGTTGGTAATTTGATCATTTCTGATATGATAACTTATTTCATGGCTATTGTTGATTAATATGGATTTTGCATCCTTAATCTTTGAGAAGTCCCATGCCAATGCTTCTACCATCTTTGATTACATCAACAAGCTTGTGCCTAATGCATTTTTGTAATGTAGTTTACATGAACAAACTTGTGCACACCATCGGTCTTGAAGACTTGTGGGTTGAAGACTTCAGGGTTTATATAGGGGGTTTACATCTCCCATATCGTCTCAAAATGCAATAAATTTTTTTTTTGTAGGCAAGACATATTCAAATTAACCTCCTAGTGCATGTGCTTATGATATTTCCAAGACTTCGGACACTCATATGTCAACTTACCTTATCAAATAGAAGTTGCACACATCTCATGGAGCATTCAAGACCCCCTTTCAAACAAAGAATAAAACCACAAGTCACACAATTTCACTATACAATACAAAAATGTCACATTTCACCTGCATACTCACCATTAAGTAGACCAGGAGAAAGCAAATTCTGTGGTTCCAAAAAAAAATTTGGACTACAGAACCAGCAGGAACCAAATCGTTGAAGGAAAGAACTAGACCAAACAAGGATGCCTCTGCCCGTTTATGGCAAGTTCAAACCAGAAACAGTTAAAATAGGAAATATTCCATGTAGCTCATTGCATGATGGTTGTGCTCTGTTTACGGCAAATTCAAATAAGCAACAGTTAAAATATGAAATGTTCCATGAAGACTCCCTCTTGGTTTCTCAACCAGTTGGAGAACTCTAAGTGTATATATAGAAATTCTGAAACCTTCAACTTGTTGCAACTCAGGCCACCCAACTATAATTTTTGGAAGAGCTCCAGTTCATTCAACCCATGTTAAAAATATTGGTCATAAAAATTTTCAATCTCCATACAACTCTTCACACAAGTTGAACAAGCCATCAATGAATTCCAGCCCCATCTGGAAGTCCCGGAACTTTCACAACACCAGCAGATGTTACAAGAGGCAAATCGTTGAATGTAGCCAAACCATCTGCATATGGAAAATTCATAAATGGATGTGAGAGATGCAAATCCAGTACCATGCTGTTTTCTTCAGATTTCAAAAAGCACATGACTACAATGACAAACACTGCTTCAAAATTCAGTGCTTCAATGACCTCTGCAGGCAGGGGGTCCAGAGAAAGTAAGGAATACCCTCGACAATAAGTAGTGGAACAATTTTCTCCCAAATTTTTGAGCTTAATTGCTTGGCTGGGCTGAAACTTGGACCTTCATTCTGCAGCAGAATAACAGAAGACAGATTAGGTCTTGAAAAGAAACAGAGTGATCAACAACCCAAGCAAATTTTCCCTACAAAACTCAATGGGCTTAGGGCTTAGGGTTTAGGGTTTAGAAACCACCAAAGGACTTAGGTACATGAAAGAAAGCATTCTAATTCATTAGATTGTTGGGTGGACAAGGCTCCAGATTGCCTTTGAAGGATCACATTCCTAGGTTGTGGAATCTCACAGTAAAGAAGAAATTGACATGGCACTCAAATATGAATCGAGTGGGCACATCTTTGCATGATCCTGTCAAAATGCCCTACAACATGCAACTCTATATTCTGTTTCCCACACAATAAAGCACTCACAAATAAGGGGAAGAGGACAAGGAGAAACCTCAAGAAAGATACGGTCTCCAATTGATGCTTCTAGTGGAGGCTCAAGTACCTGGTCCCAAAATCATACACTAATGGACTGTGTGAAGAAGAAAACAAAAGACTACATAACCCAATATAAGAGATCATCTTCAAACACATGAAAGAATTACCATTTTGAGTTTTTGTCAGAACCCTGGCAGTGATAGGAAAACTGAGCCATGATCATGGCTAGCTAAACAATACCCAACAGAAAAGGAGAAGACCAAAAAACTTGCAAGAATCCTGGCAATGGGTCAAGGTTGATCTCATAAATTAACCAATGTACTAAGTTTCTGTCACAAGACCAGAATGATGAGAAAACTTAGCCATGAAAGAGAAATGCTAAAAGAGAACGACAAACCAAAAACCCCAGAAGAAAAAGGAATGCAAAAATAGAGGAGAGAAAAAGGAGAAGGTAAGAAAAGGGAAGACCATAGAGGAGGAAGATAGCCATAGAATAATGCTCTCAAGGGAGATTAGGGCTTAGGGTTTAAACCCTAAACCTAAACCCTAAAGCGCTAAGCAACTCAAGACAAACATGATCCGTAGGAATGTCATTCATACAAACAGAATAAGATGAAGTATGAGGGTACATGGGTAAGGGTATGATTGTACCTTGACAATTTCACTCCCATCAGGTGTAGGCACAGAACCAGCCAGAATCATGGCTTCACTGACCTGACCAGCCAACTTGGCAGGTTTCAGATTCAGGATGACACACACTTTCCTTCGCTCTAGTTCATGCTCATGCACAAACTTTTTGAGACCTGCTACTACCTGGCCAATCCACCACAAAAACATCGACTCTTCCATTAGATCTGAAATTATGAGTTGCAGAAAAAGAAAGAAAATGAAGCTCTGAAACTCTCAAGATGACACATATGCTGACCAAAAACTTCTTTCAATACAAAGGTGGAGCATTGAGGCACTAACTGATATGTGGCATTGCCACAGCAAAATTCATCATGCACAGAATTCATACAAATTTCACAGACTGGGTAGTGGCTTGCTTCAAGCTATGGACTGAAGGTTTCCAACTCTTATGCATCAGGCTCAGGATGTACACAACTATTGATATTGGAAAATTCAGTGAACCTTTCTTTTCTTGAGAAACAAAAGAGGATGGATACCTGTCGAGTTTCACCAGGAGCCACCTCCACCTTGCAGACATACAGCTTCTCAGAGATAGGATGATCACTTACAGACAACACCAAACCTACCTGTTTGTCCACCCCATAATACTCAATCCAAAAATTGTGTAATCCAAAGTCAAAAACCCTAAACCCATGCTTGTAACCCTAAACATATGCAGTTTTGTACCTGTGAGAATGTACCCTACAGCATGGGGGAGGAACAAGATGATACAAATAATCTGGGGTTTCTTTGCAAACAAACCTGGATGAGAGCCTTATCAAAATTCTCCGAATGCTCGGATTTTGAACTCAATGGTGGCCCAGCAGCAACACCAGCTCCTCCTCCAGGCAATTTCACTGACAAAAAAACACCAATTCTCTTCACAAACTTCTAACAAACATGATTCAACTAAAAAAAGTCCTTCATTCAATGGCACGGCAGGATAATCAACAAGGTGTTAGATCATCTCCAACAGTGCTGAGTATGTGATGCTGCAAAAATATTTCTAACATCGAAGTTAAGTTATTTAGTTTTTTCCCACCCCACCCATATAACTCAAACTGGGACTGCAAATAGGTGGGAGACTACTAATAGCAAACCACCTGGACCAATTACTATGATTGGCCAATCAAAAACAGGGAGCAGTAGTCAGATCATATTTACTACACTCTTTTCTGGCAGGTGTTCCACTTTGCTGTGCCTTTTACAAGCCTCAGCAAATTGTGCAAAAATGCTGGGCCAAAACCATTTGGCCGAGTTGAACCAGCATGTTTTGAATTTCCTTCATCCAATTTTCTTTTGCAGGGTCACATACTGAGCACCAGTGGAGCTGCTCTTAGTCCAATGCAGAATCCACAACTGCATCAAATTGTGCCAATATCACATTCAAACTATGCAATTTCAAACAAGCACATTATGCGAGTGACCAATGGGTAATTTACCCACATGGCTTTTTTCGGTCCTTAAAGATATCAGGAATTGGTTTCTTCTCCACATCTGCAGCAGCAGCAGCAGTATCGATGCTTTCCTGGGATTCCACCTTCGCTGTATCTCTTCTTCCCTGCCAGCAAAATTCTGAGTCACAAATGACAAGAACGATCCCAAAAGCCATTCATTTCTGACAACGAGTGCGAAGAAAAAGAAGAAGAAGAAGATGATGCTGATGATGGGTACGTGAAAAATACCTGCACAACAGGCGGAACGATAACAGCAGTGGTAGGAGGAGGAGGAGGAACGGACTGAAGCTTGGCAATCAGCGAATCCAAATGTGCAATCGCCTCATCCAGTGCACTTACTGTCTGCGCCATATCTAATTACACTCTCTCGATTACTTTCCGCAACACTCTAGTGGTTCTCAATTTGTTTTCTTGTCCTCAATTCTCAAGCTGGTTGGAGCTTTGATCAAAACACGCGCACGGACAAACCACCAACGTTCTCTACAACAACAAGCTCGCTGATCACACACGAACCTTAAACCCTAACCCTAACCCTAAATTTTTAGGGGTTTTGGGCTGCTGCTGTAAAATTCAATTTCCAATCCTCCAACCCGATTGGTGTAACTGCTAATGGAAAATTCACTTCCAACCTACTTAAACATGCCAAAATGTATTATGGAGGTACCAAAATGTAAGAAAGCAACAAGATACATGATATAACTGGGGAGCTCTCATCCAATGGCATGCTGCCCTTGTTAGTGTGACACTCTCTACAATTGTTTATGAACAAATGGTCATCAACACAACATCAAGTCTGGATGTGGGTGGACAAAAAATACATTTTTCCATTGAGTTCCAAATCCATAGCTGACCATGGTGGTTAGCCCACTTTCTCTTTTGGCTACTTACCCGCTCACGACCCATTACTTGATCCTATACAGGAACCATTTCTGTACCTAGTGATGATTTATTGTCCTACCCACTTACCTACCAACTAGACTTATTGTTTACAACATAGGTTATTGATGAGGTGAAACACAACATCAACTTGGTTGGTGTTCAACCACAATCAAGTTGTATGAAGCTTGATTTTGGATGAACCAACTACCTACATACTACCCGTTAGCCCTTACCTACCATTTGCTAACCATCTCTATGCATCTACTTTCCTAGTACCTTACTTAACTACCTACTTACGAGACTCATCCTTTACATGATAAGTTACCAAGGTGAAAGTTACATCAATTCAGTTGGGGTTCATCCTCAATAGTCATACCAAGAGTCCAACTATTTATTAACAACCAACTAGTTGTTGTCTATTTACTAAAAGCATCTCTAGCTATAAACGCAGAAAGACTCCTATAACCTAAAGTTAGTGGTGTTGATGGAGGGGCCGGCCTTCTTTTGTAAAGGATAATTCAAATCCAACTACCTATTACAACCAATTAGTTGTCACTTATTTACTAAAAACATCTCTAGTTATAAATCTAGTTGTAAACACAGAAAGACTCCTGTAACCTAAAGTTAGTGGTGTTGATGGAAGGGTCGACCGTCATTTGTAAAGGAGAATTCAAAGTGAACCACCAATCCCTCGTCATCATAGCCCATCATCACTATGGGGTCGCATTTTCATGCAATGTGTCAACTTCTGAAATCTTGTCGATGTTTGTGTGCTTCGGATTGGTGTTTTGCACTTGTGGATTGTTTGCTACTTGAAGCTTGTTCCTTTGATTTTATTCATGTGTGAAACTTGTTGATGCGAAATTTTCACATGATTTGATTCTAATATATTTTGTTCCTCGTCATTTTTTTTATGATCTTTGTCTTTTTTGATCATTTTGTGGTTGCAACAAAATGGCACGATGGCAACAAGAATTGATTGATGGGATTGCCCAAGCACTGGAAAATGAAGCTGTAACCAATCTTGTGTTTGGTGCTTTGATGTTGCAAGTACCAAATTTGCAACAACATGTAAGAAGGCAACATGGGGGATCTTTTTTAGGTCGTAGCTCGAATGTAGCTTGAAAATGCAAAGTCAACCACAACTAAATTGTGTGAGATTATTTTATAAAACATCTGATCTACAATGATCGACTTTTTCATCGTCAATATTGAATCCGTCGCACATTGTTCTTCCACATCATGGATAACATCTATGCACATGATAGTTATTTTGTACAAAAGAAAAATGCATGTGGTGTTGTTGGATTGACCTCCATCCAAAATGCACATGTGCAATGCTCATGTTTGCATATGGCCAAGCTATTGACGCTTGCAATGAGTATTGCAAAGTTAAAGAAAACACAACATTCGAATGATTATAACATTTTGTGAAAGCAATCAAGGAAGTCTTTGAACTAGAATTTCTCAAAAAACCCACACAAGTAGATTTGGAAAAGCAATTGAAAGTGAATGTAAAAAGGCTGGCCATGCATGCTTGCTTCATTGAAATTGTTTTGTAAGGTTCATTCATACACAAAGATAAGAAAAAATCGATCATCTTGGAGGCCATAGTCGATTAGAGGTTGTGGATCTGGCATGCATATTTTGGATTGCCTAGAAACAACAACGATTTGAATGTTTTAGATTAGAGTCTTTTGATTCGTGATTTTTTGGGGGGTGCAAATGTAAACCACAATTTTGAGGTGAATGGAAATAAACATTTTCGTTACTACTTGCTAGTTAATGGAATATACCTTTAGTGGTCTTTGTTTCATATCCATGATCCATGAGCCACAAGGAGAAAAATGCAAACATTTTGCCTAGTTGCAAGAGGCAGCTTGCAAACATGCCAAACGTTACATTTTGGTGTCTTATAAGCAAAGTGACAAATTGTGGCGAACCTTTGTCAATTATGGGATTGCAATGTGATTGTAGATTTGTTGATGACATGCGTCATATTGCACAACATGGTATCAAGGATGAGGAAGACCTAGTCTTGGAACTGGTAGTCAAAGTAATTGATAACATTCAAATGAGGAGAGGATTGACCTTTGTAGAATATGTTGAAAGCACAAATGAGATTGAAAACCAGTAAGCACACTACAACTTGAAAAATGGTCTATCACCTTTGGACATTGAAAAGGTTGAACCACCATCTTTGATCTTTTTATTAATTCACACAAAATTTTGCATATACATTCAACATTGTGTTTTTTTTTTTTTTCCAAATTTCTATTATTCAATCTTGCTTGCCAAATTGATGTAGTTCTAATCATCACATTCTTCCATTGGATTTGTGATTAATGGTTTGTTTACAGCAAGTGTGGGACCTTTTGTTGCTTCACTTGTTTGCATTAGTTGGGAAGTTTATGTGTTGTGTTTAAATTTAGGGCAAGTTTATAGCAAGTCTAATTCCTCCTACCTTTGAAGACGAAAATACTCATGCACCTCCTTTAACTGTAGTTGATCATTGGGCATGGAGAATAAAGCCATCATGTTCTGGTCTTGTATGATGGCAGTTCATTCCAAAGTGGAAATTACCATAATTGCGATGGCACACGCTTGTGTGTTAATGCTACTACCCTGGCAACTTTGAATGCCTTCTAGTTTTTTTTACTCTCTTGCAACTTGAAGGTTGTTTTGAAGTTAGAAGCATATCAAAGGCGATGCCAATAGTGTCAAGCATATGCACACCATTGTTATCTATGTTGTTGCAATCACCTAAACTGGTCTTTCTTTTCATTGGCGATGAAAGCTTCTTCACCTCTTCTCACATGTATGCCCATGATTGAAGTATGTTTTTCAACACATACCAAACATGAAGGTATGTGAAAGCTTGATGTTTTGGATGTTTTTTTTCCTACAATTTTAAATTTTTACAAAACACATCTTCAAAAACTTATCCTTGATTCATAAAGCATAAGCATAACAATGTAGTTTCCAATGAACTTGGCAACATCATGCTTGATGATGGCCCGTTTTGTTTTCAAGGACCTTGTAAATCTTGGAGCACAAGCAGTGGGATGCAATTCATTGAAATGATTTTGCATCCTATTTCAAAATGTTGTAGACTTTTGCCCATTCCTGATCACTAGGTTGCAAAACATGAATAAATGAGCAACAAAGTTGCCACTTTTCATCAACAACAATTTTTTTGCCTTTTTTGGTTTTCAATTACAACTATAAAGCATCACTAGCAACTCCAAATGCTTCAACAAGGTTCGTCAACATCAGTTTGCACACAACAACATCAACAAGTTAAAATAGTAGGACCTTTCAATCAATTACAAATATAAAAGTTGAAATGAGTGATTTTTGTTGGAATTGTGATGGTTTTTACTTTGTAGGCACAACGATGGGGTGCAATTTCAAGCTTTTTTTGTTGTCATTTAAAAAAAAAATCATTATCGAGGCATTTAATGTACCTTGGGGGAGATGCTTTAAAAATCTCCATGCGTTTACATACCTAGTATTATCCTACCTACCTCTAGGACTTAATGATTTCTGGGATAGGTTACAAAGGTGAAACCCAATTTCAATTTGGAATTATATTAAGCTTCCAAACAATGGTTTATTTTAGCCCTTGAAATTGTGTTTTCCACTTCTTTTCAATGTTCAATTTGCCATGTGATGAACCAACTGTCAAGAATATGTCTTTGATAATCTAACCAATGAATGGAACTTAAATTTCAATCAACACCAAATGGAACCCAATCAATTTTGTGTTTGATGATCCAAACATATAATAATGCAACCCAAATTGATCATCTGAGCACTTATACCCAACTTGTCAATGAATTTGTCCATATGATCCTTTAGACTCCATGAATGGAAAAACGTTGAATTGAATTTTTTTTTGCTCTCAGCCACATAGATAGTACAATGTGCTCTATGTTTCAAGATGTTGTGCAAACCATAGTTGAGGAATTAAGTTTTTTACCTTCATATACCCACAAGTAGGGTTTAAAACAACCTTACTTAGTAGGTAAGTGCTTTTACCTTTTTAATTATCTTAATTGGTTGGTAATTATCAAAGATTTATTTTGTCTTTATTCTATTCAACTAGTACATATTTGAAGTTTACATTTCACAAGGGAGGCTAATTGTTTTGAAAGGGCTAAAAAACCTTAATTGTGAAAAACATAGTATAACATATGTGCATTTTCATATTTTGTGATGCATGTAGTTGTGATGTGATTTTTCATTTTTAGAACTACTATTTTTCTATTATAAGAATGCTTTTATTATATTTTTAAACTATTGGTTGGTCAAATTCATTCCATTTGTGTTAATTATTTTGATAACATGAAATTTCATGTTTGTTGCAATGCTATAAGTAAATTGTCTTTGTTTATTTCAAAATGTGCCACATTTGTGTAATTCTATTTTATTTACTTTATGTTTACCCACCGATGTTTTTCAATTGAAATTATAATTTGTCCAAACATGAACCCACATGGTGAAATCATCACACTCTTCCATAATCAAATTCTTTTCCACCATCAAGAAGACGTTGAACGCAATTCTATAATTGTGTTTATTTTTGTCTTGTATGCTTTTATAATTTTATTGCCTTTAATATTGATCTTTAACTTCTTGCCATGCTTTGGCATATATTTAGACCATTATATATTTAATTATATATATTTATTTGCATTGAATTTTGATATTCTACATATATTTATTTAAATTTCTAATTTTAATTCTTGATCAAGAAAAAGAATTCTTGGAAATTTCTTATAAGATTTGGAACATATCGGATCACAATATTTATGACCATAATGTACAAATGAGAAAAACATTATCAAAAACATTATTGCAAATTTTCATTGATTCACATCTTTTGCAAACAAAAAAACACCCAATGTTTGACCTTTGTATCAATGAGGCTTAATACCACATGTTCACATTATACATTCTCCCTTCAAGTTTAAAGCCATTGTATAAAGGGGAAAATAAGTAAGGTGTCTAAAGTTAATGAATCAATAAATATGGGTGTCCATTTCATGGAAATAATTGAAGTGCATTACATGGTTGCAATCCAAGAGAATGATCCATTAAGTAATTGAAGTAATTATTGATATTAGTTCATTTCCAACCTATTAATTGAACCCATTAACAACTAATATTTTTTCTAATACCAAGGATACAAAAAAATTTATATTAATTATAAATTAGTTTTCAAAAGAAAAATAAACCTATTGTAGATCTAACTAAATTATAATTCTTATCCAACAACTCATATTTGGTACCTTATATTTTTACTCATGTATTTTTAAAATTTTTAAAGAAGTGAACCCCATGCTTTCAAAACCATTTTTTACAACATTTAACAAAAAATTGATTTGTAGAAGAAAGTTAGCTCCAAGTCTTATCAATTGTGGGACTTGGATGGTTATAAGTAATAAAGACATTGTCAAAATTAAATTATTAAAATGAATTACCTACTTCACATGAAGTTTAAACACAAAAATTGTAATGGTTTTTTTCACATTTAAGAAAATCTTCCTTTTAAAATACACACCTCAAAATTCATTGGAATGTTCACACTAATATTGTGTGGTTATTTGATTTTTTTACATAACTAGTAGTTCTTGTTCTTTTTTTTAAAAAAAAACCACCAATTTTTGTTGTTTGAGGAAAAATGAGAACTAAAAAATTGTCAATTAAAGATATTTTTAAAACATCAAATAATCAACAATCTTTATGAAAGAATCGACAAAACATCAAAGGTTTGAAAGGTGGGTTTTTTAGATTTTGAATTTTTTTGAAAACGAAGATTTTACCAAAACTGGTTTAAAAAAAAGTTTAGTGGACCAAGTATTTAATATATACCCATGTTGATAACCAATAGGTATCTATGGTTGATTTTAATACCCACACAAGATTGTTCCACACACTAACTTGTTTTTCCTTTGAAATCACCGATGAAGTCGTATGTTACATAACCCACCAAGCTTGTTGGTTTGTTCTTTAAACTATTATGCTTCAAATGCATGCACAATTTATGTTATACCTATGTGAATTTAAGATTTTTTCAAGTTGGCATGGTTGTTGCCCTTAATGGCAACGTGGAATTTTCAACACTTGAAGAAGAATCACTTTGAATCAATGAAGAACCTTATATTTTTAACACTATTTTTTGTGGCCAAAATTATTTATTTGAGATAATTAAGGTTATTTGGTGAAAATTACTAAAATTCCAAATCTTCACATTATTCATTCTTTCTAACATGCATAAAATTAGTCCTTTCAACACCCAAGGAATAAAAATCTTGCTAGTTCTTCTTTATTAGGAAAAAAAAAAAAAAAAACAAAACCTAGAACAACCAAATGAAAAAAACATTTGGACCTAAAGACTAAAGACACACCTTTGTATATTTTCATCACACTTGACCTCATCACATGCACATAGACATGGAGGGGTCAGAAGGGGGGGGGGGGGGGGGGGGGAGAGGGGTGGTTGTTCTCAATGGTGCAAAGCAAGAACAAAAACTAATGATTTAGATTGATGAGGTCTAAGCAACATTCAACAATCAAGAGGAAGAGACATGGTCTTCTATCTAGCATTTACATCCCATCCAATTTGCTCATGGTGGCTTTGCAAAAACAAACCTACAATAATATATCAAAGCAAGTAATTGCACCCCCATAGACCTTCACAAAAACAATATATAAGAACAAACCTAAACTCCTTTTTTTTAATCTTTTAATCTTTTTTTTTTTATTCATTCATTTTGTCAACAACTTTATAAGAAAATGTACATTGTGAAAAAAGAACTTGTTTGAAAGCCTCAACATTGTTTTGAAGTGGAATTTGACCTACAATATTACAAGCTTTTTTTCATTGTTCTAAGGTGGGTTAGGAAGCTTGAATGATTGTTAGGTATGTGCATGTTAGTTAGAATTGGTTGTATCTTGCAAATGATGAACAAATGCAACACATACATGTGTGTATATTTCACAATTCTAGAAACATGAAATAATGTGTTTTAGATGCATTTGTTGTAGGGGGAGAAGAGGAAGACAATTATGTTATTATCATCACATATTTTTGCATTTAAAATACCTCAAATGGATTCGCAAGAGACGAGGAAACAAAGGAAGCTCATGTGATCATATTTTTCATACATAAAAAAATATAGGTTGAAAAATAAAACCATAAAACAAACTATAATAAGAAAGCAAAAAGGAAGTATTCAAATATATATATGAACATATAAACAATTTTTTCCCTAAAATAGGTTTTAATTAGGTTTTTATGTTTGCTATTGATGCAATTTGGTAATTAGGAATTTAACCTCAAGATTTATTTAAGTGGTCTTTCTTAATGTCTAATAATTATATATATATTTGAATATTTGTAAGAAAATTGAAGGATATAAAATGATTTAATTTTTCTATGATGGGGGTCCAAGGTTCTTTAAGGTGGTGGTACACATATGTTTTGTGGATAGTAGTTATTATTTGTTTGATATCTTCAAAATGATGGTCCCAAATCCCTAGGGGGACATTAAATGTCAAAATTTTGCACTACTTACATTAAATAAAGTATTATTTGGGGTACTAGTAAAAAAAAATCCCTCCCGAATATGACCTTTATTTTTAATATGCATATATTTAACCCACTTGAAATTTAATTATAGTCTTTTGATTACATGAACATCAAATCTTGATCTATGTTAGATTTATTTTTAAATTTTGTAAGTACATGATGTTGTGATGATGAATCATTATGTAAGAAACCATAACTTTTCAAAAGGTTCGATTTGACTAAATTGTTTTCATTGACCAAAAAAAACGTTCATTTTGATTACAAACCTAGGGCATGAAAAAACACAAGGTTCTTTTGACTTGTAATTTTGACTTTGTAACATGACACTTTTGACCATGTGCCAATTTGGACATCTAGTCAAAAGGAGTGAAAAACAAAAATAAATGAATGAATATGGACATGGTTCATTCAAATTGGCCATGTCATTTGATAATTAATTAAATCAATCATACTTACCAATAATTAATTAACCCAACATACCTTCTTATTATAGAGAAAAAAAAGTGTGTAAGTAATAAATATATTTTAATTAAAATATAAATATAAATAGCTTAAATAGTATAATAATAGAAAGTATGAAAAAAAATTTTAAAAAAAAAAAAGTTTAGGCCTAGTTAATAGGTTATCAAGGCTAAGTACGTAGGTTAGTAGGTAGGTTAGGCTATTAATCTTCTATTACCTATTTACATCCAAAATGTCTATTTATTGCCTACCTTTGCACCTACTTATGTATCTAAATTTGGATTAAATTGACAAAATGTATCACCATATAATGGGGTCACTATTAAAAAAAAAGACTTTTAACACATAAAAAGTTGTAGCTCGTGACATTTGTGTGAGATAAATTGTGGTTTCATACATTACAAATGTACAATATGTGGTGTTTATTGTGGCATGTAATACAAAACAAAATGTAATTTGATACTAGATAATAATAAAAACATAAAACAATGATAGATGTTTGGGACATATGTTATCAAAACAATAGTGAAAAATAAACCACTCAAAATGGACATGTCAAAATCAACTTATTCAAAATGACATTTTGGTCAAGTTGAGTAGGGTGAAAAAAAAAAACAAAAGAAAAAATGTTTTTGACTAATTTTCCCAATAAAAAAATAGTGATTTCTTAAAATGAATGATAAGGATGCAATTGAACATTATAAAATCATGTCATAAAACTTTTTTTTTATATAGCATATATATATAACATATCTTTCAATCAGATATTTGGGAGATGACATAGCAAAATACCAATCTAAAATGTAAATTTTTTCAAAATAATTCAATTATCAATGGTGCAAAGGATATTTCATCATTTCTTCACTTTCACTTCACATTGGACTACACATTTAAATACAAATTCATTTACAAATATTATCACTTGAATTATGGGCATTGATTCAAAATATCAAACACAAACATTACAAAAAACAGTAATGATAAATTTTTTAAATATGTACATTTCAAACACTCATCTTGAGGGTGGTGACATTTATAGGTAATGTTGCCCTTGTTGACCCAAGTGAATCCAAATGAACTCTTTGTGAAACCACCCTCCTTTGCACGTTGTTCATTGTTAGTTATTGAGTGTGTGCTATGGTGACTTTGGTGAGGGAGGGGGATGGTAGGGGAGTGGGTGAGAGCAATTTCCCCATGGGACATCCTCAATAGCACGCCAAGAAATTGGAGTGGAAGGAATGAAACTGCCATGGGAACTTCCATATAGGTAACCCATTACCCACACTCATACCATGGTAAGAAACCCCCCCTTAGTATATATTTATGAATATTGAGTCCCTCTAGGCTAAATTATACCAGGCTAACCATAGTAGTACCTTGACAGCTTCAACACTAATTATACATATTTTTCCAGAAATGTTGAAAATTTCAATAGAGTTATAAAATAAAGTTATAAAATTATCTCATATAATAGAGTTATATGTAAAGTCATGCTGTCTTTGGGCCTGCTTTCACCCCGTATCCCTTCTTTCAGTGGTATCCAGAAAGTAAGGAAATTTTATTTAATGCACAAGGTTTGAGACTAATTCTAGGAGAGAGAAGTGAAAATATATGTAGCAGTAGTGTAGTGGGGGCGCTCAGGAAAAAGGAAAGACAGGATGAAACTCGGTTTACCACCAACATTGTTGGAAAAACTACAGTAGTATGAGTCCCTATAATTTCGTTTTGTGAAATTTTCATTCCCAGTTGTGTGTTTGGCCCTCTATTATGCCAAAATTGCCCATTCTCGCCCCCTAATCGTGCAACTTTATGGATAAGTCTAGTGTAATAAAAAAATGACGAGCCTGTATTAACGCCATGTAAAGCCCTTTAGGGTGAGCTTTAGAGGGATTTGGCCTGGACTTGGCACTACCCTTATTAATGCAGGGCCCTTATTCATGTAAAGCCAACCCCCCAGGGTGTGGTAACAGATTTTTTCTGAATATTTTTTAAAATACATATTTTTCAACCAATTTTTTTAAAAAAAATTTAAAGAATTTCAACATTTTTACAAATCATACAATTTAGTGTAATTTTTTTTTTATGAATATTTTTTTAAAATCTCTATTTTCCAAACAACAATTGTTTGAAATTTTCAAATTTTTACCAAATCATACAATTTAGTGTAATTTTTCCCCTCCTGAATACTTCTTAAAATCTCTATTTTCCAACCAAAAAATTGATTGCTTATTGTTTATTGTTTACAATTTTACGTCCATTTGGGACCAGAGAATCCATTAGACAAAAGGTAGATCATGGAGGACAAATTATCCTCTCGTACTGGTAGCATGCCACAAACTTGGCTAGGGTGACTGTGTTTGTAGTCTGCATGAGCTCAACAAGAATGCTAATGTGGGCGAGGGCTAGGGACAAACAAAAATGTTCCCTAACTTTCTATGTATATGGACAAACAAAGAGCAAGTGTTCTTCATCCTCTACCTTCCCCAAGTCACAGCCCCGACAAAGCCTCTTTACGTATGGCACGCCCCTCCACGCACCTAACAGTACTTCAAGTTGCGTGTTGCCACATTGAAACCGGGCTAGAACTTTTTATAGCTGAACACAACTGATGTCACACAAGTAGCTTTCGTTTTTGTATGACATACCTTTGAAGTGCAAGTATTTTGTTTGCATGTTGGTTTCAATTGCGTGGTTGGTAAAAAACTTTTCAATGAAAGTTAGTTGCATATTATTCTTCACCGTTTCTACATTCAACATTGTGTGGGGAAAACCTGAAGGGGGTGGGGCCCCAACCTCTTGGTTGGTCGGGCCTTTCACCATAAATCTAGTACCAATCGATTGCACTAGTTGTAGTGCGGCTAGTTCAGCCTTTCGAGCTCCCACTTGTACATAGTGCGCATTACACCAAAGTATTTGGTTTTTTGCTGAGCCCCTCACCCCTATTGGATAGGTCAAATGTATGTGCGTTGTCCCAGGAGCCGTTCCCAGCGACAGTTGAGTAGTCCCCGCTTACAGCACATAGGTCGTTATAAGCTCTTCAACATGTATTGTATGGGGTCTTGCAAGCTCCTCACCTATAGTGCACAGGCCATTGTAGGCTGAGGCGCCATTTCCAACGGCGGTTCGACTGGAAGCAAAAAACCTGCCAGCTCTTGGGGGTTGATTTTTGAGTAGACATTTTTTCACAAATCCAACCCAACATTTCTTTCCCATAGCAAGCATAGCAAGTTGGGCTTCCCAGGCCTTTCCCAAGATGTAGTCTCTATTGACCGTGCTCATATGGTTATAGTATAATAATGTTTGTCCCCGTGCAAAGTGTTCAAAGGGGAACTTGCTAAATTTTGCCAACATGATGGACATGTTGGTTGTTTTTCACACCCCGAACAGGGATTTGAGGAACCCTCGATATAATATTTCAATAGTTTTTATTTTCTTGGAGTCCACCCAAACCTCACAAACATAGCTTGCTGTGGAACGCACCAGCGTGTTGAAAAGGTCATAGCACAATTTAACGTTCATAATATGTAGCTTTGCACAACGGCGGTTCAATGTGAATAACGAGCGCTTGCTAGCGTCCATTAGATGCTCCATTACACCGCCTAGGTTCAAGGTGGTCTCAAGCAGGATCCCTAAATATTTGAAGGTTTACACACACTCAATAACATCGCCTTTAAACACAAACTCCTGGCATGGGTCAGCAGAATTAAACACCATGATTTTTGTTTTTTTCATGTTTTTACCGTATGTCCATATTCAACACAAAATTGTTGGAACACGTCTAGTTGTTGTTGCGATCCCACCTTTGACTTTGACATCATTTGCAAAAAGTAACAACCATAAGTGCAAGTTTGCTAAGGCTGGTGCATCGCATTTTTTGCCATGTAAGCACCCCTCCACGGCATTCAAATATAGTCCAAATAGTAAGGGGTTAAAAGGACAACCTTCCTGCACACCTTGTTAGCACTTGATGCTAAAGGTGATACCCTTGCTTGGGTGGTTGATGCATACAGTATTTTTGGCATACATCGTCTGTAAGCATCGTAACAAGTGTCCTTCCACCTTGAGGCCAATCAACACATGCCTTAACACTTCACACAACATAGTATCGAACGCCTTTCTAAAGTCCAAAAAACAACAATAGAGTGGCTTCTTTTTTAACTTGCTTTGTTTTATCAAAGTTCGCAATATGAAGAGTTGGTCAATAGTGTGGGAATCTTTGCGAAACCTAGTTTGACCCTTGGCACGCAACACATGTTGTTCAACCCACTCGCTCAACCTTTTGTCAAGGATCATAGTGAACAACTTTGCTAAGATAGGCTCAACTGTTATCCCCTTGTAATTTTCAAATTCGGAAGCATTGCCCCCTTTAAAGAAAACATCAACCACCCAAGTGGAAAGGACTTTTAGAAAGCCCTCCACCAGAAAATAGTTTAATGTTGTCAATAGTGGTATGTGTAATAGTTTTCTCGCATCCAAAATGAACTCAACTTTCATACCATCCAAACCAACAACGTTCTTCCTTTATAGTTTTTCAATGCCTGAAGGAGTTCAACAAGTGGGATATCTGCGTTCCAGGTGTGGTTAGGTGGAAGTTCCGTCACCTGAGCTGAATGATCAATTTACAGCTGTATGGGTGGTGGAGGCTGGCCAACCCGTGGAAGCCTTCCAGAAACATAGCTGCACTGATTTTGTCCACTATGGGTGCTTTTAGCCAGTATTTTTTTTTCCAAAACGAGAGCACATCCACCTTGACAAATGCACACATATGTTGAGCTTTTGTAGTTTCCAAAAAATTCTTTTCCTTTTTAATAGCTTTTAAAGGTTATTTTCCTAGTGTCTAGCGGCGTGTGAATCGGGGTTAGCTTTTAGCAAGAGCTTTAACTCACATTTCGTTGTACAACAATCGACATCAAACCAAGGTTTATGGCAGTGTCTTTTCTGTAGTTCCCTCCCGAAGGCTTATTGCCAAAAGTAGATTCCGCTATAGCACCCACGCACTGTTGCAGCAAGACAGCTAACTCGTCTAACTCGTCTAACCCCTGTAAATGCCCAATCGAGTCAACAACCAACAAGTTTCCAAAATTTGTTGTTAGGGCAAGCTGATAATCTTCAACTTTTGATTTATCATATTTAAACCTAGGCAAGAATTTTTTTGTTTCAATTGTATGTTGTGGCTCAACAAAGCTGCAATCAATGTTCAACTGTTGGCACTACAGCATGTGGTTAGAATCTCCAGCTACGGTTTGAGAATTTCAACATTTTCACAAATCATACGATTCAACGTAATTTTTTTTTCAGAATTAAATTTTTTTTTTGCTATTTTCCAACCAAAATACTTTTTGAGAATTTCATCATTTTTACAAATCATACAATTTAATGTAAAACCTTGTTTAGAATATTTTTTAAATTACTATTTTCCAACCGAAAAATTTGTAAATTTCTTTTTTTAAGAATTTCAAATTTTTTTTAACGGATTAGAAAATTTAATAGAATTTTTTCCCCGAATATTTTAAAAAATCTCTATTTCCCAACACCAAAAATCGTTATAATGCTTTCTGAGAATTTCAACATCTATTTACAAATCATACAATTATTACCGACAAAGCTGCCGAGGTACTTTGGGGATACCAGTGGACCACCACTAAGAAACATAATAAGTTCAGCAATTTTGCCCGGGTGAGGGGACGAATTGTATCCGGGATATGAAATCCCCCAACACAAGCAAAAACTCGAGGTCTGTGAGCCCTTCATTCCCGGCTTCCTTCATTCCTTCCTTCCTTTCTTCCGGAACATTGTCAAAAAACACGAGATTTCAGCAATTGGCTCCGAAGCTTCTTGATGGACAAGAAACTTGAGGTCGACCCTTGTTTTTCCAAACTTACTTGAAGGGGGCGGGGGTTGGTGGTTTGGGGGTCAAGAAACACGAGTTTTCAGCAATTTGTGGAGAAATTTCCAAATGGTGGGTACGACATATCCCCCCATATTTTGCCGGAGAAATTTCCAAACGCTGAATAGTATGATATCCCCGGACGCAAGAAACATGAGGTCGAACTTTATCTCATCTTCTTCCTTGACAATTTCAAAAGTTCGACTTCTTGAACGTCAGTAAGCTGAAATTTTTTTTTTGGGGGGGGGGGGGGGGGTGGATTTTTGCTATTTTGCAAGAAGGTTTTGTAAAAGGAGCATTTTTCACAAACTCCCTTTTTTCCGAGGGGAGAAAAATTTGTCCACAAGATGATTTTTTTTAATCAAGGACCTAAAAAAAAAGAAAAGAATTCATCGCCACAATTGCCTACAAAACAAAAATCCTGGCCACAATTGCCTACAAAGTTTCTTAAGATTTTTTTACTTTGCTATTTTGAATATAGCCAAAATTGACTTTGGATTATTGCCACTTGAGCAAAATCACAAAATGGAGAAAAAAAAGCAAAAAAAAGGAAAAAAAAAAAAGTCACGGCCCCAGACTGTTGCTTTTATTGATAAAGTTTAGCAAGTTTATTATTAGTTGTTATATCTGGATGGATGGATTTTTCTCGGCCGCAAAATTTAGGTTGTTATATGTCAGGACTTTCAAAGAAGCAACCTCCAAACACACCCAAAAAAGATTTATTAAAATAAAAATAATAATAATAAACATTTAAAAAGGGAAATAATTTAATAATTTAATAATTTAAAAAGGGAAATAGTTTAATAATTTTAGAAAAAAGAGCCAAAACATAGGTAGGTATTAAACAAAGGGGGTAAGATTTGTGGTATCATGTGAGTGACCACTAGGCTAGAGAGCTTTAACTCCCCCTTCATCACCCCCAAATAACATAAAACCAACAACCCAACTTCAAAAAGCCTCATCAGTTCCCGCGCACCAAAACCTTAGGAAAGTGGGGTGTTTGGCGTTGTTTTCTTCCTTCTTTTTGGTTTTTGTCAGGGGAGTGTTTTGGGTTGGGTGGGTGGGTGGGTGGGAGAAGGGGGGGAAGGGGGGGGGGTGTGTGCGGGTCTTATTTTTTTTAGGGTTTGAAGCTCTGAAAAAAAACGCACTATGATTCTTCCCAATGTGTTGTCCTCCTTGTTGGAGAAGACGACGGCGGAGTTGTCGTCGTTGTCGTCGTTGTTGATGGAGGGTTTTTGTCGTCCAAAAGAAGAAGGGAAATGGGCTACTCACTTGCCTTCTGGTTTCGGTGCTTACACCCCTTGCCTCGTCGATTCTTTTGTCGTTACTGTTTCCAATTTGCTCCTTCTCTGTGTTACGCTTTACCGTATCTATTATGTTGTTGCTTCTTCTTCTTCTTCTCCTTCTTCATCTTCTGCATACCACAACAAAAAGAAATTCAAGCTCAAGAATCCTCCCTGGGGACACTTGTTCGCCATCCTGTTGGTTGCCTGTTGTGTTATTGGACCACTGTTGCAAGTCGTGTTTGGAATCTCTAACGTCAATCTCGACGGGGAGCTTTCTCTGCCTCCCTTTGAGGTACCTGCTCAAATTTTCTTCCCTTGTCCCTCTCGCAGCTCAACACACACACACACACACACACACACACCTGCTCATTGTATCAAGCTAATTGTACTAGATGTTACCCTATGTGATGTGGAGGTCACCATATCCAGTGATGATCCACAATGTGGATCCAAAGCAACAGAATTTAGTTTCATGGATATGATTTTCTTGTGCCGCCTTAGACAGAGCCATCAATTGCCTGGCTTTTTTTGCGGGTGCATTTACGGCTCTTAATTGACATGAAAATAAGTTCAGCAGCCAAGAATTTGTGTAAAATCATACAGGGACATACAGGGACATACAGGGACAGCATATCTTTCATAATAATCATGACAGAAAGAAGATCACAAACAAAAAACCTCTCTCACTTCCTAAGGTAGACCAGGGTTACAAGAGAGCTTGCTTTCCAATCGGAGGAACTAGTAGCCTACACATTACCCCCCTGCAGCTGAAAACAACCAGTTCTTCATTATGCTGACTTGTGCCTGCATCTTTCTTTGTTGTTTATGAACGTGACATCTGGATTTGTTTTTTCCTTTCTTTTGTGGGGGGTCTTTCTTTGGTGGTTTGAAGAGAGAGCTAGTGGTAATTGCTGTGTGCTCTTCTGGAGTGCAGTGCGCACTTTGGAATATGTTATAACATTGTCGGCTGAATTCATATGATGTGGATTGTGTTGCATTGGACTGTGGCATTGACATTTTATCTGCTGTGAGTTGGTGGTGTCTGGCAGTTGTTGACCTTCCTGGTGTCTGTTGCAACATGGCTTTCTGTGTTGGCAATGCTGTGCGTTGAAATGAAGACGTACACTAAAGACCTCATTTGGTATGTCCGATTCGTACTTGTTTACGTAGTGGTGGCACAAACAGCCATACTCCGGTATCTGCTTGCTCTCAAAGACTATTCCACAGACGTGGCCATGTGGGTTGTGTTCGGGGAATATCTCTGTGCAGTTTTCTTTTGTGTCTTTTACACATTTTACTTCCCGGCCTTGGAGCCTCAAACTGATTTTACACCTATCCTGGTTCATGATGAGCCATACTATGGGTCAGAGTATGAACCCCTGGCTGGAGAACAGGAGGTTTGCCCTGAGCGCAATGCAAGCTTCATCTCCTTTCTTTTGTTTGAATGGATGACACCCTTGATGAAATCTGGTTACAAGAAGCCAATTGGTGACAAGGATGTCTGGCTTCTTGATAAGTGGGATACAACAGAACAACTGTACTCAACTTTTCAGCATTACTGGTATGAAGAGCGGGCTCAACCTAACCCGAGTTTGCTTAGAGCATTGAACCGCAGTCTAGGAGCTCGCTTCTGGCTTGGTGGGATTTACAAGGTTGGAAATGATGCAGCTCAGTTTGTGGGTCCTGTCTGCTTGAGCCTGCTCTTGGTGTCAATGCAAAATCAAGAGCCTGTTTGGAAAGGCTATGTATATGCTGCATTGATCTTTGCTGGGGCGATGTTTGGAGTGCTATGTGAAGCCCAGTACTTTCAAAATGTCATTCGAGTTGGGTTCCGTACTCGCTCAGCCCTGACTGCAGCTATCTTCAGAAAATCTCTGCGGCTGTCTCAAGCAGGTCGAAGAGGTTTCACAATGGGTAAGATAACCAACCTTATGACCTCAGATACTGATGCTGTTCAGCAAACCTGCCAGCAGCTACATTCACTTTGGTCTGCACCACTTCGTATCATCATTGCGATTGTACTCTTGTATCGACAGCTTGGGTTGGCATCAATTCTTGGATCAATGATGCTCCTTGCACTGTTTCCTGTTCAAGCCTTCATCATTAGTTGGATGAAGAATCTTCAGAAACAGGGCTTGCAGCGTACAGATAAGCGAATTGATCTTATCAGTGAAATTCTTTCTGCAATGGATATTGTGAAATACTTTGGCTGGGAGGAAAGCTTCAAGACGAAAGTTCTGGGCATCAGGGCTGATGAAATCAGCTGGCTCAGAAAGTCACAGCTGCTCAATGCAGTCAATTCATTCCTTATAGATGCTGCTCCAGTCTTGGTGGCAGTTCTTGCTTTCGGGCTCTACACTTATTTTGGAGGTGAATTGACCCCAGCCAAGACATTCACATCCCTCTCTCTTTTTGCAATACTGCGGTTTCCACTCTACACACTACCAACCCTTATTGTCTACATTGTTAATGCAAATGTCTCTCTTAAGAGACTGCAAGAATTTCTGGTAGCTGACGAACGGGATCTACAACCAAACCCAGCCCTGGAATCTGGCTTACCGGCCATTTCTATAGAAAACAAAACATTCTCCTGGGAGCCTACATTGGAGTGGCCAACATTGTCAAACATAAACTTGCATGTTGAGGTTGGTAGCTTAGTGGCTATTGTGGGGGGCACAGGGGCAGGGAAATCATCAATTATCTCAGCTATCCTTGGGGATCTTCCAGCAGTTTCTGGAAGCCCGGCAATTGTTCGGGGTAAGGTAGCATATGTCCCTCAAGTGTCATGGATTTTCAATGCAAGTGTGCAAGATAACATACTTTTGGGATCTCCTTATGAACCTGAGCGCTACAAGATGGCCATTGACGCCAGTGCTCTTGCTCAGGACTTGGCATCACTACCAAATGGAGATCTAACAGAGATTGGAGAACGTGGGGTTAATATTAGTGGTGGGCAAAAGCAGCGTGTTTCCATAGCTCGAGCCATTTATTCCGATGCTGATGTCTACCTTTTGGATGACCCATTAAGTGCCCTTGATGCTCATGTTGCTCAACAGGTGTTTGAAACTTGTCTCCTAGAGAAACTCCGGGGAAAGACTCGTGTTTTGGTCACGAATCAGTTACACTTCCTATCACAAGTTGATAGAATTATTCTGGTCAATGAAGGGGAGATCAAGGAGCAGGGAGCATTTGATGAATTGCTTGCAAATGGTCCACTGTTTAAGCAGCTGATGGAAAACGTCAGAAGCATGGAAGAGAATATGGATGATGATGGTGACAAGATTGAAGCTGGAGATGGTACGGATGTCTTTACCCTGTTTTCATGCTATTTCAAGCTTTTCTTTTGGTAGGTATCTTCTGATGGTTGTTTCCATCACTGGCTTTAAAGTCGTGATCACCAGGCCAAGCTTGTTTTTTGTAGGGTGATCTTAGATCCTAGTATTAACCTAAGTTGTAATGACCCGCTGCCCAAGTGTAAACTTGTCTAAAAGGTGTAGTAGGGACTACAGTAAATTATTTCCTGATATTGGGTGTTGTAGAGGTCAATGTGATCCAGATGAATGGAGCAAAGAGTGAGGAGGCTTCTTTGTTGGAGCATCGGGTGAGTTCAAAGAAAGACACGGAGGACATGGAGAAGAAGAAGAAAGATGTGAAGGCAATGCTCATCAAGGAAGAGGAAAGAGAGACAGGAGTCATGTCTTGGAAGGTTCTTTCAAGGTATATTGAGGCAATAGGTGGTACATGGGTTGTTGCTGTACTCTTCTTTTTCTATGTTATGTTGGAAGTTGCCCGGCTTTCCACAAGTGGATGGCTTGCCATCTGGACAGATGAAACTAGGCCAAAGATGCATGGGCCTTTTTTCTACCTCCAAGTATATATGCTTCTTTCCTTTTTTCAGGTTTTCTTCAACTTTGGCAATTCCTTCTGGCTTGTATTGTCAAGCTTAGTGGCAGCACGAAAATTGCATAATAGAATGTTGGAATCAGTTCTCCGAGCACCAATCTCCTTTTTCCATGTGAATCCACTGGGAAGAATTCTGAATCGGTTTGCAAAGGATACGGGTGAAATTGACCGTACCATTGCCTGGTACGTCAATGTACTCTTGGCTGCTGTTTTTGAGCTGCTATCAACCTTTGTCCTTATTGGGTTTGTGAACACCATTGCTTTGTGGGCTATCTTACCTCTGTTATTGGTGTTTAATATGGTTTACCTGTATTTTCAAAGCACTGTGAGGGAAGTGAAGCGTCTTGATGCCATTACAAGGTCACCTGTGTATGCTCAATTTAGTGAGACCCTGAATGGCGCTGCTAGCATTCGGGCTTACAATTTGTATGACAGGATGGCTATCAAGAATGGGAAGGCTGTGGATGCTAACATTCGCTATATGGTTGTCAATATGAGTTCAAATCGGTGGCTTTCTATAAGGCTAGATTTTTTGGGTGGTCTGATGATCTGGATTACAGCTACATTGGCGGTGTTTGGGAATGCCCGGGCAAGTGACCAAGCTGCATTTGCTCCCCAAATGGGCCTTCTTCTGAGCTACACACTTAATATCACGTTCCTAATGATGCTAACCCTTCGCTTAGCTAGCTTGGCAGAGAATAGCTTCAATGCGGTTGAGCGACTGGGAAATTATATTGATACACCATCAGAAGCTCCACTCGTAATCGAAGGTTATCGCCCACCTCCAGCATGGCCTACAGATGGAGCTATTGAGTTCCAGAATGTTGTTATGAGGTACAGGCCTGACTTACCACCAGTGATACATGGATTGTCTGTCAAAATCCATCCCATGGAGAAGATTGGTGTGGTGGGCCGGACAGGGGCAGGAAAATCAAGCATGATCAACACTCTCTTCCGGATGGTGGAGGCAGAAAGTGGGGACATTCTCATTGATGGATTGAGTATCAGGAAGATGGGCCTATCTGACCTACGGAAGAATATTGGGATTATTCCGCAATCCCCAGTGCTTTTTTCAGGCTCAATGCGCTTCAATCTGGATCCTTTTGGTGAACATACGGATGCTGATTTGTGGGAGTCTCTTGAGCGAGCTCATTTGACAGATGTTTTCCACAGAAACGGACTTGGACTTGATTCTGAAGTATCTGAAGGGGGGGAGAACTTCAGTGTTGGACAGAGACAGCTACTGAATCTGGCACGTGCACTCATAAGAAGATCAAAAATATTGGTTCTTGATGAGGCAACGGCATCTGTTGATTATGCAACTGATGCCCTTATCCAAAACACGATACGCAAGGAGTTCAAGTCATGTACAATGATAACCATTGCACATCGTCTAAACACCATCATTGACACTGACCGTATTCTTGTTCTTGATGCAGGGATGTTGATTGAATTCAATACCCCACAGCAGTTACTTTCAAATGCAGACAGTATGTTTTCAGGTATGGTTCGGAGCACTGGGGCAGCCAATGCTCGCCATTTGCACCGCATTGTCACGGGTGGAACTAACATGGAGTCAGAAATTGAGGAGGTCAATCAATCCCAACATTTTGCCAATGGGCACTAGAGCTATGAGCATTGTGTATTCTTGTCAAGACTGTATATTCACGTTGTGATGATGATGGGAAGGAGTTCAAAACTGGAATGTTGTCAAATACTTCACCAGGTAAGGACAGCTGTGTTTCTTTTGATATTACTGCAATTAGTGCAAAAGATAGGATAAAATCTCATGTCAATTTCAAGCAAGTACATCAAGTTGATTCTCAAAAATGCCTAACATTGTTTCAAATCAAAGGGAAATTTGCACAAGCCTCAATACATATTTGAAGACGAGCTACTTTTCATGTGTGACATCTAAGGCGTTGGCAGCTGAAGCATATACATCACCCAGATGTTGATGTTAGCGCATAAACTCCTCCAGTAACTGTATGCTGAGCTTCCATTGGGCAGTGTTGAGGTGCAGGCCATTATGATGCAACATTTGCTTCTTACAGCTAACATGACAAGAGGGGGGTGTGGGCTTTGGAGGATATGTGGTGTATGACCAATTGCTTTTGAAGGTTGCCTGTCATCATGCATGGACAAACCAGTCAAAACTGGGTGCTGCAAAGTATCCATTTCAGAAGCTCATGAAACTACAAGCCTGTGGTTTCTTAGACATATTAAAATAAGATGTATCTTCTTACCATTCAAGTTCTCCTTGAATGGTGACAAATCCTGAATCTTTCTCAGTTTGGAAGGTCTATTCAAATCTTTTTTGAATGGTAACAAATCCTAATCTTTCTCAGTTTGAAGGTCTTCAACTAATATGGGTCTTCCTGAAGGTTGGTGATGTTTAGACAAAAATCGTATTGATCCTGTTTAGATGATTTGTTAGGGAACATACTGAGAGCAAAAAACCAAGAGTGTTAAAAAATGACCAGCACCCTAAGGTTATCTGCTGAATCTATAGCAGTTAGTGCTATTTGATTCCTTATTTCTCAGCACATTTGATATTCTGTTACTGCCCAAAATGAAATATTGGCTTTTGTTCATTCTCTTTTGCATGTTGTACATGCGAAAAATGGTTGTACTCTGAGTTTGTATGATGGATACTCATGGCAGCTTGTCACTGCTATTTTTTATGAAGGTGATTGTCTGACACTTTGTGAGTGACTCTCAGAAGGTTATGACTGCTGCACTCTTTGTTGTGTGACTTTCAGAGTCTTTGTGTAGATTTCTGTCCAATCTCATTGATATCTGAGAGAGGGTGACTGTTGTTCTTGAGCAGTGAGCTCTATATGTCCTTTGGTTCATCCTTATGTCCTTTAAACCTTTGTACTCATTTGGGTAGGAGCCATCTCTTCCTGTCCTTGCTGTGAATGGGTTCTGTTCACACTTTTTTCTTGAGGTGTGTAGGCATAGTCTCAAGGTTTTAGTGATGTGCTTTCTGTTCTACTTCCTTGAGCAGCTCAAGTCTTTTTGGCTAGTCATTTCTCATGGCCAGTTTTTGCATTGTCTCTCCATATGGTGGTGGCTATTCAGTTACTAGCTGAGTTTTATGCATCATAATGGTGTGCTATATGACTCTTTGATGGATGTCCAAAAGTCTAATGGACCACAAGATAGAATACTAAAAGGAGATAATGAGCATGACAATGATGTTATCTCTTGTACCTTTGTTCTTGTGTTGATGTTCATGCCAATGAAGCAAGGTTCTTTTGTTTTCTGTGTTCATCTATTTTGCAATGCCAGATGTTGATGTCAAAGCAAACAAGAAAGCAGGAGGTTTGGGTGATGGCATCAGGTTGGATTTGGAGCAATTCACATATACTGGAATTGAACAAATGTTTGGGTATTGTACACATCCCATTCAGGTGTTGTGTTATCTCAGTTATTTTTCTAGCAAATGAACATCCAAACCATCTTCTTTTCATACTGCCACAGATCATGAGTGACAAATAAAACTGTTATTATGTGCAATCACTTTACCTACTTCTCCCTATGCTTCTTCTCCCTGGTTTCTGTGTTTTCTTGGGACTCCTAGCTTTCTTGAAACCTATGCAGACCTTCTAGTAATGAGTTCTAGTAATGGAATCCTTCTTGAATTGTTGGGATTGCAGTGAGTGAGGATTTGATCATCATGGTTTGGTGTTCAAATTTACACCTGCTCCTTGCTCATCATGTTGATGGGAATCTAATGAGGTAATCCTTATTGTTGGAATTGTTGGAATTGCAGCAAGTGAGAGGATTTGATTGTCATGGTTTGGTATGGAATCCTTTTTGAATTACAGCCAGCAAGAGGATCTGATTGATTGTCACAGGTTTTGTGTTCAAATTACCAGGAGCTCCCTCTGGCTCATTGTCTGTGATAATGGCCTCTTCTCGTAATGGAATCCTTCTGTTGGGATTTTGCTTCTTTGTTCTGTGCCATGTTCTTTCCCTCTGTCAGCAATGACATGGGCAATGATTTGTTGGAAGACCACATCTTTTTCTTCTAAGCTCATCTTCTTCTTGAAGGACACATCCTCTTCTGTGGAATAAGAGTACAATCAAAAAAGTATGCAACAAAATCACAGCAGAGGAGAGGAGAGGAGAGGAGAGCAGAGCAGAGAAGAGGAGAGGAGAGGGAAGAGGGAAGGGAAGCAGACGAACTGGCTCAAGTGTGAATGGGGATGTTGTCATCAAGTGGCGAAATCTACGTACGAGAACTGGACACGTGTAGTGTAGCATTTGAATAGCTGGCCCTGCACAGTTGTAATCATCTTGGCCCTTGGCCGTCTTCTACCGATTGGCCCTTCGATATCACCGAGCTGAGAGGCCAATTTATACGCAACGTCCGCGAACTTTCTTTCCATTCTTTTTGTTCATGATTTCTTTTCCCTTTCTATTTTCCGCCGATTGGCCTTTCGACGTCATCAAACTGAGTGGCCATGTAAATGCAGCTTCTGCGTACTTTCTTTTCTGATTTCTTTTCCCTTCTGCTTTCCTCTGATTGGCCTTTCGACGTCACCAACCAACAAACAGCTTCTGCGCACTTTCCTTCTTTCTTTCGTAAGATTCCATTTCCTGTCTGCTTTCTCTCTGATATTTTTCCCTTCCGTAACGTCCAAGGGACGGCTCAGATGTTACCAAGACAGACACACGGATGCAAGTACACTGCGATGACGGTTCAGATGCGATGAATACGGACACTCTGTACGACTAGGAGGCGATGCAAAAGATGGAAGTTAGAAAGAAGGGCGGTGGGGAGTAGCATATTCCGCCGTAGAATGTGGGATATGTTCCAGGCGATGAGGACTCATCACTTGGGCCCCAAGACGCGTTGCCGCGCGCAGCGCGGAACTAGCGTCGTCGTCGTCGTCGTCGTCGTCGTCGCGACGAGTGTCGTCCGTCCTCCGTCGCGTGAGCTTCTTGGAGCCTACGTTTGCTTCCGCGGACTGCGAGTTGTCTTGTGCTCCGCTTGTTTCCGCGAACTGCGAGTGTCCTTTGCGAACTGTTTACAGTCATTCTGTTGCCCCCATTTGCAAGACTCACAGTTGTATACATATCCGATTGCCGGTATTTTCGTCGCCTATAAAGGTCCATCGACTCGACTTTTGTTCAGTTACAAATTCTCGTAGTCGCTGTGTGTGTGTGTGTGTCTCTCTCTCTCTCTCTTTTATCTGCTTTCTTACCTTGAATCTCTCATCATTTGAATTTTAGGATTGCGGTTGTTTAGTTTTTTGGTACCCAATTTATTTGTTTGTTCGTAGCACGCGTTGTTTGTTGTCTTCCAGTTAAGGTCTGCCTGCGTCTTGCTTCCTTCGGTTGGTTTTGTTGTGAGAAGAGATAAAGCAACTGGAATTTGGGTTGAGATTCCTCGGAAAGGATCTGAGATTTCTGGGAGTTTAGGGTTCGAGTGTAGTGAGAAGAAGGGGGTGCTGGTGATTTGAAACTTTGATCGCGTTGAAGTTTTTAGACGTCTTGTGAAGCTGCTCGGGAGAAATAAAAGTTTTAGTAGATGGTCGAGAAACAAAGAACGCAAGCAGCAGCGAGCTGGCGAGGGGAGGCGAAGCTACTAGGGACGCGACGTGTGAAGAAGCAGGGAATTAGCAAACATGGCGTGAAAAGGAGTCCCGAGTCTTTGTCGTCGTCGTCGCCATACAGAGGAGTGCGCATGAGACAATGGGGGAAATGGGTATCTGAGATTAGAGAACCCAACAAAAGATCGAGGATTTGGCTAGGCTCCTTCCCCACAGCGGAGATGGCGGCTCGTGCTTACGATGCTGCTGTCGTCTGCTTGCGAGGACCATCAGCGCCCATGAATTTCCCCAATTCTCCCTCTCTTGCACTCCCCTTGTGCAATTCTCCCAAAGACATCCAAGCTGCTGCCGCTGCCGCCGCCGCTGCAGAGGAGCAGCACTGCAGCGGCAATCTGTTCTCGAAACCGGTTGCTGCAGTTTCGCTTAGCGCACAGTTAGAAGACATTGATCGGCTTCCCGCGTCGTCAAGTCCTGAACCTGCCGAGTCGCAAGCATCAGAAACTACTACTTCTGGCGAAGAAGTCTGCATGTTCAATACGCGCTCCAGTGATGCGGTGATACTACCTGAAAATTCTGATCTCGAATGCACTACTGAGGAATCTTCAGATTCAAGTCCAGTTGAACAGAAAGATGTGAAGGATCATCAATCGGTGGTGAAGCAGCAGCTTGACGAGAACATGGAATTTACAGGGGAATCAGCAGCACCGGCAGGGACGATCATCCCTGTAAAAGCAGCAGCAGCAACAGGAGCAGTGCTGGTGCAGCAACTGGATCAAGACGATAGTTTTCCATTGGAATATTCAAGTATGTGGGATCCTGGAATGGCCATCACGGATGATCTAGAAGAGCTACCTTTTCTAGATCTACCTCCTCTCCTTGATCTCGAGGATACTCAACAGCAGGAGCAGCAGCAAATCTTTGGTTTTGAAACTGATTCAGCCAAGCTTGAGTTCACCGATCTGTGGCCGGATCTCATGGATTCCAGAGATTTGGACTATGCCAGCTTGTTGTGATTATGGATGATGATGATGGAATAAGGAGGAAAAAAATCCAGCAAGAAATTGTAGGCGGTCTATGACCATAGTTGATGGTGAAATCTGCATTTTTCAAGTTGCAAAGAGCTTTCTGACAGCTCCTGTGATCCTCAGAGAGTGCCAGAATCTGAAGCTGAGTTTTTGGCGTTTGAGAAAAGGGTCTGGCTCAGGGGTGGGTGGCTGGTTCGGTGGGTGAGTGGGTGTGTGTTTCTGAGGTGCCCACCAAGCTCAACAACAACAACAAACAACAACAAATCTCTCTATAAGCAACAAGTGGAGAGACAAGATTGAGAACTTCGGCCTGCAAGAAATGAAATGAAATGATTCTGCATTCCACCACCACCACCACCACCCACAAGTAAGGTACTCATGGAACATCAGTTTTCCAAAAAGTTTTCCCAACAGTGTCCACAATCAAAAGTTTCTGGCTATAATAGATATATAGATAGATAGATAGAGCGATTTACACAATGATCATCATCATCTCAGCACCATTTTGCTGATCATGATTTAGAAACACAATTTTTGATGATTGACAAAATCAATCATGACAGAACTTTTTTTTGGGGTCTGTCACAAACAAACAACAAAACAAGCAATCTGCTCATTGAGAATTATGGCAGAACTGTTTTGTTACATGTACAAAAGAAAACTAGACCAATTAGTCCACAAATGTTTTTTGTGAACTGAATGTCAATTTTGAAACATGAGGAAGAAGGAGATTGATTATGAGGAGAGATTGTGTTTTGCTTCTTTGATTGTTTGCTGCTAAATCAATCTTTTTGAACCTTCTTTTCATCATTGCTTTTGCTTTTGATGTATTCACCTTACCTTAAAAGAAATTGGACCCAAAAGAAAAGCTCTAGCTAGACATATAAAAAGCAAAACCCAGAGTTGAGACTCTCGGGTAGAAACACCCATCACCGAACACTTTTATACTCTTAGAAGCCCACTTATATTAAAAATGCGGGTCGTGATCACAGACCAACATTGCACTTATACAAATGAGCTAATATGTAAGTGGCAAACCCACTAATATAAAAAATTCATTCAACTTATCAAACACAAGTGTTTTGTAATGGGGGTTTAGGGGTGCATTTTTAGAAAACAATTGTCTCACTGATGAAACCAAGTAGCTGTACTAGGGTGTATAGCAACCCAACAAACAAGGTTATTTAATCCCACTATACAAGGAACAATTGTTTGCTGGTGGGTCATTAAAGCAATGTTTAAAAGATTTAGGGTTTTAGAGTATAAACAATTTTTCAAGTGCCCCAACAAGGTCTCAACATTTAATACAAAACAAAACTTTGCATCCCAAAAGATAACAAATAAATGATTTTTAAAAGCATGTACATTTGTCCAAGGGCATTAGATTCTTGCCAAAATTAGAAATTACAAACTCTAGAAATCATATTAGAAAGATACATTTCAGAACTCGAAAAGCTTTTCAATTTCTCTTAAGCATCATTGTAAGAATGTCCTCACTATCTAAGGCTATAGAAGATGAAGTCTAGAGTTTCATAGAACTTATATTTCTTAGTTTTAAAGTGTTAAAAGGAAACAGAGATGAAATTGAACCTACTCTAGAATCAAAACAAGGGCTAGGACATGTGAAAAAAACAAACAACTCACAAGATTGTTGCATAGAAACAAGTGTCCAAATCAACCCACATAAGCATCATCTGGAGGAATAGGTGCAAAAATAGGAACATATAATGTAGATAAGCTCTACCAAGAAAATTTCAACAAGTATCTATACTATCATTGGATCCAACAATCTACAATTCCTAGATTACTAAGGTGATCAAATAGCTCCGATTTTCACACATCTCAACAAGTTGCAAGGCATCATAGTGTCAAGTACACACCAATAGCCTGCATAGTAACCACAAATGTCAATTTAGAGTGTGGCAACTTTGAAAAATTTTGTGCAACAATTTCTTTTAACCCATCTTTGGAAAGTCATATTCTTGAACATTATGCAAATCTAACCCATTTTTTACAATCTTTGGAATCATACAAGAGGTTCAAATATATACCTCTTGTAAGATTAGATTAAACACCCCAACTTGTTGGAGGCTAGGATTAGGAAGCAAGGGATTAACACCATGATGTCCATTGTACTTCGCATGAGATGAAATAACTTGCAAGACCAACAATCCACAAATAAGGAAATCATTCCACCAACAATTCCAACACAAGCAAAAAATCCAATAAGAATCAACAAGGTTCCTAACTTGACACAATGAGGAAGATGTACATGTGATGTGCTAGAAGCTACAATGGATGTAGTGGAAAGAGGACAACTATCTTTGAAAAAAGCTAGCAAGTTTTGGCACATATTGTCATATCCCTTTCAAATCACTTGAATGGGAAAACAAAATCAAGAAAGCAAGGGCCACAAGGTGTGCTCACAACCTAGGAGGATAAAGCACTTGTGGCTTGGATTTTTGGAATGTAAGAATGCAAACTTTCAATCACCTTACATCAACTCAAAATGAAAGTAGTAGAATTAACACAAACCAAGCCCACTCCTTTTAAGAATGGAATTTTAAGGAATTCTTGGTGGTATTGGTTCAAACATCAACATCTAGAGCTAAATATTTGACTTGCTAAAGGATTAGATGTCTACAAAACAAATGGTCTCACAAATCAATCATGTGACATTTTTTACCTAAATCTACAAGCACTTTATACACAACACAAATATAGCCTTGATCACATATAGAATTAAATTGAAATAGGAATCCAAGTAGGGTGATAGTTAGGGGCAAGAGTATTGGCAAGAAGAGGTTCTAATCAAGTTTACAACACCATTCTAAGGTCTAAGGAATGGCTAGTAGTGAATTGTGTTGTTAATGTAATAGGAGACTATTTACTAGGTTTCTACATCTTTAGAGGTGATTAGGGATGATTACATCAAACTATGCAAAGCAAGTACACGTATGGCAATGCAAACCAAGGCATGGATGACATCTTTCCTGTTCAAAGAATTTCTATCATTTTTCAAAAAGTCGATTCTTGATGAAATTTTTCAATTATAGAAGAGCATGGATCACATGTTATGTTAGAAGCAATTGCACAAGCACTAGAATTTGATTTAAATATGGCCACCTCATTAACTCACACATTTCATGCTACTACAAAACCTAGATGTAATTTTTTTCAAGCCATTCAAAACTGCTTTTAGGAAAGAAAAAGACAATGCAATGGTCAAGAATAATCATTGTGAACCAAACAAGTGCACATTAGCTAGCTAGGTAGACAAGAGCTTTGACGAATCATTGACCCAAAAAAAGATCAAAAGTGGGTTTCAGGTTAGAGGAATTTGGCCTCTAAATCCAAAGGCAATGGATCACAAGATTAAACCATCTAATGTCTACACAACAACACTTGCAAACATCTTAGATAAAGATAGTGAGGGTTTTGATGATACAACTGATGAACAAAAGCAGTGGGGAGAAAATGGAATACTACACAATTGACAAACATAACACCAACATCACAAGATATTGAAACTCCAAAAGCAAATGAACATTAAGAATCAAATGTGAGGTATTATGTGGAAGAACTTAAGAGGAACTTAGGAGCCCTATTGCTACAAATGTAAATGGGAAAGTAGAAATGATCTATGATCTAATTACTCATGTAGATGGATTATATGAAGTGCAAAAAGTTCATCATCTTGCAATAGTAGCCTAGGAGCCAATATCGTTTGCAAATTTCCTCTCCTTACCACATCTATTAGTAAAGAAAACAAAAGGGAAAGAACTATTAGTGGACTATAACCAATCATATGTAATAACATCAAGTGAATATTTTAGCATTTTGCAACAAAAAGCCTTAGCCAAGGAAGCAATAGAAGTAATAAGACAACAAAAAAGGAAAGAAAAGGAGGATAAGAGGGCCTAATGAGTTGTTAATTCCTGTACTGTGGTTGAAAACAACTCAGAGGCTGCTGGACAAGCAAGCAAAGGCAACATTCAATGCAAATTAGCTTATAGTTGTTGTAAAAGAAGTTGGAAATAGGTTTCATATGAACTTTGCAACTAGGTTAAGAGCACATCCTTTACTAGAAGGGTTAACCTTGGCTATGGAACATAAATTCAAAGGGAGGTAAGAACAAAGGGAGTAGTTCGAATGAAAACTAAAGGGCATGTTGTAGTAAGGGTGCAATAACCCCTTTCCCAATGATTTAGATTGCCATTTAGGAAGGGGGGGGTAGGGTTTAGGGGAAGGAGACGAACAAGGCCAAGAAGAGGGCAGCATAGCTCTAAGAGTTGGATCACTAAAAAGGGGGCAACAAAGACTAAGAAGAGGACATCAAAATTCAAGGAGGAGGATCACCAAGAAAACAATGACCATTGGGGGGGGGGAAGGCAACAAAGTTCAAAGATAAGGATCACCAAAAAGGGGTGGCAGAGCTCAAGGAGGACGACCACTAGGAAGGGGATGAGCAAGGGGGGGGGAGGAGGGCGGCAAAGTTCAAGGAGGAGTATAACTAGGAAGTGGACAACCAAGACCAAGAATAAGGTGGCAGAACTTAAGGAGGAGGATCACCAAGAAGTGGATGATTAAGACCAAGAAAAGGGCGACAGTTCAAGGAAATAATCACAAAGAAAAGGATGACCAAGACTAAGAAGGGGGCGATAAAGCTCAAGGAGATGATCAATGGGGAAGGGACGACCAAGACTAGGAAGAGGGCAGCAGTCTACGATTGTCCTAAAAGCTTTTAGTATTTTAAAGAATATTTGTACTTCTTCCTTTGAAAACATTTTTTGTCTTAAGGTTATCTGAAGTGTTCTTCGGGTCTTTTCTTGCCATTAGAGTTCAAGGAGACGATCATCAAAAAGGGGATGACTAAGACCGGGAAAGGGGCAGTAGAGCTGAAGGAGATGATCACCAAGGAAGGGATGACCAAGACTGGGAAGAGGGCATTAAAGCTCAAGGACTTGTACCACCAAGAAGAAGACAAACTCCGCAAGGAAAGGGATAAATTGTTCCAAGACGAGTGCCAAACCTCAAGAGTTGCCACATATTGTTGCTAGAAGAAAATGACTAGAAGAAGAAAAAGAGCTCACCGACCCACAACTTTCTCATGCAACCATATTTGCACACAAACCACAAGAGGAGTGAGAACTTTCGTCCAATGCACTAAACCAAAAAAACAATATTCTTGAAAAGGGGGTGACAATTGTTGCAAACATTGAGTAGCCATGCTAGGAAGTGAAGTTTGGGAACACATGTTTAGTCAAATTGTTTCAACCCAAAACCCTAATAGGTGATGTTGCTTGGTTTTTTTGGGTTACTCAAACATGCCTTTACCCATAACCATAGATTTTTATAACCAATTTTTTTGGAGATCCAAGCCAATGGATTATTGGAACCATTTGTACAAAAAGAATAAATTGGTTTTTAGTTTCATCCATTTCATCTACAAGTGAAAGTTCATTCATTTTCTAAATACTAAACATGCAATTACAAGGTGTAGAATGTTTATGAATGGGGTTGGCAAGTGTTTATTATATTTTTTCTAGCAAATGTAACACATGCCTTTAAGGAAGCATATCTTACTCATACCTCCACAAATTTAGTGATCTAAGTTGCTATAGGTGTGCCCAAAGATGGTGCACATTTTGTTTTCAGACCTTATGACCCAAAAAAATGTTGACTAGTGCACCACATTTAATTTAGTCCTTATATGTTTGGTTATTAGCCTGTCTATGTTAATGAAAAAATAATAACTCATTGAACTGATGAGAATTTATGTTATATGTGAATTTTCATGGCATTTGAAACAAAAATAAGATTGAGGGCACTAAGATCTTATGTGCCCTTTTGTTTTAACCCTAGTTTTGTTACACAATCAACCTTTTTGAATATAGTTAGAAAGTATATTAAAAAATGAGAATGCTAAAAATCAAGTGTTTTTTTCAAGATTTTCAATAGCCAAAATATTTTTTTACATGACGGTTATTTTTATAATGAATACATACATACATACATACATACTTACACACACATGCATATATGTATAATATCCTAAAATGCACTAAATCCAAAATCCAAAATCCAATTTCATTTTAAAAAGAGTCTACATTGTATGGATTTTTTCAAATGAATGAAATGATTTTCCCAAGTTATTATGCATATTAAACTTTAAAATGATCAACAAAATCTTTAACAAATTGGTTGAAGCTCTTAGTCTCTTAACAAATACAAATGTCTATAAAGAATTATTTCAAATAGTGAATTATTTTTGTAACTTGCTAGATTTCAAAATGTAATTCCATTACAATATTTACCATAGGTCAATTTGCCAAAAAACTTCCCAAAACTAAAGCCAAAACATGATCAACCAAGGCCATTGGTTGTAAAGCATGCCTTGGGTCAATAGAAATAATGACATTAATCAATTAATAAACTCCACACGAAGGCAAAATTGTGTTTCACACTTATTTTCAAGAAATATTATGGTTCAACTTTCCAAAATATTCAACAACATTTTATTTCAAGTTTTTTTCTCAAAAGTAAGTTTCAATTAGTTTTGTCATTTTCATTTTCAGCTATTACAAGATAATTGAAAGTCCACACTTGCATACCCAAAACTCAAGCCACAAGCATTTTGTCCTTTTCATTAGTTAGCACACCTTGTGTGCCTTGTTTTCTCAATCTTGTCTTGCCATTAAAGTGATTTGGAAAAAAGGTTATTGGAATCTACTAAAACTTGTTTGCTTTCTTCACGAGGTCAAAATCATTTTCCATTAAATCCAAAAAAACTCCAAGGTCTAACTTGTCCATCTTCCTTGTTGGGCTTGGGTAGGAACCTTTTCTGTTCTTGTTAATTTGTTTATTTTTGTTACATTTGTAGGTGGGGTTTTTTCCTTATCCATTGTTGATTGTTCATGTAATTCACTTTGTCACCTATAAGATATATTAAACATTATGACAACCATGTACCCTTTGGCCCTTTTCCAACAACTTGGGCAGATCTACTTGGAACCTACAAGATGTATGAATTTAACCTTTTATATGTTTTCCAAGACTTCAAAAAATGTGTTAAGTTTGGATAATTAAGGAATGCATGACTTTTCAAAGCTTCATTATAAGAAATTATTACATAGAAAATTGCAAAGTCATCATACATAAATTGACATTTAGAATTGATGTGTAGGCTATAGGTGTGAACTTTTAAACCTCAATTAATTGCAATACGCAAAATTTAAATTTGGATTAGATTCATTTAAACTCCTTGTTATTTTTCGCACTACATATTGTTGGATCTAACACAATATAAATATTTGTTGTACTTTGCATAATAGAATTTATTTACATAACAACTTCCAATGTTTACAACTAATACTTATGCAAGTTGATTCGATAAACTTGCTTATATTTCACAATATTGTGAACATGCTCTTATTTTGACGTGTCCTTCCCTTAATCCTATTTGTAGATTTGTTTTCCTCTCTTTTACACACCTTTTCAACATTTTAGCTTTAGGACATTGAAGCTTTCAAAAACATTGAAAGTCATCTAGCACAACCTTAGAATGTTTTGACATTCTTTGAAAAGCTTGAAAATTTATTGAAATGGATATTACTTTTCTAGTTAACTTGTAATTGAAATGCATGATAATTTTGGTGGGAACCCAATGTGCTTATAATGGGAGGAAGTTGCATGCTTTGTAAGGTCATTAATGTGTTTTGTGTTGGGATGTAAAGATGTTAATGTGAATTGAGTGTTGAAGTTTTGTTTGTGTAGTCAGAAAGTTGTTTTTATCCAAAAACTTTAAATAAATAAATAAAATTTTTAAAGGTTATTTCATCCCCAATGGACCCTAGCACTTTTACCATTGTAATTTGAACATGCATTTATGTTCATATATTCACCAAACTTGTGGAATAAGATGAAAAATGTGATAATCTTCAACCACATCCAAATATAAGGTTCAAGTTTGAAAATTCATCTTTTATCTCTTCAAAGTTTGAAACATAATCAACACATGAATAAATAAATAAATAATTACACATCAAGAAGTTGCAAAAGATCAAACTATGTCAAGTATTGACAAATGCACCTAGAAGGATCTAGGAACTATCTTCTCATTTGACCTAGTATTGAAGATATACCATGCCCGTGGCATTTGTGATCTCACATTTTGGAGATCAACATTGCAAATTAATAATCAAAGTTTGAATTGCTTTTATATGAAACCTATTAATTGAAGTGTAAAATCCATCTCTAACATTGCAATGACAAGCAAATTATGTCTTGTCAATAACTTGAAAGGCCAAATATTGTTTCTATGGATAGAAAGGATTAAAGTGGTAACTAGTAATCAAAAGTTCAATTTCTCATTGTTATGGTCAATCAAGGCATCGAACTCATTTTATCATAAGGTCATATCATGTGTAAAATGAGTCAATGTACACATTATAATAGAAAGAGTTTAATTTCCATAAAATTCATAGTTGGAAAATGAAAAAATTATACATGTTGAACATGTTGAATCAAGTTGTGGGCCATTTTGAACATGGGTAAAATGCATGATGAACTTTCGTGTTCCTTTAGGAAAGTGGAAGTCTCACCTAGATGAAGGGGAAATATTTGAGGGTTGAAAAACATACAACATGATTCCATTTCAAGAATTGGCAATTGGGATTACTAGAAGGGCTTTAAGGTTCATACTAGGATTTGAGGGATCAAATTCTATCTGAATTGAATGTTTTGTGCTTCATTTTTTTTTAAACTAATGAGAGATGTGAGAAAGTGCCTTTGCATCCCCAAAATGATCTAGTTCAGCAAAAATCTAACAAGGAGATGAGTCTTGCAAACTTGAAGCACATAAGAGCTTCTCTGAGGTCACCCCAATCGACAATATTCCAAAAACAAAGAAATTTCACCAAACCAGTTGTTACCTGACATCAGTGGGAAACTCAAAGTGGAACACAAGCTGGTATGAGATGCACTGCACATCTTCCTGCAGCTGCAAGTAAAACAATTTTCAAGTATTGCAATTCAAATGATGAACAATTCGCAAACAATGCAACTTCTTCCACTCAGAAGGATCCTCGTGGGGAAATGGCTGCTACTGCCAGGGCTTTGGGTGTGAGTACGTACTACTGGTGGGTCTTCTTCTGCTTTGGCAGACAACATTACAGAAGAAGCTGTTTCTTCACTGCAGCTTGAACCATGTTTAATGGTTGGTGAGTAAGGTGGAGGAGCTACAGTCAACTGTGGTGGAGCTGGCGGAAACGAGAAGGAGGATTTTGAAAACCGATTGACCTGCTGCTCCGTCTTGCTGCAGGCCTCTGGTTTTGGCTGTTGCTTAATTGGAGGCTTTGAAGAATCCTTCTTCAGTGTCCCGAACAAGACATTCTACTTGAAGGGTCTTAACCAGGAAGAGAAAGTACTACCAGACTGCTCTTGCTGCTTCTTACTGTGAGTGCTGAAAACTTCTCTATTGTGAAGAAGTGGCGGCTCCTTGGAAGATTTGAGCAGCACAGGCTTATTACTTTTTCGAGTTTATATCAAAAGTCTCGTTGCAGCAGCTGGCAGCAAAACACGCATCCTGTAAACTGCCATTGGAGTCCCGCGAGGAGCTGCTGTTAATATCAGTCGCAATAGCTGACTCCCAACTACTGGAGCTACCGACATGTTATTGAAAACTTGAGCTCCGAGAATCAGTAGCCGCAGTAGTTTCAATACTGGGATCAGCATCTTCCGCTGAGGAGTTTGACACACAAACATCCTTCGGATCCGCTGGCTGGAACAAACGAGAAAGGTTGGCGGGAGGAGACTGTAGCAGCAGGTTGCTAATTAAGGGTTCAGCGACTGTCGACCCTGCAACTTGGAAAACACAAGAAGAATAAAAACAAGAAGAAGAAGAAGAAGAATCGTGCTGCTGCTCGTCATGATTTCAGCTTCCTCTTGTTGATTAATGTCGTACAACAATTTCTCAAGCATCTGCAGGCGGGCTCGGAAATGGAGTGGCAGCAGCTGTCCTTTGTAATTAAAAAGCTCATCCGCATGTGAAAAGCGGCCGGCGTCATCGATCCCAACACCTTCATGATCAGCTGCTTCAGCTCCTGGAAATACCAAGCCACAAGCTGAGATTGACGAATGCGCCCTGCAGCCCAGGTTTATGGATAGGCTCCCAAATATGCAAAGGCAAAGTAGCATTCGCGTTAAAATACAACTGCTTAATTCTTTCGATCCCGAGCTCCCCGCCGTGATCCGTAACTGGACTTCTGAAGGAGAAAGCAGCATCCCCGACCCCATGCTGCTGCTGCTGCTGCTGCTGCTGCTGCAACCTTCCTCCAGCTGATCTAGTCTGCGTCTATCTAATAAACTCTTTGTAGACCTTCTCATCCCCGTTTTCGTCTCTGGTCATTTCTGCAGAAGCAGCTAAAGACTGCAATCTAACTCTTACTTTGATCTAGATGCTGCTCCATTCCTCAAACCCCCTCTTCTCTCTCTCTTTTGAAAATCCTTGATCGGCTTGCTTACTATAATTCCTTCTTCTTTGACATCACCATTGATACTAAGAACCTGAAGAACAAAGATTCACCGTCCCTTTCTGTCACCTTGGTTATTGGCCTTGCTTACCAAGGCAAGGATATTGTGTTTAGATTCATTATAGAGTGCAATAGTAGCTTAAGGGATTTTGGCCCCTAGGTAATAATAATACTAGGTCTATTTATTTAGGGTTTAGGGTTTAAACCCTAAACCTTAAACATGATATTTTGGCTTGTGTTGATACTTGAGATTAGTTATAGAGTTGTAATATCTTGAAGGATTTTGGTTTCTTTTAGAGGATTTTTTTGAAGATTATATTTTTGCATGGTGTGAAGTATTTGTATTTCCATAATTCTTCTTTTGTCTTAAGATACTTTTGAAAATGTAAATGGCAAGGCCACATTGTCACAAACCCCCTTGTTAATACCCTGACGTCAATGTTCTTCTAGCATTTATTAGGGTTTATAACTTGAGTCCAAATAACAAGAAGCCAAATATGCTCAAAGTTGGCCCCCAAGTTTTTTCAGCACCGACACCTAGTGTAAAGGGGGGGCATTATTAGGCTCCTACCAAGGAGCCAGCAATGGCCACACTGGAGTTTTCCACTAACTTCTTCCATCATCAATGGACACAAAGAAGCAAGCAACTCAATTTATGACAAATGAAACTGTAAATAGTGTGGAACAGATATGGAAGAAGCGCCTTATCTGGTTGGACACCCAGCTACTGAATTATTTTATTTTATTTTATTTTATTTTATTTATTTATTTATTTATTTAGATACAAAATTTTGGAATTAAAAATATAATTGTATGAAAATTTCTCCTTTATAATCTTTATGCTGAATTTTTTAAAAATAATTCAGCAATGGTGGTGACCGATTGTTGCACTTATAGTTAATGTGCATGAAAAGAACTCTTCCTGGTATAAAGTATAAAGCAACCAGGTCTTCACTTTATCTAACAACTTCTGCGAGTTGTAAAGAACATACAACTAACAAAAAGTATAAAGAGATTTCTACAGCTTATAGTACACATCACAAAGTTTTTTCATTGGAAAGAATTCCATTGGAGCATTAGAGTTATCCGAAAAGAGACAGGATTAGGGGGGCGAGAACAGCCAGTTTCAACATAATAGGGCATCAAATGTGTAACTGGGAATGAAAATTTTACAAAGCGAAGTAAATGAGACTCAAACTAGTTTTAGCACCGATTTTTGGTGGTAAACTGAGTCTCGTTTCCTAAGCGCCTCCACTACTGCTGCTACATATATTTTCACTGTTCCTACCTGTACAACTAGTACTTTTATCATCTCTTGAAATAGTGAACTGAGTATATACCAAGGGCCACCAATTATTGCTGATATGAAGAAAAAGGTCACAAGTACACAATCTCTTATCTCTTGTCATAATGCCTTTTCCTCAATACAACGGAGATCATTCAAGTTATCAGGTGACATAGCACATGAGTCATGACATAACAGCCAACAATGGATGACAGAGTCCAGGGTATGTGAAATAACCTTAGGTATGTATGGGTATCGCTATTTCACCCAGACCCTATGATCAGAGTCACATGCCATAGGACCCAAGGTGAAATAACCTTAGGTCATAAAAGCAAGAACAAAAGAGCTTGGAGATCAATGTTATTTTGGCTTAGTGCTAACTAAACCTTGGGCTAAGAACCTTATGCCAAAAGAGAACATGTTTTTGATTATTCTGCCAAAGGTTGAACTCTTTCTTGACATCTTGGCCTAGGGTTGGCTAATTTTGCCTTGGTCTTAGAGTCATTTTCAATATGGCTATTCCATACACTAGGTACCATGAGACATGAAATACGCCTATAATGAGCTTTATCCAACATGTTTTCGAGCTTGTCTTTTTGTGCCTTGCATGGTGAGCAACTATGCTACTAATTTTCCATGTTTTGCAAAAAAAAAATTGTTTTGCATTTTTTTTTCATCTCGCATTGATTTTGAACCCAAAGCCTCTAAAGAGAGATTAAGCATACCAACTAGTAGCATAGATTTTGACTTTGAACAACAAGATAATCTTTTATTTAACATAAAAATAAGGTCAAAAGAAACGAACCTTGCAACAAAACTAAATGGTTTTGCATAGGTGAGAATTATCAATCACTCTTTATGTTAATGATATTTTTTCTTTATATTAAACATAGTTCATTAAAGGATGTTTAGCATTTTCCTTAAATACTTGCTTTCCAAGTTAAAAGTAAACACATTTTTTGCATATTTGCATGAGTTGGTCATCTTTTTAATTGTGCATGCATCTTGAGATTTACTAAATGTGCAAAAAAATACCCTTGGTGAAAAATCATCATTTATAGTTTTTTTTTACGAAATACATCTAAATGTTTAAAAAATAACCCTAGTGGGTTCCAAGTATAAACCAAACTTCATACAATTTTTTTTGAAATTAACATATAATTCCAAATCATTTGATTAATTTGTTTTTCAAACTATTCACCTCCAATTTCAAATTCCCCTTATTCAAACTTATAATTGCCATAGTCTAAAATAATTCAATTGTTTTATGTGCTTGCATTATTTCTATAGCTACTTCCTCCATAGACTTTTGTGTATTTTTTTGTCATAGGATTTTTGGATCCTTTTGCAAATGATCCCATGTCCTACACCAATTTGCTACGCAACTCAAATTCATATGGAGATCCCTCTACAAATCTTAATCTACTAACGAGTATCTATAATTCAAATGGCTTGAACTTTGCAAAAGAAAGGTTTGTTTCCACTCTTTCTGTTTGCAATCTAGTAAGCAATAGACCTTCCTATGTCTATTGTTGTTGCTACGGCAAATGTTGTTGAAATGCTAGAAATGTTGTGAACTTCCAATGGTTTCCATCTAATCTTCATATATATCCCCATCAAAGTGAAGATGCTCCTCACCTTTTGGAAACCTTGTGCCATGTTCCTTTTTAACTTCTTGCCTTTTCTCCCTTAACTATTTCTCTTATGGAGATGTCATCTGTGGTATTTCTTGCCTCAATCGAGATGTTGAATGATTTGACTACTCCTTCAATTGCCCCTCTTGTGGAATGTCATTTGTGGTACCTTTGCAACTTGTTTGGTTGCATGTACCACTAATGGCATTATAGATGGTTCCACTCTACCAATCATCATTTTCTGTGCTTTTGGTTCAATGTTCTCATGTTCCTTTTTCACTCTTGAACTTAAAGCTTCTCCTTCTTCAACTCTGTTCTTCTTTTTATGAACACTTCTTGGTGAATCTATTAAAGCCTTCTTTCTATTTTCCAATGTTGTTTCATTTCCTCCTTAATTCTTTTAATCTTGGTTAGTGGTTTCTATGGATTTTCCTTTTGATGCACAAATAAATATCAAAAGATTTTTGCCAATACCAAAGCAAACTGATAAGTATTTTTCTTATCCCCCTTATTCCACTTGACATATTTATACCACTAATCTAATTCACTACATAGACTATTGAATATAATATGGGTTCGATCGACCTTCTGCCTTCATTCTGCTTTCATCAATGTAATAACATTCTTGTTGTTAAAATATTGTACCTTTTCCCTTTGATAGATGACAAATATAATGGCAAGATATCTAACAAAATATGGCAAACCCAAACTCTTTGCATTCCACTAATCTACAGAAGAATTTGGTGGTGCAAGTTTACAACTTTGTAATGTTTAGACTATTTATGACTTATTGACTTGCCCTTTAAGATCTTCTACATACCCTTCTACACATACTCCAAAGACATCTACAATTAGTTGTTTACTAATGACATACACCTTATCCTTGTGCCCAAAGAAAATATCTACACCCTTATCAACAATGTGTTAAGAAATTCCAACATGACATCGGGCATTAATGCTTGCCAATCCATCATAAACAAAGGAACGAACCATGCTTTAGAAGCCCAATTTTCTTCCTCAGCAATATCCTTGGAGAATAATATCCTTCGAATTCTCCATCTATTCCATGCTTATCATTGTTTTGTTTTGTCTATGTCCACATGAATTGTTTAGGATTTTTTTTAATACCTTTCTCCAAAAGTGTAGCTATGTCCAAGAATGCACATCTTCTTCTTGCTATAGCTTCCTACTCACACCTCTCAATCTCCATCACCCTTCATCGTGTTTCTGCCATCGCCTACACCTTTGTGGATTGCTATACTTCCATTTGCACTTATGTGAATAATTTTACTTCACCCCAACAACATTTTCCTCTCCTATGTCCTTTTGTATTGCCTCTGCTTCCACAAAGTGCTCCTCCATAGCTTCATATTCAAAAGGCATGGGGTCTTCCAATCTAAGGTGGGATATTTCATTTGTAATGGGTTTTTTTTGGTTGGAAGGTGAGGATTTTGTTTTTCCTCTCCAGCAAATGCTTCGAGTCTTTATGCCATGTAAAGCCTCAATCGTAGGTCCCCTACACATGAATACCCCTTCTAGAAAAGAGGGGGTTAACACCCCTCATCTCTTCCTGAAGGGTTTAGGGTTGGTTGAGTGTGGGAGGCATCTTCTGCCTACAAGATGGAAATTTTACATTTTGGTCAAACATTTGCAACTCTATGAATTAGAGCTCACCAGCACCTCAATTGGTGCTTGAGTGAAATTTATTTAGTTGGAAATACCAGCTCGCATGAAAATCTATAGCTACCCTGATGGGTGAAATTAAAGCAGGAAGATGATTATAATGTGCACACAATTAACACAGCTGCTGCACCAAAGCAGAATCACAACCAACAAGAATCTCTCACCCACATCTTACATGGAACAATTTGAAGACAAGCACATTCTGCACTAGAACCATGCCATCACAAAGCATGCTAAGCCTTGACTCACTTGTTTTGAATTAGATGGCAAATGGGGTAGCCTTGAAAAATTCAACCCAGAGCAAGTTTGGACACTCAGTGAGTGTATTAATGACATGGTCCAATAATCTTTTGCATTCTATAGAGCTATAACACCCAGAACACATTCCTCGCCATTGACACTCCTGGCCGGTGCTGACCATAAAATGCTCACATGCTAGTTGTTAATGTAGCAGTCGAGCTGAGGACTTCAATCACAGAAGAGCTGTTTAAACCCTGCACAGACTCACATATATAGTGGGACAAATTACCTGATTGTGTTCTGCAGAAGAAATATATGCAACTGGTGCCAAGCTCAACCTAAACACTCTGTATTCAGAAGTGAGATGAATATCAAGTCAAATCCCGAAAGCTACAATCATCCTCATGTGATCTTGAGTGTTTCTCCCATGCAAGAACACAAACAAGTGGACTAAGTCCAGTTAAGCAAAATCTTCCTCAGAGTGAACTCATGTGAACTGCCTTAGAAACTCTGTAGCTACTAATCGCCCCCTTGTATTGACAGACAGCTTCAGCTCGCTAATTTCCTTATCAATATCCTGCACACAATCATCATTCCCTTATTATCAAAGATGAAGACACATATGACTGACCCCTTCCTCTGCCCCTTACCAGCTAATCCAGAATCTGATCTGTATTGTCCAGTACTCCTAGAACCCATCAAATACATTGATCTCACTGGCCTCCTCAGAAAAAACTAAACCCACCAACAGACATGACAAATGTTCCACCCAGATATAACTGACATGATTTTTGTTTACTGTTATCAGGCCTTCTCCACTAAACCACAACAGAAAACATGACCAGGAGTTTCAGATGGTCCAATACTACGGAATTGAATTAAGCAGCAAGAAACTGGATTTTGTTCACTAACCCACAACAGAATTGACTTGACTGAAAAAGGCCTTTCCAACTCAAAAGGCAGTTTGGGTACCTCCATAAAGGTGACAACAAAATCAATGAGCTTGTGCTTTGACATTTCCTCGCAGTGGTAATTTGTGATCAAGAAGCTTATGTCATAACCCTACATAACACAGAATGTGAATGATAACTTAATTGCCATACCAACCCTTGCAAATACTGGCTACAATTTCATTCCAGAGACATTAACACAGTTACCACAGTGCACATCCATATCCAGGGAGGCATCAAGTGAAGATCCTGACTGCAGAAGATGGTATGATTGCATAGTTCCTTTGCACAATGACTGGTAAAAGGGTATTGATACATGATATAGCACATGTGATCCTACCTGCACAGGTTTGCGACGAAGGACTTGAAAGGACTCTGCTCGCATTGATAAAAAGCGTAAGAACTTCTTGGCCAATATATTTTCGAGCTCATCTGCTTGCTTCACCTGAAGGCAACAACATATGTCCAATGTGGGCAGCTCCAGTCTGACAAAACTCTCATGAACCAATTGCATATCATCACAAAGTATTGAAAAATTCTCCAACTTGAAAAATTCTTCAGGCAACCTCAGTAGAATTGAAAGGCAAACTGTTTAGGGTGAAATCGCAAGTGCAACCTGCAATTCAATAACTGGAAAGATTGGTGGAATTTCGTTTTAGTCAGTACATGCAATCAATAGAATGCCTTTTCTAAGACAGTGTTCTTAAGGTTAGACCACAAATGCAGCAACATACCTTGATGCTGATGCGAAGAGAGTTGATGGACGCCTCTATCAAACACTTTTCTGCCTCATTTCGGCATATCAGAATCTGTGCACCCATTTGAGAACCACAGTGTGATTCCACTGCAAATAGTCATTCTGATCTCCAAACCATAATCTAATCAATATCAAAACAGACTCAAGAGCATGTGAGACACAAACCCTAAACTCCTGGAGACCAATCATGAACCCCAAGCATTCTGTATACAGAAAACCCTTATCATAGGATCCACACACAAAACTAAACATGCAATGATAGCATATCCTTTCTTCCTGTGGGAGATGTGAGAATGGAGAAGCTCTTCCAACATAGGATTCGCAAAACTTGAGATATTATAACTATGTGACAAAATTTGAATCACCACAAGGAGATTCATACAAGCAGAAATTATGGAGAAATTTTTGCACATGGATTTCAATGACATGTATAGAGGAATACCGGATTCAGTAATAGCTCCCGACTCGTCCTGAATGTTTGTTACCACTTGTATGTCAGTGGGTAGTGTAGAGTGAACTCTGTGAGTACCAGTAAGAAGGAAACAAAAAGCAAAACTGCAAAACAATATACTTAGCCCAACCAAGTGGATGGGGACCTAAAGGTAAGAACAATAGTGAAGAGGGACAAATGGTCTCATTGGCATTCAGCAGCATCATTTTGAATACTTACTTGAATTCAACTTCTGGTTTGTTATGTCTTTCAACTTCTTGACAAGGGAAGTTCTGCAAGCAACAAATTTATAGCACAAGATTCAATCATTGAGATTTAGGATGAGATTGTGAACTTCTATAAAAGGTCATCTTCACATACACCACGTGCCTATGGCTTACACACCAACATGGCAACCCTTGTAACTGACAGTAAGTAGGTGCAAAATTGCTAGTTCTTGCATCACACTTTGCCCGATTCTATTACATGATTTACTGGAAGTGAAAATGAACACAAAAATCCCTTAAGTGCAATGATGCTTGGAATTCACTACCGCACCATGTGATGAAAAGTAGCATACCTGAAGGCACATTGCAGCTGTGAGAGTGTTGCGGATACATGTTAAGTATGGTCTCAGCGTGTTGGCCTAAACATATCATATAACCCAGCAGAAAACAAAGGTCAAAAACAAAAAGTATAACGATTGAAAGTCCACACTTTTGGGCTGAGAGAATCAGAGTCAAGATCTGAGGATTAGGGTTAGGGTTTGGGACACTGATGATTGGGATAAGAATGCAAACAAAGAGAATTAGTTGAGTTTCCAGTTTCCAACTAAGAAGAACTCTTATGGAGCAACCTGGTAATAATAAAAGCATGAGCAAAATCATGAACTCAATAAAACTAAGAAAAATCGAGCAACGTGCACCATTTGAGACCACCATCCTCAAACAAGCTGGTGAAAAAGGTGATTGTTATCAGTGGAAATTTCACGAAAGAGTTTCACAAAAGGAACTGCTCAATAAGAATAGACTTCCAAAGCAAAAATGAAAATGGAACCTCAAGAGGACGTTAAACCCTAATGCTTCCTGTAAGTAAAGAAAATGAAGCAAAGTCCATCATTTGAGACCACCATCTTCACGCTGATGAAAAAGGTGCTCATTCTCAGTGGAAATTTAAGGAAAGAGTTTAACAGAAAGAAACTGCTCAATAACAAAAGACCTCCAAAGCAAAACTGCAAATGGACACCCAAGGGGATGTTAAACCCTAATGTTTCCCGTATCTATCTCTCCCCAACAACAAAAATTCCGGATCAAAACGCTGCAAAAGACCGATTAGAATAACATTTCTGAAACCTGACAAAGTGAATTCTTCCTCTTCACAAGACGCCAGATTGATGGAAAACATTCAAAGTAATAACGCAATAATACAAGGGGAGTAGTAATGGGGGTGGGGGCAGGATCCTTCCAAGGAAATGAGATTTGCGAACAGAGCAATTTCTTTCTTTTCAGATTCAAAACACTCACAAACAATATCAAGCCATCCAGAAATCAACGACTCTTGGATCATTGCAAGGTCCCCAAAAAACCAAACAAATTTATTTTATTTTTTTCCAAAAGGAAGGAGGATTACTAAGAAAACAAAAACGCACCATGTTAGTAAAATGCAACAATCAATGCAAAACATGAAAAACCAAATGAATGCTGCTGCTGCTGAAAACTTGAGCTTGGAAATCAACAGCTCCATTCGCCGGCAACCAAAATTCCATAGCGAAGGGCCATCATCATCATCATCTTTGTTCCCTTCCCTAAAATGCTTGTCAAATTCTATTCTGTAATCTGCTCTGCAACTACACTACTAAAACAACACGCACAATTCCATCCTGTAATTTTCCCTGTCACTACAATACTACAAACAAATGCACACAATTCTGTTCTGTAATTTGCTCTGCAACTACAATACTAAAACAATTTGAAGGATTGTGGTTTTCTTTTGAATGGATTTTTTCAAAGATTATATTTTTTTGCAAGGTGTGAAATATTTGAATTTCCATAATTCTTCTTTTGCCTTAAGATAATTTCCATAAACTTGGTTTTTTAAATTAAATTTATTTTTTGTTACCAAAAAATTGAGTAAATTGGGTTGGCAGCAGTGATGGGGAGGTAATTTGATTTTTGTTAATAACCTTTCTCTTTTTTTTCTTTAATGACAAATTCAGAATCAAAGAACCACCGGTTCTCTTTTTTTTCTTTTAATTTGGATTCAAAGAACCTTTGGTTTAGTGTTTAAGGGTGGGCTAATTTTTTTGCCACTTGGCAACACCAAAATAAATAAATAAATAGATAAATAAATAAGTAAATAAAGTCCAATCAAACTCATACAAAAAGGATCTTTTGTGAAAGAAATACGCCAAAATTGTCAAATGGTTTTATCCTAAAATCGCCATATTTGGACAATAGGTTACCAGCAGGTGGCTAAAATATAGCAAGATTCTTTGTTTTTTTTTTTTCTTACTATACTCTCTGACTGGTAGCCATATTTGGCTAATTCCTCTTATGAATGACCACCCATGTGGCTATGTGAATTTTTCAAATGGCAATTATAAAGATTAAGGAGCCACTTGGAGACCATGTTTTGATTCTTTCAAATTTGTCAAGTAGGCGAGTGGGTTGGCAATCATGCACAAGACAGCTTAGCCAAATTTGGCTAAAGGTCAGAGAGGGGGAAGAAGAAAATTTTAGGAATTTCCAGTCTAATTTGGGTTGGAACCTATTCTCTAAATATGGCGATTGTGGCGACTTAGGCCCATTTTTTTTGGCCCCCAAAAAACAATTACCCTTTATGGCTTTTCACACCTTCCTTTTTTGCTCGCCAGGTTCTCGCCCCCAAAAAAAGGCACTGCTCTGAGAACCGGACAAGGGGTCTGTGCCAATTTGTGCCAATTTCTAATACCCACCGAATTAATACACGTGGCGTAAAACGAGAGACAGAGAGACAGAGGGATATCACTTTTCAACCCCCAAAATATATTATTATATTATTATTATATTCTATTATAATATTATAATATTATAATACTATAATAATAATAAAAAGGCACAATGGAAACAACGCATCAGACACTTGTGCATACGACACATACTTTCTCGGCCACAAAACAACTTACAAACACGCCACCTGGACACCCTGAGCAGCCACATGGCGCACTTGCAAGCCAAAAAGAAGAGATGCGAGTTTGGCAACCCTGCCACGTCACCATTTCCTATCAAAGCCCAAAGCCCATGGCCACTTTTTGATGGCCACTCGGTCGCTCTTCCTCTATCTCTCTCTCGCCCGTCCGCCCGCCCGCGCGTGCGCACGCGCTCTCTCTCTCTCGCTCGCTCGCTCGTTCGCGTCGTTTGTTGTTTGTTGTTGTTGCAGAAATTCGGATCTCTTTTGTGGAGTGAATGGAATTTGGGATTTCTTCAATTGATTTTTTGAGGGCATCAGAGATTGGAAAGCAGAAATTTTGGTTGCTCCTGCAGGAAGAAGAAGGGGTGTCAGAGAAAGAGAGAGCGCTCCATTGCAGCAGCAGGGGTGGAAGCAATTAAGGGTTGAAGCTCTTGTTCAAGACGGGTATCCTATTGTAGTACTGCTTTTTTTGTAAGGGGCAATGGCAGGCCTGCGGACTGATCATGAGGAGGTACTAGTACTACCATGGTTGGGACCACTACTGCAGACGGGGTTTTTCGGGCACTGTAGAAACCACAACTCCATAGGGAAACATGAGAGAAATCATTTCTGTCTAGACTGTCATGGGTCCGCAGGTGCCTTGTGTCCTGAAGGCCTAGGAGAGAATCACAAGAACCACTTAAGCCTGCAGATCAGGAAAGCTTCACACCGAGATGCAGTGAGAATTTCAGACATTCAAAAACTTCTGGACATCTCCGGCATCCAAGCCTATACTATCAACAGTGCCAAGATCCTGTTTCTACAAAACCGGGCTACGCAGCCTCAGCAACAGAAGCTGCAGAAGAGCAGCAGCTGCAGCAAGGGAGGAGGAGGGGTGAGATTCAATTGTGAGACTTGTCACAGAAGCATTGCTGATCAAGTCAGGTTCTGCTCCATCAACTGCAAGCGCTTGGCTGTAGGGGACTCCAACTTAGTAGCTCCTGTAGCTCAAGATCAGCAGCAATCTATAGACCATCCCAGCTCCCACCACCTCAATCTTGCTGCATGCTCTAGTGAAGATTACAGCTTGCTGCAGTTCCATCCAGGACATGATAAAATTACAAATGTTCAAGGCAGCAGCTTTGAATCCTCAAGTAGTGAGTTGCAGCAGGTACCGAATTTGATCACCAGTTTTAGAGACCATGCTCGAGCCTGGCATGAGCTGCAAGCCTACAATTCGATGCGGACTACTACTACTCAGGCAGGAAACTCTCCACTATGGATGCAGGATCAGTCTGGGCCAGCGTCAATGCAGAAGAAGAGGAAGAAGTTTTGCAGTACTCCTCATGATCATCCTCATCAGCAGCCGCAGCAGCAACTACATGAGCTGGGATCATCTAATTTTCTCTTGACATCATCACCCATGTCAGTGCTTGCTCTTCATCATCATCATCATCAGCAGCAGCAGCAGCAGCAGCCTGCAAGCCGAAGCTCGCATGAAAACTCTTGCAAATCTGATCTCAGTCCAAGAAGCTTTTTTGGTCCTTCCACTCCCCCAAGCATAGAAGAGGCAAGCTCAAGGACACATTCCAGAAAACAATGCCATCCTCACAGAGCTCCCCTGTTCTAGATGGGCCACTACACAGCAGCAGCAAGTTGTTCGGGTACACATTCATCAACCCTCACAAAACCTCCCCCAACTACAAAAAACCTTCTCTCAGTTGTATACTAGTTAGAAGATCAGTATATTAAGACTCTGGATGATCGCCAAGCTCAGAATATGCAGCTTCCAGTTTATACAATTGTGCACAGAGATCTGCATGAGTAGTACTGAAAGAAAAAACTGTCCTTCAAACATCCCATTTTTGTATGGGAAAAAACCCAAGATCCAAAACCACCCAATTTGAGCTCTACATACATACATACATACATACAACCAAGAACTTGCTTGCTAGATAGATTCTTCAGCTTCTTGTACATTTGGTGGAAGTAGAGATTTCCATTTTACATACAGCATCAAATCATGGAATAGAGAGCTTCAATAGGGAAAGCGGGGGGGAGTGAAGAAAATGAAGGTATGATGATCAGAAGAAGCTCTCAGACTCTTCAAACTCTTCTTCTTCTTCCCTCCCCAGAACCCAACACAGGATTCACAGAAATTTGCAGCAACCAAGTTTTCTGGTTGCTGCAGCAAAAGGACACTTATATGATCAACTTTTTGCTATTATTGTTTAAAGATATGGAAACTCAGATCAGAAGCTTGTTTTTTTTTTTTTTGATGTGAGAAATGATCACAAAATCAAAGCTGATCATCCTTTGCACTACAGAGGTTTTTATTCAAGCTTTTTGAGGCTCAGAGTGGGTGTCCATTGGTGTTCAATGAAGGAAAATCTTTGTAGTCAAATTTCTGGATTTGTTTAGAGATTAGATCCTTTCTGAACTGATTAGATTATAATCTACCTCCTTGATCAAATGTAATGTGTATAATTTAGTGTAGGAGAAGGGTCTATATTTAAACCCTAGACCTTAAACCCTACATTTAAACCCTATACCTTAAACCCCGACATTTAAACCCTAGACTTAAACCTTACATTTAAACCCTAGACCTTAAACCCTACATTTAAACCCTATACCTTAAACCCCAACACTTAAACCCTACATTTAAACCCTAGACCTTAAACCCTACATTTAAACCCTAGACCTTAAACCCTACATTTAAACCCTATACCTTAAACCCGACATTTAAACCCTAGACCTCAAACCCTACATTTAAACCCTAGACCTTAAACCCTACATTTAGACCCTCCCTGGATTTAAGGCCACAGTCATGAGGCCTAAAGGCTGAGTGAAGTGTGGTGATGGCGGTCAAGGGGTCGACAAGTCGAGTGGAGTGTTGCTGGCTAAAATCCAAGAAGGGTGTGAATGGTTCTATAAAATCAAACGTATTTTTGTTATTTTTGTTTCCCCTAATGTAGGTTTATTATCTAATATTTTGTTTGAAAGTTAATAGAGATGTCCAGAAAATGAAGGAAAAGGTAAATCAATGCCTTGAGTTTGGTCATTAAGGAGGTGAGATTACAAAAAAATAATAATGAAACAAAAAAACCCCCTTGCTTTAAATGCGATGCAAGGAATGAAAATAAGGTGAAACTAAAAATATCCTGAAATTTTTCAAATGTTCATTTGATTTTTTATTTTATTTTTTTCCTTAAGTGTCTTTTGTGCTACTATGTTTATTGTTGCTATAATTATTTCAAATCCCATGCATTAGATATTATGGTATTAACTTTCACTCGTGATCCGATAAAAAAAAATTCACCTTTGTGAATAGCAAAATTTGAGGTTGAAATAGGGAGGTAAGGATGGTGAAAGAAAGAACCAAAGGCAAGGTCACTTTAGGAATTTCTCTAATAATGGTGCTAGAATTGTGTTGAGTAGCGGATGTGTGTTTCAACAATTGACTTAATAGATCCAAATATCATATTATGTGCCCATTGTTAGGTAGTTTCAAGTCCTATTTGGTAGTTTGTTTGTTTTGTATGTTTTGTTTTGTTTATCACATTGAGATCTCCCAAACCACGGCACCTCTTGCCTTTCTCTTGGTGCCAATGGAAAGCCCTTGATGAGAACAAGTGCATCAAGTTGGTTTCATAATGTTTCAACCTTTGGTGGAGAAGTTATTTCATAAATGTTTTTGCTATAAATCCAATTAAATCAAAACGGAGATGTATAGGCAATTTTGAGCATGTTGTTAGTTGTGTTTGAAAGCCTTTGATGAATAGGATTTAATGAGGGTGATTTCTACTTAAATATTAGACCTGAGGCATAAGAGATATTGAATTTTGAGTAATTTTTGTCATTGAAAACTTAATTAAATAAACAAATGGTTTTGAAAAGAAAAAATTATCTGGGCAAATAATTCACACTTGTGCCAACAACACAAGGTATAGAGATGCACATGGAATATTGACATTTGTTCATTTATATTAATGAAGGAGGTAATATGAACTTTCTTTGTTTTGTTCGTCATGTTGAAGTCTCCCAAAACCAAAACACATCTTGTTGTGCTATGGGTACCATGGGGAAATCCTTAACAAATAGAGGCACATTGATTTGGTTTCGTAAGGTTTTGACATATGGTGAAAAATTTATTGAAATTTGAATAAATTATTCATTCAAATTCATTTAAATCTAAATTTAAAATTATAGGGGAATTCGGGCACACTTTTGATTGTTATTAGAAAGCTCACTCTGAGTAAGATTTAATGAAGATGATTTAGAAAATTTTAAACCTAAGGTGAGAGAAATATTGAAATTTGAGTAATTTTGTCATTGAAAATTCAATTAAATGAAAAAATGATTTTGAAAAATAATAATAATTGGGTAGTCAATTCGCACTTGAGCCAATGGCACATGCTACACTAGTTCAAATGACAAAACCTTTAAAATGTGTGGCATTGGTTCAAGTCAATATGGTCATTTTTTCTAGAGAGTCTCTACCGAAGGAACTTCAAATTTATCACAAATTCGAAATTTGCCTGCCTTAATAAAAGAAAAAAAGTCAAGTCCTTTAGTGGGTATATTTTTAATCAAATGACCATGCACAATTTGACTAGGTGAATTTTAGAGGCATAAAGGCCTACCCTTTTTTTTAATGTATTTGTAAATGCCTTTATAGAATATAAAAAATCGACATGTAATTGGAAAAAATGGAATGCTCCTAGAGGTGGGCAATTTTATTTTTTCAAAATTCATGTGGTTGGTTTTTGTCTCTTATATTTAATGAGTATTAGTTGGTGTTAAGGCCACTTGGTGAAATCCCGAGTTTTTTTTGTTTTAAATGATATTGGAATAGGAAATGAACATTTCAATTCAGCAACATTGAATGACAAATATATTTTTTTAATTTATGAAACATACTTCAGATTTCTATCATTTAAAAATTTCAAACTTCAAAAAAAGTATACAACTTCAGAATATATATATATATATATATATGAACATACAAAATAAAATCAAAGATGTTTAAAAAAGTCTATTTTGTTTTAGAGCAAAATCGAAAAATAATTACAAAAAGAATACAAGGTACATTTATTCTTGTTCATTTTCCCATGGGAACTTCCTTTGAAAAAATGGGGAAAATGATTGATAACCCAAAAAATCAAAAGAATTCCCACAAAATGTCCTAAACTAGAAGATAATTGAAACACATAATCATATCTCCCTAATTGGACTATTTTTTTAATTCTAAAAATAACCTTTTAAGTATTTTGGTAATGCATTTCGATAAACCAGTTTTGATAAGATAATTTTGATAACACTTTTTGATAAAGACTTTGATACTTAGATTTCAATAACACAAAAATAAGGTCATTAAATGTCTCTATTAAATGCCCTTGCCATTTAACAACTAGTGTGGCCTGTGCCATTGGCCCAAGTGTTACCACATCCTCAACTAATTTTTCCCTTCAAAACCTGATTTTTTTGGAATTTATTTGAATTTTCACGGCAGAAATCATTTTAAAATCAAAATTTCCCACATTCTGAATCCAGATCTTACCAAATAAATTTCAATAAATCCTGCTCATCAAGATCTTTCCAACGACACGAAGGGCACATTCCAATTCCTCCAAAATTTTCAGCTATAATAATAAATTTATTTATAAAGTCACTCTGTCTTTGGGCCTGCTTTCACCCTTTGTCCCCTCTTTCAGGGATATCCTCAAAGTAAGGAAATTTTTATTAAATCTCAGTAGGAAATGCTGAAACTCAGCATTTAATGCACAAGGTTCGAGAGTAACTACAGTAGTTGTACAGGTACGAGCAGTGAAAATATACATGTATGTAGCAGCGCTGATGAGCTCAGGAAAAAGGAAAGACAGGATGAAACTCAGTTTACCATCAAAATTGGTGGAAAATTTTAGTTTGCCATCCCAGTTATTTCGCTGTCTAGAATTTTCATTTCCAGTTACACATTTGATACCCTATTATGCCGAAACTGGACGTTCTAGGCCCTTAGTTCTTGCCCCCCTAATTGCGAGAGTTTACAGAAGAACTCGAATGTATCACATTTTAGGGTTTTGTTTGACCCATTTGGCGCCAAAAAAGAATTTGGTTTGAATTTCTTCATCCTTTTCTCCACAAACCCCGAATAACAAATTAGGGTTGAAAGCTTTGTGTTTAGAGAAGGAAGAGCTCTGGTAAGCAATTTTGGGTTCGGTGCTTTGTGGTAAAACAAGGAGGAGCTATGGCGAGCAGTAGCAAGAGTGGTGGGGTGTTGCCTTGGCTGGAGGGGTTGCAGCTTTCATGCCAATCGCGTGCGTTGTTGCCCCTTACCGACGTGCTCCAATCTCTCTCTATCCTGGCGTCTTCTTCCTCTTGCATTCTCGCGTAAGCTCCTTTACCCTTTCCCCCCCTCTTTTCCTTCTTTCCTTTCGACCTCTCACCCTAATGAACGCGTGAATTCTCTGTAAGAACTGCTTGGTGATGTTTGGAGAGTAGTAGTATGGCCAAGAAAGTCTTCAATGCTCTTGGACTCCAGGTTCAGGGAATTCAGTTGGTGCATTATGTAAGAATTGGATTTCACTTCTGTGAATTGCAGAGCTGTGAAGAAGGCGCCATCGTTGCACTGTTTTGTTGCCCTGCAGGACATAACATGTGCCTCACCTGGTAAGATTATTGTTGCTACTGTTGACGAAGAAGCAATTTATATTATTTGTGTGGACTGGGGTTAGGGTTTAGGGTTTAAGGGTCTAGGTCTCCTTACCGAGCTTTGAGCTGAAAGGTTAGCACAATCAATCTGTGGAAAAGTGGCATTTGCTTTAGGGTTCAAGGGTCTAGGTCTCCTTCCTGAGCTTTGAGCCTCACATGATTTGTGTGTTTGAGCTGAAAGGTTAGTACAATTTTCTTCTGTCTCAACTCTGTGGAGAAGTGGCATGTGAACAGGTGAAGGAGTTGCTCGGCTTCAGGAACTGGAAGAAGTTCAACTGCGAGTAGTGGAAGCTCTTTGTACAGAGGAAGATGGACAGCAAGCTGCCATAGTTAGCTGCCGGAGAGCCCTTCGGACAATACTCTACCATTACAACACCACAAGGGTGGAGTGCTCTGATGCAAAAAAGAAACACTATTTCTGATTGCTACTCCATAGATAAGAAATGCTGTTTGTGGTCCAATTCAATGACAACCTTATGTAGAGAAATCCACCCTCAACTACGTACTTTTGTGTTCTTTCTCCCATAATGCAATTTTTGTATTTGTGCAAACTAACACATGATGACATTTGGAACTGTAGATTTCAGTGAAGGCAACTGTGATGCTTCTCTCTCAGTCAGCAAAGCTTGAGCATTGGGACATTGCCAAGCTTATTGTAGCTTGTCTCTCTCAGGTGATTTGTTCTGCTCTTTGCACATTGCTAGTTTTACAGATAGAAAAGTCTGGGGGGTTGGCAAAATGTGTATCTTCTACACTCCTAAGTGATGATCACAAGCCCCCCCAAGTCCCTTTGTTTCCTATTGCTGTAAGGTTTCTTCTGTGATCATGGTTGCAATACTGCTTTACTAGTCTGTGAGGTTGCAGCACTGTCAAGATGGTTCCCTGTCATCCAAGGACACATCATCATGTGCTGCAAGTATTGAGCAGACCAGAGCTATGTTCACCAAGTATTTGTCTGTATGCTCCTGCAGCATTTAAATGAAGTTGCCTTAGGAGAATTGCAGCAAAAGGTGTTGGCCACGCTGAGGGACTCACTTGTTCTTCCGAGAATCTGGTAAGCATGCTAGGTTGGGGCTATTGGCATCTTTGCTACCTTTGTTGTTGCTGTAAGGAGGGGCAGGAAGACAAGGTACCATTGCTGGGAGTAGCTATAAGTCTGTTCTTGCTAATGCTTTTTCTGTTTTCAGTAGCCTGCAGGTGCTTTTGGAGCCATTGCACAAACTGGTGTTTCTCCAGCTGAGTGCATGGATGCTGGAAGGAAGCCCACCAACAGACACTGCTTTGCCACCCCCAATCAAGTGGTACTTGCGGTTTTTACATAAATGTTTTGTTAAAAGCAGGGGAGAGGGGAGCCCTAACCCATGTGGTCAAATCACATCAAAGGATCTACGGTTTTTGTTTTGGCCTTTCTTGTCCACTTCTGGTGATCACGAGAGTTCCACATCAATGAAGATTTGTGACGGCCATGGAAGTGGAACCCCCTTACACTCCAACAATGCACATGTGCAAAAAGATGAAGAATTGCAGCAAGAAAATTTGACAGGAGAAACATCCTGGTGTTTACAATATGGTGTTGAGTTTGCAAAATGGAGAGACAAACTGTGCACTCATCTTTGTACTGATCTCAAGGTGCCTTGGCACTCATTTTTCTTTCTTTGGTTTTTTAAAAAATCTAACAATACCAACAGAAAGATATTTGCCAATCTTTGTGCTCACACGTTAGTGATTGCATCCATGTCTTGTGAATACAGATACCAATGGAAATTGCAGAAGGAGACTCAAATGCTCATAAAAAGACATATAATTGGCTCCCAGTTTCAGACTATTTACTGAGCCCAACAGAATTTATCCACCTGCACAACTTGCTACTCCACCATAGCAGCCAGCCTGAAGAACTCGAGTTGGGTCTAAAGAGAGGCTTGGTGGTACGATGGCAGATCTAACTCACCTTTCTATGCATTTTGTTAAAAACAGTTTTGGGAATTTTCTATCTTTTTTTGAGGGGACAGATGATTTTTTCTGTTTTTCCTGGTCCCATGGGCCTCGTGGGTCTTGGTGTGGATGTTTCCAAGGCTTTGATATTTGCCTTCATCATGAGCCTCTCAGTTTGCAGTGCATGTAACACAGTTTTGGCATGCTGTCTCCAGTGACTTCCTTGTTGCAATGCACACCATGTTTATGCTCACACTCGCTTGATTTTTGGGTTCAAAGGTCACATGTGAACCAAGCAGTTATGCTTACAGAACTTTTCTACGTTTGATTGGTAAGATGTCTGCCATTTGTACCTCTTGTGCCTTTCCTGAGCTGTCTGTCAACTTGGAATTTTTTTGTTGCTTGTAGGATGGTCTGTCTTTGGGAACATCAACTGTGGGAATTGTGGTCACTTTGTTGGACATTTTGGCCCGGGAAACTCAAGCATGTGAGTGCTGTCATGCCCATGGAGGCAGTAACCACTCAGCTGTGGAATGCATTGGCGGATGTTGTGGATGCAACCAACCTAGACATCAGGTTTTGACCAGTAAATATCCTCACCTTTTCTGCTAGCACTGGCAAATGGCCTCAGATCCTTAGAACATCTTGGGTATTGATGACTTACTCTCATCAAAGAGGTCCCAGTCAAGGTCTTCCACTGTTCTAGTGCACCAACTGTCCTCATACACAATCAGTCCTTGAAATAATTAATCAAGTCAGATATGTAATTGCCCTTAGTGAAATAGCCATATGTCAATATTGCAGGAAATGCTGGGCTGCTCCTGTTGTGTCTAGTAAGGCGGTTCTCGAAGGAATGTGATGTTCTCTGGGTGTTCATAGTTCAAAACCTAATAGTGGCTGCACCAACTGCCCGAGAAAATTTTGCATTAGAGAAATATGATCCAAGCCGCAAGCTGTTAACAGACAGGTAAGCGTTCACTTCATATATCCCTCTTTCCACACTCCTGAATCTCATTCCGTCAAAATTGACATTCGTTGATTTCTGCATTTACTTTGGACTCATTGTCCCCTCCTCATGCATGATGATATTTGTGAACTCAAACCTGTAGGGTTTGTGTACTTTTGCATCTATGCTCTTTGATGGTTGTACATTGCACATGTTGGTTATCCAGGGTGCTCCCTTGTGTAGGTCAGCTTGCTGATCTTCCCATGCCAGCAATGCACTCTGTTCTACTCAGCTGCATCAAGCATGAGATCGATGTAGTTTTACTAAGAGGCATGAGAGAACTTCTGCCTAATCAAGCTGAAGCTTTAGTAAGGAATTCTGCAGGCCCTTTTGGGTTGGTTTTTGAAAATTGGGGTTTGCAGTTTCACAAGCAACAGTGGCATTCCTGTAGGCCTCATTTTTACAGAGGAGACAGGATCTGTGTAGTTGGATTTCAAATACAAGGAAACCTCCTCTTGTTGTTTAGAAGTGTCTAGGCTGAGGATTTGAAGAATGTTGGTGTTTGTTGCAGAGCTGGGCGGAAAGGTCTGGAAGAAGACTAGAGCAAGTTATCTGGCCTACACTTGTAAAGCAGATTGATCAGCATCCCTTCCTGTTTGTGTATTATGCTTCTCTTGAGCATTTAGCACTCTTTGGCGCTGGAGGCTCTGCAGAATTGAGAGGGAGTTCCTGCAAGATCTCAGGGGTTTTTCCTTGCCTGCAAGAGTTATCACCAGTGGATTTCATACAGATCACAAAGAAGGAGCCACAGTACACACTCCCTTTGCTACAATTTCTGAAGGCGGGTAGGAGCATCAAAGTTGTGGAACAGTTACTGCATGGTAAGTAACTTGTCTTGTCCTGTCCCTGCTGACTTGTAGGAATTTCCTTGTAGGGTTTCTTGCTCTAGTTCAATCAAATGCTGTGTTCTTCCTGTGATGAAGTAAAGTGCTTTACATGAGTTTTCAGGCTAAAAACAGTCCCTGTCTTTGATTGCCTGGCCTGCTGGTTTTGTATTAGTCAGTTTGTAGTTGACTTGTGGAATATGGACTTGGTGCAAATCTCCAGAGAAAAGGGGGCAACCTGCAAACCCATTTGTGCTGGATAAGCATGCTTTACAGCAGGAGGATCATGTGGCAGCGATACACCACCAACTAGCTCGTGAGCTTTTCTGTACCCATTAATCAGCTTTTGTCCTAATTGAAATGCAGATGAACTATGCTTTCTCTTTGTTCTATGTCCTAAATGGTTTTAGATGACTGATTACAATTCATTGTGATGTATGTTGTTCAGTCCAACAAAACTCTGGACAGGGGGACCTTCAACTGGATTTTTTCTGCTTAGAAGTTGTAGCATTCTCTGGCGGTTCCTTCCAATGCTTTTTTGGCATGGAGCCTGGTGGTGACAAAACAGCAATGGATAAGGACAACATTGGCATGGAAACAGAAACTTTTGAGGAAGACAGCAACTGGGAGAAACCCATTGAGAGTGACCGAACTCATGCTTTAGCCTCATTTGAGGTGTGCGGGTATCACCTTCTTTGATCATGTTCTCAAATTCTGTCAAATGCTTTGGTGCAATGTTAAGAAGCTTCTTGATAATGTGCCAATGATCACACAGGGTCGGCTTCTACTTGCATACCAACTTCAACATTGGACACAGGCATGTTATTGACACTCACACTGTGGCTGACAGTTACCCACTTGCACTCTTGTCACTTCTTGTCTACACATGTGCAGCAGACATAGCATATTTTCTGTGTCTACCATGTCTTGTGAGAAGTTCTTGTTTTCTTCCTGAGATTCTTCATGAGTAGATGGAAGTGCATGAAAGAACTCAGATGTTGTGTCAATGAATGCTGGCATTTGATCCTTTGAGCAGCAGGGTGTGGGAGTCAGGAATGTTAAATTCTCATCAAATTTCGAGAGCCTTGAAAAAGTATATTACCGTGTTCTTCGCCTTCACTGCAAGTAAGCATTTTCAAGAGACACACTACACCTTTGAGCATTGCTTTGTAAGGTACATAACCTATTTCTGGAGTTGGATAACAATCACTAGCTCTTGAGCTTTCTAGTCTGCACAGTGTATTCTTATTTCCTTCCATTCTGGACTTTGGCTATTGGTTTATTTCACAGATTTCCAGCAGTTGATGAACGGGTGAGTGCTGAATTGTCAGCACTAGAGCAAGTCTTAACTCTATGGCCAGAAGAGAAAGCTCAGTGCAAAATGTTTCAGTCAAAGATGGGCCAGGTTCAATTCTATGCAACCTCAACCCAGAAGGGGATTGGGTCATGGCAAGATTGTCAAAGAATGCATCCCAGTGCAGTAGTTCCACAATGAGGCTTTCTGTGTGCAGTGTGGACGGGGTTCAAGAAAAATAAGCCTAAATTGAAAGTTACTTCCATGTAAATGTGCAGGCAGAAGCCATACAACCAGCCAAGCGACCAAAGTTTGATTCCTTGCAACCAAGAATCCCTGCAAATCTCTCACGGACAGGAGAAGAGAAAGGGGAACCAGATTGGATTTTAGAGGCAATATGCCGTTCTTCTTGCAGCTGTATCCTCTTTCTTATCCATGCTCTAGTTTAGTGGGCATGGCCTGAAAACACTTTCACATGAAATCGATTCTTTACTGGTGTTAGCTTTTGTTATGATCCCATTTAGGGGTCCCTTGTTAGGAAGATGTCTTGTCCTTGATCCTGGATATTCCAGTGGAGAAGCATTTGCAGCCATACTTGCGAGGGCTTGGCAAAAGGGACTTGGGGACAGGAAGTCATTGCAACAGCAGCCAACAGAATGCACCATCAAGTATGGAATCACTCTATTTTGACATTGAATATCTGAAACTCTTGGTTTAAGATTGAGATGTTTATCCATTGCTCTTGGTGATGGTTGATTTTATGATTTGAACTTCTTCCATGCCAGGCCAGGTATCTTCACAGGGTGATACAGGTGCCAGGTCTGAATCATCACCACAGCAGACAGTTGTCAAGTATTTGGTTTCCAATCCATGCAAAATCCCAGCTATGGGTACATTTGCACAAAACCCAAGAGTGCTCAAAGTGGCATGGAAAGCAATTCAGAAGGTGCTGATGGTGACCAACATCCCAGCACAGACAGGTATGTCCCATCTTTTAGGCTCATGGTTGATTATCTGCAGTGGACTACATGTTATTGTGGATTGCAAGTGGGACTGAAAGGAAGTCATCAGTGAGTGCAGACATAGATGTTTTGGAGCTATGGATTCAGTTTCTGGAGAATTACAGGTGCTTTATTTTGATCCCATGAGTCACATTCTGTGGCATCTGCTTTTTGGGATTTGAACGCAGTCTTATTGTTGGTTTCTATTCATTTGCTAGCTCTTTGAGACATTAAATGGGCACTATAAATGTTTGTGTTTCACTGCAGTCATTTACTCTATAGCTTGTTCTGAAATTGGTCTTGGGAGGTTCTTGCTTTGGTACAGAACTGCAGACAATCCAAGAGAAAAAATTGCAAAGCTCATGGACAATGATCAAAGCATCCTTGCACCAATAATCCAGTATGGTAGTTCCTTGTCAACCTAGTCAAACTCACTTTGTGTTCTGATTAGTAACAAGTGCATGTCTGTGCTGACGATGGTTGTTCTGTCTTTGCAGTGTTCTTGACCCCTTGCCCGATTGCAAGTTGGTCCTCAGATCTTATGGAAAGAGTCTTCACGATGTCAAGAGGGATTGTTAGGCGTGCATTTGGAGAAGCCTGGGAAAAAATTCAACACTTGTCAGCTGGAGAACCTGTCTCCTACCCACTCATTGATGGTACATTGACAGCTTTTCTTAGGTTTTCAGGATGACATGTTCAATTTAAAGACAAATATGATTGAGCAGACACATCTCCTGTACTATTGCAATCTGATTGACTGTGGCACATGATAGTCACTTTCACAAAGTAGTAGCATGCATGTGAATATGAAGGTTCTTACATATCACCTTTTCTACTGTTTTTCTTTACAGCTGTGGTTTGTGCAGTGGTCAAGAATTCAGAGGCTGTGGCAACATTTTTGGAAGCAGAACTGTCATCTAATAACTGTGTTGGATGCATCACTGTTGACTCTGAAGAGTTGGCGAAGAAAAAATTTATGAGCAAAGTTGGCATTCTTGATGTAAGGCCCCTGAAGGATCTTGTCCATTTGTCTATATCTCATGTTTGTAAATGTCTGGAGCTGCTAATAGGAATGTTGATTTAAAGGTTAGTTGTATGCTGCAATGTGGAGCAGTTGCTCTCAATGGTATTTGCCAGCTGCAAAACAGACCTGCGCAACAATATTCTCATACACCTCAAGAAAAGTAACTTGTACAGAATACAGTAAGTTCCCTGCTTTTGGTGGCATTTTGACAGTGTGCAATTCACAATTTAACTGTGCACATTGAATTTTGGGTGCCCCTTTTTCTTTGCACATATCATAGGGCCCATTCATTATATTTCTTTCCATGTCATGTACCAACATCCTCAGCACATCCATTTCATGAAGTCAGTACATGCTAATGCTCCTGGCACCAGTAGGATATCTTTCGTGTTTGTTGTCGACCTTTGTCACCTTAATGTGCTATCCTCTCTGTAGTTTGGTTCAGGACTCCAAAGACGGCTCTTACACAATGGGTCTAGGAATTGTTACTGAGGACCTTGATGAAGGTCCGGCTAAGCAAGGACAACAGCTTGAGAAAGGCTCCTCCTACCTGCTGCCTCTGATAATGATGGCTGTCATTTTCTGGCACAGCAAGTAAGTTTCATTGCCCTCCTAGAGCATCCAATCCAAAAATTCTTTTGCTGTCTCGCTCACTTGATCAGAGATCTAGAACACTGATCATATCCCACTACTTGAACTGTATTGATTTTCCAGGTTTTTGGATCAGGTAGAGATTTCAGAAAGGAGGTCAGCATGTATGGGTAAGAACTACTAACTTGCCCTGTTTGTGTTTTGCTTCATACACAAGAAAAAATTGGGATCATCAGAGGAGTTGTTCTCACACACAAAATACAGCCTTATTCATAGGGTTTAGGGTTTATATGCCTGTGTGTGTGGAGAGGCAACAGAGGCTGTGGTACCATTGTTGGAGATACATCATGGAGCTTAAATATGTATGCAGGAGTCTGGAAGTTAAATCCAACTGAACAGAGGGCACTCATTTGTCATATATTAGCTACCTCTCAGCCACCAACGCTTGATAGTCTGCCATGTTATGATCAAAGTCCTGCAGCAGCAACGCCAGGGGGTTCTCTCAGTTCTAGCAAAGTTTCCTGTGAAGAAATGCTTTGCAAGGCAAGGCAACTTAACATCTCAACATGGAATTCTCTGCATGTCTGCTGCCTCAGTCATTTTATGTGCTGAATTGATTTAAGGTTTGATTGCTGAGACACAAGGATGTGGTGGCACACAAATCTCAGAGGGACAAGGCTCATGACAATCCAGTTTTCCTGGCTCAAATTATCTATAGACTTTCTAGGTACCCTGAATCAGAAAGAAGTTACAGATCTGATGGAGTGACTTGTGTATTACTGGAACAGCTTGAAGCAATTTTTCCTGCAGAGGACAAGCTCAGAAGGCATCATGAAGTGGTGGATTGGGTTCTCCTTTGCTGCAGACTTTGCATCAGGCATGCATCATTTTGCCTTCACTAGATGACTTTGTCTAATCATTTCTTTTTTTTTAATGCATTGTGGTGCTTTTTCACCATTCTTGGAAAAAACACTCATGCTCAACAGTTGGCTGCATCATTGGCAGGATGAACATAGCAAATATCGGGGCAATTTGCCGTCTTCATCCACAAACAGTGCGGGACATATTGGTGCGTCGCATTGATGAGGACTCAGATCAGGCTAGGATGCTGGGTGAAAAAGGTTCAAGCTGGTTAACTTGCCTGCAAGAGCTAAGCTCAGAGCTCTCAAATGGACTTTTGGCATGGCTTCCTGTGGAGGTGTGTTGAGTTATTCAGAAAAGCTTGCAGAATCATACTTACCATTCTGATGGGGTTGAGGTTTTAAATGTTGGAGGAAACTTTATTCATTGTCAAGTCTGGAGTGCCCTGGAGATGCTGTCCAAAACTCCCAACTTAGTCAGTGGAGTTGAGTCCATTCATGGTGCATTTTGTTATTCCAGGTTCATCTCAATTTCACAAACACGAACATGGCTATTCCAGGCACATTCTGGGATGAGACAAACTCAAGCAAGCTGGTGGAAGAGTTAGTGACCTGTTTGGCAAGCAGTGACTTAGGAGTACGGCGCAGCACCTATGCCTTTGTGGTTGCGCACTGCCATCGACGGGATTTCATTGGCCTCTTAGCTCATGTAACAAAGTTGACTCTCTTGGACATCAGGCTATCCCTATGTACGATTTCACAGTACAGATCTATGGATACACTAAGTGCATAATTGCCTACATATGACATTTAGGGACATAACATGCTGTAACAATTATTTATTCCAATTGTTTTGCTTTTCAGGGACTATGTGAAAAGATTAAAGCAAGTGTATTGAGTGAGGAGCAGGAAGCTTTGCTTGGAATCCTAATCCCATGTCTCCTGCGCCAACCAGTGCATCAATGTTCCAAAGGCCGTCACCCTCTTGTGTCAATCATCTTACAGGCTACAGAGAAAGCTCTCAGCATCCAATCACATATGAAGGTACCTGCATAGTGCTGCTTATGTCACTCCATGGTTTTCTGCACATCACCTTAGCTTCTGTTCTGAGATCTCTTTCCTTAAATAGACCTTCCATCATCTCCTAGAGATTATTCAATGTTTTCTTGTTGCATTTTTGTTCTCAGTTTCTTGTGTTGACAGCCTCCATTTGCATGGCTGGTGTGTGTGACAGGAGAGCCTGAAAACTGAGGAGCATGTGAAGGCATTGCTAAGGGTAATCCTTGTGGCCTGCCAAGCTTCCCCTGCATCTTTTGCACAAGGTCTGGTTCACATCTACTTCCTGTCGGCAATCAGTTCATGTGTTTGAGTTTCAAAGCTGATATTTGAGAATCTGTGGTCAGCTAATGCTGAGGGCCATGAGTTGCCTGCACAGAACAAGATGGCCATGCAATGATATGAACAAGGGGATAGTGCTGTGATAAAATGACACCTCATATATCTGAAGCAAGAGAGGATACTTTGCAGCTGTCATAGCAGATTGGATTTCATGCATGACATGATGACCTCTGTTTCTGTATTTTCCCCCCCAGAAATGATGCCAAGGTTGCTCTTTGGTCTTGTCCTAACTGAAGAACTCAATGAGGAGGTACTAGTGGGAGCAATGCGCTGTCTAGTGGTGCTCAGTGCCCACCTGCCAAAAACATCTGACATTGTGGCACAGATCCAAAAACTCTTGCTTCATCTGTTCCAAAAACCTTCAGGTCAGTGTTATCATTTACTTTGGAATGGGTTCCATTTCTATATCCCTTCTCAATTTGATGCCTCTATGTGAGCTTTTGTTACACCTCACTCCTGCATCTTTTCTCTACAATGAATTTCAGGAGACTATATATGGTATTTGGCAATGACCTGTGGGGAGAGCATTGCAATGCATCTGTGCCCCATCCCCTCAGTCCCAGGATTTGACCCAATTTCACCAGGAGACATGGCATCCACCAGAACAGAAGGTTTTCCCACTGGTGACATAATACTGAAATGCAACAACAATCAAGACAATCTTGTGAGTTCACGGTTGTTGAAACGGGTCATTCCACTGAAAGGTTTGTTGTTTCGTTTTCATGCATTTTTAGCCAGCAGACCTGCATAAGCAGTGATTTAGAGAGTACTTTCTGGATCACCTTTTTTCTAAAACAATTGTCTGAAAACAGTGTTTTAAGTTTTAACCTGTGTTGTGCAGTTCTTTGATTTTCTTAACAACCTTTGATTTTGGGTTTTTTTTATTGTGGAAATTAAGGAACCTGGTTTTTCTTAATTTTCAGAATCACAGAACCTCTGGTTCTGGTTTTTTGAATATTTTCAGTTCCAAAAGGACCTGTGGGTCCAGGGTTTTTGAAACTTTTCAAAGAATTGACAGTTAAGGGTTTAGGGTTCTTTGACCAAATATGTTGGGCACAATTAACTTCAATGGCCTTGGCGGAAGAATCATGGCTTGGACCATTCATTCAAGTATGATCAAGTGATGAATTGTATTTCATCGTAGTAGTGATTGTATCATAATGAAACATTGATTGAAATCTAGAAACCTTGGAAGAATGAAGCACACAAGGTTTAGTTTAATGGCCAAAGATAACATTATGCCAAAAACATGGATCTATGACTAGTCTTATTTGATTACGTGATTACAAGATTATGTTGCAATAATGTAGTTGAATAAGACTTGTTTATGGCAATTTGTAAGCATGCAGTTGAATAGGACGGGTTATACATTTTTGGTGTAATGAAAAATTATTCAATGAACAACATTGTGATTTTGGACCATAATGGTTTGTTCATCTACTTTGACACTAATTGTTTAAAATGTCCTGCCATGATGTGAACATTCTTTTGGCATTATAACATTTATAGATATTAGTGTTAAGAATTTGCATACCACAATAATTTCTTAGAATATTTGTTGCAATTTAAGATATTCAAGGTGCATGCAAGAGGAAATGATCATTATGTAAAAGACAAGGATATGTGAGTTGATGCATGATCATGCTTAGTTAGAACCCACAACAAAATGAATGTCAAGTATAGAGTGTAGGTAGAGTGAAATAGTTAATGACTTACAAAACAAATGGAGTGTTTCATGAATAAATTCAATTTACCCAAATCGAGATAGACACATATTTTGAGTCTCAAAACTTTACTCACTAACATCTTACACAAGGGGTCCATTTGGACCTCACATATGGGGTGATTAGTGATCACAATTCAAATCCATCATCTAGTTACACACGGTTGGCATGTGATCTTCTAATTATGTTCAAAATTGCCATAAACTTTGTTCAAATCCTAACTCTTTAGTTATTTTCACATTGTTAATTTATCCTATATTTAGAATTCCTCTCATGATTAATCTCCATCTTTATAGCCAAGGAAACATCATGGATATTGAAGGTGGATGAAAATTGAGATGCCATTGTTGCCATGTTCCAAAATTGCATTTGTAATATCTTGACCTTGGGTATTTGCCTTTGACTTGAAGCTATGGTGGGTTTAAGGTTCAAAGATGCATTAGGAACAATTGTAGTTGTAACTTTTTGCGCTTTTGAGGAATTAAAACTAAGAGAGGATGCTTGAGATGTATGCATGCACCATTAATCAAACTTTATGGTCTTTTCAAAACATTCTTCATTGGATGCCCATTTGTTGCTTTCATAAGTTCAACATTTTATCACATTGTAATGTTGTTTTCTCAAATCCTTCCTAGATCCCTCTTATTTTGAATTGCTCATCTTTGATTCCTCCAAAGTTCCATATGCAAACATTCCTTGAATGTTTCTTTTGCAAATTGCATTTTTTGGGGTAAGTTGTTTAGCATAGACCTTTGTAATGGTGGTGATCTTTTTATTTTATAATTTTGTGACCTATGTGGGCCATGACAAATTCAAAAATGGCAGTTTTCCTGTTCTTTGATGGTTTTGTGACTTTTGTAAGCAATGATGGACCTTTTACTAATTTTTATCATTTCTTTTATGGTTTCATGACTTTTGTGAAATAAGATAGAATTTTTTAATGTGATGTTTAACTTTTGCAAAACATGACATACCTTTATAATGGCAATGATCCTAAATTATTTTATGGTTTTGTCACCTCTATAAAGGTGGATAAACCTTTGTGATGTGTGTGAATATGTTTTAAAAACACGAATGTGTCTTTATCTTCCCTTGTGGGTGCTCCTAGGTATGGCAACTTGGTGTTCACATGTCCCAATGTTGCTGAAATATGAGTGTTGTCATTACATGCTTATGATGATCACACATGCACAAAGTTAAAGTCCACTAGAAAAGTGAAGTTCAATTAACAAATTGTGGAATTTTTACATTTCAACATGATAATAGTATTAGGTGCAACTAACACTTTAGTACAATATAAATGGCATAGCTTATTCTTGATACTATGTGGAGGCAAAACCATAAGAGATGAATATCAACACAATTTTTGGGTTTGTGATGGTTTACCAAGGCCATAAAACCACCATCGAAAAATATCACCACCATTTTTGGGTCTATCATGGCTTACAAGGTCATAAAACCATTTGAAAATATCATGACCAATTTTGGGTCTACCATGGCTTACAAGGTCATAAAACCATTTGAGAATATCACCGCCAATTTTGGGTTTGTCATGTTACATTTGACAATTTCAAGTGCATGTCATTCAAGACTTTCACCCGCAACTTTATACCAAACTCTATATATTTACTTAACATCTAAATGCCAAAACATTGGAAAGTTTTTATGTGGGCATGACAAAATATGACCTATGACAATGATATCATTAAAAATTGGCATAAAGGTTTCATAAATCTAAAATCTTAGCATTGTTTTTGTAGGTTGAGGTTTAGAGAACAAGGTGATAAAACCTTTGGCCTTTGTTGAAGCTCAAGTTCAAAGCATTGGAGGGATCTTGTTAATCAAACACTAGTTACAACTTGTACAAATTTACACAATTTGTTGTAGAAAATGGAAAAACCATGCAATGACAGGAAGAAGGTTTCTTAAAAGATCATGTCATGTGTGTAATAAGCTTTAAAAACCTCCTCCCAAGTAGTAAACCAATTCACATCATCACTCTTTCATTTTTTATAAACAATTCAAATGTGAAAAAAACTCTAAACCTCACTTCTTGAATTTGAAATTTTGGATTGAACTTCTTTACATGAAATTCAAACTTGACATTGCCCATTTTCCCTTAGCATTGCACAAGGCAAAACTCCAACCTCTATTAATGCTCCTTTTCTGCATTAAGAATCCTTTTCTAATTTCTAATTTGCTCTTATGAACATCCCATAGCTCAATGCACCTCTCTTATCTTCTTTTACTTCAAATGCAATGCCCTACCCACAATCCTTTTTTGATCTCTTTGCTCTTGTGAACATCCCATAGCTCAATGCACCTCTCTTATTTTTTCTTACAACAAATGCATGCCCTATCAAGGTTTATTTTTTCACAACACAAATTTGAGTTCAACATGAAAACATGGCACTTGGGCTCTTGCAAAGTTCATATGAAATGGAGTTTTTGTAATAAACATGCTAACTTAGGACCAAACTAATTTAAGCTTGACTTTTAATGTAAAATGAGTTTTGGGTCCTTGTTGGATTATGGTGTATTTTTTCATCTTGATTTGCTCATTTTAACTTTGTTTCAATCACACATGGGGTTTTAATGCCCAACACTCTAAACTTTACAAATAATTATAATATAAAAGAATTATATTATAATTATCTATAAAACTTTGCAAATTAGCTTCAATAACCAAAGGACTATTAGGGCTCAAGGCCAAAGATTGAAGCTTTACTTTTGACGAGGTCAAGAGTTTCAATTTCCATTCATTCAAAATTTCATGTACCTTAGTCCCCTCATGATCTCCTATTGTTCAAGAACAAATTTGTTAAAACCTTTTAGTAATAAAATATTGAAAAGATAAATCATTCAAAAAATCATTCAAAACAATTCAATTGAAATTAAAACATTAAAACGATGATTAGATTAGTTCAATTTAAATGGAAAAAGTAATGATTAAAAAAAGATTTGGAAATTGGAACAAGCACAAACATTATTTTCAAATTAACAAATAGGTTCAATTGTTTTTCATTATTTTCATATTAAAATAAAATCTTGAGAAATTGCAAATATTCAAATGATTAGTGCGGGAAACGAAAAAAGTTCATTTTTTGAAAGATGACATACATACCACGATGGAAAATATGTTCTAAATTTAAAACATTGGTATCATTAAAATTACATCCATTTAGTGAATTCAAGAAATTGAGAATTTACAAAATGTGATCCCATTCTAAAACTTAATTTAGGAGGATGAAAACATACTTCAATTATTCAATGGACTCAAGACATTGAAAATGTACCAAGTGGGACTCAATTAAACCCTAGTTCAAACTAGGTGAGATTCATTTAAAGTGAGGAGCAATACAAAATAAATTTTTAGTGCTATAGTTGGTAAATTTTCTGATGAAATTTGAAAGGTCGAATCACAATTACAAACCCTCACATATGAAATGCTCTAGATTTTGAATTTGGCAAAACCCTAAACCTTGTTGTTGGTCAAGTAATGACTTGGGTAAATTTAATTTCTTTGTAATTTATAGGGTGCTTTTAAGATATAATCACTATTGTAAAACCTTTACATCATGTTAGGTGCACTATATTTTAATTTTATATATTTTAATTTCAGAAATATTTCTACCATCTCCAAAATACAATTTAGCTCTGAGAAATAAAAGTATTTCATTCTATTTAAATTAATAGATCAAATGAAAAGACGAAAAAAAAAGAGCAAACTGAAAGTAGCCTCCTGAGGGTCAGAAAGATGGAGGTAGCTGGAAAGTAAAAGAAGGGGGGAATCTTTTTACCTGACCTATTGTTGGCAAGGGCAGTTTAGCGTTCTCCTCACTGGGGAACGTTTCCTCTCTTTAGTTCCAGTCTACATCTTTAGGGTTAGGGTTTAGATGTAGAGTTAGGGTTTGGACCTCAGACGGTTGTCGTTTGTTTGTTTGCGCAGTCGCTTTGATCGACTCCCTTTCTCGGTGTTGCAAGTGCTCGCCCACGTCCCATCTCCGCTGCTCTCACCGTCACAGGTTGTTCCAACCTCTGGATGTGCTTCGCTAGTCTGTTTTCTCTGCGGAATTCATGCTGTGGTAAAATAATAATAATTTGTTTCCTATTTTAGCGTTTAAGAGCTTGTGTTTGCCAAGGAGGGAAGCGTTGAGACTGACCAGTGATCAATGTGTTCTGGTTTTTAGAGATGGCAGCGTCCACAGATTTGGTTTGGTTGCTGGTGAAGAATAACAATAAGTTCCTCGTGAAAAGGAATGGCAACAGCAATGCCTCAGTGACTTTCAGCTCTGAGGCCAACAATCTGTACAATCTCAACAGCTTTAAGTACTCAGGTACATAGCTCTCCATTTCAGTCACGACTTTGAGCATTTAGTAGCAATGGTGACATGATTGTGCAGTTTCACCTGTCCCACACGATGGAAACTTAGTAAATCCATTAAGGTGCTTCACTCACCAGAAACGGTTGTTGCCTGAGATTGGATGATGATGATTATGGTGTTGGTGGGGATGGATGTTCAGGGCTGGCAAACAAAAAGACAGTAGCAGTGGAAGCAGGGGAGGGCCTATCAGTGGTGTTGGCCACAACCAAGACCAAGAAGGCCAACAAGCCTTCAAGTCTTGTGCACCGATCACATTTGAAGAAGGATTTCCGCAAGATGGCGAAGACTGTTGTTAATCAGGTGCAAATTCTACACCCTGCTTTTCTTTCAGTAAGCATTTTGTACTTCTCAGGACACCTGATTGAAGCTTTTAGGAAAATTTCTCATGGGAGGGATTTAGCTGCTACAGTAGTAATCCTGGAAGAGACATGAGTAAAGTCCATCTGAACTGTACTTAGCTCTCAGGGTTTGATGTAAAGATTCTCAGCCAATGAAATGCAGGAGTTCTCCATCAACAGCTTGTTAAGATCAAAGAGATAAACACCCAATGAGCTTTCTAGGCTGTACGAGTTTGGTACTGGTGACTTGGAGCTGCTGTATGGTGTACACTTGGGTGTAGGGTTTGGCAAGAGGAGGATGCACCAAAATGAGGGGGTTTTTAAAAGTTCATCAAAGGTTGTTTGGTTCCTAGTCTGATACTAGTTCTTCTCATTCACCTTTCACTAAGCAATTAGTAAAGCTGCCTCCCATCCAGAGAATATTTGATGGAAAGGAATGGTATGTTGGTATGCAGGTTGTCACAAATGGTTATAGGCCAGATCTCAAGGGGGCAGCACTTGCCAGGCTCAGTGCAGTGCACAAAAGCCTGCGAGTGGCTAAAAGGGGCTCTACAAAGAAGGTCTCCAAGTCTAGGGAGACTAGTAGCAAGTGAGACAATTGATGGGAGGGATTTTAGGCTTTATTGGCAGCAACAGCAGGAGGTGGTGGAATATATGACCTGCATTTAGGTGTTTGTTTATCTTGACATTTTTTGTCCTCTCTGAAAGTGTATTTGGAAACAGGAAATGTGGGTCTTTCCCTGACTTTGCTGTTCAGAGGCCTTTTTCTTTTTCATCTTCATTCTTATTTGTTCCTTCTGCTGCTGCTGAAAGCTGATTAAGTTTCTTCACTTGGGAGGACATAATTTCACTTATAACTTTGGACTTAATGTTTGAAGAGGGTACATAAGTTTGCTGGCACAGACACATGAGAGTCTTCATAACAGAACCACAAACCTGGATACTGAAATGGGACCTGATCAGCTTGATTCTGACTTCTAAAAACCCTTAACAATCAAAGAAGCTCATAAAGAAAGCTTCTTGAACCAAAAAGCAACAACCAGAAAATTTTCTGTGTATTGAATCTGCATTGAATTTGAGCTGTGGATTTTTTGCACCGTTGTATGGCACTTAGCCACAGATTTTGCTTGCAAAAATTGTGCAGATTCAGGTAAAGGCTTCTTTCTGTGCAAAGCATTGCATGTCTATGCTTTGATTCTTGTCTTCATTGCATGGATTCTTGGCCCTTCTTCACTTTGTATTCTTGCTCTTCTTCTTTGCATGCAGAGAAAATATTGCACTGCTAGTATGCTTGGATTCTTGCTCTTCTTTGTTGCACACAGAGCAGTGTCATTTGTGGTTGAATTGCACTGCTGTGCTCGGATTCTTGCTCTTTTTCTTTGCCTGCAGAGAAAGAATTGCACTGCTATGCTTGGATTCTTGTTCTACTTCAAAATGCTCACAAAGCCATGTCATTCGTTGGAAAGAAAGCATTGCCATTCTTTGCATATATGACAAGTTCAGTTCTGAGAGCAAGGATCTAAACTATCACATATGCTTTTTTTATGGTTTTTGTCCATAGCATCATCCTCTGCTTGATCAACATATAACTCACAATCTGTTGTTTGATCACCAGCAGTCTTGAAGTCTCTCATGTGACAAAGTTGTGAAGCCAAGTTGAAATGCAAAGGATCCTGGTTTATACTGTGAGAGATGTATCCAGCTTTTTTGTCTTTTTCTTGCCGGGGAACTCTTCAATGTAATCTCAGCTGCAGGAGAACAACAAAAACTAATCATTGCTTCTCTGAAATTTGAATCCATCAAGAAAATGGGATTAAGATATCAACAAAGAAGGGCAACTGTCAACAGCAAAGCACTCATGCTGAATAGATAATGGAATTGGTTAAACAAAACATGTTTCAAGATATCATGTCCTTCTGCAAAAGGCTATTTTTTGCTACTGTCATATTTGGTGGTGATGCAGGAGATGATGATGATTGTCACAGTGAACAGAAATGTTATTGCCTAGGAAGTCTCGAGGAGATTATCAAGATAGAGGTTGAGGAAGTAGCGACCCGTGGATTGCACATCTAGCCTCTTCTGCCGAGGCTCATACTTGCCTCTGCGTAACTGGTATTGGTATGTCACTCCTGACACTACATAGAGCTCTCCTTTCACCTCCACTGTCTCCCCACATTGTGTGTTCTATACACACCCACACTCAGAAACTGGAATTAGAAATCTGAAATCAAAAGTGTGAGCAAAACTGTGGAAGGGTGAAACCTTGTGAAAAAAACACCCACATATGTATTGTTATTGAAGTGTCAACTGCCAAATCAGAGAGAAAAATCTTTGCTCAAATTGGATCAGCCCATAAAAGCATTTCTCTGCAATCTCTGAAGTTGGCTTGATTTGAAGTCGGTTTCAATTCCCTAACAGTTTTGTTTTGTCTTTTCTTAATGACTGCAGGGTTGCACAATGTCTCTAAAACAATGTTACTGCCACTCTGCTGCCAACAAAATGTCCAAAGGTGCAGTAACATGTTCCAGAGATCTCTGGAACCCTGGATGCACTCTGAAACCATTGCAGTATGAAAATGACAAAAAAGATTTGGCAACTCACTGGAGGCAAGCTATGGATACCCAAATGACGAGGTGGTGGACTGACAACTGTCACATGGTACAGCAATGGTGATTCCCTCTCTCCACGTTCCCTCTTTTTGCAAATGACCTCCACCGGCTTTGGCTGCTGCACCAAATTCCACTAAAACATTGTCATCCTCAGTGCAGTTTCTGAGTCCAGGTGTGGTCACATCACCCAAATTTGATGCAGTCACAGTTTTTAGGGTTTAGCTCAATTCTTTGCAAAGCTCCATCGATGACAATCTGATAGATCAAGTTGCATAAGAAAAAAAACACAATTGAATTGCTTTGCAGCCTGCTTGGAAATGCAGCAATCTTATGTGCAACAACAGCTACATAAGAAGAACAATCCAAAGGAAAATGAGGTGCACATGATTGAGAGATGGTTTTTTCTTACTGCAAGAATTCTACCACGAGAATGTCGAGTCTGCTCAAACACTGTAGCACTTGTTGATGATCCTAACACTAGATTTGAAGAATGTGCAGAACAAATCAATTCCCCTGCCATTTGCTGCCTGCCTGGTTGCCTGCCTGCAAGAAAGGAAAACCTTAATTTTCTCTCTCTCTCTCTCTCTTTCATACAAACCCTCAGTGGTTCTTGGGTGCACTCGTGGAAAGAAGAAAGAGGAGAATTGAATTAAAAATCTGCAGAATATGTGAAGGAAAAAAACTTGTCAGTTTTGAATCCTTCCAGAAACTGAAAAAATTCAAGAGTTTGGTTTGCAGGCTCGGTATGTATGCTTCAACAAATGAAGCCTCTCTTCTTCTTCTTCTTCTTCGTCTTCTTCTTTTTATCGATTGTTCTGTTGCAGACACAGAAAAATTTCCCGATCTGCTTCTCTCTTTTGATTCCTATGTTGAAGAAAACAAAAAAACCTTTCATCTCTTCTTCTTCTTGTTGATTGTTTTGTTGCAATCAGAGAAGTTTTTTCCAAGCTGCTTCTCTCTTCTGATTCCTGTCTTGAAAAAAACAAAGGAAAAACCTCTCATCTCCTACTTTCTTGTTTACACGATAGACTCCCAACAGCAAACTGAAATACACAGTCTACTACAGAGACAGGCGTGAAGATAATGACATCGCACAAATCCAAAACAAAAAAGATGAGGAGAGAGAGAGAGAGAGAGAGAGAGTGGCGTGTTATAAGATTCGACTGCTCCATTATTATTGCAGCAATGAAGAAAAACACAAACTTCTGGAGGGAGGGGAGAGAAATACCTGAAGAAGAAGGCGCTAGAGTCTAGAGAGAAGCCTCGTTGTGATTCTTTCTTCTTCTTCTTCTTCTTCAGCTTTCTGCTTCTTCTTCTTCAGCCAATCGTCGAGTGTCGTGTGTCGCGTCTGGTGGTGTCGAGCGCCGGGAATATAGAAAGCAAAGACCTCACAATAACGACCACTCATCACCCTAAAAACAAAGTCCGCGACAATCGCAAACGCAGTAGCAGCAACAACAAGAGCAAAGCAGCATCATCATCATAAGCCTGTTTGCAGTTCTTGCTGTTCCGAGTACGTATTTGTTGCAATCTCTTCCATGCTCTTTTGTTTCTCTTCTGGCCTTTTTGTTGTTGTTTTGTGTGTGTTTTTTTCTTTTCTGTTTGTCTCAAGGCTTTGAGAGATGATGCAGTCCTTCTGCTGCGATTGTTGTTGTTGTTACTGTTTTTCTAGATTTGCAGCTTCTTCTTCTCCAGAGCTCTTTTGCAGCAGCCGTGTAGAAACTGGAAAATTTCCCAGCTTGGCAGGATCTCTTTGCTGCTTCAATTCTTTTGCGAGAAATACGGTTTCTGTCGATGTGATTCTTCTGTCTGTTCTTTCATGTATGTCTCCTCCGTCTTGATCTTTCTCAAAGGTTTTTTGTCTGCCAGATGGGAAGTGTTTTCTGCAGAAGACTGTTTCGACCCATGCTTACACATAGCTGCAATTTTTCTTTTTCTTTTTTTTGCAGTAGCACTTGAGCACATAGATGATGGCAGAGGAGGTGGAAGAGGAGGTGGAGGCTGTGCAGGCAATCTACGAAGGCGATTGTACGATTTTGCAAAGGTTTCCACCGCATTTATCTGTTGCTTTGAAGCCTCACACTGCTGACGATCCTTCTCGCCAGGTCAGTGAACTTCTCGAAGCATGCACAAAGGTTGTGTGATTCACAACTCCTATGTTCTACTTGATTTCTTTGCCTTTCATGACACCCAGATTCCTAACCCTAAAACCTTATTCTGGTCGGTTGCTTGCTTGTTCTCTATGGTATCCATGGTGTGTTTGTGGCCTCAAGCTGGTGCAAGACTCTTGAACCAGCAGCAGCATTCCTGTTACGATGGTCTTCATTCTGTGATATGTCATGATGAAAGTGAATTACTATGATTCAGATCGAATTGGGTTGCAGGAGCATGGATTGTGTATCTATCTGCCTTTGGACTTTCTCCTACAATGTGTGCAGCAAACAAGACCTGAATCTTACTGTCAAAGCAAAGAGCCTAAGACTCTGTTTGTTTGATATTTTTGCAGTTTGTGGAGGCAGTGCTTGTTATCAAAGCCAGTGACCAGGTGCTTGTTTTCTGCAGGCTGTGTGATAGTAGACATTTCTTCAGCTTGTTTTGTTCAAGCTGTTTTTTGATGGGCATTCAAAGTTTTTGAGCAATTGGAGAAGTTTCCCATTGTGTCATTTAGTGTGATTCTTGTGTTAAGCTTAAAGGATGCTGGTGCCCTAATCTGGTACTTTTGCGTTCTGAACAATGCAGTATCCAGGAATGATTCCAGATTTGGAGCTGCAGGATACAAAAGGCTTGGATGATAAGAGGCATGCCAAGTTTCTCTGTGACCTGCATGCAAAACTCAGACAGTTTCCTCCTGGTCCCATGCTTGTTGCTATATCAGAGGTATGTCTTTTTGCTGGTTAACTTTTAGTATCAATGCTTGGTGACCTTTCTTCATGTGAGATTGTATCAGTGTCATGTGGCTTGACACTTTTGTTGGCTTCCTCTTTAATTTTCTTTGTTGATTGGCAATTGGTGGTTTGGCAGGCAGCGAAAGAATTGCTGACAAGCATGAATGTACCTGATGGTGATTGCTGCTTTTGCATGCTTCCATTAGACATGCCAGACTCAAGTCAGCAATCAAGACCTTACATGAAACTAATGTCATGCTTCCATTGCTTTCACAGGTTTTCAGTTGAAAACTTTGTACCTTTTTTGACTAGTTGGTTTTGTGTCTCAAATGTTGTTAGCTACTTCTCATGTAAAGCACATGATTCTTTGCTTCTTCAGTCCATCATCTTTTTCCTCTTCTATAAGAACTTTGTGCTCCTTTGTATGTCCTTTCCATGGTCACATGCATTTTTTTAATTGTCAGCTTTTTGTTTGCTGCATCTTGTCATGTGCATTATTGTTATTTTAATAATACTAACAAAATTCTTAGCTTGTCTGTACTGCTTTGTTCTTTAGAAACCAGAAATTCCAAAAGTCAGGATGATTTGTTCTGACAGGGAGCTATGAAAATTCTGGTGCAAAGCAGTGATTGCTTCGGCAGGTGGTGGACATGGTTATTGCAACCAGGCCAATTGGAGGACAATAGCAGACTGCAACCATTAGCCAGGTTTGCCTCTTATCAAACAACAATTGATGCCAAGACTTGCCATTCAATGTGTGACATCAGAGAGTAAGCCCCAAATCAGTGCTTGTTGAATGTAAATAATCCAATCATTGCTAAAGCTGTATCTTGTTCTTGGTCTACACCTGAACCTCAGTAATGAATTCTTCAGTGAAAGGGCCCTGGAGAAAGGTGGGGAGCCTTTGGTAGTCCAATGCCCAGTATGCCGAAAAATCATACTTCCGAGTGATGTTGCACATGTTCGTGAATTCTTGACAGCTGGTAATCCACAGGAGATGGTATGGCAACATTCTTATGTACTGTGTAAACTTTTTCTTGCTTCTTGTCACAAAAACATCTGCAGACAAGAGGAAACATTGTTTTGTTGATCATTCCTCAGTCACTGCCAACATATGTACTATGTCTATCCACTAGATCTCCAGTGTGCACATTCTCTCCTCAACCCAGATTCAGTAATGATCATGTAGACTTGGATCCCTTGAGTGATGCAAAAACAGCAGACACCAGGGGGTTGGTCATATGCACATGGGGATTCTCAATCTCTTGTGAAATATGTGCAAATCTTACATTGGAATATTTTTACTGTGCCATATATTTTCAGGACATTGATGACAAGGATAATGCAGTTCTGGAATCATTTGTAAATGATAAAGAAGTTGCACGACGAGCAAAATTTGCTGCAGAGTTTGAAGCACAGCAAGCAAGAGGAGCTATTATTGAGCCTAAAAGGCTTGAAGTCATTATGCCTGGGATGGTTTTGCCCATAAACCCAATCCCACCAAATCTATCACAGGGTGAGGCTGCTAAAGACCTGCCATCTTCAGGCCCAAGTGAAATCCCAACCACTAAGGTTCTGGTTGCATCAGAGATTGTCAAGGAAGAGTCAACTCCAGGGCATGGAAAGAGTAGAAGGGACCATGGAGGACACAGCCGCTCTAGATGGAGAGGTTCTGTGAGACAGATTAATCACATTGACCTACACAGTAGCAATACTGGATTAAATCAAGTTAGCAGTGGAGATAGGGCTCTGCATTCTGGTATCAACCACCATGGCAATGGAGAAAAAATTGGGCAAGTTGAAAAGGTTGAGCAAGCTGTGGGCCAGAATGATATGATTTGTGTTCAAGAAGAATTTGGAACAACATTGCCTTCAGCCCCACAGTCTGCTGAGGGTTCGACTTCAACTTCAAAGGTAGCAATCCAGGAAAATGGAAGGAATACCCCTCAGAATGACAGATTTAGAAACATGTACAGTAATGGAGACAGCAACAATAATTTTGGGCGTGGCCAGAGGGGCTCTGCTTATGGTGGAAGGTTAGGGAGGAGTCAGAATCAAAGAAGCTATGAGCGCCGGAGGTTGGGTAAAAACCTACACTCAAAGGAAACAGACTCCTGATTTTGCACAGTAGTTTCATATGATTTGATGCCAGTTTTGCAAGAGATTTTGCAAGAAGAAAAAGCTCAAATATTGGCAGTAAATTTGTTTAGCTAGGGTTTGTATATTTTGCAAGCATTGAGCCCCCCCAGGAATTACTCAAAATAACAGGTCATTTCTAAGGGTGATGATGCTCCTTCAAAGTGTGCAGACATGCCAATGGCACCATATTGCCAAATAAGTGCTTTTGAGGTGGCAAGCAAGCTCATTTGTTTTGAGTAATGGTAGGTGCTGGTCATTTGGCCAACAAGTGTTCTTTCTCTCACTTCCTTCCTCCAATGGAAACAAATAAGAGAAGAGAAAATGTCTTTGCTGTTGATGAGACTGAAACAACACTTTTGTTCTCCCCTGTGAAGAAGGTATAGACTCTAGAGCTATCCAGCTGTTATTAGAATGAAAAGGAACAATCCTACTAGACTTTGACATGATGAATGTGGCAAAAGAAGCTTAACTGCATGGGAATTGCCAGTGTCGAGCTTCTGAAACATGGTCTACTACAAAAAGTAAATAGGTCTGTACACATCACAACTTTAGAGCACTGACTGTTAGGCAACAATTCATGTTCTATGCTGACCATATGGCACTTGTGTACCTGGTCAAAAACAAAGAAGTATGCAGCAAAGAAGATATGAAGAAAAGATTACTTAGAATCTTGTTACCCTTTCATTATTGCATCCATACTCACAATCTTCACCCACATTGTAAAAGCAGATAGACAAACAAGCACAGAACAGGACCTCAACACAAAGAGCTTTTGATTGTTGCTATTGACAACATCACTATTGTGGTACCATCCAAAAAAGCTTCATACATTGCTGCAAAGAAGACTTTCTTCATACACTGTAACTTCTTCAGGTAGTGTCAAGAGTAGTGAATTTGATCTTTCACTCACTACACAGGTAGGTACTGAAGTGATTCATCACATGCTTCAAACAGATCACTTGAAATACCAGGACCTCATCAGGGAATTCCTAATTGTTCTAGGCGTTTTTTGGTTTCACATGCTCTTCCTGTTCACAGCACACTTGAACCATCGATACAACCTGAGTGTCAAACCAACTGAGTATCGGGTTTGACACTCTTGTTGGTTTGGCTCAACAACAGCCCCATCATCTTATGGACCTTCTTCTAAGAGTTTCTGACCACCTGCATGATTTGATCAAACATTCATTGACAGCAACAGCTCCATCACTTTATGGACCCTACAATGAAGCACTGAAATCTGAAATGAGATAGGCTGAAGAACCTGACAAGCAGTGAAACCTGAAACAAGATAGGCTGAAGAAACTGACAAGGTATAAAAACATATAAATGCAGCAAACAAGAAGCATGAAACCCCATCCCTAATATCATCAGAAGCCTCTCATCAACACCCGCTGCACGTTTGAAGATAGGATTGCGATAGGGAATCAGCAACAAACCATCTGCAAAAGCAGGAATTCAAAAAATGGCACCATGACAACATGACAACATGCAGTAACAGTCGATAAGAGTGCCAGAGGCACATCACCAAAATAAAAACAAAACAAAAAGTGCAGAAGGAACATAAATTCAGAGGAATAGCTACTAGTGAAAGCTCCCTGATTGCAAACGCTGAACTGGCCTTCACTGATTGTGAAACCCTAATATGCTGAATCACCTCTCACCACAACAGGCAGACCAGAATTTCATTGCAGAATTCCGCAAGCCACACTGAGGACTCTGGGAGGCACTGATCCTCAGTACCTTATACAACACAACTTCTTCTTCAACTCCCAAAACGTACGAGGAAGAAGAAGAAGAAGAAAAAGAAGAAGAGAAGAAATTAACCCTATTTTTCATTCTTTCAAGTACTGCGGGCGGTTATCTTTGCCCCAGTTGAGATTCTTGAGCGAGTCCATGTACTTTTTCACAAGCGAGCGGCACTTGAAAACGTGGTTAACGCCCTCTCGCCAGTAGCATTGCTGCAGCCTCTCTCGCAGGATCTTGGCCTTCTCGATCTCCACGAACTTCTCCCGCACCAAATACTCCCGTTGCTCGATGAAGGCCACAGGATCCGCATATGGCTTCGCCGGGTCGAAGTCATCTGGCGCCGTTTCCTCGAACTTGGGATAGTCTTCCTTGAACACCATAGTGTTGTTTTTCTCTTTTACTTCTTAAGCTGGAGAGATCTTGTAACAAAATCCCCAGGAAACAACAACTCGACGAGAGAGACGACCCAAATTACACTACGCCAAGTGCTGCAACCTCACACGGGTTTCTTGGCGATGGCAGATGGATGAAATCTCTCATCCATATGGACGGAGCATGATGCTCCTTCCTTGTTTAGGGTTTTTATATGGATGATCTTCTATAATCAGCTTTTTTAGAACACACGGGCAGTTTAAACCAGTTTTGGGCAGTTACCCGGTTTGGTTGGTTAGAACCGTCGGTTCTGGTTAGTAAGAACTAGGTCTGACTTCGGGAACTGGGAACTGGGTTTAAAATTGGACCCAGGTTGGGGTTCGGTTCCATGCCCCCCCCCCCCCCCCCCCCCCAAAGAAGAATATTCCAAAATATTCTTTATTTTCCTCCCCCAAAATCTTATTCTCTGAGAAAAAAAAGTCTTTTTTAATTGTTTTTTTTAGTTTAAAAAAAACCTTCAACTATTGCTACAAATAAAATAATTACTATCCAAGTTGCTAAGGGACTATGGTATGCATTGTGAATAAGTGATTGGGAACCTCAATACACACATCTATGCACATTGAGAACATGGATGGATTGATTAAGTTCATTATTGTGCACAAATAAATTTTTAGTGATGATGATTCATTAAAACAAGTATAGGTATTATGACAATTTCAAGTTCCGTAGCTCATCTTTTGCACAATTTCAAATTAAAATCTATTTAGTTGATTCACAAGTGACAAGGACTGAAAAAATTGTCTCCTTTCTTCAACACCATAGTCACAAAGCCCTTTTACAAGTACCTTTTACATGAATTTGAATTCAATTCAAGTTGCATTGTATATGAAAGTGCAAAGTAGGTTAGTTATATATATATATATATATATATATATATAATTTTAAATTTTATTTTAAATTTCAATTTTGAGATAGTGAACATTTGACAAAACTTCCCAATGTTTTCCAATATTTTTGTGAAGAAAATAACAATTTTTATTCCAAAAAAATCACTAAGGTCAACTTTGCAAAAAAGATATGAAATCTAATAGATATAAAAAAAATGTCAATGTGATGAAAAGGGATGTAAATGTAATTAGCTAAGAATTAGCAAGGAAGATCCCAATGCAAACTAATGAAGAGCTTGATGTTCCCCCCATGGTGAACACGAGAATAGTTAAGGTTTCTGAATTGATTCACAAATCATGGGAGTCCTAAATAGTCTGGTGTGTCCAAGAAATCTTGTGATTGGTGCCACAACTAAAGAGCATGCCAAAGCACAAGTAACTTGGGTTGAGCACCTTAGCAACACAAATAGTTGAGAAGCTTTGCAATCAACCACAACGTCAATAAATCCCACAAATTGAATTTGGCAAATCTTAATAGCTCCAAGTAGTTTTTGAAAAAAACACGTCCATTTTCAAACCCATTTCAAGCCCAACAACGTCGGATAAAATTAACATGGCACAATCCTATTTGGAAGGGTACACCTATAATGTCTTTCAGTTTGTATGGTCCTTAGGGTCAGATCATAAAACTTGGCATGATCCACCGCCAAATTTCTACCTCCCACCAACTCTCAAACACAAGGACTTATTATAGAAGTGGATTCTTTTTGGGTCAAAACATCATGGAATCATGTCTACAAATGTTCCTTCGTCAAATGTGAGGAAGGATCTTTGCTACAATCCTCCCACTTACATGGTTGGACTTTGCAGCAATTACATTAAGAGTAGAATTTCTATTTGATGATAAGCACTCAAAATAATGGTGTCAAATCTCACTTCTACCCCTTTGTTTCTTTGCCACAATCCACTCCAATCTCATGCATGGACTGCATAGACCATGAGGAAGATGGGGTATACACCACTAACTAGGATTGTGCAACCTACCCAAAAAGACAGTAAATGAAATAAATCAATGTTTGGTTCTAGCGCCAAAGGGCCACTTTGAAGTCTCTGAATATAGCAGCATCCTTTCTAATCGTTTGCACGGGGTGTGATTGTACACAAATATGATCACAAATCCTTAGTACCATAGAATCACTAATACCAAATGGTGTGATGTGATTGTAACAAGGTTTCAATGTAGTGATATTGTGCACAATTGGGCAACGTGCCTGTCTTGATTGTGCCCACTTTGATCGATGACTATCTTGAAACATGCTCCACCCAAGGGATTCAAAGGAATAGAGAGAGATTGGGTAGTCAAAAACCTAAGGCTGTGGGTTACTACATTGACATTTCTGCATTTCAAGTCTTGTTTTTTAACACCTTCAGTTTTGTTTTTCCTAAGGGTTGGCACACAAAACTCATCTCAAAATTGTGCTCCCTTTGTGCTCCCATACCCTTTGTAAACTGACAACTAGCCTCAACTTCAGAGTTTGGAGACCTTGACCCAAAGGAATAGACAGATTGGGTGGAATAACCGAAATTGTGGTTGAACACACCTTCATCATTTGATTCTTGATCTCGTACAAGGTACCATTCGAAGGAAAAATGCTACTCTTCTTTGAGATCTCCGATGATTTGGCTTTCCCTAAACAAAACACACAAGACACAGTTATGTCACTTCCATATCTAATTTGCTTTTGGGTCGGGGATTGGGGATAGGCTTTAGGCTTTAGGGACAACACATGCTGTTGAAAAACCACAACAAGCTCTGAAACATCAAAAGCCATGCACGTTTGTTCATGAGAAGTTTGGATGCAAATTTACCTTTAGCTTTCTGGGTGGAGATGATTTCCAGCATAGCGGACGTCTGGAGGATTTGATGCGTGACTGCAACTTCCTGTTTGATAAAAAACAGACAGATGAACAACAAAACCCTGAACCCCAAGCTATAATGTGTGCAAAATCAAGGCATGATTTGCAAAATAAAACCCAAACTTACAAAGTTTTCTTGCTCAATAGTAATGACCACCAACAAAACCCTAACCCCAAAACCCTGAGCTAAAATGTGTGCAAAAACAAGGTGTGATTCACAAAATGGAACCAAAACTTACAAAGTTTCTTGCTCAATAGAGATGATGCCTTTGAATTCAGAGCTTTTGTGCTTAGCTGCCTTCTCCTGCTTGCTCTTTGTCTGTATGCAGCTTTCATCTGACTTCTCAAGATGTCCATTGGGTTGGGTAGTAGCTGTGCTTGGCTTGTGTGAAGCTTTTTGTCTGCACTTTTGTCGTGACATTACTTCCAGCACATCTTGTGGAACTTCTTCACTGGGGTTGTTCTCCAATGCAGGTGAACACCCACAACCCTGATGTCTGCTGATTTGAGATTGGTCAACATAATCAGGATTCATGATACAAGTGTGACCAACTAGACCACCGTGGTGTTGCTGATTTTTCTTTGCCAATAGCCTTTGTTGTTGGTCACCTAACAACGCCTCCTGCATCTGTCGAGCACTCAAAGAACATGAGTTTTCTGTAAGAATGTGCACAGTAGTGTTTGATGGGCCTGCTGCTGCCTCTGAGTCTGCTGTTGACTCCATAGCATGTAATGTTTTTGAGTCCTCTGTGACAGTGGTCGGTGGGCAAGATAGGCTGAGCTTCAGCTCTACCGGGCACCCAAGTGCCATTTGAAAAGCATGGCAAGTGCTGCTGCGGAGCCTCTCTGCTCTTGCTTTCTGTTCCACATGCTGAAACTCCACATGGGAAACTGCATATGAGTTATCTGTTACATGCAATCAATACACACACCCCTTTATCTCAGACCATGAGCGAAAGGTCAATATGAAAACTTCCCCAAGGATAATATTAAAGAATCTGCCAGAATTTTGTGATGCAACTCGCCGAGGATAATATAAAAGAATCAGCCAGAATTTTGTGGTGCAACTAACACAGGTGGACATGCATATGGTTCTAGCCAGGTAGAACTCAAGCAACAGTTGCTGCTATATCACCACCACAAGCTACAAAATCCTCGTCAACGTAAGAGTCTTCCAGAAGCAAAAAGCCATCCCTCATGCAAGAAAACTTCGGCCTTAAGGCTGCAGCTCACCTTTTGCAATACAGAGAGAAATCAACGTGCCATGGGCTTGCAAGAGCTGTCTCAACACATTTGAACGGCAGCCATGTAGAACCTTCACCCAGACATCTTCTAGTTCCTGGCAGCCAAGCACTTGGAAGTTGCGGGATTCAGCCACTCGACCTCCATCAAAAAGAACAATGGATCCAAGCTGTGATGTGGTTGCTACCAAAGGACTCTTTCCAGCCTTTTCCATTGGGGACTCTGCAGGATGTACTTTGGCCTCTGATTGTTTTCCTCCAGATGGTAACTTTTTCTTGCCCTCTGAATGAGAGGTGGTGGTGGTGGCACACAGTGGTTGTTGTTGCGCAGCTCTCTCTTTCTTTTCCTCAACAATAGCAGTCGGTGGCAATTTGGGTGTCAGCACAACTTGATGCAAACTTTGAGATTTTTGGGTGTCCAGAATCCAGTCTCCAGAAGTTTGAATCCTGGGCGTGTAAGCTTCTGCAGCTGTGATTCTCTCAAAGGTATCAAATGCTATAGGGCTTGGTGTCATGCTCGTGTCCACAGATGATGGGAGGTATGACCGATCAGGTGCAAATTGCAGGAGCGCAGCAGTCAACCATGTTGGCCGGTCATTGGAGACTCGTAGCTGCTTCTCTGATTCTGCTAGCACCTTCAAAGCTTGACGTAAACGTTGCTGTTGTTCCTTCTTTGCTGCAACAACCGAATGAACACTTACAAATTCAACAAGGTCCAGTTGTTGAGCCTCTGCTAAAAAATTCCAGTATCACAGGAGACAAGTAAAGCAAGACCACCACCACCACATGGGTTGCAAAGAGAGAGAGAGAGAGATTGGCATACAAAAGTTTCTCTTAGAAAATCCTTTCATCTCGCTGTGTACATCAGAGGTCCCAGCCAGTATGTTGGTGATCAGCGATGCAAGTTGTGCAACCAGCGACAAGGCATCAACCCCTGAGTCAAGAAGCTCCCGCAAACATCTTACAGTGTTTGTGGTGTTTGCTGAAAGTGCGAAATCAAGCAGTTCCAATAACTTCTTGTCCGAGACTAGTCCCACCTGCAAAAACACAAAACAAGGTGCAAACTTGGAAAGCAAGCTTGGAAAAACAAAAACCTACTTCAATTTCTTTCAATGAAGGTTCATCTGCAAGCACCATAGGTGATCCATCATCCCCTGAAACAAGAGCAGCTTCAAATGTATCAAGGCCACCATGATGATGATAGAGAGAAGTTGGTTGGGTACGTGTCTGTGAAAGACAAAAAAAGACTTACAAGCTCTTCAACCATGGCTAGTGAAACCCTCCTATCTAAGAGACTAAGTTGATCTAGTGTTGTTTCTGCATCATGGAGAGAGCCATTAGCTCTTGCTGCTATCAACGATAGTGCAGCCTCATCCACCTCAAGTGCATCTTTAGTGGCAAGAAACTGAAGCCGAGTCACTATTTCCATCTCTTTCAATCTTCCAAAAGAGAACTTCTGGCACCTGTTATGATCAGTTTCCCGCACCCCATGACATGGACACTTTACCATGAGCACATAAAAACCAATCTGTATGTATCAACAGTGTTGCGAGTCTATTACAGTACAATAAAGAACTACATCAGGAATAGAAATGGATCCTGGTGCTGTTGCTGCTGCAACAAGCACACATTGGAAGCAACAAATTTAGACAACAGAAGATTTGTGAATGACCCATTGAACATGAAGAATAAAGGTAGCACTCAAAACCTGGAAGTAGCTGCAAGAGGCAAATGCTCGAGATCACTGGTGATGAGGATAAACACCATGTTTCTGGGAGGATCGTCCAGGAACTTGAGGAATGCGTTCCATGCTTCAGCACTCAAAGCTTCACAGCATTCAACAATGAAGACACGGTGGTGGTGGTGGTGATGGGAATTGGACTGTGACAGCAAGCTCATCCGATGCAGCACACTTCTCATGTGATCTAGCTCCAGGTTGCTTGCATCAATCTCCTTCACATATTGACTGCTGCTGCTGCTTGTATTGTTAAGTGTAAGAGTTGTGCATTCCCTGCAAAGACCACAGGGACGACGATGTGGTTCGGTGTTGTGACATATTACAGCTGCTGCAAAGATTCTCGCTGTACTCGTCTTGCCTGTTCCATGAGGGCCTGCAAACAGATACAGAGGCGCAATTTTGCCTTTGGTGATGGCAGTTGTCAGAGCTTTCACCACAAGCGTTTGCCCAACAAGATCCTTGAAACTCTTGGGCCTGTACTTGTGGCTCAAGCTTTGATGCATCAGAGTTTCTCCACTGAGCGAATCATCATACTGTTCCTCAGAGGGACTGGCTTTTGAATATCTCATGCCATTGCCATCATCTTGGTGCCGGATGTTGTTGTGAGCTTTTGCTCTCCCTGAAGAACAAGTCAAGCCTGAATCTGAAAGCAGGTCACAAGCAGATGGACTTTTCTCAATCCTAGAATCCATGCCAGGAGTACCAATGTGGTCATCATCATCATCATCATCATCATATGTGCGTTCATGTGCATGTTTGCCTTCTTCTTGTTCTTCTTCTTGCTCCTCATAGGCAAGAGCTTGCTCTTCTCCCCTATTGACAAGAATCCGAGCTTCATTGGCACCAGAATCCAATCGTGAGAGTGTTGACTGCTGCTGTGCTCCTTCTCCTACTACTGTTGTTGTTGTCACTGGAGTTGCTGCTGCTGCTGCTGCTGTACTCATGCTTGGTGCTGCAGCAGCAACTACTTCATGATACCGGAGCGATCCTCCTAACCCATTGTTTCTTGAAGCCTGCTGTTGCTGCTTCTTTGAGTCCATGACCTTCTTCTTCATCATGGCTTCTGGAAATGCACATGTAAAACCCATCCCTGCAAAATCCAGCAACCTCTTACCCTTCTTGCCCTTGTGGACACGAGACTGATACCAAGGGATCCCGCATCCTTGTTGCTGCTGCTGCGGGATCATCTCAGACAGTTCAAGAGCATCGTGAGGAGGAGGATGAGGGGCTGTTGCTGCTGCTGCTGCTTCAGGGGATTCTGTCTGTCCTCTGGTTGTTGTATGATGAACTGCTGCTCTAGGGTTGCGTATCCTTTCCCTGGAATGGATTCCTAGGCGCTTAGGGTTCACATCATCTTCTTTAAGTTTTCTGCTGCTGGCGTCCGGTAGCCCTCTTCGCGTGGTTGTGCGCGATCGCTTGAATTTTGTGGGTGGTGGTTCTTCTGTGGTGGTGCTGGTGGTGGTGCACATCAGCGGTGATTTTGCTGCTGCTGCTGCAGTAGAAGAAGAAGCATGAGGAGAGGAGGAGAGGTGACCATTCTGTCGACATTTGAACCTCATTGCAGCAGCAGCAGCGACCACATTCTTGACTGTATCGTCCTCAAGCGACGATCCTCCCTCCGCGCATCTGCTTGCTTTCATGCCTCTCCGCCTTCCTAGTCTGCTGCTGTTGCTGCATCCCTCCTCTCCTCCTCCCTTGTACTGCAGCTGCTGATGTCTCCTCCATTGTGGCGACTGATGATGATGGTGATGATCGTCCTCCTGGTTTCCTACAAATCCTCGAGTTCTTCTTCTTCTTGTACCCATTTCTTCGGCCTCCCCATCGTCGTCGTCATCATCATCGGGTTCATCAACCCAAGTGCAATTTGTTGTGGCAGTAGGAGTGGATTTCGCGGAGCAAACACCAGACCCATCATCATGACGCAACCTGTTTCGCTGTGTTGCGATTCTTCGACCCGCAAGGTGTTGCGGCTGAAGAACTCCATCTCCTCTCTGACCTCCTCGACCTGCTCTGTTCTCCGTGAAATCCACTTCGGTTTCGTAGATGTTGGGAGACGAGTAGGCGGTGGCTGGCGGATCCCGGAGCGCCTTCACCTTCTTCTTCACTGCTGTGAGTTCTCTGATGAAAGGGAGCTCATGGGGGGAGGAGGAAGAAGCTGTTTTCCTGCCACTGTCCAACATCGTCGTCGTCGTTGGGGAAGAGAAGCTGCTGTTCCTCCTCTTCTTCTTCTGCATGTGCAAGTGATTACTGATGTGAATGCAATTGGTCACATGCAGATGCTTCTCCAGGTGCTTCAGGATCTTCTTGCCTTCTTCTTCCTCTTCTTCTTCTTCTCCTTCTTGTTGAAAAATTGCTGCTGTTGCTACCTTCTTCTCTGTTCTGCTATTGATTGACATCTTCTTATGTTCCTCATAATACTAAAAGAACTTGCTGCAAGTCTTCTTCTTCTTCTTCTTCCTCCTTTGGACATTCTTTTGTCTCTCACTCCAGCAGCAGCAACAGCAGCTCCTCCTAGCAGCATTCTGCAAGCACCCAATTTGCACTTTCTTCTTCCCCACTTTTCTCTTCTTTCTTCTTCTTGCTTACTGTCAGAAACCTCCAAAGATGAGCTTACATGGGGATGGGTCTGTCTGTCAGTCTGTCAGGAACCAAAAGCTGCAGTATGTCCACAGCTCAAATCCAGCTAGCTCTACAGCAACAATAAACTCATGAATCTTTGAAGCTGTTCCTTCCGGAGCTGAACTGGGTTGCTGCTGCTGCTGCTGTTGGATCAGCTACAAAAATGCAACCCAGTAGAACGAAAACATTACAGCTACTATGGAAGGGATTTCCTTCCATGATTACCGCCCTGAGCTGCATTGGAAGCAGCACAAAGTCAAAAAACACACACAACAACGAAGAACTCAGATCACAGACAATGCTCACTGCTCAAACAATGTTGTTGAAGAGAAACAACAACAACAACAACAACAACCCATTCCTGATCCTGAGTCCTCCTCCATCTCTTCCTCCCTTCCCTTCCCTTCCCTTCCCTTCCCCTCACCACAGCAGCAGCAGCAGCATCTGGTGATATTCATAAAAGAAATGGAGCTAGCAAGCAAACAACCTGACAATCGATCGAGGCTGCTGTCAGTTCAGTTCAGTTGTTTTTCTAGAAAAGAGAGAGAGAGAGAGAGAGAGAGAGAGAGTTTCCATTGTCAGTACTTTGTTTTGTCCTGATGCCTTCCCTCCCGTAATGAGGACCCCACCATCGCCCCTCTTCGCCTGCGGCTGTTGCTGCAGAGCGCTCGCTCGCTGTGGTGCCGCGACACAGGACACAGCGGCGTGGACTGGACTGGCTCCCTTCCGAACGAAACCTACCCTTTCATCCAATATTCCTACCCACATTCATCAAATGTTCCTTCCGTTTCATCCACTTTCCAATTCCTGGGAGGACATTAAAAAAAATTAAAAATTTGTGCCCAAATTGTCTCTGTCTACTACCTATTACTTATCGTGGTTTTGTTTCATCCGCTATTCCAACCCACATTCATCCACGTTCCTTCAGTTTCATCCACTTTCTAATTCCTGGGTGGACATTATTAAAAAAGAAAATTTTAATTTATGCCCAAATTGTCTGTCTACTACCTATTACTTATCGTGGGTTTTTTCATCCACTATTCCCACCCACTTTCATCCACGTTCCCTTCAGTTTCGTCCACTTTCCCAGTTCTTGGGATGTGAAGAAAAATTAAATGAGCCTTGTCGATTTATTTATCATGGTTTTTTTTGCTTTTTATTTTGTCATTATTTTAGGGACTTTCATCCACATATAAGGGGGCACCCCTCCACCTCCCAAGAAAATTTACCTGGTGGACAATATTTTGGTGGTAGTTACATCCCCCTAGTCTCATCCACTTTCATCCTAAAAAAAATTTACATTTTCATCCATTTCTCATCCACTTCATCCTAATAATCTTCACATAAACCCCTAGGGCCTAAATAAAGAAAGCCCTTGGCCTAGAAAAACATGTTGTTTGAGGGCTCTATTATTAGGTCACAATTAACAACATGTGTGAGCCTCTCTCTATTTAGTTATTAGGTATGTGGGGGATTTTTTTTTGACTACTTGGGAACTGGGAACACCCATCTCTCTCTCTCTCTCTCTTTACCCATGCTTTTCATATAGCATGACTTTTGTGGTGAATTTATTACTTTGAGGAATTGGGAACTTCAACCAATGTCTTTAATTTTTTTCTCACATAGGGAACTTTGTGATTTTATTTCACCCTTTCTTTATTAATTAAAGCGATGAATTCTAAGAATTGTGAAAGGAATTCCCCATTTTAACTCTAGTGGGTCCATTTCCCAAACTCAAGTTTCAACACAAGCTCTTGTTGGCAGGTCAAAATGGAGGGGGGAGAGGGGGGAGGGGTAAGGGAAGGGAAGGAAATATTGTTGAACAAATTATTGTCCATCTCAATTCCACTTTTAAATCTTTGTTTTTTTTTCAAAAAAAAACTCACACAACATTACTCTCATGGATAGTAATAGCCATTATTACTACATTATAGACTTATGGTAGTGTATATTGTGACTTATATCAATTAGTCATGGGGGGAACCCCCCAAAGTTCCCCAAAAAAAAATTATCTTTTGTGATGGGAACTTTGTAATTAGCCCATCAACAACAAAAATCATAAATAATAATCAGCTTTGGATGGCTTTTTAATATATTATGTTATAATCTCATCCCTTGGGCTTATTTATTCTAGCGACGATGATAATTGAAACTAGTTTATGTGGACAAGGTATAAGGTTGAAACATCAAAATTGGTTTATATAGATAAGGAATATAAAGGTTTTTTTTTTCCCAATCACAAAGACAATTACACCATGGTCATCAACCATAACAATCATAAATATTCACCTAATCAACAATTATGTGCCAAAATAATCAAAGTTGTCACAAAGACAATTACACCATGGACATTGATCATAATAGTTATAAGTAGTCACCTAATCAACAATTATGTGCCAAAATGACCAAAGTTTGACAATTACGCATCAATATAAATTACGTAATAAGACTTAGGGCAAAAAAAATGGGATAAAAATGAAGTGGTATTGGGAACATGTTGGGGAACACTTTGGGAACTTTGGGACCATGTTCATTGGGTACAAGGTGCCTCAGCTCATTTGCTTTGATGTAAGAATGTTTTTTTCTGCCCTAGTTGTTGTGTTCTTTGCCATTTGTAGTAGCCTGGGCTAATAATGGCCAGGGGGGGCATGACCTAAATGGATATGAACTATGAACTATGAACTATGGGTTTGTTTATATTAGGGTTAGAAAACTAAACACTCTTTAAACTCTTTCTCTTTGGTGCTATGGGAAGGGAAAATTTCCATCAATCTTTCAAGTTTTTAGGTCAACTGGCAAAACAATGTATGTAGCAAAATATGTGATTTGCATTCCCCCACCCACTTCCCCAAGTCACAAGAAAGATGTTGGCGGGAGGATCACGATCTCTCCCATGATTAATGCAAAATTTGCCTCTCTCTCTCTCTCTCTCTCTCTCTCTCTCTCTCAAGTCAGAAAGCCTTTTTTTGGTTGGTACCAGTACTTGATGTGGTACCAAAAGTGTGCCTCAAGATTGGGCTAAGTTATTACAATTACACATCCTTCCCTTTTATATTCTAGCATTTCAGTTGTGCCTAGCTAGCCTAATTACACTTGTTTGACTTATTAATCTTTCAAGGAAAGTCACCACCTCCCCCTTCAACCCTTTGTAGTTTAGCTTGGCTTGGTGCCCTTAAGTGCCCTTGAATGCCAAAGATCTTGGATGAAAAATCTTTTTTTTTATAAATATATTTTGATGAAAAAATTCCCTTTAAATATACCCAAATCATCCATCCATGGGTGTTTTCATTCTACTCATTGTAAAATGAATTAGTATTCTTGGGACAAACCCCAAAAAAAATTTTAAAAACAAAGTGCTAAAATATAATTTGAATGACTCAACGTTTTGAATTAACCTCAACTAGATGAAAAGCTTTTCCTTTTCCCAAAAACAATGAAAAACAAACATGAAAGTCCAAATGAAGTCTCAAAACAACAAAATTATTACTCCAAAGCACCACTTGGCTATCATGTTTTCACTCTTACAGTGTGTGTGGACAAAAAATAATTTTTGGTTTGTATTCTTGTCCCATAACTAATCACATTGACTAATATATATACTAACAATTCACATGTATCTACTAGTGTTTGGCATGACAAATTTTGGTTTGTATTCTTGTCCCATAACTAACCACATTGATCAATATATATACTAACAATTCACATGTATGTACTAGTGTTGGCAAGTTTAAGTTTGGGTTATAGGTTATTTGGACTAGACATTTCTAATCTAGTTGGAATTGTCATTGGAGCATAACAAGGCAATTGATTTCCTTTCAAAATTGAATTAAAACCTAAACCAAGTGTTGCCCTATTTTGAGCAAGTTTATGTTCTCTAAGTAGATAAGTACAACACTTTTTTAAGAATATAATCTTGGGCTTACATTTCAGGCAAGTTATTGGTTTTGATTGGTTCTACATAATTAATATTGTATAATCTCTATTTTGAATTTTGTGGACTAGTTAAACAATTAATATTACACAATATTAAAAAATAGTTTAGTGGTGTGTAAGTGGATATGGAACTAGATTGATTTTAAATTCTTACAAAAATGACCAAAACCAAAGGTTTGTAAATTCAAAGAACCGGTCTCAAGACTAGACCAAAGGTTGCATGAAAAGCCCAAAAAATTTAGAATTCAGACTAGAGGTTCCTTTCAAAATCAAGAACCAAATAACACTATTATCTACCTATTTATTCACCACCAACTGCTTTACATACATCAAACTCTAATCAAGAGTAATGAGCTAAATGTATATAACGACTTAATGCTTTTGTAGGACAATGCCCACCAAGAAAACTATTTTTAATTTTGACTTTCCCAAAATATAATGAATGTTTTAACTATCTTTCTTGGACCTCTTTTTTAAGAAATTTTTCAAGGTGCAATGGTTAGCACAATATGGATGAAACATTGCATAATGGATGAGAAATCAAAAATTGTTGTATAATATATGTGATAAATTATAGAATAAACTAACACATACAACATTGATTCATCGTGTAACCTTCTTCAAGAATTTGGATCCAAGGTCCCCGGGAGAAGGGGACTTGAAAAACTTGGAAGCCTTAACCAAGTTGCCCATGGAATATTTCAACCTATTTTCAACCAACCTGGTTGGGGTTTCCAAGTTCATTTCTTCCTAAGCCAACTAGGTTGAAAACTTGGTTACATTAATAAATAAAAACCCATTTTGCAACTTGTTTTAAACAACTATAAATGTCATTTAGGATTATTTTGGTCTCCAAAATAATCACAAACAACACTTTCCATTGCTTAACACAATTCACAAAATAGGATTTTTCTACTAGTGTTAAGTCCCCTTTTCTTTGAGGAAATTGCAAGTGCACATCTTCCCAAAACATCTTGTTTGAAGAATTTGGAAAAGGGCATGTTCCTTGGCCAACATGGTTAGGGCTTCCAAATGCCTTTCTTCCCAAGGTAGCTTTGTTAAAAAAGTTCTTCAAAAAAATTTGGTTAAATCCTTGTCTCCTTAAGAAAGTTGCAAGAATTGGGTTTAATCACATTTTCCTTATGGAAAGTTCGACGTCCCCATTGTCTTGGGCTCACTTACTTAAGAAAGTTGCCGAGGGACTACATTCTATTTTTCATCCATATCGAGAAAAAAATGACAATTTGGTATTTTAAAAACTTGTGACCTTTAGGTTAAAGTGGGGAATTCTAACCATTGCATCTTGAATTTTATTTTTTAAATGAATGTAAGAAAAATAGCTAAAACATTCATCATGTTTGAGTACAATCCAAGTAATTCAAAAATAGTGTTCTTGTTGGGCACTATCCTACAAGTGCATCAAACCGAATGCCACTTTTAACTTGTTACCATTTTTTTCAGGGCTAAAAATTGTTTAAAAATGACCTTGCATTTAAATTTGTGACATGTAGGTAAAGAAATTAAATTGAAATGAATTTTTTCATGACCAAAAATTAAAGCTTTGTACAACGATGTAACCACATCGCCTCTCCTATCATTTCACCATCAACAAGATTGCTCCTAGCTCTCTAATGAGCCTTTGGCCTCCCCATCTCCCTTTCAAGAATGTAGTTGCCAATGTGACATGCTCCATTCTTTTGTGTAATCAACTTTCATACAATCCCATGGACCTTTGTAACCACAAGCTTTTATGGTTGTATGGATTTGGAAAATCTCATCACCGCTTACATTGTAGAATTTGCACGAAGTTTTTTTTTCTTGAAGAAATGGAGCATTGAACTTTGATGGCAAAGGCTATTGTGTTTGTGAAGAAATCATTGTTCAAATTCAAGGGGTCACATTGATTCCAAAAGCTTATGTTTAAGGGTGTTGTCAAACAAATTACATTGCAAATTGACAATCAAGCTTCTACAAATCCATTTCTATTTTATGGCCCCTTTTTCTTGTTGAAGACTTGAAGACCAACTCATCTAGATTCCAAGGTGCATTATTATTTTTAAATTTTCAAGTTGTGTGAGGAGGCTTATGCATTGTGTGCATCTCAATGTGTGAAGCTTAAATATTGTGTCAATGTGTTGTGTATGTGATGTGTTTTTACCATGTCTTAAGGTCCTTCATCAATTTCGAAGGACTTTAAGTTTAAGCCCATCTTCCCTATCCACATTAACATTGATCTTGAGTTTGCATTTGTTTATGACGCTTTCACTATGTTTATAATATGTTTAGAAGAGCCTCTAAGATTGACCCTTGTAATGAACAAAACAAAGTGCAATTACAAAGATGTGCAACATTTTCAAGACAAGTGGATCACACACCTTCCTTGGGTAGAATTTGTAATGAATGTCAACGGTGATGTGCACTAGGTATGTTGTGCAATGTGTTCAAAAGTAGAAGGGATGGAAAAGCTCATGATGCTTAAACTTGATAACTTGTTAAAACACAAAAATTATCACAAGACCATGGTTGGAAATACAAGGGTCAAAGTAGGGTCATTATATTTCAAGCATGCACATAACAAACATGGCTCTAATTGGTTGGGAAAAATGTGTAATATGCATATTTGTCAAATTCTAAAATTTTGCAAATTAACTAAACAAATTGTTTTGGTGGTCATGTGATTGATTACCATGGTTAATCAAGAACAAGCTTTTAATGACTGAAACAAATTGCAATACGTGTAATTTGGTTATCTTGATTAATCTTAGATCAAGCATTTGGTGTTTCAAACACATCAAAGTGCCTAAAGTTTAGCAATCAATGTACCATAGAAATATCAAAACTTTTGCAGTACATTGATCACCAAGCTTTAGGCACTTGAAGCATTACAATGAACCAAAAAAACAAAACAAAACAAGTTTTCCAATTGCAAAAAGACTTATAGGGATGTTGAACCCCAATTTCAAAAAAAAAAAAACCTTTGCCCATTTGCAACAATAGTTGGTTCACACCCACAACCCATCATAAGTTCCAACTAACCACATCAAGCAAAAACTCAAACTATAAACAACAAATCAAAGACCATCACCAATGAGTAGCACATTGCATAGAACTACATTATTGCATTTTGCACAATGTAGTTCCAAACTAAAGGGATCCTTGAAACCCCAAAGCCCTACTCCACATTCCACTTCCATAAAATTTTAATGGTTGCACTAAACAATGAATAGCAAACAATGAACATTTCATAATATACAAACACACATGTAAAAAGGCATATTGCATGTGCCTATCAAAACATGTACTCCAAAACTTAAAAAGATGACCATTGCATGCAATTGCATGCAATGTATGTTTCAATGAAAATGGACCAAATTTTATACCTATGATTGTGATCCAAATTTCTGCAAAATTCTTCATAAACAAGGAATTTTTCTCCATAAGAAAGGCCATAGAGTTTAATAGTTATTTCAAAAATAACCTTCTACTTTTAAGCATCAATACAATCTTGTGCCTTTGTGTTCCTCTAATGTTTGATGGGCTCTTCAAAAGGAAATTTTTGAGTAATGCAGAATCATTGTGCAAAAAAACACATATATAGATCCAAATGGCAAGTGAGGCAAATTTTCAACTTATTATTCATGAATACCATTACAAAGAAACAATGTTCATCTTTCACATATTCAAAGATTTGAACACAAGCAACATCAACAAGCTTAATGCATTTAAAGAGTTTTTGCTTGAAGATGGAAGAATATGTATCTAATCTTGACCCATAATAAAATGATATAATTCAAAAGAAAGTATTCTTTCATTGCTAGTTCATTATTTGCAACCATAGTCTTTTTTTTTTTAAACATTGCAAATCCAAATCACAACCATCAAGTAGACATTCCATCAAAACCCCATCCTTCCACACATTGTGAAGCCCATAATAGGCATCCTTGATGACAATCAAGTGCTAATGGAAACATCTTTAACATTGTTAAACATCATTAAAACAATCAACCCAAAAATTAAGGTCGATCACACTTAAATACCAACATAAGTTCATGGGTTCAAGAATCTAGCCTCTAATTCATGAACTAAAAACTTTACATATCTTCCAAAAAAAATTTCACATGAATCATCACCTTGGGGAAATTTAACCTCAACACAGAGGTTTGACATTTCCTATTACAAAACATCACTTATTCACAAAATATTTAGAACCAAAAAACCTAATAAGGCAATCAACTTTCTCGGCATTGATGTTTATTACCTAATTCATTGGAAAAGTCTTGCTAGTGAAATTCTAAAGATAATTTAACTCATCAAATTCAATGAATATATTGTTATAAGAATAGTGGGGCTCCAATTGGTAAATGTTCATTGCATCAATAAAGCCACTCATGAATATGTCACAAGATTGAACAAATTTGATTTAAGGTATGCACACAATGCAAAAGAGGGAAAATGGCATGTAAACCCAAAATCAACTCCAAGTCACAAAACAAGTTCAAATTATGAGTGCCAATGTTTTTCCTCAAGACATCATCATGCATATTTGCAATCAAAGCATAATGTGTTTCATGGAAGATATCATGTTAATCCATTTTGTTTTCACATTTTTCTACAACTTGTTTCCTTTATTTGTGAACACATCAAACAACCTACAAGACTCAAGAATTTTTTTAATGAATGAGAAAAGAACCCATACAATGCCTAAAGGAGGGCCTCCAAGCAATCAACCAAACATAGACACTACAACACATTGTGTTTTTTTCAACTAGACCCAAAAACAACTATTGTTTTTTTCAACTACATCTATGATTACATAATCAGATAATTCACTTAGTAATGGCAAAGGACACAACATGGCATTATAGTTTTGTGATTATAATCAATATGACAAATCATTGGTTATTTTAGTAAATTTTTTATTATTCTTCAATTTGTGTTAATATATAATTGTGATGTGAGAATAATTAGTCCAAAGTACCATCAAGACCTTTGCAACTAACAACAACTCAATCTCCCATGATGATTATGTGTTATGTCATGTGGCAACAATCATTTATTACTTAGTTGAAAATGTCATTTATTCAATCTTTTGTGATGATGATATGGCATGTCACATGGCAACAAGGTGTCACAAGTTGTGACTATATAATCAACTTAATGATTCATAATATACTATAAATCCTTAATTGTCAATACATTAACACATGGCATGACAAGGGAAGTCGCAAAACTTACACATGCATTGTTATGACCAATATAACCAAAATAAATGGCAAAAACAAATAATCATTATTCTACAACTAACAATTAAGTTTTGCAGCTTCAAGTGAGTAAATATCAAATAAAACTTTGACACATGGATGCAACATAACACAATACATGCAATTATTACATGAACATTGCAACTATAGATCCCTAGTTATCAAATAATACATGGACAAATGGCATGACAAGGAAGTCCCAAAATTTATAAATGCATTGTGTGATTAATATAATGAAGCCAAGTGGCGCATGTAATCTAGATTATGTGACTAACAATGAATGTTTACAATTTGAGATTAAATATCAAATAAAACCTTAACACATGGGTGTAATAGAACATAATACATGTGACTATTAGATGAATGTTGCAATGTTAGGTCCCTAGTTATCAAACAATACATTGCATTACAAAAAATCTTGTTGTTTACAACTACCTCCCATTTGACTGGTAAGTGTGACTAAATGTTATTAATTTGATTATAAATAGTTGTTTATGCAACTAATTTTCAACTTTGGATGAATTTTGGTCTTCCTTACATTTATGTTACAATTATGACCTATTTCAATTTTTTTTCAATGAATTGATTTCTCATGGTGTATTCTTATATTTTACAATATGGTATATACGTTTATTCACATATGCAACCAAGATAGTCACATTACAATTACATTATGTACTTAGTACCTACCTACCTAATAATATAACAAATGTACTTACATACCTACCAATAGAAGAAAAACAATAATCTACAATTGATTTTTATGTTTTTGGTTGCAAGCAACATTGACAACTAAAAAACCACCCAACATCAAATAGCAAGTCACCGATGACCTTTAATTGCAAACAATGGATGATTTTTTTCATTTGTAAAATATGCATAAATCAATTATATACACATATCTAAATGTGTTCATGTGATTATACTTGTGACTACAATGAAACTACCATGCACCAACTTTAATCTAACATGTAGCAACTAAACGATCGTCCAATAAATGACATGTGACAACATCTAGGTTGTTAATTATAATTGAAATAATAAAAATAACAATATTTTTTCCCACCATTCAATCAAGGTCAACTAGATTGTACATTAGGTGGTAACCCAAAAATAGTTGTTTCCATAACTATATTTAAGTAGTTGCAGAAGGCACCTACTCATTTAAGGCTAGCCTATAATTAGGCCATTTACAATAGGTCAATTGGCACCTTGGGTAGGCCTAAGCCACATAGCCATAGGTATAATCTAAGTAGCCAAAATTACCTAGCCTAGTTTACAACTAGGCCATTTACAATGCCCTAGACCACCTAACTATAGGTTTAGTTTAGGTGGCCTAAGCTACCTAGGTTTCATCTAGCTAAGGTGGCACTTAGCCTAAGTAGGTTTGGGCTAAGTAGGCACTAGATCTAAGTAGGTAGTTATTATGTGTAGGTTAAGTAGGTAAGTGATCTAGATGTTAAGACCTTTTAAGAAAAATCCTATTTTATTTTGAATTTAATTTTTATGGTGTTTATTAGCTCATCCCATATGGCAATTGATAAATTTGATTTTGTTTAGTGCACCCATCCAACCTATTTATGTAATTTGCAAACTTGAAAAAATGGATAAACAATACGGGATAAAATTTTAATTGCAACCTAATTGTAGCATCACAACCTAATCACAATTATTAGTTATTAGACATTTCTACCTAGTTCACTTACTAAGTAGCTTAGGTGTGATACCTAGCTACCTAGATAACTTTTAAGCACCTAAAAAATAAAAAATATTAATGTCTAGTCATACCTAGGTATGACCTACATGGTACTTAGTAATAAATATTTAATCTATAAATAATAATTGGGTACAACTATTAATATGTACTTAACATGTATAGGTACCTAGTTATGACCTACTAGGTATTTAATAGGTAGGTACGTAGGTACTATGACATTATCACAAACTTACAATATCATGAAATTTTAATACAATTTGTGCAAAAATCATAAAACACTATGTTTGTGCAAAATTTGTGGGCTTCAAAATGTAAAAATGGCATGAAAAATATATATATTACTTCTATATAAATTATATGTCTTTTATACTAGTGATGTTTTGATGTGAAGTATGTGTGATTTACATTTAAACTAAATTTGTGCAATTATCATGATATAATTTTGGATCAAATTATATGATTTTTGTGTATTAAACATGAACATTCATGCATGTCATTCAAAAACAATGTCTCGTCAAGTTATCCCTAACATGCAACTAATACTAAAATTTTGTAATTTGAAATGAATAAATCTCAAATAAAACATTGACACATGGGTGCAACAAAACATAATACATGCAAATATCAGATGAATGCGACTATAAATCCTTGATTATTAAATAATACATTGACACATGGCATGACAAGGAAGTCCCAATACCTATAGATGCATTATTATGACCAATATAATAAGGCCAAATGGCAACAACATGTAGTCCCCATTATGTGATTAACAACGAATAGTTATAACTCAAAGTGATTCAATTTCAAATAGAACCTTGATACATAGGTGTAACAAAACACAATATAATTGACTCTTATATGAACATTGCAACTATAAATTGTTTTACATTTTACACATTGCTTAACACTTTACACGTCATACCATGGAAACTTATGACTTGGTTTTTCAATATTTTTACAAAATTAAAAAAAACTAGTTGATAATATGATTGACATTTACAACTAGATGATCACATCATTGTCCTTTGTGATTAGTTTGGAGAAACAACATGGGTTTAACAACTCATAAGTTGTTAGTCACATATGCCCTTTGCAATTAATACTTAGTCACAAATGCAAATCACAAAAACCAAAATGTGTTGTAATGAAATTTGATAAAACTGACACAAGTATGTAAGTTTGATGTGCAAAACATTACACTCTGATAAGAAATGGAGCCACATTATCCTTCATTCATGTGGTGACACCAACTTTTGCACCTTGAAACACATTGTTGCCATCACAAACCATTGATATGAGCTTCACACCTAATTTGTTAGCACTTCGAACCCCCAATATGTGACCATGGCAATGATCATCAAATGAAAATCATTCTTTGTTATATGTTGCACACCAAACTTTTCCACACAAGTTAACAATGAAATCCATTTCCAACCTTTGAACAACATACAAGTGAATAAATATCCATGACTTGTTGTCAATTGTAATGACTTCATTTGCATCGACGAACAAGAAGGTTACAACACCAATAGCATTCGAAAATAGATTCCAACAACATTTCATTCATGGACTTAACTATACCCCACCATGTAGAGTCATTTCAATGGTTTTAAGGAAACATGTTGACTTTAAAATAAAGAAATGGTTCTTGAAACCAACAAAATCTGACATTGCCCAACCTCTTGATAGAAAATGGTAGATGCTTATAAACTAGATGAATTTTTTATTGTTCTTTGGTGGAAGTTTAAAAAAAATTAGGTCAAAAACATAAAGACATTTTTAAAATATTGAAATACATTGCTTGTTACCTTGTTTAGTGCTTGTTGGTATGTTACCTACTTACATAAAGGTGCATTCACACTTGGTGTTAGGGACTCTACTAAGGTTGAGTCCCCTAACACCATGCTAGCCATTTAGGACTTAAACCTAATTACCATAAAAAAAATAATGTTAATCTAACATTCACTTAACATCAAGCTATGGCCCTATTTAACAATGGGCGCCACGCCACCTAGGATGCCACCTAGATTTTCATTTAACACCAACTTAACATCAGGTGTGAATGCACGATAATAACCTAAACTCAATTAAATTACACATGTAATTATTATTGGGTGGTTTCTGGTTTCCTCCTTTTCACTGAAAGAACCGGCAGGCAGGGTATATGGAGCCTTTACACACCATTCTCAGGAAAGCAAAGAACTGGTTCTGATCCCCCTCCTCTCTACTGGTGGGTTTTCTCAGAAACAGTACAACTGGTTTGGACACTTGTGCAACTGGTTTGGACACTTGTACAACTGGTTTGGACACTTGTACAACTGGGTACTAAAAAAACCCAAAGAACTGGGTCAAAGAACCTTACCCTAAACTGCCGGTTCTTGCTGGTTCTTTTCATGATAACCATCATTCCTTTGAAACCTTTCCAAAACTTCCAAAAGTGAAGGTTTTCTTTCAATTCTGATTTAATAAATAAATAAATAAATAAATAAATAATCTGAAACCGCAGGTTCTACAATTCTGAATTTTTTGGGGGGGGGAAAAATAAAATAAAATAAAAATAATCAGAATTCTCCAAAAAAATTCATTTCTTATTTTTTAAATAAAAAAATTCTAAATTTTTTTAATTAAAAAAACCCACAACCATGTAGGTTATGAACAACAACATCATCATCAAACCACTGCACAACACTAGTAAATTACTAATTACTAATTGCTCGGTTAGTGTGAGGGGGTAGTAATTAGTAATTTAGTTAGGTTACTTTACTCATTTGTGGTTAGTTAGTTCATCCAAAACTTTGAACTCCGTGGGAAGGAAGGAAGGGCCACAGTGAACCAGCACCCACCAGCACACCATGATGGATGAATGGAAAGTGATCAGAAAACAGCTTTCTGTTGGGTTCCAGTTCCCAAGCTAACCATGGTGGTTAGCTCAGTTGCTTTTTTTTCCCCCTACCTACCTACCTACCTACCTACCTACTAACAACAATAACAACCCACAAAGCAGGTTGTTAGTAGGTAGGTAGTAAAAAAATGACATCCCTTATCCTATGTATAAACCAACTACTTAACTAGTGGTTACCTATTTTCCTACCTACCTACCTATAGATGAGACCTATTTTCCTACAGAATTGGTTACTAAGGTGAAACCAAATATTAACTCAGTTGAGGTTCATCCACATCCCAAGTAAATAACAGGCATCTCTGGTGGATGTTGGTTAACTGTGGTTGGAAGGAAAGGGTTTGTTTTCCAATGGGTGCAGACTGCAGTGGTGAGTTCTGGGTCACAATAAAAGCCCATGCGGTGGTTGGTAGTTAACTGGTGGTGGTTAACTGGTGGTTAACTTGTTGGTTCAGTCTGAGTCTGAAATTCATTTAGTTAGTTAGTTAGTTAGTTAGTTAATTAGTTAGTTGTAGGAAGGGGAAGTACACTGGAAATTGAATGAGTTCTCAATTGATATGTATAAATTTCATTCATCCATCCATCAATCCATCCATTCATTCATTCATTCATCTACCATTCACAAACTAGAGGCTGCACTAGATCAGGGTTAAAAAGTCCAGTTCATCAGGGGGGTTCTTTCATGAGAACCGTCGGTTATTTCAGGTTTTTAATTTTAAAAAACCAGTTTTTTAATTTTAAAAATCAGGATTTAAAAAAAAAAAATTAAATTAAACTTAATTAATTAATGCTGATTCTTAGAACTGGTGGTTCTCTGATTCTAAGTAATTTAGTAACTGGAATTAGCAGTTCTTTATAAATTCAAAATAATTGTACAACACTCGTATATATATATATCTCTAGAATTTATCTGTCACCAATTTTTTTTCCATTTGTCAATATTGAGTATTTCATTTTCATTTTCATTTATATATATATATATATATATGTAATAATAATTATTTTTGGGGATAAAAGTTGGGAATTTCTGCTGAGAAACATGTTTATTACTACACACATTTCCAGGTTTTTCTCAAAGAAATTTTCACAAAATAGCAAAATTTCACCACCACAGTTAATAAGAAAGTATATATTTTTTATTTATCACAATTGCTGGATTATACCATAAATTTAGTGGATTGAATTTCTTTAATAATTTTGTAAAGTGTTTGTCTAAAATAATACACCACTCCCAACAATGCAAAAAATTATTAAGATTTTTTCAAGAATGGTAAAGAGATGTTGGAGCTTGGGAGCTGATTTTATTTATTTATATATATATTTAAAAATTTGTTGCAATTTTTAGCTCATTTGTGAATTTTTTTTGGGGAGAAATTCTTGGGAAAACATGTTTTTGAGTGTAAAAATGTAATGTTTTTAGCAAAAAATTGCCACCAATTCTCTGAAATGAATTTCTTTAAGAAAAACACCCACTACACAAATTATTAGGGATCAATATTTTTTTTTCCCCAAGAAAGAAAATCAGATTTATTTATTTATTTATATTTTTTTTGTGATTGACAAATATTTAGTTATATATATTCAAGATTCAAAATCAGATTAGCCCAGTGCATTTTATGAATATTGTTTTCATAGCATAGTTTTCATAGCTATAACCCTAAACACCTTAGAAAGATTAAAAGTATGTTTAGTCTTGATTTTACGAATTAAAGTTTCCAAGAACTATATGGGCCAAACATCCAACAAATGGAAATTGAAATTTTAACCATACCAAAGGATCATAACAAGTTTAGAAGCAAAGGATCAAGCATGAAAAATAAATAAAATAAAAAATCCCTTGCCAAATAACTCTTGAAAATTCATGAAGAAAAGGCTCATACATGTTAAAATTTAATTCATTGGAGTGTAAGTACAATACAATAACTCACATGCTAAAAGTGATACATGTACATTAACCATTACACATATAATTTGTTACCTTCATCAAGATCCACCTCTAAATCGGTTGATTCATTTAAATTGAACAAGGATTGGAGCATGCAAAACATACCATGAAACCAAGGAAAAACAACTTTCACACCTTACCTTCACAATTGAATTGTTGCTCCACATTTGGCATAATCCAATGCTTATTATATATTTTTGAACTAAGGACTAAACATCATGACAAACCTACTATGAGCTTAATGTAAATTGAAAGACAAGTTAAAGTTTATTGAATGTTTTAGAACATGTTACATTTCCATCTTGAACCAACAATGTCAAAAGCTTTACTTCAAACATAACATAAGACTACTTTCACCATGAATAGTTCATGGGTGTTTTTTAGTGCCCAACAAAGATCATTAATCTTTGAGTTGTATGAATTGAAAGAAATGATCCGATGTTTACTAGAAATAGATGGTATGATGGGAAGGTTTGATTGTCTTGTCACCCAATGGCAAAAATTTGCCCTATAAAACATTACTTGAAGCTCAAGAACCTTGATTTAAAGGGTTAAAGTTTTAATTAATTGTAAAAGATGATAATTGCATGTTTCAAACATTCATGATATAGGGTCTTCAACATGTGTATGTTTAAACCTTGTAATTGTTTATAAGATGAACAATTAAACTATCGTCATTTTTAATTTACACTCACATTATCACCTGACATCACTACATGTGCAACCTTGAATCACCATTCACCTCCACTCATAGAACAAAAGATAAATTATTAACATGTTAATGTTCATTTGAATTGAAACTTGGTTACTCATTTTTTGTCACAATAAATTCATAAAATTAGGTTGTGAACACATTTTTGGCAATGTCTTTTTCATGAATAATTTACAATTAAACTTGCTAAACATATATGCCTTGAAGAATACGAAAGTTTTTATTTTTACAAAGTGGTGCAAAATTATGATTCCAAAATTTTAAAATAAATTTAATCAACATCATATATTATTTATTTTTTAATGACTATTTTTTACTTTTCCACATCAAAGTTTCATTCTTTTTTATTACTTTGAGAATTGACTTCAATTATTTTAAAATTATTTTCACATGTCCCTACACACCATATATTTTACTTAAATGTATTTAATTAGAAATATTATTTAATTGCATTAGTTTAATTTTTTTGAAATTATTTCATATACATGTGATTAGTGGACACAACTACACCATAAAAGACAAGTCAACATTTTTCACTATTAGTATAATACATTTTCAAAGGCTTCTCACAAGGTATAGAAATAAACTTTTCAATATAATGCATTGTGAAAAGATTGAAATTTTCAAGCATGCTCTTTAGCTCCATGCATTAAGACAAAAAAAACATGTGAAAGCTTTGGGATAATATGTTAAGCTCACGGTGGTTTCACTTTACATAAACCAAGAAAAATAACAATTAGTATAAATTGAAACCAAAATAATACATGAAAAAGACATTGCCAACTCACATTCACAAAACACACTGTGGCCTAAACTTGGGAGGAGTCATCATTCTCCTCCTTATAATATTATGTAATTAACAACACAAAGACTACATCCAAGATTTCTTAAGACTTTTAAGAAGGATCACCATTATCTTCCATATATTATATTTTGAAGATGGCTTTAGGGACTACATCAAATAATTAAAAAAATTCGGATTCCCAAGTGAAGGTGCTAAAACTACTAAATTATAAGCCTTGTTATTTTGCAAAGTGTAATTTTTTCATATGTAGACTTTGATTAAGAGCTATCAAGGAAAAAGTTAAAGGGCCCTTGAAGAAATATTTTCCACGTTGTATTTCATGCTCCACTCAAATGTCATTTGACCTTTGTTTTTTAGTGATAAAAAACTAAACTACCAATTTGACGCCCATCCATTTTTTGAGTCACAAGTTGCGTTTTAAAACTTCAAATGGGAATTTGACAATATCTGCTCCATGACTTTTCCAAAAATTTGATATGGACTTCAAATTCCTCCATGACTTTTTCAAACATTTGGTATGGACTTCAAAGATAGTGCAACAAGGTTTGTTTCAAAGATTTAAGAGATTGCAAGATTTCAACTTTCAAAGTGAGAATCCATTTGCAAATGTTAAGACTTATTTTCCCACACTTGTGAGATTGTGCTTGAATCTCACCTTGCTCTTTTTTTCATGCTTTAGCATTAATCGCAAGTTCAAGTCTAAGGTTTTGACATACATATTTTTTTCTCCTTTGAATTACATTTTGTTATCCTTCTAACAGTTGATTACATGCACAAAAGTCAGGATTTCAACTTAGTCTTTTGTTTCTAAGACTTCACAAGTTATTATTTGTGTTGCCCATGTTTTGGATGGGTTCATATCTCATCTTTAATGTACCCACATTGTCACAATTTCCACCCTATTCAAGACACATAACTCTACATTTCTTGGCTTTTTCTTAGGTGCAATAGGCAAGCCTCTTCTAGCTCCATTTTGTGTTACAAATTTCCCTTTCTGTTAATTGATGTCTTTTAATGCAATTAAAAATACAAATTGTCAATTTAAAAACTAGTTATGCTTATGAATAGGCCTTGGAAAATCCCTTGTCACCTAACAAGATGACGGTTTGCCATGTTCTTGGGTGGAATAGCATGTTCCATAATACATCAACACAACTAGAACAAAGAATGAAGTGTTCATACTTGAAGGGATTTTTTAAAAAAATGAAAAGCTCGTCATCCTATATTTTGAAGAAAAATTCAAACAAAATTTGTACATTTTGCATTGGGAATTATATTTTGCTACAATGAAATTCAAATGTAGTGTGCACATTGTCCCTAGTGGAAAAAATTGGCCAAAGAATTGTGCAATGCCTTATTTGCCCTTGCACAAAAAGAAAAGAAATACTTAAAAAATTGCAAACGCATGGATGATTTTTTTGCACAAAATGGATGAAAATGTATATACACCAAGGTATACTCTAATAGGGTCCTCCTTCCTTGTATGATAACAAATAAAACTGGGTGAATTTGAGTGAGGAATTAATTCCAAGCATTAGGATGAAGCAAAATAGTTATCCTTTATTTTTAAGTTATGGGACAAATTAAAAGCCTGTTTATTTATTATTTATTTATTATTATTTATTAATTTTTTTAAAAGTTTATTCTCAAACCCAATGTTCCCAAATTGAACTGGCTAGTCAACAATTATTGCAATAAATTTTCTTGTAGTTACATATTTGGCTCTGTCAATCTTTCACCTTTAGAAATTGGAAAAAAACCAAAAATGTAAGCTAAAAAATAAAAAACTATTATGATTCTATGAGAGATCATATTGCTAAGACTTTAGTTCAGTACATTGCAGTTTTTTTTTTTTTTTGGTTTTATCCTCAAGAGAGGGGGAAAAAAAACCCCTCATTTTGATTAGTACCCAAAAGGACAAAAATATGAAAATGAAAAATCACTAGCTTTTGTTTTGTTTGGGTTTGGTTTTTGTCCTCAAGGAAAGCCTTATATTTTAGTTTCAGTACAAAAGAGATATGTACCATATGTCAGCTTTGACACATGTTTGTCGAATAATTAACTTATTTTGAGATTTTTCATTTCAACAAATAGAACATTCTTCAAATTTTCAATATATTTTCATTAATTTTTTGATATTTGACTAATTTTTTTGTGGGGGAAATTTTAACATTTCTGAAAATAACATTATTAGTGTTGAAGCTGGCTAAGATAGTAGGGTATACACTTTAAAAAATTACTAACTTAGAGAGCCATATTCTTTATTACAAGGGGAGGGGAGGGGAGGGGAGGGGGAAACAAAGGAGTTTTTTTTTATAAATAATTTTAATTTGAAGAAATAGATTTGTTTGTAGTAAGTGACCCATACATGCGTAGCTGTAAAGTTATTTTTATTTTTATTTTATTTTGCAAAGAGCCACTTTGATTGGTGCATCACAAAAAAAATTATTGGAAATTTTGGATATGCCCAAAATAAAGTTTGTAGCTGAAAAGTCTTTGGCATAAGTTTTCTAGATTAAAAAAATACAGTAGAATTTTTTTATTTTTTATTTTTCCTCCCCCCATTACCATTAAAAAAATACTCAAAAAATACTCTAGAAATCTTTCAAAAAAGTTGAAGGCATTTATTGGTTTCAGATGACACAGCTTCTCATAGACTGCAAGTTTTCAGTTGCAGAGTTGGGACTCCAGAGAGTTCCATTAAATCAAATGATGTTCTGCTATGTGTGAAAAACCTTCTTATATCAGAGAAGATTAACCCTAACCCCCAAATAAAATATTGGACCTCTACCAATTCTTTAGTGAAGTGAAGTGGTAGCTGAGTTTTCCATGAATGATGTCATGGGACCCTTTAGAGCATCTGCAGCGGTGCTCAGTATGTGATTCTAGACAGTAAAATTGGATGAAGAAAATCCCAACACATGCCTGGGTTTGGGTCAGGAAAATGGGTTTTGGCTCAGCAGAATTGCGCAGGTTGTCGTGGCTTGTGAAAAACGCAGCAGTGGTGTGCACCTGTAGAGAAGAGTGTAATAAATATGATCTAACTACTATTCAGTGTTTCTTGAATGACCCATCATTAATGATTGGTCCAGGTGGTTTGTTGTTAGTAATCCTCCACCTATTTTGCTGTCCCAGTTTCAGTTTTTGATGGGTGGGGTTGGTTGCAAAAGAGTACATAACTAAACTTGGATGTGAAAAATATTATCTATCACAGGGGTCACATACTGAGCACCATTGGAGATGCTCTTATCCATCAGAAATCATGAGGCAAACATTATCATGGATCTCATCGTGGTAGGGCAAAAGGCAACTTATGCTTTACATGAGGCCTAAATAAGCCTAAGAAGCCTCCGAAAAATAGAAAGATTCTTGTTGTTTTAGAGGAGGCATTACTAATGTGCATTTTTTTTAGTTTCAATTATTTATTTTTGCAAAAAAAAAAAGTGGTGATTTCCTTTCTTCAGAAAAAAGTTCTCACAATATAATAGTGAAAATTTTGCCACAAAAACAAATCACCTTCAAATGCAATATGAAAAATTCTCCAAGTGGTTTTTACTACCAAAGTCCCCAATCTGAACTCCCTCATAATTCAAGTAGTTTAATTGTAGGAAGTTGATTTGAGGTATAAAACTGAGACTAATTAGAGGGTTGGTTTTAGGGTTTAGGGTTTTTGATGGGTTTTTTTAGTTTGGCAAATCTTCACAAAATTTCAACCTGAAAAATCTGATTCCAAGCATTTACAAACTGCTCCCAGCTTCGTGAACCTGACCCCTGGTTAGGGATGTGGGGGATGAAAGTTTGACAAGCTTTGGAATTCTTTGAATTTACTATACTCCTGCAATTGCAGAATGACCCATTTATTGAATCCTGTTGTGGAAAGGCTTCCAATGTTTTCAGACATATTAGAAGTTATCTGTAAAGTCTTCTCGTGATTAATTAAGGGGGGTGAGAACGGCCAGTTTCATCATAATAGGCCATCCAACGTGTGTAACTGGGAATGAAAAATCTTACAAAGCAAAAATAACTGGGAGCCAAAATATAGTTTGTTTGTTCCACCAATTTTTGTGGTAAATTGAGTTTCATCCTGTCTTTCCTTCATTTTTTCTTGAGGCGCCTCCACTGCTGCTGCACCTACATAGATTTTCACTGCTCCGACTAGTACAACTACTATAATTATCTCGAACCTTGTGTATTAAATGCTCCAATATTTTGGACATTGACCATAAGCCCAAAACCTTCTTCTAACTTGCATGAAGAGAGAGAGAGAGAGAGAGAGAGAGAGTCATGGTGTATTGAGCATTACTTCCATTCAAGGTAATCTTTGTTTTTATTCATCACTGGTCATCATAAATTGATCAATTATTATTTTATTTGAAAAAAAAGGATACAGTTGCACAAAGTCAAAGTATGACTTACTTATGCAATTACTTCTATTGATACATTTGGAGTCATACTCAACACACTTGAATAATTAAGTGCATTTTCAATCTGGATGGATGTGTTTGGATGTGCCGAGAGTAAGATGTTCAAATTAAGTTATGTACATTGGAAAAAAAAAAAAAAACTATGATAAGTGACCGAATTAAAATTTTCAATCTAGCATATGTAACTTAACCAATTTGAGTGTTAGGAGAGAACACGTAACATGAGTGGCATTTTAGAGGTCATTTGAGATGATATCCATTGAGGTAACCACGAGTCACTAAAGGGCTATTGGTTAGTATTGAAGAGTTCGCATAGACAATCATCAAACACCAAGGTGGCATAACAAAGCTGGCAAGCCGAAAATCGGTAGCTTCCAAAGTGTGCAATCCATTGCTGTAAAATGATGTTAGCGATTGTGGCATGCTTTCTATTTTCTATTCAAATGTCGGGATCTTGCAATGAGTATGTTTGATAACTAATCAAATTTTTTTTGCTTTGGTAGCTTGATTTTTGTATAGATATTAAAAGGGAAGAGGTCGTGCTTGAGGGACTTCAATCATGGCCAATCCCTAACAAGAATTGAGCCTAAGTTTTAGGGTTTGGTCCTATACAACCCCATTAGTCAAATGTGGAGTCTCCACTTATGTATAGCCCCCCCTCCCCCATTTGGTAGTTATAGGAATTTGTTTATTTTGTAATGGGTCCTATTAAAACTTTGTTAGAACACATCCAAAATTTTAGGAGTGAGGGAAAGACAAGTTCACAAAGATTGGAACCTGAACTTGTGTGCAAAAAAGGAAGTAAGACCAAGATCGATTCAAACTCATTTTTCATATTTGGAAGCAAAGGTTTTTTAAACCAAGAGATAGTCATTCAAAATTATAATGATGAGAAAAATGAGGAATTGGTATATATATATGGGTGACTATTTAGAATCCATTGTATGGGTTGTCCTTGGACAACTTGAGAGATGATTTGCAAGACAATTCATATTTACGTGATTTTCAAGTCAAACTACCTTACTTCTTCCCCCTACCCACCAACATCTATCTATGAAGGAAGGTAGGTTGTTTTGTTTTGTTTTGTTTGTATTTATGAGATCCACCAAACTGGGATGCTTCAGGTTGCATTCTGGGTCTCTTTGGAAAGCTCTGGAGGAGGAGGGGTGCATCAGCTTGGTTTCATGGCGTTTGGACTTGTGGTGTAGAAGTTCTTTGAATATTGAATGATTTCTTCACTGAAAATTAAATTAAATCGTAGTTGAGAATTTCAGACGAATTGGAATGTGCCTTTGGTGTTGTTGGAAAGATCTTGATGAGCAGGACTTAATGGAATTTATTTGGTAAGATTTGGATTCAGAATGTGGGAGATATATTGATTTTCAAGTGATTTCTGCTGCTGAAAATTCAAATAAATTCCAAAAAAACCAGGTTTTGGAAGGAAAAAAATCAGTTGAGGATGTGGTAACACTTGGGCCAACGGCACAGGCCACACTAGCAGATATGAAGAGGCAAATTAATATGCATTTTCAGTCATGTCCATGACATTTATAGTAATTTTAATTTGATTTAATTTAATTTAAGATTCACATAAATAATGATGAACTATTGAAAACCATATGGGAACACGAGAAGAGGAAAAGAAAAGAATAATTGATCGTCATGTAAAGCAGCCCAGGTTTGTTTGATGGCTTTGAAAGGAAAAAAAAAAAATCAATTTCTTCACACAAAAAATAAATTACATGAGTTTTTGAATTTGTACTCTTTCTTTCAAGAAGGGGTCATTTGGGGAACTATTCAAGCAACTAAATGTTTCCAACATTCCACAATTCAATTGCATTTAATATTGTTATGTTTGAACATGTTGGATCCCATTATGAACTCCAAACTTAAAAAAACACTTTAGTTGAAAAAAAATCTGTTGCGATGGATGATATTGAATATAATAACATCACAAATACTTAACTAAATATAACCGATTTTTCAAGAGGTATTTATCTATTGTAAATGGAAGAGTTATTTGATCATTTTAGTTATTGTTTCTCGCCAATAAATTGAATGTTAACTATGTTTATAACTTCAATTTAAATATTGTAATCTTTTAATGACCAATAGAAATTGTGCTTAAATTGTTTATCCACCAAACTTAAGCACTTGTTTTGAAAATTCACAAGCCACATTTAGTTATTCGACTAAAAACAACCCCAATGAAAATAATGCTACTACTCACATTGCAACACAAGAAATATAAGAAGATAATAAACTCATTTGAGTTCTAAATATGCATTTTTCTGTTTTTCTCATCTTGTTCAAAGTAAGTTCAAAGTAAGTTCAACATGACGACAAGAGGCATGTGAATAACTCCAAAATGGAGGCTTACCTCAAGGTCATTAAAGAATAAATAACTTGGGTTGAAAAACGATCTCTCAAGCCTTAGGAGAAAAGCTTAATGAGTCTTCTCCACATGATAACCCCAACCCAATGGAAATGTAATTATCCAAAACCATTTTCATTTTGAAACAAGTTTTTTAAAACTACAAGTAATCTAAGAGAGAATACCTGACAAATTGAATGTTAAGAAATCGCAAAGTATTTTGTGGATTTTTTAAAAACAAGTGGGCCAAGCACCAAGAAAGTTTGGCCTGAATTCTCAATGGCCGTGACTTCTCAAATCATAACCAAATTGTGTTTATCTTTGTCTCTAATGGACATTCAAGAATCGTAAAGTAGGTTTTGGTCAGCGTATTATATAATGTAGGTGACCAAACGTGCATGATACATACAACTTATAGGTAGAAGTGCTGCTTTACACACCAATTGCATCCAGCAGCTTACTGTGTTGTGAGACAGAGGCAAGGGAATTGGCTGTGACAAGTCCACTGGCAGCCACTGCTGGAATCCCAATGCCTGGAAATACAGAGTCCCCACAGCAGAATAGTCCATCTACAGGAGTTGAAGGCATTGGAAACAAACCTTTTCCAGCCCTAATTGCAGGTCCATATGTACCTCGATTCCGTCGGAGAAAGCGCTCATGTGTTAGAGGTGTCCCTACCAGCTTAACTTCACATTTTTCTCGTGAAAAGCCAGGCCCTAGTGCCTTCTCCACTGCTCTCCACAGAACCTGTTCACAACAAAAGCCTGCTTTCAGATCTGATCTTTTGAAGCTAACACCCAAGTACTATTACCCTGAGTCAAGATATACACCAATTGTGGCAACATCCAAGCTGGCTAAAAGTTGGGTGTTCCAGTGTCAAGCTCCAAGACATCTCCATTCAAAGGCATATGATGGTTGGTTTCACAATTTGTCATGACTATGGCAGAGCCAAACTATGGCTTCTAGTGATTATTAGCTTTGAGAGGAAGACTTCTGCAATTTGCTACAAAGAAACTATATTTACTACCCTTAGCACCCTCACCTCTTTACTTTCCTCCTCTCTTGATCTCTGCAATTTGATTTCCAGAAATAATCACCTGTTCACTTGTGTGATGGCAAAGTACTTGTTTCAGGTAGGTGTGGTCAACAAAGACTGAAATTGAGGCTTCCTGGTGAAATATTGACCCAGAATATGATGGGGAAAAACATAAGAGTGCAGAACAAACCTCAGAACGCTCAGCTTTTAGCTGCCGATAAGCAGCACTCTGCCGATCGAGGTCTTTCCAAAGACTGTATGGCTCCGAGCCTGGTGTGTATGCATGCAACACATGTTTGCCTGCAGGAGCCAGTGAAGGGTCCAACACGCTGGGCACTGAAATCAGCACCACATTTTGTGGGGCATCAACTCCTTGTGACCAGTTATTCACCACAATGTGGTGTATTTCAAGGTCTGAAGGCAAATCCTGCAACATAATGTCCATAATCAGTATGGCAGACCTGGACATGTTCAACACCTATAAATGGACTTGAATGACCAACAAGATTTTCCATACAATAGGAAGAAGTATGGAATTCCATTCCAGAAGTGTGTACTTAATTCCACTTTATATTATGGTATAACATACCCATGTGGGCAAATCTTGAAAAGCCCTGAACACACAACTTCAATGACCCTACATGTGTGTCCCGGTCATTTATATGCATGATCATATGCACAATTCCCTCTCACAAAAGTTGAAGGGTAGAGCGGTAATACTTTGGCATCAATTCCAAGGTGAAGGTGCATAAAGGAGTCACATTGGGGTGTGTCCTTTGCTCTTGTTTGAAGCTCTTTCGGCACAGCATCTGGTGGTAGCAATGACACAGTATCCCATGTAGATGCATTGCTGACTACTGCCTTCCGTGCCTGCACAAACTGCAGCATCCAGACAATCTTACTATAATTTGAAGTCCAGGGTCTACTTTGATTCCCTGGGAAGTATACAAATGATTATTTCCAGCCATATATCTGTCATTAATAATAAGCTCAAGAGGGTGAATTTGGGCTCCCAGTAGCACTGGCCACTGATCACCAGAGTATAATATGGTGCATTCCAAACCATAAACCTCCCCTTTAAACTGATTACAGTGTTTTCGGTCACATGTGTTGAAGAGACCTGACAACCAAACTGACTGCCTGAGTCCCAAAACTGAGCTCTAGAAACTGCTGGAAAAAAGAGTTTGCAAAGGAAATCACCCATTTTAGACAATTCAGAATGACTCGTGTCAAATACAAGAGATTGGTGCCGCCAAATGACAGCATACCCGACCATCTCGCAGTTTCACACCCACTGCTCGCCCTTCTTCCACAACAATGGAATCCACATGAGTATTTAGGGCAAGGCGGCCTCCATGCTTTTTCAAGCCACGCACAAGTGCATCCACTATGGCTCCTGTGCCTCCACACGGGTACTCTAACACACAACCCGGCTTATACCACTCTCCAAACATGTACACCTGATACACCCATGATCCAAATTCATGGTCTCCAGTGTGACAAATATACAAATGATCCTTAGCATCCTTCTGCAGATATGTATCATCAAAGCTCAAGCCAGAGTTAAAGAGGCAAGTTTCCCAAAAGGCATGAGATGGGGAGTTTACAGGACTTACTATTTCAGCGGCAAGTGTGCCATCAGCTTTCAGGCCAGACAGGAGAAATGATAACAAGTCAATCCAGTTACGTACAAAACTGTTCTGGACACCAAGTGAATCAACAAGCTCTGAGAATGGGCCCAGCAGCTTGCTGGCTCGCATAGCTCCATGTGGCCCCATCTGAACAAAAGTCTTAAGAAGTTGTGGCCCATAGCGTGCCAGTACTGTGACAAGAGCTCCCCAGTCAGTGCGAATTGCTGCAGGGGGCAATGCCATAGCTGCAGCTGAAAGAGGAAGGACAGCTTCCTGCCACAGCAACATATTATTATTAGCAAACTTTCTCCACAAAACAAAGACCCTACTTGATGGGAAAAGAGTAACAAGACTTCCAAAGGATCCCTTGAAAAAGAAAAAAAATGCTGGCACTAACTTACTTGTAGCTTGCGCCAATCTGCCACTGCATTTGAACCAGCAACGTGCTGCAGATCCTGTTAAAAAATTCCAAGCATACAGCAAGCTTGGAAAGTTCAGTGAAGAGCAGACCCTGAGCACAATGCATAGTAACTAAGCTTTCCTCCTTCTTGTACACAGAAATGAGACAGGAATATAATATATTGTCATGGACTGCTCTCTGTTGAGTGAATGGCATTCTGTGAATGACAATTGTCTGTACAAACAAATGCTCAAGAAGGGCTGAAGTGGATGGTTTGATTGATTGTTATTGCCACTGCTGACCTTGTAGAATTCAGTGGCACCAATGCGGGAAAGAAATTGACCTTCAGGGATGTGCACCATCCAAGAATCATATTGCACACAATCTACTGCTTCACCAAGAGCATCAAACACCTGTGGGACAAGAAGAAGATGAGTACCTCTTATTCAATTCACAAATGCCGCACACAGACAACGCTTCTCAGAGGCGGTTTGTCACACACACAGAGCAAGGATGATGCATGCACCATTTTGCGGGCAGTTTGACAGCAGGAGTTTCAGCAAGTTTCTTCTTCTTTACCTGTGCCAAGGGATTGGCCTGAGGTCCCCGTGAAGAGAGACCAGAGAATAGAGATGGTCCTGAATCAAAGTGGTAGCCTTTGATCTCAAAAGAATGTGCAGCGCCTCCCGGATTATCATGGCTTTCAAGAACAAGCACATCTTCACCATATCGGGCCAGCATACTGCCGCAGCACAAGCCCCCCACACCGCTTCCTATTACCACGATGTCTGCATCCTCATTTCCTGCGCAACAACAGTATTTTTACATTTTTTTGGGCCTCGTCCTTTCTTCCTTCAAACCGGGTGCTTCTTTTTCCGCAATCAGCAAATTTGTGTTAGCCAAACAAAAGGGACAATAAGAACTCCTCGAAAAGGAAAATCGCAATTGCGAAAGCTAGAAGAAGAGGATAGAGAATTTCATGCCTTGTAATCCTCCTCTGTTTGTGGCGGTGGCGGCGATGTCTGATTCCCTCTCTTCCACAATCGCTCGCACCTTCGTCTTTCTCCTCACACCCGAAGGTTCAAAGCCAGGTCTTCCAGGCCTCGTGACGCTGTTTCTTCTTCTTCTTCTGCTAAATCCCGATATCACAATGGAACAAGACGTTTTCCTTCTGATAAGCTGAAAAACGGTGGAGATGCTGATGACAGAGGAGGAGACGGAGGAGCAGGAGAAAGAGGAAGAGCAACTGCGCGGTGCAGAAGAAGAGAGACGCGAGACGGCTATGGCTGACGCAGGTACAAAGTTTCTTGTGAGGCAGCAACCTGGAGACGACGCCATCATCATTATTATTATTGCGACACCTCCACAGCGCAAATTTTGCAATGAAAACACATATAATCTCGTCGCCGATTCTCTCCAGTTTCTTGCAATCGCGTTTTTCTTGCGTGAGGAGGAATCGCTGCTGTCCTCTCCAACAACGAGGAGGATTTGTCTTGTTGTGGAACTATGCATAATAAGAGCTCCAGGGGACACCAGCGATGTGTCATGTTCTGCATCTTTTGTGTCTCTCAGGGACACCACTAACATGGCACTAATATGGACCGATCTATTTATCTTTCTATAGACTAATGACAATCATAAAGCACCCTCACATTTTTGCATTTGCATATTTTAGCCTCTCGTTGGGTTGAAGAAATTTTGTTGTTAATGTCGCATTTGCATATTTTAGCCTCTCGTTGGGTTGAACAAATCTTGTTTGTTTGTTAACGTTGCATTTGCATATTTCAACCTTTCATTGAGTTGAAGAAATTTTGTTCGTTCACATTGCATTCGCATATTTTAGCCTCTCTCATTGGGTTGAACAAATCTTGTTTGTTAATGTTGCATTTGCATATTTTAACCTCTCATTGGGTTGAAAAAATCTTGTTTGTTAACGTTGCATTTGCATATTTTAATCTCTTGTTGGGTTGAAGATATTTTATTTGTTGACCTTGCATTTGCATTTTTTATCCTTTCGTTGAGTTGAAGAAATCTTGTTCGTTGATGTGGCATTTGCATATTTTATCTTCTCATTGGGTTGAAGAATTTTTTTTCATTGATGTCGCAATTGCATATTTTATCCTCTTGTTGAGTTGAAGAAATCTTGTTCGTTGATGTCGCATTTGCATATTTTACCCTCTCATTGGGTTGAAGAAATCTTCTTCATTGATGTCGCAGTTGCATGTTTTACCTTCTCATTGGGTTGAAGAAATTTTGTTTGATGACGTCGCATTTGCATATTTTACCCTCTCATTAGGTTGAAGAAATTTTGTTTGTTGACGTTGCATTTGCATATTTTAACCTTTCATTGAGTTGAAAAAATTTTGTTTGTTGACATCGCATGACCAATACTTTGCACAATTCAAAAGCTACTTTCAAACCTATTAGAATAACTTTCATTTATTCACGAGTCTTTCGTGAGTTTGTTTCTTTTCATTGTCTTGTCCTTGTAGCATTACTCTTTTGCAATCTCGTTGTCATGATGACACTTTAAGTAGGAAAAAGGTCTATCAATAGACCTTTTTGAATTTGAAATAATCTCAAAACGAGTAAACCAAGAAGGAAAAGGGTTTTTTCATATATATTTTTCTTCTACTAAACTTAAGGGTCTTTTTATAGACTTTTCTATACTAAACTTGCTAATGCAATGTCAAAAGAATTTTGATGCTAACACTAACAAATGCAAGTATTGCAAAACTTTTGTCATCCTTAACTTAAGTCAATCCTTTCAACCTCTGATGCTAATCCCACAATTAATCCATCATTATTTGAAAACAATGATGCATGTTACTTTTTTCAACATTATTCTCGTGGTTATTACTTGCCGTTTGTTGCATGGTAACAAATGTGGATCAAATCACCTTTGTTGCCTGATGGTGCATGAAAAGTTGGTACCCCATCAATGTGAAACAAATCACAAACAACTATGAATTCCTCCTTGTTGGTGTTTTGGAACTTGCTCAATTCAAACAAAATTAGTTTTTTTTGTAAAAGACATGAAGGTTTGAAACTTAACAAAGGTAAATCATAAACATTTGCAAATTTACATCTATGAATAATTTTTTATTCATGGCATGTTGTGATTGCTTAAATCATTTTGAGCTGTGTCGCCTTTGATGATACATGTTTTTTCATATTTAGGGTCCCAAGCTTGGTGTAGGTTCTTGGCATATGCAACCTTGTTGGTTTTAAACAAACCAATAAGGTTATCATCCTTCTCAACCTTAGAGAAGGTTGTAATAAAAAGGAAGCCCATGCCTCATACAAGATAATCGAGGATTTCATATTAAAGGACAAGCAAATATAGCAAATGTAAGTTTTTTGAACCTCTAATACATTTCTTGCATTCAACTAAAGGTTGTTGAACTTGACAACAACTTTTTTTTGTGCATGATCAATTGCCTTTTTCTTATCATCTATCTACATCGCAAGTACATTACCCAAGGTGCAAACATTCATCATGACATGGTATTGTTTTGTTGAGCCCCCTTCTCGAGTTGAAAAACATTTGAATTAGCCCACCTCCATGGCGATGTGTGCTCCTTATCCAAGTGCCTATGGAGGAACCATTTGGTTGCATAGGACTACATGCATTCCCCAAACCATGCAAATATATCCCTATAACCTCCTAATCAACATTCTTCTTTGCATGTGGTGGGTGTACAAATGTGTCATCATTTACAACATCTTTTAAGGACTCCTTAGAAAGCTCCTTGAAAAACTCAAGTTCCACACTCACAAATAACATTGGACAATTTCTACACCACAATTGTTAAACACAACATTTCAATTGATTTTATCACCCATAGTAATATTTTTAAAAAACATGACATGATTTAAAATTTTCCTACATAAGATTACCTAGAATAATAATCATAATAATAATAATGACAAAAACAAAAAAAAGAAAACATATTTGCATAAGGACAAAACACAAGACAGAAAAGGAAAATTAAATATTTCCAAAGCAAAAAACTAGCAAAAAGGATCTTAGCTCCTTACAATGTTATGTTACGAGGAATCGAGATTGGTTCTTCACAATGTTATGTTGCAAGATCTACAAGTGGGATGTTGAACAATTTCTTTTTGGGTCAATTTTTGTGATGTAGCTAAAATAGGGATCATCCATTTGAAGATTAGCCAAATTTGACTACAAGCTAAATATGGAAGTAAAAAGTTTTAAACACCATTCTATATTTTTTAATACATATTTAAACCATGTATAAAAATTTAACAATTTAAAAATTGGTTGAATTTTGATTATTGAAAATCTCAAAAAGCAATTGAATGTCACAATTGACCTAGGCACTTGAAGGCAAATGATGCACTTCAACTAGCAAATCCATCTCTTGTCAATTCAATCAACATTGTTAATGCAATGATTATGTTGAAGGAAATCATTTTTTCTCTTCACTAAGGTAAATCAGCAAGTTACAATTGTGAACACACAAGAAAAATACCTTTCCTTGCTATAAGAAACCACCATTGCAACATAAGAAATAAATGTTTTAGTTCTTTGGTTTTTTGGCTATCGTGTCCTTTGGATTTGTTCTCTGCCATTTTGCACATGTTAGGGTTATTGACATTGTAAATGCATGACATTATAAACGCATGTGGTTTGCATTGTAAACATCAATGTCCATGGACTCCCTAAAGTTCTCACCAAATTCATTCCTCAATTTATTAATGAGTTTATTAATTGATAGTCAAGGAACTTTACATCACAATGTTATGAATTTTAACCTATCTAAAAAATCATTGGCCGCAAAGTGCCATTCTTTTTTTAGGGAGTGATGCAAATGGTATGTGAATATTGTCTATGGCCTCATAAATATTGGCAAGCATGTAAGATCATGAAAACGATCTATAGTTTTTTGTAAAAGATCACCATATTGAATACTAACATACTTGCTAAACAACTTTTTTTTATCATACAAGGCATCACATATTTCTTTATGATTGATGCTCCCACATTGAGCTAATTGGTCATGTGCGTAGCACTAGTTTAATGAACCAACCTACAAATCACAATGGTTCCAATCTTTCTTATTTCTACTTGTGATCAAACAAGGTTCACACACTAAAATTGAAGAAACGGTGTTAATTTTTCAACTAAGTTATTGAAAGCTTCAAAACTCATTCGATAATAACCCATGAACTTCCTATGCATCATCTTAAGGGTTGCATCACAATGGTTCCAATCTTTTTTATTTCTACTTGCAATCAAACAAGGTTCACACACTAAGATTGAAAAAATGGTGTTAATTTTTCAACTAAGTTATTGAAAGCTTCAAAACTCATTCTATAATAACCCATGAACTTCCTATGCATCATCTTAAGGGTTGTATGCCATGTTGTACTCTCCATAAAACCTCATTGAACATATTGCTTAGGCTCTTCCCACCACAACCAAAATGGAGATCTTTTTCTACTCAAAATTGCACTTCAAAATGGTTAAGGAAGTGCATCATCTTAAAGGTTGTATTAGCATAGTGTACTCTCCATAAAACCTCATTGAACATGTTTCTTAGGCTCTACTTTCCACCACAGCCAGCCAATATGGAGATCTTTTTTCTACTCAAAATTGCACTTCAAAATGGTAGGAATTTGAAACCCTATTGAAAGATCATTGTTAAGAAACCTGAGTTGAAGTCTTCAGGCTTATCTTGTTGCCGATCACTGAGCTGCTGACACACGCGCATCCAATCCATTGAAGTTTGCAAAATATAATATATGGACTTCTTCCATTGATTTGCTGGAAACTTTTCTTCAGAGCTTTATTGGGATTCTCTTCTTCTTCTTCTTCTTCTTCTTCTGAGCTTTACAGGAACCTTTTGTTGGAAACGATTTCATGATGACGGACTTGGATCGCTCTTGGAATCCTCTGGTTAGATTAGGGTTAGCATTCAAGAAAGTCCATGGATTTGCGCCTGGATTGCAGCCTGATGATCTCGCGACGACGACGACGACGAATCCGGAGACGAAATTGCAGCAGAGAGCTGCTCCTCTCGTTGATATCGAGGATGTGAGGAAGTTCCTGAGGAAGAAACTGGCAATCAAGGAGCCCGTTTCCACCATCCCAGGTTTTCTTGAAGCAGCTTCTTCTTCTTCTTCTTCTTCAATCCCTCCTCGCCTTGACCCCTTGAAAGTCACAGCAGAAGGAAGTAGTGAAAGATTGTCGTCGTCTTCGTCACATTCCTCTGTGTCGTCATCGGGGCCCGAACGAAGAAGCGCGAGCGTTTCTAGCGGTTACGGTTACTCCTCGTCGATGCCTGGTGCTCATCATCCCCCACACGAAGCTGCATCTGGAGTGCATCCCTTCGAAATTGGAACAGTCGGACACCCTATCCTGGAATTAGATGAGGACAGACAACATCCTCCTTCTCCTCTGGATCCAGCAGCTCTGGATGGGGGCGGCAGCGAACAACAAAATGTGGTGGAATACAGCTGGTTTGTCTCTCCTCCTCCACACTGTGATACCACACGTGCGCGACTGGAGATGGAAGAAGTTCAAGGGTTCATTAGAAGGACCGGGGAAATGCTGCACACGTTTCGAAGATGGGGGCTTCCAGAGACCTCGTGGAGGAACAAGATGCCGTGGCATGATCCGCCGCCTAACTTTCTGGCCAAGGGACTGCAATGGCCACAAACCAATTTTGCATCCCAAGAGGAGAAGAGACTCATGTGCACAGGGGCCAGAAAGAGGCGTCGCTTCTTGCTCGGCTCTCCACCCACCTGGTCTTTCATGGTGGCCAATGTGGCGTTCATTGCTGTTCTTGTTTACAACCCAGCTGCAAAGTTTTTTCCAGCCTAACTCTTGAGAAGAGAAAGAAAAATGTGAGCTTTTTTTCTGGACTTCAACCTCTTGTTTATTAACCTTCTTGTAGTAAAATACATTGGTATCAGAAGCTTTCTTTAATGTGCGCAATGCAGGGTTTTTGCTTCACAAATCTGCTCTGGATTAGGGCTTTGCTAAGCACCTTCAGGGACCCATCTATCTTTCAACAATTCAATGATCGAAGTGGCTGGCAACACAGAGTTTTGCTTAACAATTCTGCTCTGGATTAGGGCTTCTTGCTGAGCAACTTCAGGGACTCCCATCTTTTAACAAATTGATGATCAAAGTGGCTGGCAATACAGAGTTTTGATTCTCAAATCTGCTCTCAATTAGGGCTTCGCCAAGCACCCTCAGGGATCCATTTTTCAACAAATTGATGATCAAAATGGCTGCTATTGCCTCGAATGTTGTGAGTGTTAGATTTCTTGCATGAATGAAGGGATAACTATCTGCGAGAAAAAAAAGGAAGTTTGTCTTTGTAACTGCACGATTCTCATGTTTTGATAGGTAAACGAAATTGAGTATGATAATAATAGTATGACACAGAGTTTGGTGGTCGCTTTGGAAACAGGTGCAAAGCAATATAAACTCACTTAGATGTTTTGAGCCTTGAATTGGTGTCAAGTGGCTGCCTCCAGTCAAGGACTCCCTTGCCACAACTCAGTTGCAGAGACTGTGGAAGCAGTTGCACTTTATTGTTCTTCACACAGCAAAGCCGGCCTGTCTATTCTGCAGATTGGCTTCAGACCATTTTCCAGGTGATGGAACTCTCTTACCAGTCTTGTATCTACTGAGGAGTGATAATAAAGAGATAGGTGATTTGAGGCTTTGTGCATTGCAGCGAGTGGGTTTTGTGTTAGTTATGCAATTGAGGCAAGTTCCTATTTTTTGCTTCTTTGGCATAACTTGACATAGCCCAATCTGAATTGTGGAGATGATACAGATGCTGAAGCATTATCATGTGCCTGTTCATCTTATGCTGTTTGGGTTCAGCATGTTCATTGCTGTGTGCTAAATGTAAGAAAATTGAAGTTCATTGGTCAAAACATAAGATTGTGTTTTTATATCCCATATTTTTGTTTTCATAATTTCTTACTTCGAATTCTAATAACATAATACATAATGAATAGCCCTCTGTCAAAAATCTACAATATTCTACCAATGTATCAATTTTGAAACCATAAAATTTATATACCAGAGCGATCATTAAAAAAATTGACTCCTAAAAATGAAAATGCATCCATGTTGGAATTGTTTTCTTTAGGAATGGAGGTTACATTTCAAGATTTAGATGCAAATGGAAAAGCAAAAGAATCCCATTTAATGTGTGATGGGTGTTTTAAGCTATTGCCCAAACATTTGGAACATGAAACCTTGGAAACTTATGAAAGTTGATTTACCATATCATGTTACAAGCAAACTTCAAGTTGTGAAGGAGTATCATACACGTGACAACCTTGAATTGGAATAACAATTTTGGGTGCCATTACAACAAACCCAAATCATTCTGAAGGCAATTCCCAAGATCCAAGGGAACTTTCTATTAGGTGCAATGGCATAAATGGAATCAACTAGTCTCATATCATTGGTGTCATGAATTTTTAGGCAACATTAAGGGGTTTAGGGTGGCAATTGTTGCTATTAACAATTTGTTTGTTTTTGACCCATTGGAACAATTATTGTTAACATTGTTTTATAACTCCGTTAACAATTCCTCTCACTTAAAGAGTCATAATTTTTCACCCCATTTTCAAAATTTCCTCCTATCCATTAATTTCTTTGAAATGGTTATCTCCCAAGGAAGATGATCTTGAAAACTTAGAACCTCCATCCTCCTCTTGCTCCTATTGTAGTTAAAGTTGTAACCCCCTCTTTTTTGGTAGCCCCCATCATTTTTTTTCCAAACTTATTTCCACAAGCCAAAAATTTAATCATGATGATGATCTATTATATCATTTTTTTATCACATCTTTGATGCTTTCAATGAGCTTGCGAGAATTTTCATATTTAATTACAAATCAAATCCATGCATCACCTTCTTCTTTATCCACCAATCCACTCCCAAGATAAAAATCCTCATACCCAATTAAGAATTAAATCCATCCATCACTCTTTCTCTTCACCAATCAACTCCAAGGTGAGAATTTTTTTACCCAATTCAAAATCAAGTCCATCCACCACCCGTTCTCTCTAATAATCAATTTTAGGATGAAAAAGGTGGATTTGCAAAAGAACCTATCAACTTGGAAGAAATAAGACACATTTCTTTTTATATTAAATAAAGGTCTTCCATATGCAAACAACAACTTGCAATAGGTCAAGGGTAAACTAAACAAGAGGTGTAAAAAACTCAATGGTGGAATTGCTAAACTTCAAATACATTATTCAAATTTGAAATACATACATATATATATCTTTGAAATTATGGAAATTAATTTACTATGGCAAGGATGTTTGTAGAAATTATGAAAGACATGTTCATGATGATGGTATTGGTGGTATTAGGAATGGCAATGGTAAAAAGGACTAGAAGATTTGACATTCCATTACACATTATAATTTGTATTTTATGGTGCAATTTACATTTCATTACATCATTACCCAATACAATTTGCATTCCATTATATCATTACAAATTTTTATGGTATTTAAAATAGATGTACATGTAGTCCAAACCAAGTAAAAATATCCATAAATACTCATTTGGGATGGTGTGCAATCATGATGTAAATAAAGCATCATGAATACACTTATCAAATATTTTGCACATCCTAATTGTAAGGCATACATAACATCACATAACATGTCCATGTTGGAAAACTACAATTGTCTATGGGTTATTTGATAAAAATCGGTGGGTTCAAATCATGATACGTTGCATTATGAATCCAAGATTGGATAATGCATTTAACAACTTGTTAACCAAGTTTTCATTAAGAAAACTTATGATCCAATAATGAAATTACATACATGATTAGGATACATTTGATACACGAACAATCTTTCACAATCTTCTAATATAATATTATGGTACTAGCCATGCAATAGTCATAAATTTAATAAGGATTTTTTTTTTGTTTATTTGTATGAATGCAAATTGTAATTAAATGACAAAACACCTTTTACCACTTCTAAAGGTGCTACAACTAACTAAAAACTTCAATTCTTACATTCCAAATGTTTTTAAAATTTTAACTCAAATTTTTATTATATAAACTCTTAAGTAGACAAAAGCAACATGGCGTCAAAGTTGGAATTGTAAATTTATTAATGCTCCATAAACAACAAACTCCCCATCCTGTAAAATTTCATGTAGTCCTCAATTTAACTTTGAAACTTATAAACCTTAGTTCACATAAACATAATTTTATTGAAAAGATTTCAAACTTGACAAAAATTACCTTATAATCAGGCCCTAAATTTTTGTCACTAATTGTTGGTTTGAGCATGCCTTAAATTTTGAAATGATTTGGTGGTTCAAATTTTAATGCATCTTCATGAGGTTTTGGGTTCATACATTGATGGATGTGTGCATTAATGTATATAATGTGTATATACATTGATGCATCATGTACAAATGTAATATACAAACATGTGCATATGGTGGTGGTAAATGGTGCCAAAACATTTTGTCAACAAACTTAAAAAAAGATGTTTTATTTTTCATGCCATGAAAAAAATATAGTCCATGATTTCATCATTGAACAAGCTGAATAATAATAATACTTATATTATTATTTTAAAATTTGTGTGATGGCATGGCATTTTAGTCCACATCATATCAATTCAAGACTTCATAATATCGATGTCATAATTTTAAAATAAAAAATTACTTAGTGCAACATATGATTGTCCAAAATGATTAAAAAAAATTCATTAAAAAGTCCTATTCAAGTACTCTATTTATATTAAAACCATACAAGTTTGCATATTATTCAATTTTTGTTCCATTTCATTGAAAACCAAATGAATTTGGATAGTTGCAAAACCCGTGATTCTTTCTTGTGAAAACAACATTGCAACTAAGGCTTGTAAGATTTTGGGTGAAGATGTTGCAGATCGTAAAGAAACAATTTGAAATTATGTATTGTTATGATCTTGAAAAGTGACAAGTTTTTTAAATCAGTATTTTAGGGTTGGATGGCAAAAAAACATTGGTCTTTGTTAATTTTGAAAGGTACCCAATCACATATTGCATATGGGGTAGTTTGTAGCACCTTATTGGGGAGTGCCAAGCCTTTATAGCTCATAAGAAATCATTGAGCCCAACATGCAAAGGTGCCACTAAGGAAAACCCTAACTTTGGAATAAGGAACTAAAAAAAGGAAAGGAACATGGTGGGGATTTCAGTACATCAAGATAGTAGACATGCACAAAATTCACGATTACAAGGCACATCATGTCACAATACAAAAAAAATGCTTGAATTGTGGAATTTGCATATCATAAAACAATATAATTTCATATTTACAGTAATGCATATTGCAAGACAAAATTAATTCATATTTTAGAGTATGCATTTCATGAAAAATAATTCAAATTTTGGAACATGCATATCAAAAGACCAAAAAGATAGATTGTAGAATATGCATATTAAATGTTATTGTTATTTCATGAGTAGAAGTATTGGGCTAGGGGCCAACCTTGTTTAACCCCATGCATAGTTTTGAAGGATATAGTGATAAATTCATTCAAACTAATGGTTGTTTTTACATCGCCAAACAACTTAACCCTTGTGATGATTTCTTTGGCCATCCCATTTCCTCTAAAGGCTAAAACAATAAATCCTAGTTTACTAACTTGTTGTAAGTTTTTAACATCCAACTTTAAGTACAGAAGGGGCCAATTTGAGCACTTGATTAATCAATTGTTTCCTAAGCCAAAATTACACTATAAAAAAAATATTGAAACAAAAGAAATGTAAATTGGTTGAGGTCAATTACCTCTTAAAAAATCAACTAAAAAACTTTGGATTTGTTTTGTAATAGGTGTTTAATAAACTTATGGGGTGCTAATTGCCAAAATATTCATTCCCAACCTTGAATAGGAGGGTTATTAGCTTTTGATTGACCCCATTGGGGAAATGTCTTTCTTTAGTTGTTGCCAAAATCATTTGGAAGTAATCCTCCGCAATCAAATCTCAAAAATGAATACAAAAATCCACCACTACCCCCATCAACTCTTAGGGATTTACTTTTTGGGTAGATGCAAGCTATAGTGGTTAAAAAAAAAGAAAGAGTCCAATCTTAAAAGTTCGTATAAATGGAAAAAATAACATTAGAATGGAGAAAACATTAAAAACCAATGTTAAGTGGGTCCTATGTGGTGATTAATCAATTAGTAAAGTCTATATGAAAATCTGCCCATCTAAAAAACTCTTTATCATACATGTTAGGGGAAAACAAATATTAGTCCAACAAAAAATGACCAAGATTGGGACTTTTGAAAATAAGGTCCAAATCTAGTCTATAAGAAGTCCATAATTAACTGTTGGTTTATTTTTTTGTTGTAATTTTTTTCAATCCATTTTTTTTCATCGTGTATCATATATTGAGTCCATGTAAAAAATATTAAGATGAAAACATAATAAAAAGTTCATTTGAATATTAATGCAAAACCCATATTATAAATCATATGTCCACTTTACAAGTCCATCACTATACAACTGGTGTATGTTTATTGAATTTCACCTTCAATAAGTACAATTTTGATTTGCTAAAGGATTCAATTAATGTTGATTCATAAAATTGATAAGTGCGAATCATGTTTCAATGTGTGAAAAATCACATATTAAATTGAGTGTGTTTGTTAAATATTGACGAATAATGCACAACACTATATTGGGTGGTCTAATTATGGCCTCTTATTTTTACCCCCTAAACAAAGTCAAAATTGTTTTTTTTTTGGTGATTGAAATATTCCATTTATGTCCACAAAAGTTTTTGTCACATGGACAAATTATTTTTGTTTACATGGCAAGAATATTATATACATGTAGCAAAAAAAACTCAAAAACATTTCATCATGCTCACAATAATCATGTTTCTATGTTCATTGCTCACACAATAGTTGTGTTGTTTACCTACCTACTATGATATTTAGGTAGGTAAATAGGTAATTAATGTATTAAATGTATTACCTACATACTTCTTATACTATCTAGGTACCTACAAACTACATATTATGTTACTAACCTACTATCTACCTATTATGGTAACTAGGTACATACTTATTACCTCTTTGGTACATAACTACATTTTAAGCTAGCTATTATGGTAGGTAGGTGGTTGGGTAAGTTAGGTAGTTTAATGGCCAATACACCTCCTATCTATTGAGTTACCTATTTAATTATTTTCTAATCATTGTCTTACCTATTTACATAAGTTTATTATTTACAATGTAAAATGTCAAATAAAAAAGTTAACAAAAAGTTAATAACTTGTGATATTGTAGTCCATTTGTAAGGACTTGGTTTATTACCACGAAGGTGAACGGTTCAATTCTTAATGCTTACAACCAATGTTCATGTTTAAGGGGTTAGGCTAGGTACATTAGGTTGAGTAAATAAACTAACCTACTCTTGAATTACCTACCTTTTTTGACCTACCTACCATTGTAAATTTATTTTTTTATATAAGTTTAAAATAAATTGTTTTAATTTGATTACTCAAATGATCCATTGCCCACTAGTCAAAATGACCACCTACTCACAATGGACATATTAAAATCAACTTATCCAAAACAATGAAAGGTTTTTCTTATGTTTAAATGGGGTCTTTTTTAATTAAAATGTCCTATTAAAGAAATCATGTTTTCTGCTAGTGGAAAGTTCCAAAACTTTCCATTTAATTTTTTAAATAATTTAATTTAATTTAATTTAATTTTTGTATTTCTATCCCAATTGGTTTCCTTATAGAGCATCTAGGGCAAAACTAATGCTTGATATCCATGTTTGCAATTTTGATAATTGGGTTTAGTAATTTTCATTTTCAAATTGGGCCTCAAATAATCTAACCTAGACATTTAAAAAGTTTTGCAACTAAACATGCAAACCTTAAATAGTTAAAGCCTCGTGCTATTGGATGATTTGCATCCCTTGAAGTTGGTTATTTGATATGCATACTTTACTATATACATATATATTGATATGCACACCTCACCATATGAAAGTATATGTTTTCTTAAATGCATATTCAAGAATATGGGATCGTATTTTGGTATGCATATTCCAAAATGTACTTAATAAAATGTAAAATAAAAAACTTAAATTTTTTATTATCATATGAAGGTGTGGTCCATTGGTAAGAACTTTGTTAATTACTATAAAAGTGAGGGGTTCTATTCTCAATACTTTACAACCTATATGCATAATTAGGGGGCTAGGTTAAATAGGTTGGTAAGCTAGGCTAAATTACCACCTACCTATTATATTCTTACAACCTACCTATACTTACCTACCACAATTTAATATTATTTGTAAAAATAATTAAAAAAATGATTTCATAGATTTGACAGTCAAAATGACCACCTTTTTTATCAAAATGGTCCATTGTTAAAAAAACCACCTTAATCACAACGGACATGATCAAATTGACTTGTCCAAAATGGCAAGATGATTTTTTAAACATTTTGGATAGTTTTTGGTCAATTAAATCAAGAATTCTAATAATGGATGCAACTTAGTAAATAATGACTTCTATTGTCGTAAAGGAAGATGGAGTGATGTTTTCAAAGGAAAAAATGGAAAAAATGTGTTACGACTATAATATCAAGCTCTACAAAGCCCAAAAGGTGTCCCCTAGTCATGTTAAATTGAAGAAACAAGTGTTTGGTTTAATCAATTTTGCCAACTAGTAGAATTTTGAACTTTGAAGTGAGACACATAACATCATCTTGAGTGTTACAATGGACATTGTTGTTTTTACAAATTTTGGTGTCACATTTGATTATTATTCCTATCTATGTAGAAGTTATAAAATGAGCCAATAAGTGATGAATTTCATAACAAATCCGAATCAAGAAATGAATAAAAATTAAAAACTCCTTACAAAACATGACATGTTATAATATATAATAGATGTGTTTACATAGCACTCATTTCCCCCATTTTTCCAATGAACTTGAAATCATAATTACAAAATCCATGCAAGTGTAGGTTGAAAAGTTCTCAATTGTAATTTCACATTGCCTCTTGTTTGAAATTTCATCACATAAAGTCTTGTAGATTCATCCGTATCCATGAATAAAAACTTCCAATGGTGGTTTGAAAGTTGTTACAAGAAGCCAACCAACCTCTCACCAATTGTAATGTTATTTTTACATCATAAATGGTAACGTGTGCTAAACAATCTTCTCATTTCATGTTGTGAGCCATAACAACATTGCATTTATCGATTGATTTACTAAAATAACTTCGTTTCTCATTGAATAAACTTTGAAGATGCAAAAGATGTTATTTATTGAGAACAAAGCTTATTTCTTCAAGAGACTTCATCTCATCTCATGAAAGATTGATACCTACTTGCACAAGCCAAATTACAAGACTACAATTGATACATTATTCATTGTGATGAAGTTATGATAGATTTGTCAAAAAAACCAACTAGTGAGGTCAAGGAATTTTGACCTCATCATGTACTAGTGAAAAATTTCACAAAGTATATTTAAACTTGTTTTCAAAAGAATTGAATTCATTCTTACAAAAGTGGTAATTGACACATCCAGTTTAGCCCCAATGAAATGGATTCCCAAAGCATCAGCGAAATCAATTGTTTTCCACCCATTCTTGACCATTCTTACCTTCGCCAGGATTTTTGTGTAGGGAGAGATTTGGCGACCCATTTGATGCCTCAATTGGGGTTCACGTGTGTGTGTTTTCCTTAAACAGCAGCGACGACACAGTTTCCAAGCTTTTTTGTTTGTTGTTGTTGTGCAGCTCACCTCCAAGGAAGGAGGTTGGCCCTGGGTTTTTTTGGAGTGTTGTTGTTGTTGATGTTTTCTTTGTCTTCTGTCTGAAGGTGAGTCTTATGAAACTCCATGTCTTGAACCCATGGTCTTGAATTTTGATCTGCTTGTTGGAACAGTTTATTGTTGCAATTGTGGTTGGTGGGTCTTGTTGGTTTTGGCCTTAGTACTTACTTAGCTAGCTTTTTTGGTGGTTTTCTTCTTCCTCTGCTTGCTTTCTGTGTTCTCTCACTCTCTCTAGTTTTTTGCACTCTCTTTCTTACTCAAGAGACACATCTGCCGTTTGTTGGTTCTCCTGTACTTCAGAGGTCTAGGGCTTGGAGTTGGGGGTTTAGGGTTGTGTTGTTCTAGCTGTGTGTTTCTGGAGATGGGGTTCTTTCTGTGCGGGAAGAATTGTTGAGGGCTGATCTTATATGGGTGTGGGATAGGTGAAAGACATGGCAGGATCACTAGAGGAAGGGTCAGGTGGGGACTACAGAAAGGAGGCTTACTATGGCACCTTCCAATCTGGGGTTCCACAACCCGTGCCTCCCAGTCAGAGTCCCCATTACCCATCTGTTACTGGTTTGTGCATCTTCTCTTTTGATCCCTTTTTTTTTGGTTTGCCCAATCTTCAAACAACAAAAGCTTCCAACCAAGAATGCACACTGCGTTTTTATCCTCATGCAGAAAATTGGATGCATTTTGTATCATTGAAAAATTAGTTTTCTTCTCCATTCTTGTTTTGTATAATTGTTTTGGCTTGGTTGTATTGGAATCAGTGCAAGATATCAGGGTGTGTCTTGGAGGCAATATACGCCTTATGAGAGGGATTTAAGAACTTTGCCAAATCATACTCTGTAATTTTTTTTGACTCTGATCTCTGGAATGGGGAGGTGGCAATGTGGTCTCCAGGCTATCCAGTGGAGGGTACACCCTTACGAGAGGATTATAATCCAAATCGCCGCACTTGGGATACACATCCACTTCCTTTCTGTGGCCTTGGATTTGGCTGGTTCCTGTAAGAAACCCTTTTTTTGTTTTCCTTATTTTGAATAAGCCAGGTTTATTCATGAATGAATGGTTTTGCATGGTCAGAATTCCATGAGCAGCTGTCACTCACTGTTGGGTAACTGCTGATCATCAATGTGATGACGTGAAATCAAAATGTGGACTATGAAGTAGGATGACTGAAGATAAATGCTCTGCATGCAACATGGCATATGAAGATAGGCTCAACTTTCTGGATGTCGCATTTCTCATGCATTTTTGTCATTGGTGCTCAAGTTTTCTGTGCGAGTAGTGTGGCATTCTGACCAGTGCAGTAGTACTGAGATTTCAGAATACTTTCTAATTGAAAGCATGCATAGAAGTTTTACAGATCAATATAGTTTGTGTGGAGGATCTCTAGCGGAGAAACTTATGGCACTCTAGATATCAATACTATTTGAGTTCAAGTTGAGTGGTTACCTCCTCAGTTGGGATGTCAAGGTGGAGGATTGAGCACTTTTTCACTGTAATGCAAGCAGAGAAAGTATATTATCATTCTGATCTTGTTGTTTGTGGCTTAACTGAACAGGTTCATCTTGGGGTTCTTCATCTTGTCAATCCCATGGTATGTTGGGACATTCATCTTCTTCTGCCTCCGGTATGACCCCAGGGAGTATGCAGGGCTTGCAGCATGTGCAATTGCGGTATAGTCTCCCTTTTATTCTTATTCTCAATCTTTCTTCAACCAATATTTTAGCTGCCAGTAGCACTACCTAAGATTGGTTTCATCATGGGTTTTGGTAGCTCAAATTCTCAAATTTCTTTCATTGCTCTTGAAGACATACAAATCTTTCTTACTTACCCTACATATAAATGGGTGCAGGCACTTGTGGTTTTTCTTCTGGGAGGTTCAGAAATGGCTAACCAGGCACTCTTTTAGCGTGTAAACAGAGCTTACTATCTGCGTTGTCAATTCCTGTTTCTTTACACTTGGTTCTGTTTTTTTCTTTCTCTGTGTGCATGGCTTAGTCCATGCTGTCATATGTGAATAGCTCATATGTTTGGTCTATGGCTCACATATTCAAATTCCAAAATGACGTGGAACTGGCAACTGCTTGTGAATCTCTAGGTCTTGAGGTCTTGTTACCTTTCGTGGTCTGAGACATGTACATTGTGAACCAGTATCTTGGAGTATCTTCGTAACCACCAGAGATCAAACTGGTTCTTGAGACACCACTTCCCCTGAAATTCCCACTCTGGGTATCAAGTTTGGATGATACTCTTGCCAGTATCCATGGGGCCTTGAAGACACCCAATATACCTCATCTATACTAGTTGGCCCTTTCAGACACATATGTTCAAAATTTGAGTTGTTTAGGATTCAGAACTGCAGGGGTTCTCTATTCTTTTATCCCTCCAGTTTCGATCTTTGTCCACATGTCAATAGAAAAAATGGGTATGTGGCTAGCATACTCATCTCTATGAATGGATGTATGTACAAATGCCACAAGTGTTTGTTTTGTTGAAGGTTGTGAACTTCTTCACTATGTTTTAAGAAATGGCAATTCTACTATTACTAGGCAGTCATGAAGGGCACAAAGAATTGAGAGAGATATTGTGCAATCCTGAGACAGGACTTTGTTTTGCTTTTGATCTTTTGTGCAAGCATGTGGTGACAGCATGGGAATCATGAATATGTTCTCTTGACCTGGACTCCTAGGGCCAGATCCTATGTATTGTATTACAGGTGTATATACTTCTGCCATCAAAAACTACATGATGTTACATTGAATTTGTCAAAAAGGAGTTGTCTGAACCGCATAAATTTTCAACAACAAAAAATGAATGTGATGTACACATTTACTGGCTTATTTTACAGCCATGGTTAGCACCACTGCAGATCTTGCTATAGCAGGTATCCAGAGGGCTACCAAATGGTTCTCCATCTTTTGACTGGAGGAGAAAGAATTGGATGAATAAAATGATGATGCTCTTTGATTCAAGCTTCATCACATTAATCATGTCTACCAGTACCCAAACAATCTATATAATAAAAGGGAAATTGTGCATGCTTGCAACATCCACCCATGTGGCTTGCATGCTGCATAGCCCAACTCCCTCTCCTCTGTTGACAAACCTTGAAATCTGCTCTTAAACCTTAGAACTTTTATCCAAAAAAACCCAAGGCTAACCTGTAGATCAGAGAGTTCACATTACTGTAGCCTGGTTTGTATTTTGGCCGTTTAGAGGATTCTCCATTGGGACTGGACCTTGGAGCTCCTCAGGTGGATTTTCTACATTATGTGCAGGTGGTCTCAATCCCAGGTCCCCTGAAGGTGCTGAGGGCACAATGCTTGTTTGCCCTGCCTCTGGTACGGGGAACTGTTCATGAAATGTTGCACCATTATGCTCATTTGGAGCAGCAGCTGCCCTCCTCTTCCAGTTGGCATACTCTATCAGAAGGGCACTGGAAGTCACAGCAACTATGAATCCAGAAAATGAAGCTAGCAAAATTGCCAACACTGCCTCAATATGGACCTGGCCCACACACAGAGCATACAAGTATGTCTTCACTTCAGCATCAATGATGTTATGATTCTCATCAGCCTGAATGGCATGAGCCATCATCACAATCTTGCAAAGAAAATGAAACAGAACACAAACAGGGGAGGAGAGATCTGCTTACCAGATCATAAAACAAGTGAGCAAAGCAGATGATGAGTCCAAACTGACAAGTTGCATAGTACCAAATTAAATGTTTCACGACTGCACATGTTACCCAATGTGCACCTCAGCCACAATGTGGAGCAATTTAAAATGTGTGCAAGGTTCTTTAGCATAGAACATGAAACAGAAACTATCCCATGTGGATTCCTGCAAAAACAATAGCTACAACAGTTAGTTGGGTTTTGAAGGGATTGAATTTTACCAACATTAGATGCAATGACAGCAGCAAGGAGGCCCAATATGCAAGCAAATGGAAGTGCAATTGCAAGTGCCCCTGACCCCATTCGTCCCACCTGCCAGGTCCCACTTTGAGCCACAAACCCACAACAGCAAACCCATCTTCTTTCAGAGAAATGCACCAAGAATTATGCCATCAATTCATGATGGTAATTAGGTTTGGTAGAGAGAGTGAATTACCAATAACTGCTCAAGGAAGCAAAAGTATGCCAGCATGCTGACTAGCACCAACACAGGGACATCCTGCCACACTCTCCCACTTAGCAGATAATCCCCATGCACTAGAAACTGTTAGCTGGTCCGCACAACAGCCAGCAGGAGGAGATGGTGAGAAAGCAAAATCAATTATGCAGAAGAGGGGAACTTCATGTACCTCCTGCTAAGCTCCATCAAAGTTGTACTACCAGAACCAAACTTAACATTCCTTAAGAACAAGACATGGCTGAGTTTTTTCTGCCCATTACACAAGTGGTTGCTGTGAAAGATGCCACACTTGGATGTTCAAAGGAATGGGACTCAGGAAGCATTTACCGGAAATCCTGAGTGAGAGCCTGCCCTGGTGCCCTACTAGAGCCAGTGACATTGGGTAGTCGAACTACAGTCACTGGAAGGTTGCTCACTTCTCTGCCACAAACATCACAAGTCCTGTTGCCTTTGATGCTGAACCACTTTAAGGCACACTCCTTATGGGCCAAAGCCATTTCGCCCCGGCAACTGCACTCCATCTTCAAAGTCTCACCATACTCTTCCATGAGATCATCCATGCATATCCGGCATACTGCTTGCTCCTCCGAGATTTCCTGGTCTGCCTTTATGTCACCTATAGACAGTAACCAATTTTACCTTTAAACTCTCTAGAGTGCAATCTAGGTATTGGTCAGTGATCCTCCCTTTCCTCATTTCTCTGCAAGGTATGCAGGATAAACATTTCCTAACAATGTACTACTGCAGGTGATTGAAGTGCACACACCTCTCTCTCTACTAGCTTGTGCTGGAAGACAATTTTCTATCTTTGTAGAACTGTTATCCATGGCAGGTTTGACTAGCACAGTTGTCCCTGTTCCTGAGCCCGCCCTGCTTAAAGGCATGGAAATTGAGCGTAAGATACTGCTTTTCCCTGACCCACTCTGTCACACCCAAAGATAGCCAAGGCACTTTGAAGATTACAGAATGTAGACATGCTTCAACATGGCTGCCATGAAAACTTGGCACAGCCATTAAGAACTTCTGCATTGAATTAACACACAAACTAGCACAGCTTGCCAACAATTCTAGACTTGAAGATTGAAGGTACCTCAGATGAACTGCTGCTTGGAACTTGCCACTGGGAGCTTGGTGCAGCAGGGCTGCAGGATGAGATGCCAACATAAGATGTGGCTGGCAGAGATGTTGTCCTCTTTGAAGAAAGTGGTGATGACAAGGAACTCTGAGTAGTCGGCATGAATTCAGATCCATGTTGTACCATGGCAGGCATACCACCATTTCTGTCTTGTGTGGCCCTAGATTGTAAGCCTGGCCTTGGCAGAAGCCCTTTTGTTGATGGTTTGCTGGATGTGGAGGTGACAAGCTGGGAAGGCGTGTTCACAGACATGCTGCTGCTGAATTCTGCTCCATCATGGGTCACGACTTCCACTGTTGATAGAGGTAATCCATTTTTGACGAATTCAGCAGCAAGTAGACTTTCCCCCAATGGAGTGAGAATGGTAAGCTACAAGCCAGCATGCAGAAGATAAGATCATTCACCATCATTTCATAAACTTGCAGAATGGGTCACTGAGACTGCACAATCTGGAGGTAGAAAACTGTACAACGTTGGCAGGTTTTTTTTTCTTTCCCAGATCAGGGAGGTTTAGAGAGTCCATTCTGCCAACCACTAGCAGACAAAGGCGTGCACAACAACAATACAGGCTGATGGAAAGGAGACTGAAATGCAAGAGATTGAGCTTGCTTTGGACCATGAGAATATCTCATACCTCCACTATTCCCATCAATCTACTTTCAGCAAAGACTTCATCCCTAACCCATAGGAGCGGCACTACACTGCCTTGATGATGCAAGGTGGTTCTGCCAAACCAGGGAAGGAAAAGCAAGAAATTCTTGCACACCTCTAAGGGGCTTGCAAAGCTTGAATGTACCGGATCTTCTTGTTGCTCCAACACCTCTTGGGTACTACTCTCCATCATGCTGCTGCTCAATTTTTCCACCGGCCCCAAAGCATTTCCATCCCCAGCTCCAGCACTGGCTCTGGATTCTGTCTTCCCTAAATGGTTTCTTCAACCTGGCATCATCACCACCACCACCCACAACTTCTTCTCCATCGCCCAGTACTAGAAGTCTGCAAATGGGTTCCACTTCATCAGCTGCAGTGTACAAAGTGAAATCCAGGGGAGCCCCCCCCCCCCCCTGGCTCAAAAACAAAGACGAATTCAGAGTAAATGTTCACAGTTTCGAAACCTTCTCAAACTCTCTCCCAAGGTCACCAAACGGATGGCACCTCCTCCTCCTCCTCGTCCTTTTTCCAAGAATCAGAGACTCTCTCTCTCTCTCTCTCTCTCTCTCTCTCTCTCTCTCTCTCTAGGGGAGGGGGTGGAGGGTTTGTCAGCTTTCAAAAGACGACAATGTCCAGTACAGAAAATTCTTGAGAAGGGGGTGATGGGTTTCATTGACTAAGAATTCTCGAAATTTGTGGGTGGGTTCATCAGAATCACGACATTCTTCAGAGCTTCACAATTTCACATAGGTGCACACACGGATCTCTCCATTTGCAATTTTGGTTCCAAAGATATTTCTCCACCATTTCTCCACACCATTAGAGCATCACAAAAACAAGGAAACCCAATATTCTTCCTCGACGACGACGCGACGACGACGACACTCCCACGCGCGAGCGAGCGAGGGGGCGAGGATTCGAGCGTTGGGATTCGAGGACCGACCGACTCACGCTCGTTGAGCGCAGACAAACCAACGAAGGGAGGTGGGAGGGCGGGGGGGGGGGAGTTTAATGACCGCCGGTTCTGTTCCTGCTCTTCAGTTCCCATGTAGGCCAGTAATTCCTAGCACGGTTTCAGGCAGTTGGAAAGAACTTTTCAAATTTTGGTCTTTGTATTTGGAAGCACCTTTCATGGCAGAACTCCCACTTTTAAGGTTTCGAGGGACCTTACAAAAACAAAAGGGGAAGAAGATCCCAAAAGAATGGAGTATTCCTTAAAGTCAGCAAAACACAGCACCAGAACCCTGAGTTTGGTCCCCAAAAAAAAGACCTTGCAAACAAGTACATTAGCATTCAAGGGGAGGAGGTGAAACTCAAGAAATGCACCATTTTATTTTATTTGATTTTGGTGGTAAACTGAGTTTCATCTTGTTTTTGACTCCTCTTAAAGAAAGTTCTCCTGAGCGCCTCCACTACTGCTACATATATTTTCACTTTCACTGCTCCTACTACATGTACAGGTACCCAGATTTAATAAAATTTCCTCACTTTGCATACCTCACTCAAAGAGAGGTTATGGGGGGATGAAAAGGAGGGCCAAAGACAGGGTGACTTTTAAGGAAAACTCTAATGCAACCATCCGCTGTTTCTACTTTTGGTGCATTCCATTTCATTTGTAATGTGAATTGGGAGTGGAGAACATGCTGGAGATGTGAAATCAACGGTGGGGATAATGGTTGATTATGGTTAGTTTGGAGGTGCCTTTGAAATTCAGAATTATTTTTTGTAATCAGCAGCACAACAAAATTCTAATAGTTTGGAATCTCCACCAATATAGAAGAAGTATTCACTCAATCAAACAAAGAAACATGGGAGTCTCAATAATTGGCACACGGGTCTATATAAGTTTCAAGAGGACAACATTGGGCAAAGCACATGGGACAAAGTGAGGTGCTATTGGGAACATGTTGGTGAACACATTGGTATCAAAAAAACTCAAAAAATCCCAACACCCCCCCCACCTTCCCCAAAAGGAAAAAAAAAAAGGTGCCTTGGGTGCTTGTTAGCTCATCTATCTATTAAGATAGATAAGCCAACATGTTTCTTTGTTGGCTCTACCCATAGGGAAGAGACTACACATCTTTGTAGGATTAGGAATAAAGTTTTGACTCTCTCCTTAACCAATGTGAAGATGACATGTGATTTTAGAATATTATTTTTGGATGGATGTAACTTTCATGTTTGGTTAGATGTAACTTTTAGTAATACTACATTGTTAGGTAGTTCTACGTCATCTTATTGTGATAGACATGGCCCAACTCATGAGTTCTTGCACATCTTCTTGCATGAGTTGTTTAAAGAGTCATGTATGTGAGACATAAGATGGGATTAGTGCATCGGGAAAGAATAAATGAATGTCAAATTGAATAGTTTGTCTCATTGTCACCTTATGAAGTATGTATGGTTCAAGTGACCAACAAGTGATGCCAAGGATGTGAATGTCATTGTCTTATTGAAATAAATTCCAATTGGCAAACAACATGATAAGAAAGGGGATGCAAGGGTTAGGTTTATGTCATGGCTCATAACAAAATATGCATCCAATGTACTCAAGTGTGCATTGCATGTTAATCAATTCAAACAACATTTCAAATGCATCACCTTTTCATGGCATGATGACTTGTTGATTTTTGTAGAGTTTTAGTTGATGGAGTTAATAATTGCCAGTATTTTCATATCATTAATACAACAACTTGATTCTTAAACTTGTAGAGATTTGGGACTAGGGTGTTTAAAGTTGTGTGGCTTGAGGCTAGGTATGTACCATAAGATTCTTGAAAAGTATATGCAAAAGGCTTGTAAAATCAAGGTGCACACATTGCCCAAGTAGTGTTAAGGTTTAAACCTATAAATAGATGTTCTGGATTTGGTTGGTTTTGTGGATCCATTTTATCTAACTATTTTGAAGACCAAGGTTTCTTATAAGACTTGAATATTTTCATAATGTGTTCAAGTTGTCAATATATGTGGTTCCAATATGTGTTGTGAATTTACAAGAATGTACAAATTAATAAATGGTTACATGGTTTCCTCTAGGTACATGACCAAAAGTGTAAAGATTGTAGATTTATTGAGAATGTTGGCAACTTTGCTTTGTATAAAAGATAAAAAGGCAAAGTTTGCATCAATGCATCAAGGTAGCCAAATGATGTTTAGAAAAAAAAAAAGGAGCTAATAGGTTTGTGAGGTTGAGAATAAACACAATGGTTGTTAGATTGGTGAAGCTATTGGAAATGGAACCAATCAGAGCACATGGTCATGTTGGTTGTGCTTAATGGGGTTAGGATTTCCTTAGCACTTGGTGTAGCTCATAACTATGTATGGGATTGGTTAAGTCTTTACCAAGGAAGTCTTGTTCATGCATAAATGTATGCACAACATCAAGCCATAAATGCATCTAAATATGAAAATTTGAATCCCATTAATGGCTTCCAAAATGCATACTTTGAAATGGAGATCATTTGTTAATTAAAATGACCCACAAAGTCATGATCTTTCCTTTGGGGAAGAAATGTTCGCTTGGTAGCCACCATTGAATGGTTACCCTATAGGTTCAAGAATTTCTTATTATTCAAGGCAAACAAAGAATTTCACACATTAATTTGATTGAACTAATGTTCATTCCCAAGACCTTAGATTGGTTCAAGTGAATCAATAAGTAAATCATGCAAAGGCCTTTAATAGAGGCTTGTATTTCCCAATTTAAAACCTTATAATCAAATTGGTATTCTCCTTATGTAAACTAATGAAGTAGGAATTATAAGTGATGCAACAAACCCTACTAGCCCATAACATCTATTCCAAATAGCTTAGGTATAACAAGGTGTTCTTTTAGGAGTGAAGTGATAGTTTGTGAAACTTTTGAATCTAAATGGAAGGAAGATTACTCATGTGCATGTTCATGCTTAATATAACAAACAGTTTGGATGACCTCTGTACCTGGAAAAAGATAATGCCTCCAAACTTGTTAATTTAATTGAAAAAATAAAATACTAGTTTTTTAAAATCAAGGATGAAGGATGAAGATGGTTTAAATAATTTTGCATTTGGCAAAGCCTTCACCATGTTCTTCTTAAAAGTACAATACTAGTTTGGATCATGGATTTGTAACAAAAGGTGAAAAAAATAAAAATGAATCTATTTTATTTTGGATTGGTTTTTGAAATATGGCTTTTTGCAATATTCAGAAGCATTTGTTTTAAGGTGGAAATATTGTGGGATTGGATTACAAGTTGTTTTGTAGTAATCTTTACATGTTTGATGATTTCCTTTTAATTGTAACATGGATGTTAGTGAAGATTCAAAGATCAAACGATAGGGTTTAACAATGAAAAGGTGTAGAAGGATGCAAGTAAGGTGAAAAAAGATACTAAAGAAGAAAGTTTAAGCAAACATTTTGTCTTGGACACAAAAATGGATTATTTAAAAGGCTTCACTGAATGTTGATTGGGATTTTAGTTAAGGTAGCAAGAAAAAAATAACAATGGCCTTCTTTTGGAAGACGACATTGAAATTGTTGAGGTATGTTTGTTGTAAAAGGGGTGACCTTCATATTGCTTTAATGTTACATGTTGCAAGTGTCAATGTTTTATCATAAGAATCCACGTGCGATGTTGTGTTATCATGATTAAAAGACCTATTACACGTTCAAAACTAGCATTGGCTTTCTCTACTTGATACTTTGCACAAAGGCCCTTTTTATTTAACAACCTACACATTCGCATAACATTACAATGAATTGAAAATTTTACACCCACAAAATTATAATAATTAAATTTTAAAAATTTCTAAATCTATATTTAAAGGGATAATTTTACATTTTTTCTTGCCACACCAAATATTAAAATTGTTAATTCAATCTAAGTCCTTTGCCTTTTGTTGACACAATGATACCCACATTAATGCATAGGCAAAATCTCAAGTTTATTTTGTTTATACGATCTCTTATCACCCATTTATGTCGTGACAATCCATGTTCACAAATAATTGTGTTGTTAAAAAAAGAATCACCTTCTACCATAGGTTAATTAAAATCATTACAACAAAACCATGTCTTTTGCACCTTTTAATTTGTGACTACAATGACTAACTTGTGCAATTTACTTGTTTGAAATGACTAGATGGGGTATTTTTTGTCCACATTGCTCCCCCCTACCCATGTAATTTGTTTAATGTGATTAGGTGCATTGCCCCTTCCATTCACATTCAACATTACCATTTACACATGGATTACATAATGCCTTGGTGGTAGTGGCACACATAGCATGTGATTAAGTTTAGTCACTATGATTGCAATGTGACATTTGACATGTTATGTGTGCTAGATGTAGGTCAATGCATGTGTTAGGTTTTGAGACTAAAATTAGGTAGTAGGTTGTAACTTGGCATAAGTAGGTTGGTAGGTAAGTGAATATATGCAATAGGTTAATATAAGTTTGTAAATTGGTAGGTGATAAGTAGGTAGGTAGTATAATAGGTTTATAAGTATGTGTTGACATTAAAGTTGTAATGGGGTGTATAGTAATGTTGTAATGTGTGAAATTCAAAATATATATGAGTTTATAGTTTTTATGATGACATTCTTTTGCATCACATGAAATGGTGGTTGAATGGTTAAAGCCTTGGATTGTGGCCAAGGAAGTGAAGGCTCAAGCCTTAATTTGGACATCTTAGGATTGTGACCTACATGAATAAAAACCATCATGATAATGTGGCAATATATATACATATACACACAAGAATGATAAGCAAATAAGTAGGTATGTAAGATAGTAGGTTGGTTAGGTGGGGGAGGACCTACATTTTACAACCTTAATCACCTTCATTGGTTGGTTATAAAATATTAATTTGCAAAATTTATTAGTAAATAATTGAAAAACCAAAGTCAAAATAGACAATCCACATTGACTAACACTTGTTAGTTTTTAGTCAAAACAAATACAACCAAAAATAAATATGTTAATAAAGATGGACATGACATGGTGGACACAACCATGTGATGTCCAAAATGATTGATGTGCTATGTTTTGCTTGTTGAAAATGACTAGTTAGTTTTAACCATAATGTCATCTTGTCCAAGATTTTTTTAAATTAAAATTTAGTCACAAAAAACCACAATTTAGACAAGTTTTGTTTTAATGAATGCACGTTCAATAACATTGAAAACTTGAAGTGGCACAAAATTTCCAAGCCTTTAGCATGGAATTTAGCTCACATTTTCCCCACAAAACATTATTCAAGAAAATTCACAACTTTTTGACATGTATATTTTTTTAATTACCTTGTCCATTTTCATTATGAATTTGGTTGATTTGACTAGATGGTTTTAATTTTCAAAATGACATGTATCTTTATGACTAATTTAGTTGACCAAAGTGAGATTTTCAAATAATTGGTCAATGTGACATTTAGTCAAATAGGACATGAAAAACATTTGTAGTGAAAAAAAGAAAGGAATGCAATTAAGTGAGAGACGGACTCATAAAAATTGAAGAAAATAATTACATAAATAGGTAGGTAAATAAATGAATAATTATTATTTTGGGCATTGATTATTGGGGTAGGTAGGTAAATCACGATAGGTAACTAGGTTATAGGTAGGTAGATAATCAAATGAATGTAAATATTTTGTTCATTTTTAATTAATTATAATAATAATATATAGATTGTAAGTAGGTCACAAGAAGGTTGTAGGTAGGTCATTTGTAGGCAAGTAAATGGATGTTTGGTAGGTGAGTAAGTAGAAAAAAAAACGAAAAAAAAATGCATGTTAAAATTGGATTTTTTTTTGGAGGAAACATATATATTTATTATTTGGCACATTGTTATGTGGTGATTGGTTACCAAAAACATTGGCATTTGGCCATGGAAACTAAGGTTCAATTTTTATCAACATGTACCATATATGTGTGTGTGTGTGTGTCTAGATGTACGTTGTACATATTTATGGATGTGTATGTGTATACATAGGTGCATTGTACGGGGGGTAAGAAGGTAAATAAATAAATAATTAACATTTTCTGCATTATTTCTATAAATTAATTACAAATTATATACATATTGTTGCCCAAATATTGTTGTTTCATTTGACCAATCAAAAAATCCACCATTTGATTGATCACAAGGACCTAGTAAAGTCACAAATTTCAAAATTCAACTTGTCCAAAGTGAGTAGATAATTGAGTTGAAAATGCATATTTGGTTTAGTTTAAAAATAATAACAATAAAATAAGTTGTGAATTCTTGTAATGTCATCTTCACAAAATTAAAAAGTTTGCATCTTGCCATGTTATATTCATTTTCACTATATTGAACTTGATGATCAATTTATTGAAAACCAATCCTTTCTAAGTTTCATTTTTTTAACATCATTAGTTAGATAATCTTTAGGACCAAATAAATGAACATCAATATAATTAAAGATATTAGGGAATCTTAAATTTAATTTGTCCCCAAGTAGTGAAGGATATATATATTTCAATTATTGAACAATCCTTTAAGTGTCCACTAATCAAATGGCCAAGAACAAGATAAGCATGTAGAAGATGATTGCATGAAATACCATCAATAGATGTTGTCGTTTGTGTTGGCACAACCTTTCAAAGAAATTGCCCAATCAATATTTGGTGTTTTTTCAAAATCTCTTCCATGGTCATACCTCTTCAAGGGCAAAGAGGTAATCCTCACACATTAGTCAATAGTTTTTTCCTAACACAATTCCAATCATGTAGGCATGCAATGTACCAAATCTTGTAGAATTTTTCCTTTGGACAACTATGAGATTGAAGTGAAACAATAAGGTGGGTTTTTTGAGAGCTTCCCAAAAGCTTTTGCCATGTCTTTGCACCTAATAGATGACCTTCATGTGGGCTTTCAATCCATTCATATGCACAAATCCAAGCTTTGGAAAAACCCAATTGCAAAATCCCTTGCAACCAAAAGCCTCTTTACATGGCATAACAAAATTCAAAAAGATGCAAGATGCAATTCATCCTTCACGTAATCAAGTTGTACCTTATATTTGTGACAACAATGGGTATGACCATTAGTAATGACTTTTCCCAATGCATTTTAAAAACCAAATTGCATATAAACTCATATATAACTTTTCCTATAACCCTATCAAGAGACATAAATTCACAAATTCACAAATAGTAGACCCCTTACCGGATTTATATGAATAACATACATACATACATAATCAAATGTTGTTCCAATGTCCATTCTATAGATTCATCAACCAATAGAGACAATCCTATTTTCCGAGAAGTATGTCCATGAATATATTAGGAAATTTTCTCTTGAAAACCCTTGAAATGCTATAGTTTCTAATTATTTTGCTAGGGTAAAAAACCACTAGTAGGTGGGTTTGGATAGGTGGGTTTGGAATTAAATAGATAGCTTTTGCAAAGCGTCCTCTATGAAATTAGATTTCATAATCCATAAATTCAAGAGACAAATTTTAGAAATCACTTGGATTTGAAATAACAACAATAAACAAAAAATTGTCCTGATTTTCAACATTAGGTCCCAATGGGTAGCCGATATTATAGAACAATGCTTAAATTGTTTATTTTCATATCTCATTTATAGCCAAATGTTTTGGCTAAATCTTCTTATGGATGACCACCACTTCGGGTACCTCCAAATTGGGGTGAATTTTCATCACTTGGCAACAAAAAAAAAAAAAAAAAGGTAGTATGAAGTCTATAAAAGATGATTTTGGGAAAAAAAAGGGCCCCAAATTGACATATTTTGAAGGAAATAAAACTAAAATTGCCATATTTGGACAATAGCATAGCAGGCATATAATTTTTTTTTCTAATGTCCTCTCTTCTGACCTGTAGCCAATTTTGGCTAAATCCTCTTGCAGACGATTGCCAACCCACCAACCTCACAAAATTTGTTTCAGGGCCAAATTTTCAAACTATGGAGACCAAAAAAAATAATCTACTACTAAGTATTTAAAGGGTTTTTTCTTTGCCAAAAAAACCGCACAAAACCCACTTTATTTTGAGAAAATAAAATCAAAAGTCGCCATATTTAGACAATGGGTTCCTGGAGGTGGCCAGAACAAAGCAAGAATCTAAAGAAATTCTACTGTCCTGTCTGATCTAATATAGCCAAATTTGGCTCATTCATCTTATGGATGATCCCTAAACCCTAAACCCTAAAACCTTGTCCACCTACTTGACAAAAATTCCCCCCAAAAAAAAACACTCTACTCCCAAATTTGAAAAATGAAATTAAAATGAAATGAAATAAATAAAATTAATTTGTAATATATATAATAATAATAAATAAAATTGTTAATAAAATAAAATATTTAAAAAAAAACTGCCACCCACCAACACTTGAAATCCAGAGTAGGTACTACTGCTCTTTACCGCCACTTTGAAACTGGCAATGGCAATGGGCTTCATTTCAAAGTGGGTTTTGCTTCACACTCAAGCAAAGTTCCAAAATTCAAATTGGGATCAGAATTTGCCCCCCTGACATGATTTACTGCAATGCAGACAAGCAAGTTGTATTTGAACTTCTTGTCAGTCAATCAATGATTGCTTTGGGATTTTTTTAGAAGGAAAAAAACACGAGGAGACTCATTAATAAATAATACATACCCACATAATAATAAGTATCAAGGAGCAGACCCAGTATACAATAGACTTGATGCCAAACCCAACATGTCTGCCCATGTACCGAGAGATTAGAACATCTCCACCAATGTTCAGTATGTGACCCTGCATTGGAAATCTTGGATGAGAGGTTCATCACTCCAAATCCAGTGAATCCAATACTGGAAGCCCTAATAAAGTCCACAACTTTCAGAGCCCTGGAACAATGTAGTAAACACACTCATCATCCTACTATTTGTTCACTGCTCCGTGTTTCTAATTGGGTACGTAGATTGATTCGTCCAAGTGGGTTGCTATTAGTAGTCTCCCCAACGCATATAGCAAGACTGGTCTGTCAGAAGAAGAAAAACCCTGTAAATAAAAATCAAGGATGGGAACCCATCCATCAAAAGCACAAGGCAATTGAACACACAAACACACACACCACAAAGAAAAAAACAAAAGCAAACAATCAACAAAAATCAGGTAAAGACCCTATGCAAAGAGGACCCATGGCTATTAAATGATAATCAATGATAACAAAGAAGATCTCAGATGAAAAAACATCATCTACCACAAATTGGTTAGTGACAGAGATACATTAGTTATGATGTGTGGAAGAGATGAAGAACTACCACCAAGAGTAGTAGCTTGTTAAAAAATCACTATGGCTTGTGCACATTGCAAGGCTATGGACATGGCATTGTCAATAATACGAAACAAATGTGAAGGGATTAAAGAAGGTCATTGATGACACATGATAATGGTTTGTGCACAAGTAGTAAAAAATGAATCAAAATGAGAATGAAGACCTCATATGTTTCAATAATAAGGGGAATGAAGTCATTGCCTAGTGTTTCTTTAGCATATGATTGTGTCTTCTTTTATGTAGCCATCCATCGTTGCATGTGTTATCATCGTCAATGTTTGTTACATTACATTTGTGCAAGTTGGGTAAACAATGACAACATTTGGTAAGGTTTGGAAATTGTCTTTACTAATAAATACATGCATTCGTTATTGGGTGTGGTAAGGGAAAAGGTGGGAGACCCCCCCTCTAAACATGTTTTCCACTTTCCAAAACAATAACTGCAACAATATTTCAAAGTGTATCATGGGTTATTATACATTTACCCTTACAAAGGCATTGAAACAAATGGGTATTTAGGTCGTCAGTGGTATGATCACATTGACAATGTGAAAGATGGGTAACTGTAGATGTGGTGAATCATGACAAGTACAAAATGTTGTAAGGAAGTGGGCTGAGGATAAATGAAATCTAGGTGTGGTAAGAAGAATTAATAACCAAACACCCACCCTTGGACTTGCACATGAATGTAGATGTGTCCTCATGATACCTAAAGGAATGTCTATTAGAAGTGAAGTAAATTTTTACTTGCGTAAGCAATCCATAAAAAAAACTTGCAATTGAGGATAAGATTGAACCATTAACTTTTCAAATGGTGGGACTTGAAAGTGAATACCTTGGGGTAACATGATTAGGGTATCTTAGAATGTTATTTAAAACAAGGAAATGTTAGTTTCAACATGTGCTATTACATCAAGAAGAATAGGATGATCATCCTGTTGGAAATGAATGATAAATGCAAAAGCTATAATGCCCAACATCCCAAAAATGTGGGAGTAACAATCCAAACTACATAATGGAAGTGGAGCTTGCTTGAAGAAGCAAGAAGAACGACCTAACAATGAGTTAGGTGATTGATAAAACAGCCAAAATATCTTGCACCAAGTAATTTTTTCAGCATGCAAATATCAAATTCAACATAACGCTACCAAATATTTGGAGTTGGAAACATTATACAAAGCAAGTAGCCAAGCCATTTGGCATAGCACATTGATAACATTGCAAAAGTGACATGAAAAATTGCAAGCATAGTGAAACAAAATATGATTCTAAAATTTAACGAATGATTTGGATCCGTATGATACATTTAAAATATAAAAACTTGAATCGAAAATAAGAAACGATATAAAGTGATCCAACCCTTGTGAAGATCAAGCTACACAATTTGTTGATTGCATTGCAAACCCTAACGTTGAAAACTCTTGCTACAATCGTAAAAAAAAAAAAACAAGAATCACAATAGATTACTACACAATATACTTATACCAAACCAACACTAGAAATGGGTTGAAATATATATCCATATATCAAGGAACAAACTAGTATGCAATATGCTTATAACAAATCAACATTGCTAGTAGGTAGGTAGTACCATATATGCCCATCTACCATGACCAGATAGGTGTATAACATGATTGATACCAGTCCAACACCAGTAGTAGGCAGCAACAATATGCACCCATATTTCATGCCCCTGCCAGTTAGCCTAGGCAAAAAATGGCTAAAGAACACATGCAACCAAAAAAATTTCTTGCAGCCAATGAGGAGAAGCAACAACATCCACCAAGGGGTCCTGGGTTTTTTTTTTTCTTTTGGGGGAGGGTGGGAATGTTGAATTTTTGTTGTTCAAATGTGTGCCCATCAAGTTCCCACTGTGTTCCCACCATATTTCCCAAGTTTATATAATGTGTGTCCTGAACATGTTCCCAATAACTCCTCACTTTAACCTGTATCCTTTGCCATAAGTTCTTCTCTTGTAACCTATATGTAACCAGTTCAAAGGAGGAGCTTACAAACTGATCTATTCTGAGACTATCCAAAGCTTGAAATTTATTTTTTGGTGATGGGCCAATCAAAGATGGGTATTCAAAAAAAAAGAAGGGCCTAGGAGTCCCCACAACTAATTAATATGAGTCACAATATACTTGGATGTGAGAAACATGTTTGCAGGGTCACTTACTGAGCTTTGATAGAGATTTTGCTCTAAAAGAATGGAGAAGAGAATTTTTGAATTGATGGTGTGCTGGAAAACCAAAACAAAAAAATGGGGTGTTGAGTGGGAGTGATGGCTGCAACTTCCAACAGGACTGTTTTTGCATTCAATGCTCTGAACATGTCCTAGGTACTAGTCTCTTTTGTCTCTTCCAGTAAACCATCTCTCTCTCTCTCTCTCTCTCTCTCTTTCAAACCAGTCCCCAACTCCCATTGCAAGCCTCTTTGAGAATCCATCTGGGCTTTTACAGTTTGCTATCACCATTTTAGTAGAGAGTCTGCTGCATTCCTTCTTCCTGTTTGAGCAATGAGCACTTGCACTCCAAGCAACTTCTCACTATCTTCTGCGGGTATCCAGCTCAAGTTTTGAGTAGCTAGCAACGGATGATCGGCACTAGTGCTCAGAAACAAGCAGCTGGGAAAACTCTTACTACTTTTTGTTTTGTTTTGTTTAGTTTTTTTTTTTCATTGCACGAAGATCAAGCTGTTGTTGTTGGTTAGTTTGAGCTGGAAACTAGAACAGCTCTAACTAGGAAAACAGGCTGCTTCAAATGGGAAACCATGGAAGGACCCGGGGGGGCGCAAGCAGGGGATTATTGCAGGTGCTCCCGCAGCTAGCTGTTGCAACTCTTCTGCTTATATCACAGCTCATGCCTGTGGACGCAGCAGCGGGGATAGTTAATGCATGTGCAGGGAGTAGCTTGGCAGCTGTGGCTAATGCAATCACCTTCTCCACTAGCAACCTCAACTGTGTGGACAAGTCTTGGCCTTCTACTGATAGTCGCTTCCTTCTCTGGGTATGTATGTATGCATGCAACCCTTAGTGTTTTTCTTCCACCCTAGAAGCAGCTGACTTGCAGCTTTGTTATGGAGACAGTGTTGGACATCACGATGCTTGCTTGCAGCATGGTTCTCTAGGGTTTTTGAGCAGCTATCTTTTGCCCAAACCCTAGAGAATCATGCTGAACTAGAGAGTGTTGGACATGACACATGATGCTTTATTGTTGTTGTTGTTGTGATGGGTGGGCTGCTGCAGTCACTGCATGACAGTGTGACAAATGTAGTGAGCATTGTGGTATCAATGCCATTGGTGTCATCAGGCAGATGGGCTGCACTTGGCTTTTCAAAGGAGGGTTACATGATCACATCCACAGCAATAGTAGGCAGATTGATCAACTCTGGAATTCCAACAGCTACTGAGTTTTATCTTAAGGACAAGAACTCAAGCCAAGTATTTCCAGATCGCACTGGCTTGAATTTTGTGACAGTACCAGAGTCACATTATGACCCAAAAAACAAAACCATCTACATTGCATTCCAAGTGAACTTTGCCAAGTCTGCTGCTTCTCCCAACTATCTCCTTTATGCTTATGGACCATTGCAATTGGATGGCTCCTTACAAATCCATGATTCTCATTATTCATTTCCTTCCACCTTCGTTTCAGGTTTAATCCTCCCCTCAATTTTCTTCCTTTTGTTTTGTTTTTTGAGTTCTGTTTCCCCCCCCCCCCCCTCAATTTTGAATGCAGTTGTCAAGACAATTGCACCCCCATTGCATGACATGATAATCGGTGAAGTCATGTGGAACACATGGTGAATTCATTGGGTTTATTTTGAAATGTTCAATGATTTAGAAAATTGGGTCTGGCAGCTCTGATTCGATTAATTCAGAATTTCGAATGTTGAGAACAAGCATACAAGGTGCAGTTTGTGTTCTGTATCTGTAATGATAATTTAGTGGCAGGGATAGTCATTTGTCTGCAACAGGAGGTTGGGAGTTCAATTCTCTAGCATTAAATCGGCAAAGATAGCTTGAAAGTGTCTTTCCAATTTTTTTCCCAGCCAACCCCTTTGGGAATTATTTAATGCTGAACATCCCAGGATTGTTGAGGGTCTTGGGTTGGAATTGGGAGTTGTGGGATGGTTAAGGATCTTGGGCTGGAGCAACAAGTATGGTAGCGACATGTCTTCTCTCACTAAGTGCAAAACTTAGTGGACAGTTGAATGACCCATATTGTTGAACACTGTGCAGGTGTATCAGCTAGCAGTCCAGCAGATTCATCAGCAAGACTAGCAAAGGCACATGGGGCTGTTCAAGTTATGGGATGGGGACTACTGTTGCCAATAGGTGCATTGATTGCTCGGTACTGCCAAGCTTGGGATCCTGCCTGGTTCTATGTACATGTTGGTTTTCAGAGCATTGGGTTCATCTTTGTCATGGCTGGAATTGGGACAGGAGTTGTCTTATCACACAGGGTGCGACCAAGTGGGTTCTATACCCACAGAGGCCTTGGTATCATCATTTTTTTCCTTGCCTGTTTGCAGGTAAACAAATCTTACAACTACTTGTTCAGTTCTTTTATGCTTATGACTGCTGAATGAAACATGGAGAAGGTTGACTGCTTCGACATTCGACTTTTGATTGCCACCATTTCTAGTTGAGTGTGTAACCGAAAAACTAAAAACTCTACCAATTGTGTTGATGATGCTCTAAGGAATTTTATGTACCCACTCAAATGTGTCATCTCTTTGCAGTTCTTACAGAGACTTAAACTCAGGCAAGAAAGTCCTGGATGTATGGAAGTATGTTTTTCTTTCCTGGTTCTGATCGTGCCTTTGTCATTGTTATTGTCTAATTTGGAGGCAGATCTTTGCTCTAGTATTGCGTCCCAAGAAGGATGCAAAACTGAGGAAATACTGGAACTTGTATCATGGATGGGTGGGCCGCATTGCTCTTATTCTAGCAGTAGCCAACATTTTTGTTGGTATGCATATTGCCACAGCCAAACATTCACTGAGAGTTGGGTACCCTGTGATCCTTACGATGGAGCTTCTCGCTATTGTCGTATTAGAGTCCATACTTTGGCTCCGACGGAGGAAACAAGCAACATGGAATTCTTTTGGTGTGGAAGCCAAACCTGATGCTTTCTCTTATGGTGGTGCTGTTTAAGGAATTGGGTATTGAGTTGGAGCATATATTATTTTGAGGAATTTGGGTATTTTGCCAAGTATAAGGAATTGGATAGTTGAAAGAAAGTGGTATCAACAATCTTGTTTATAGTTTCACATAGGACACCTGAACACTAAGCCCTAGAGTTTTTGGATAACTACTGGCATTGTCATTTGTCACTGACCTCATCCATTACCTGCTCGTTGTAGGCAGTCAAGTGTGTTTAGCCAGGTTAGTGCAAGTTACTGTTACATGTTTTATGTATGCTTTGGCAGTCTTCAAATTTTGACAGACTATGGTACTTCCATAGTGTTGAGACTAGTAGTGATGATATATTTGGAACCAGTGCAAATGAAGGCCACAAGTGGGCAGGGGAATGGGGATGAGCAGGCTTTATGAAAGTGTTCAGCCCAAGGATGAAATATAATGCCTGCTGGTATTGCAATTGAAATATTACCAGCGGTAATGTGGCCTTACAGCATTGCATGATAGTAATTTTTCTGGTCAGGTTTTTGCAAAAGCATCATCCCTGTATTTTGAAAGTAACTTGAATCATGTTGGATCTAAAGATTTGCATGATAAAAAAGAGGGTTTTGAACTTGGTTCTAGAAAGGATATAAGTTTAATTCCTGGCATGTTATTAGAAGGCACACAAACCTTGATATTGTAGTTACAAGGAAAAATGGTTTTCAAAATTACCATAAAAAAAGAAGTTAGCAAGTTGAACCCAGAGAATTTCATTCATATGCAACATTATTGTATGCATGATGGGTCCTTTAGTGTTATATTACAAATAGTGCCTTTTGTATTGACAAAACAAGAATTCCTTGATATCTTATCACTCTCATTAACCCTTATCCTTGGGGGATGAAGTATATAGGACTTTACTATTTGCCAATATTATTTTGAGTAACTCTAGCCCACGTAGTTTCACAACAATGAATTTGCACCAAATGTCAAATTATGTTACACCATCTTAACCCAAATCAAATGTGAAAGGTTGGTTTTGGTGAATGTGAAATTAGATTCAATAAAATAGAGCACAACTGTATGTTGAAGAAAATTGCAAACACTCTTCAAAACCAATAGATCACAAAATTGTATAAAAAAACTTTCAATCTACATTTGTCTTATGAACCACAACGAATCACACATGAATGGAACTCTATAATATAGAGAAGTAGAAAACACATCACAATGTGAAACCAACAATGAATTCTACTAATTCACAAGTGAAGAGCAATGAATCGTGGCAATTGTCATATCATTATAAGTAAGATACAATCATGTTTCATTCCTTGTCATATGATGCAACATTTGATAGCGGTTCACCATCAGCAGTTCATGGTTTTTGGAAAATGTCAAAGAACCGGCAAGTATCCTCAAAGAACTGACGAGTTGAGTGCGAGTAGGTTCTTTGACCAGTTCTTTGGATTTTTGAAACTGTTGGTCCCAAGTCAAGAACCGGTTCTTGGATTTGTTGTTTTTCAGAGGAATGGCTGGGTCAGTCATGGGTCCATATCCCTGCTGCTGCCCTTTTTCTGCCAGTCCTTTCTTTCTTTGCAAAAGAGAGCAACTGCACCACCACACTGGTTTGAACTTTGAACCATCTCTGCTTCTACTTTTAAAAACCTTTGAGGGCTGTCCTGACTTCTCAGCTGTAAACAACATCTAATTAGATGTTTTGTGGACTAGTGTAAGGTTTTTTCAACAAGTTCCAATCTCCTTGCAAGTGTTGGCCTTTGGGCCCTACCTGCCTGCAATTAGGTGCTGGCTAAAAGAATTTTGATGCCTTCCTTGATTTTGGAACAATATAGTTGTTTACATTCACTATGTTGTTGAGCTTGTTGTAGAATTGGTCTGCTAGCTTGGATTTAGGAGTCAATGCTCCTTTATTGGTAGTCACTGGCTAACTCAGGCTGTGTGGACTAGTGAGTGAGTGAGTGAGTGAGCAATTTGGTGAACGAAGCACTACTTGTTTAGTTCTCATGTCAGCCTTGAGGTTTTTTTGGTTCTTCTGCCAAACACTAAATTTTGTTTTTAAGGTTTTCATTTGGTGTTGAAATTTAGTTCTGAAATGATCTGAAATGAGGTTCTTTAGTTACTTCAGCTGTTGCAATGCTGTGAACTATCAATGATGATCAACTAATTTCAAAATTCAATTGATGAAAAAAATTGATTTGTTTTGTGAAAATTAAGATCCATTTGAATGAAAATATTGATTGCCATTCATTCATTGCATGCAACTTGAATTGAATTGAAGTTCAATAATTGAATTTTAGTGGGATGCAAATTGGTGGAGAAGATATATATATATATATATATATATATATATATTTAATGAATATGTTGTTGGATTTTTTCAATAAAAAAAGGATACAAATTCAAAAGGGTAAATTTTTATACCTCTCTACTTGGGAATGGGATAAACAAATTATAGTTTGGAACTATCGAAGTAATGACCTAAACCTTATGAAATCGAAAGTTGTCCTACTTAATTAAACTAATGAATCATCGTCATCATCAAACTTCTGTGTTTGAAATTTATCTAAAGTAACGATTTATTCCCCATTTGTATATGCTTTGGTGGTATGATTTTGTAAGTTTTGATCATGTTGGGAGTTGATTTAGGAGAGCATAATAGAACACCCAAATGTTAGTTTTTGATAGTATTGGGTGTGCATCTTGTAACGCGCAACAATTAGCCTGACATGACATTCGACCTTGGTTCTACCCTAAACTGGAACAATGCTTCTTAATTAAACCTTCCCCTCATCTTGCCATCTCTTGTCTTGGTTCATCTTTGTCTTCACTTTGGTTTGCCAGTCTCTGGAAGCTCTTCCTTAGCTGGACATTGAAAAAATGGTTTTGTTGCTAAGAAGGGTTTGGCTCACACAGAGAGCCCCACATGGAGCAGCATTTGCATGTTAGCAGGCATATAAGTGAATGTCTGGGCACTCAAAATGAGGATTCCTTGAATCTATTTTGGGCATCTCCAATGTTACAAATTTGTTTTTGGAGATAGGCCAATCAAATGGCTCCTTGCCAAAAATAAAATAAAATAAAATGAAATAATAAAAAGAGGAAACCTCTTGTTGGAGTGTACAAGTGTTGGCCAGTTATTGATTTTTATTTTTTTCATAGCTTTCAGGTAGGTTTTTTTTTAAAAATATAAAAAGCTTTTGTGTACTAATTAGGTTATCAATATCAATATTAAAAAATGGGGGTGCCATTTAGGTTATCAATATTTTGGAGTGACAACCATCAGTTATGAAATAAGGGTAAAATTTGTGTAGTATCCACCAATGTATAGAACCAAGGTGCAAACCCCATTTACAAAGCTACAAGTAACACATGGCATAAGAATGCTTATGTGCATATTATTTTTGGGTTGGTCCAAGGTCACGGATATTATTATCATTAAATACCCCCACTGAAAAAATAAAATGAAATTTAAGAAAATTATTTTCTTGGACCTTGGAAAATTTATGTGATTCTCATATCCTTCAATATTCTTGAAAAATACCCAGCAGAATCTGCCAGGGCTTTGCCCATTTCTCTAGTGGAAATAGCTCAAGCAGCATTTATTTTTCCTTTGATTTTGTGTTGTAGTAGCTAGCAAATTGTCCAGAAGATGATTTAGCCAAAAATTTGGCTATCAACAGCATAGGAAAGGAAAAATAATTTAAGCATCCTTCTATATTGTTGGCTACCCACTGGAACCTGATGTAGAATCTGGCAATTTTTTTTATTTTATAAAAAAAATTACTCAAAATTTGGCTATTAGAAACCCCAATAAACACTAATTTTTCATGCAGGCAAAACATTGCTGAACAAAAAAAACACTAAGTCGAAGTGAACATGATGGGAGGATGAGAAGAACGGTTGAATTGGCAAGAAGGGCTGATTCTGCACGGCCATAGTGAACCAGCACCCACCAGTGCACCATCCACTGGATGCCTGTTATGACTCAGTTGTGGATGATCTACCCTTCAAGGTAAGGGGACATGTTGGGAGAACGAACTCATAGGAATGCATCAGAAACGAATGAAGAAATCTACTTTTGATCCATGAAGAGATCTTTCTGTTTGTGAAGAGGGGGCTGGTTATGAGAAATAGCACTTGATTATAGGTCAGCACAATTTGTCTTCCCTGTTGATTATGTCCTGTAAACTGGCAAGAGGACACCAGCTACTACTACCGAATATAATCTAGTATAATCTTGGCACTCACTCCTGTGGCCTCAACTATTATTATATCCGGTAGCCAGCGTCCTCTCTCTTGCTGGGTTACCTAGTCCATTGCACCCCAATTAACTTGGCCTCTTCTGAACATATCCAAAGGATGTGCCATAATATTCTCCCCACAGTAGCCTCTTCTGCCATGCTAAGACTTTCTCTCCCTTTCATAGTTGTCATGAAGTAAGTAGTCGCTAGAAAAAAAATCCTCCCGAATGCCTGCCGTTGGGTCCTAGCCTGTCACCTTGGATTTCTTCAAAGATCTGACTCTTCTTTACCCATTCTCCTCAGTCCTCCTCCTCCTCTTCTTCTTCTTTCTCCTGCTGCTGCTGCTGCCCAACACAGTCAAAATAAATTCTGTTGAAGCATGAGAGCTGACAAAGTCATTGCCATCAGGCAGGCAGGCAGGCAGGGATGTCTAGAATCCATGCAACTTTGTTGTTGTTGATCCTTGCAAATGTACTTACTAGCTACAAAATAAGTAGTATAAGAGCTGATGAGATCTTTAAAAGAGTGTTGTGATTTTACTAGCTGATGATGAATGCCGCTGCTAAGCATCTCTCCTCTCTTTTCATGTTATTATTCTGCTGCTGTGTTCTGTGCCCAACTGAGCACTTGCAATTCAGCTTCTCCCATCTTTTCAAAGAACAATTTTCAGTCAAATTTTCACCCTTTCTTTCTCGCCCAGACTACTATTTATCAAACAGCACAAGTATTGTACCAGAACCTTGTCCGATCTGTTCCAGTGTTATGCAGTTATTTTTTATCTTCAAATAGCCAGCAGCAGCAGCAGCAGCAGCAGCGGTTCAGGTTCTCAAAACATGAAGAATCAAAGAACCGTCGTCTGTTCTGGTGTTTTCTTTGGGGGAGAAAGAACCAGAATCAAAGAACCGTCATCTGTTCTGGTGTTTTCTTTGGGGGAGAAAGAACCAGAATCAAAGAACCGTCATCTGTTCTGGTGTTTTCTTTGGGGGAGAAAGAACCAGAATCAAAGAACCGTCATCTGTTCTGGTGTTTTCTTTGGGGGAGAAAGAACCCAGAATCAAAGAACCGTCAGTCAGTTGAGGTTATATCAGAAGGATCAAAGAACCAACAGTTCTCATGAAAGAACCGGCACAGAACCTGTGACTAGAAGGGCAATTTATTTATTTTTAAATTAAAAACTGGGTTTTTTATATTAAAAAAATTCACCCTCGCTAGGTAGGGGGGTATATAGTCATGTTGATAACCGGAGGGTATCTGTTGCACATTCCAATTTATTTCACAACACTGGGTCTGGTTATACCAGGAGCAGTGCTTTGCGAGGGAATCTTTGTTTGTAACCAAGGGTGGTGATCATCCATAATATTGGCAATTGTCCATAGGGAGATTTAGCCAAATCTGGCTATAATAGAGAAATCCGTAATAGAGTCAGGAAAACACAGCACCAGAACCCTGAGTTTGGTCCAAAACCGGGTGAGATTCAAAAGAAAAAAAAACACCTGCCAAAAAAGGAGTACAACATTAGCCTTCCAAGGGGACGAGGTGAAACTCAGAAATGCACCAATTTTTGTGCCAAAATTGAGTTTCATGGGGTTTAGGGTTAGGGTTTAGGGTTTCAGCATTTCATACCCAGATTTAATAAAACTTCCTTACTTTGTGGACCTCACTCAAAGAGGTGATAGATAGTGAGTGAAAAGAGACACAAAGACAAGGTGAAGAGAGGATGACTTTATGGGCTTCTCTAATGAAAACCAAATCTATGAATCTCGTGGTTTTAACTCTTTTTTTTTTTTTTTTTCCCCTCCCTTTTTTTTACGACTGAAAAGCTCCAAAATCACTTCTTTTTCAAAAAAATTTATTTATTTTCAATTTTTCGTGAAACTTCGCTAGTAGAAAAAACTACCCTAGTCCAAGAGCACCCTAAGTAAAATCAAAGAATGATGTATAAAATTTTCAAACATTTGTTAAAAGTTTTCATGCAACATGTGAGTATTAAGGCAACTTTAGAGATGTAGCAAGGTCCAATGAAATCAAGCATTCTTATTGGTTAAGAGCTTTAAATTGGTCTCAAGGCCTTTAGACAAGGGTCCAAGATGAAGACGAATCAAATTGTGATTTAGCTTACATGCCATCATTTTAGAAGGAAAACCAATTGGTCCAGACCAAAAAAAAACAGCTTAACTCATGGTTTGGAGAACCAAAGTGTAAGCTGAGGTTCAAGTTTATTCATTTCTTCAAAAAAAATTGGCTCTTCTTCATTGTTTTCTTTTATTCTTGTTGCTCAAATTTTATGAGAATGGAAGATGCATCTATGAATTGAAGACATTGTCGAAAGCACACCAGCTCCCCCAATTTTTTGACCAATTCTAAAATTAACAAAAAAAAATGAAAAAAACCACGAAATAAAGAAAGAAGAAGAGAGAAAAGACCGAAAGCGTATCTAATCCTTTCACATGTCAATCACACATTTTTAATATTGAACTCTCGAATTGAACTCCCAAGCCTTTAGACACACTCACTCATTGTGCCTTAAGAATTTCCTTTTAATTTTAATGTGAAGAAAGGTCCAATTCAAGGTTCAATTTGCTTCAAATTGATCCTTGGACCCTTGACTAAAGTGGCCCTTAAAAAGGTACCCAATACCAGTTTGGTATGTTCAAAGTTGATACAAGATGAATGTGATAAGACAACACCCTCTTTTCTTTCTCTTGTTGGATGAACTTCAGATTGGCCTTTCTTCAGCTCCATCCTGGTATTGGGTACTTGTAATATCAATGCTGATGTTGATACCCATAGGCAGGGTATCTATATATATATATATATACTGGACCAACACTGGTGTTTTCAAATTGTTTGGAAACATGGATACTTTTTTTGCAACATTCAAGTCATCTGTTCACCAACTATCATCCATTATGCCTGACTTTCTTTTATGACATTGTGGTAACTCATTTGGAAGCATGGAAGCTTTTGAGTGTTGTTGTTGGTTGGCATGTGATTTTTTTCAGAGTTCCATCTGTCTCTTGGTTCTCAGACCCCATGTGACTGCAATTCAATTCATGGGCTTTGGAAACTATAGCTTCATTGAATGCATCATCAAAGATAAAAACCTGAACTTCTTCTTCCTATCACAATTTTTTTTGCTTCATTGAATAGTAATACACCACCCTTTCTCACACCCAAACTGAATCTGGCTATCCTCTACTAATAACTTGCATGCAAAACCAGAGTTCTTTTGATTTTTGTTAAGATCACCTTCCCTCCCTTCTTCTTCCATGATTCTGGGTATTTCAAATACCTCGAAGAATTACCAGGTTTTAGTTAAAGAACTGGCACTTTTCAAAGGCAATTGAAACCCTGAACCCAGTTTCTCAAACAAAATTGAGAACGATAATTCCCAATCAAGTAAATTGCAACATGCATACATGAGGTCCCAACAATTGTTAAACAAGACTAGATTTGTGACAATTGGGTGGACTTGTTTACTGAACTCTATTGAAAAAATTGGCATTTTCCAATTATTTGTGTAATTCAACCCTTGTGAGTCCTCATGGAAATGAGTTTCACTTCGCACTATCAATCTTTTTTAACTCAATTTTTTTCTTTTGGAGAAAAGCTTTGGTGCAAAGCTAGTAATCTATGTAATAAAAATATTGCTTAATGTATGTGCAAGTCATACTTAATTTTTTCAAGCTTAACTACTTCATTCTTTGTTCTACCCACCTACATGGATATGAAAAAGCAAATTAAAATGTGTTTTTTTCATATCCATGTTATGTATATTAAAATAATTTAATAATCTGTCTTTTCCTATTATATTTTAATTAATCTTTTCCCTTGTGCATCCATATGGACATCAAATATTTGACATAAATAATGGATTATTAAGAATCATACAAGTTCTAATCTTATATTTCGGCTGATGACCATCGTTACGCCAAGTGAGAGAAAGCAAGTTAAAAGAGTGTTTCATGACTTAAGCGCACTCTCTTTCAAGTGTGAAATAGTGAGACCCAACGTTTTTAGATGGTTTTTTCATTTTGAAAGTTGAAATTTTATGAAATTTCAAATCATAAAAATGTAAGTAACAAAGTTGGTCCAAATTGGGCTCCCAATATATCATTGGAAAGGTTTTGAAATGTAAATATTGAAAGTGAGCTCACATTTTCATTTGAAATTGTGTGTAAGAAAAATTTGTCAACTTGATTCCTAATCTCTAAGACTTAAGAAACATGGATTAAATGCTTTTCAAATTGAGCGTATAACACAACATTGAAAAGATTTATTCAAAATTACATTCTTTCCTTTGAAAGTTTCTTAATCAAAATTAGTATGTAAAAATTATAAGCTCCACAAAGTTAAGAGACTCATAATGTGGGTGAAATATTAAAAAATTGAAAATTTCTATAATTTTTGCCAGTTTGATGCAACCTCATTACTAATTATAAAATATATTATAAGAAAGAGGGTGATGATTCATCTCCATGTTTGGGGTGGTGGGATATGTTGTGAATTTGGGTCATATGAGATTCATTTATGCACGTTTTTAGTTCCCATTTGTATTAACGATCCTTTTTTTTAATTTATGCAAGTTTATCACACTTTCCCACTAGTAAAGTCCCTTCATCCTTCTTTCTTTTGGGGTTAGAAGCTTGAGTTTATATTTTATTACAAATTTGAAAATCAAAAAATATATTTTACCCCAATACCGCTTGAGTGTCAACATAAAAACATATTCACACGAAAGGAAGTGGGAGAAAATTTTGTTTAGTTTGAAATCTTGGCAACCACGTTACATTTGTTTTGATAATGACTTTTACTTTTCACCTAACAAAAGATGGGTTTGCACAATGGTGACAACGAACATTTGATTGACTGAACACACAAAACAAAATATAACAAAAGAAATTTAGACATTACAATGGTTTAGCTAAATAAAATTTAACATACACACACATGAAATGAAGTTTGTAGTAGCACTATGAAATGGATCTTCATTCATAAATACATAACCACTATTGTCGTGAAGCAACATATTGGGTTTGATGTACCAACATTGCCATTATAAAAATAACAATTGAAGAAAAAGATTGCTTAAACTTAGGTTTAATGATGCAAGTTGATTCTGATTTTGGTCCACTACACATGTTTAAAAATGAGAAGATAGTCTTACTAAAGTTGCATTACAATCAACATAGTGCAAGAAGTTGAAGGTGAAGTTGGGATTTTACTGAGGTTAGATAGAGGTGCCTAATTTAGTCTTAGGATGGGATTTTTTTAATGCTTAAAAGCCTTAAAAGTAACCAGATTTAGTGGTGGTTGGGGGGGGTAAGGGGCTTATATTTAGTATTTACATGTGTTGGTTGATTATTGAAAAATTGACTTGTTGTTAACAAGGGTCAAGGTTAAGTTATTTATAACCAACTTATAAGCTTAAAAGTAGTTAAGTTGTGGGCACACTACTAGTTTGGTACATAATTTGTACATATCTAACAAAACCCTTGTGGGAGCCAAGTATTGCCTTGATGAAAACCAAAAATAGAGCTGAAACTTCTTCCATTGGACAAGTTCTTAAAGCTTGAAATGTAGAGAAACCTTGAAAATCTTTGAACTATCACTTTTAATTTGGTTGCACTTTTCTAATTTTAACAACCTTTTTAATTTTACTTTGACCTATGTGGGTTAGCAATTGTGAGAAGCTCACATGGAATTCAAATTTTGTTTGAAAAAAATGTTTACCTATAAAAAATGACTTTTGAAATTGCTTCAAGTGGTTATTAGGTTAGGTATCAAGGTGAGAATTTCAAATTTGACCTTTATATATAACACAAGGGAATTCTCGAAAAAAACATAATTAAAAAAATTGGTAATTGAAGGTATTATTTAAACAAGAAATTCCAATGATGATGTGATATCGAAGTTGGTTTAAGTAGGGTACTTTTAAGTTTCATAAGTTGTAGTTGTCATTTGGATTATTTTATTTTAAATATGTTTAATTTGTTCCCAAATAACAAGGCATGAAAGGTGTGTTTTTAAATCTATGTTTTATGAAAAAAATAATTCAATATCATATTCATGAATAAATTTTCAATACTTTCTTCATCAATATGTAATTTAATTTTTTTCAATTCAATTCAATTTAATTTTCTTGCAATGCCATTCAATACTTTCATTCAAATGTAACTTCATTTTTAAAATTTGATTCATTGTTTTCATGAAATGATCAATTGATTGTTAATAATAATGCACAGCAACATAGACCCCTTGTTTGATAATAGGTGAGTCTCAAAAAAATTCAAAATCTAATTACTTGATATTGTGTGTGAGACAAAAATAATAATTTCACAAAGACCTTACCCCAAAGATTGTGAAAATAAATGAAAAAATCAACCAACACTACTTTTTACCATGGTAATAGGGTAGGTGTTGGTTTACCAAATACTAATGTAACATGTGCCATTGGCCCAAGTGTAAACATGACCTTGACAAAATTGTTGAATTGTGAAAAAATATTTTAAATTTTAACTTAATTTGGAATGAGGAAAAAATAAATCTTAATCAATATCTCCTTTACCTTACGTCTAAAAAGTACGAAATCACTTCCAAGAATCCAACTTATCAAAGGTTTTTGAACAATATTAGGAGCTCACCTCAATTTCTTAAAAAATATAGTGTTAATTTGGAAAAAAAATTGGACAAATTATTCCATAAATTTTGTAGCATAAGTCCAAAAACTACCAAATCATCTTTGTGCGTTGTTACAAAAGGTGAGTCCATTTCACTAATCAAATTCCTTAAGAAATATTTAAAGTGGATACATTATTACAAACGATGTTTCTGATACGTAAAGTGATTTCACTAAATTTTGAGTGAATTCACTAATTGTGATAAACAAGAATAAATGAAAACAGTGAATTCATTGGTCTAGTGAACAAGGACTAATGAATTGCACTCACATTTTGTAACAATAATAAAAACATGCACCCCTAAAGCATGCACCTTTACAAATCAAAAGTTTTCCAAACAATACCGAGAGCATTGGGTAGAGGAAGGAAAGCTCCGTGGTTTGGGAGATCTTAACATGGCCCTTGTGATCCCCTTTGGGTTTGTGTGCTTTTGGCTCAGACTTGGGTGTACTCTCTAAATGTCCTTCCTTTCCTTCCCCCTTTGCAGAGTGCTTTGCTTCATGAAGTTTACGTGGATTTCATCAAAATAAACATACCTTCCTTAATAGATCAACCATAATTACTGGACTACCCTGTAGGGTACAAAGCATGGCACAAAGGGGAGAATCTAGAACAGAAGTCATCTCCCGGCCATGTCCCCAACTATCATGAAAGGGAGCTCCACAAAAGAACACTAGGCCAAATGGCTGGCATTATACTTACCAAATGCACATTGGAAAAACCATCTAATCTACCTAAGATCTCTTTGCTTGTGCACAAATGCACACAACAACTTGGGGGAGGGGTGAAGAGCACAATGTAAATTGGGGGCACCTCCTCAAACACAATTTCTCACTCCAGTCTCGTGCTTAGAGATTTCATGTAAGTTCCTTGGAGTGGAGGCATATGTTTGGAAGGCAACCTCAAATATTCAATTCAATGGTCCTGCGTCTCATGCATTGTGCCTCAGTTGATATGTAAAATCTCCACCAATGACAAGTGAGGAGGTCAAATTTCCTTTGGGCACTTTGGACTAGTGTACTCAATTAATTCATATCTAAGGCAACCCAAATATCCAAATTATTTTTCACCTGCTTTTTCCTCATTCCTTTATAGAATTGAGCAATTTTTTGCAGCATTCAAAGCCCTAGGTGAAGGGTTACAATATTAGAAGAACAATGTGTAAGGATTGGACCTCCTTAGAGTTTTTTAATGTTCATTCACCAGCCTATCTACCCAATGATTTTGGGGACAAAAAAATTTCAGATATTCCTTACAAATCATTGTTCTCCAAAGTTATTAGCCTCAACAAATAGGATCATCACCAACAACAAAATAAAAAAGTCTTTGGGTTTTTCATCATAGGACTAGAAGGGGACAATGTTAACCCCAAGTTGGGTGGGTATCAAAAATCAAGTGGAAGCAACCATGGTTTCAGATGATAATGTTGATGCCAATGTTGGGTGGGTATCAGAAATTAGGTGAGAACCAGCCATGGTTTCAGGCTAGGTCTCGTCATGAAACTCAATGGGTATCATCCTAAGTGGTATGTGATATGGATGATATCCATTCCGTTGGTTCTTAGTGGAATGAGAACAAACCCATTTAGAGAACTTTTGAAAAGTTCATACCCTAATAAGGTATTGAAGGGTAAAAAAACTGGTTTCCAGCCATAGGGGTCTAGGTTAGGTAGTAGGTAGGATCTAAAGTCTAGAATCATAAATAAAGTTTAGTTCTAGGTTCCTAGACTAAGATATTTGGTTTAGGCTAGGTATTCTAGGTTTTTAGGGTAGGGTTCCAAAATAGTGTTTAAGGTAGCATCATAACACAACCATTGTATGGAGCTTCATCTTCACAAAGATAAAGGGGCCCAAATCTTGATAAATGTTTTGCAAATGTTTCATTTGCTAACAAGTCTTCGAGTTTTGCAATGCACAACACACCAAATTTCAGCTCTATTTTTTTGTATATTTTGTCTGCTCTTGCTCCTTCAAGTTCATTTTATTATTCTTTTACTTTTGTTTTTCCAACCTATCACTTTCCCTATGTTTGGCTCTTCTAACCTTCAACCTTTTTTTCCTTCCAACACACTCACTTTCTCACTTGCTCCTCCTTCATGGTCACTAGCTACTCTAATTATCCAATCAAGTTCTTTGCTCTTTCAACATGTTTCCTTGCTCCTCCATCTTGCTTGTTATGTGGACTACAAACCTTTAGGTGCTTTCATCTCCAACCTTGGCTTCAAGTACCTTTCTAACCTCATTCCTTTGACTTCCTCATTCTTTTGTTTGTTGTGTGCTTGTTTTTTTTTAACTTGCTTGAATTTGTACTTCCCCCTTATGTTGCTTTGTGCAAATTTGCAAGTGCAAAGATTCCAATTTCCTACATTCAAACCACAATGTAGAAACAAACTTTCAAAAGGTAAACCTTAAACCTTTTTTTAATTTTTATTGTTTTCATTTGTTGTTTTGAGTATGATTATTCTTTTTGTTTGTGTGATTATTTACTTGAAAGGATTTGTGTTTTAGTTGATTTTGTGTCGTGTTATTGTTTATTGTTTGAATAGCATATTAATTAATAAACATGTTTGTTGTTGTGCATGGTTTCTTAAATATTGAAAAAAAAAAATTGCATTCCATTATGCTTGTATTTTCTTTTCATATTTTTTCAATAATGAAAAGAGGAGAGACAAGGGAGTGATTTGACCTCATACTTGCTTGTACATGTTTGGTTTCTAGTTGTAAAAGACATTAAAAAAAACATATGTTAAAAAAATATATGTAATATTTGGAAAAAAATCTTTTGAATTTTCTTACAATTTCTAGAAGACAAGTATCATGTGGTTATTTGTTAAAAAGTTTAGACATCCTAAGGGACATGAGTTGTTTGTGACTTCTTCACATGGTTCAAGAAGGATAAAGGGCATTTAGGTTTTGTTATTATCTTGTGCAAAAGGTATTGCATTATTGTGGGCATGTAAGAAAGTCCTAGTGAAGAGGTAATATATTAGGAGGTTTTCAAGCTTATAATTTTCACTTTTGTCAACCCAAATTAAAGACATAATCATCCTTTTTGTTTTGCATTTTTTCTTTCAAAATACATTTTGGTTGCCTTTGAATTCCTTGCTTAGTTTTTTGTCCACTTTATGCCCATAATATTAATACCTATAATTCAATCTAAAAGCGGGGAAATTTATTTTTTGGGTAGAACACAAACTTGATTGAGTTTTTCCAATTGTAGTTGAGTAACGGTCTTGTGAAAATGAAGCAATCAAATGAAAATGAAAATAGAATAAAATTTGAAATGTGAAATTTATCTTAATGATATTGCCATGTGGAAGAAGAAATTATAAATGAACAAGTTAAATAATGTCCTAGTTTGCAAACAAAATTTTTTTTTGGATAATGATGAAATGATGAAAATAAGTCTTCAAAAGTTACATTCCCAAAGGCGAAATGGAGGCCAAATTTCATTTATGTTGGAATTTTTATTGTGTTAATGACAATCAAGAAATTGGTTGTGGATTCTTCAAATCATGTCTTGTATCTTATGTTACAATAGTCTACTCAATGCATTAATCCAAGAATGAAATTGAAAAAATGTTTTAAATGAATGGAATAATATCTTTGAAAAAACATGTGGATGTAGAACATCTTGTCATTGTAAAAAAAAGTGAGGAAGCTATAAAAGTGTTTTTACAAACGTATCAAAGGCTTAATTTACATACTAGAATTATTTATTGCAATAGAAATTTATATTTAATACTATACGAATATTATTATTTAATAATTATCATTAATTATTATTATTTATAATAATTAATATAACATAGGTATTAACAAATAGTTGCAAATAGGTTGCAACTAGGTTCGTCACACTTGCAACTAAAATGTTTAATTTTTATTTGTTTTCCATTCTTTTAGTGTGCAATATATAAATAGATGCATTAGAAATATTCAAAGTGTAAGTGTCATTTAATGGATGAACTAATATAAAGAATTCAACCCTACAATTTTAAACCCAAAATAAACTAGGATTATTTTAAACCTACCTAAATAACCAAGGCCTACCTACTTGCCTACCTAGGCCTACCTTCTTGTCCTATGCCATGTGTTGACATCCTATTGGCCCTTTAAATTGAATTATCCATGTTTAAATAATTAATTAAATATAAGAAATTGGGTTTATATGTGCCACATGTCACCAAATAATTGGCCTTAAAAATAGACATAAATATTATTTCCTGTGGCAAATTTTTTAATTGTGTAACTTGACATGATTTAAGACCATCCAAAATGGATGATTAAAATTTGAAATATTCAAAAATGTTGCCACATGGCAACACATCATTTGTTGTTAGTGTTGACAAAATTAATCACATGTTAATTATTGCTAACAAAAATACATATTCAATTATTCAAAAGACGATAATGTATTTTGTTAACTTTCAATTTTCTATACAAAGACCATATCATTTGTGACTATAGTCAAATACAACTTGTCCAACACAATTAATGGCATTTTAGTTATATATGTTGGATGCAACTAAAACCTAGTTGCAAAATCTCATTTTTCTTCTAGTGATTAAACCTTTAGAAACTTAATGTAGGTTTGCAAGGAAATTCAATTAGTTTCAAAAAACTTTGCAATTTCAAAAAAATATTGTCCTTTGTTACATTGGGCAAACCATTGTGAGAATTAATGGACAAGTGCCACCTCCTTTTACAGGGCACATTTATCAAATAATTGTGGATTTTTAATTTCTTATTGTGAGTAATTGTTTTATATGAATCAATTTTGTGACCATTGCTTGTTTAGTGATGCATTGCATTCTACCATCATGATATGTTTAAAACTTAAGGAAAAAATTCAAATCCCTTCAATACTAGTAAACAATTTGATTGATGATGATTTGACTCAATTGTCCTTGAATTAACTTTGTTTGTTTCTAACATTGAAAAGGAAGTTTATGTTATTTTTCAATATTTTCTTCTCTTTCAAGAAAGTTCATAACATCTTATCCCTAATGTTAGACCCTAAGTGTAAAAGCCTTCATCTTGTGTTATCTTTTATTGGCTATGAGCAAGATGGTGTGAATATTGTCAAAGAATATGATAAGAGGTTTTTATATCTTATCCTTTTCAAATGTCATCATCATTTACATGCAAGCATAAAATCTACAGGTGGCAATGTAGATCAAATAATCAATGAAAATTGTAACCTAAATATTTTTGAACAAACTGCCAACACAAGTGAGCCAATGAAAGAGCTTGTTAGTAGAAACTTGTTGATTTTCAAACAATACCAAGTGAAGTTCAAGGATATCAAATGTCCTTTTCAATAGTCGGAGAAATATGAATCCATGTTTCTTATTGTTGGTTTTATAGCTCACCAAATGCTAATCATTATGGGATTCAAATTGAGATGGGGAGGTTTTTTTTCTTTAATAAACATATTTATTAATTTGAAAATATATCATTGACAAAGAAATAATTTAGAAAAGTTGATACTTGTGTACAAAAATTAGCCTAATGATCCTAGGTTGCTTGTAAATAAAATTTTAATTTAGTGTCAAAGTTAATTGAGAAAGATGTAAATTCAAAAGAGTTTGATTTTTTTTTAAATTCATTTGAATGGGACGAGGTTGTGGACATATGAAACTTTGGGAAAAAAACTCCATTTGCATTTGCATTTTTTTTAATTTTTTAAATGTTTGCATTATATGAATTTTCATGTATATATATAAACTTTGATAATTGGCTTGTGAGAACCACCTTTGGGAATTAATTGTTATCAAGTTTGTAGAAGACCAACAATTTGAAAATTAGTTGATTTTTTTTCCCAAAAATCTAAAACCTTGACAAGTTCCTTTAAGTTTGGTCTTTAAAAATCGACTCAATATTTAAATGTTTGTTTAGAACTTGGAACCAATAGCTTTTAAATGGACAATGACTTAAAAGCAACATTAGGTTAATTTTAATATTGGAACTCTCAAGTTAGTTCATTAACCTTAGCTACCCACCTATAATCCCATAGGAAGGATTAGTGCATTTCAAAGTGTGGTTGATTGAGTTCAAAATTTGGAAGTCCAATGGATGCATTTTTGCATATATTTCATATATAATTTCATATAAATAGTTTATTCAAAAACTTTGATTTTGGTTTTATTGGATGCATATTTTCATTTTCAAATCCTATATATATATTTTTGGTAGTTTCAATTAATATGAAATCAAGAAATTGGGCCTTTTTTTTTTGAAAATGCCATAATTATCACTTTTAATTCCAACCCATACCCATTTGTCCTAAAATATATTGGGCTCAAATTAACCTTACTTAAATTTGATTAGGAAAGGGTAGGATGGCTAAGGAAATTTTGGGGTTAACCTTAAATCTAAAGGGATTAAGTTAAGACATATGTCCTTATCTCAGCACGGCTTGAAAGGAGGTGGCCCAATTAACATAAGGGGAGAGTAATAGGTTGGTCAGATTAAAACAAGGTTGAATTTCTTATCCTTGTCCAAAATTGGTTAACATTTTTCGATAAGGGGGTATGAATAAGGTGAAGGATGCTTCCTATAAGCTTTTAACAACTAGGGTTAGGGTAGGACAGTACTAGTGGCACCTCTAGGGAACTGAAAAATAAGGAACTTGTTGATTTTTGTTTCTTTTTCTTGAGTGATGAATGGGGCATGAAAAGGTTGTGAAAAGGAATGAATAATGATGATAGTTGTCAAGAGGGGCAAAAGATCTTGACATATCATGAGAGGGTGAGATAGATGAAAGTGGGAGGCTACAACATCATGATGCAACCAACTTCTCAAGGTGTGGTCAATTCAACATGTGTTTTGGTGAATGGAGACAAGATCTTCAAGTGGTGACGATTGTGGGTAATGCAAGTGCGAGGGAGGAATTCATGAGTATGGTGACTGGGAGGTGGCTAGCAGAGGTCAAGAAAAGGTACTCAAACCTTTGCTGAAGTGAAAAACTAGGAATATAAAGTATGAAGAATTTTAGGGTTGTTGTTGTGAGAGCTAGGAACAAATGTAAGGGTTTGCCTTCTTGTGTAGCAATAGCAAGAAGAACTAGAACTTAGGCTATCTAGCAAAGGAAAATAGAGAAAAATATTGTTTGGGGGATGTGGTAGAAAGCTCTAGAGATATAGGTAGTTGGAGGAAATGTGTAGTGAAGGAAAGTAGTGTAGAAACGGTGTTAAGTTTTAATAAGGAGATAGAAGTGGAAGACTTCAGGATTGGATTGAAACTACATTGTAACCACTTCTTGGAGATGTGGCTTGTTTTTGTTGGTAAGGACTTTTTGTACTTCTGGTCCAAAGATGTTTGCATGAAGCTAGTTTAGTTTAAGGTTGTAGTTGGTTAAGTGCAAAGATAAGGGAATGGTAAAAAGTAAGATAACTATCTACAATAGACATGGGAAAAGGATAGAGAATGGAGTGGTTAGAAGAAGTAAGATAGTCGTCTATAGTAAACAAGGGGGGAAAAAGATGGAAAAGGGGAGAGGAAGATTTTATAAAAGTTTAAACATAATCAACCCATGCCTTTTGGAATGGTTGCTAGATAAAGGAATGAATAGGAAAATCTATAAATTAATTAAATATGAAATTAGAGAGTAGAGGTGGTGGGAATTGGTCAAGAATTTATGACTTCCTCCTTTCATAATCTCCAATGGCGTAAGGGGGAATGGCCTAGGATAAGGTGTTGAAGGCGCACTAAATTTGCACTTAACAAAATCATAGAAGCAAATGGTGGGAAAAATCTTGGATTGGCACATGGTTGATGAAGATCTAAGGAACATGTGATCCAATGTTATTATTTTTAATCAAATACTAGAAATCAAAGTGTAAAACTATAGCAATTTTTGTTTTCTGCCTATCAAAATATTAGTAAAAAATAGTCCCCACACATAAATTTCGTTCAAATAAATGTCATGCAACTTTAAAATCCACATAGGCCTTGGTAGTGAAGGGTTATTATCAAACCCACCTTTCAAAATGAAAGGTTTGATAAAAACTTGCCTTTCACAAAGTCCACAAAAATAATTTGCAAGAAAATGTGTAAGACTAATTATTGACATCTATGATATACAATACAATACGTGTCAAATTTGTAGGTGTGTGTAACTTGAATATATTGAAAGACAAGGTTTTTCATCATGAATCTTACCACCAATGTAAATTAGTGATTATCAAAAACTATAATAAAATATTAACTATGGAGTACATGCTTGTGTTGAACAATCACATGTTAATAAATTTTGAGTTACAAATTACATACTTGTTCAATGCCATTTCCAAAATGAGAATATTTTTTCTTCAATGTTCAACATTTTTTATGGACATTAACAATCATAATTTTTTTTGTTGAATCCAAATTTAAGATAAAGATCATGCCACAATCCAATAAACTGGAAGCCATCATAAACCTTCAAAAATTCAAACTTTTGTTTTTTTGACCTCTTCCCTTTTGACGAAAGCTAAATCCCAAATTGAAGATGGAAATGGTTTCCACATTTAAAAGACATTTTCACATTTTTTAAATGGAGTTTTATTTCAACTTAAATGCCTTTTCACATGATTATACATAATTGTAAGAATAAAAAGTATAACTCACCATAACAACATGAAATAATGGTTTTTCCTTCAACCTCATACTAATGAGGATGGTTAGAAAAACAAATTTAAGTCTCCAAAATATTAAAATAGATAATAAATCAGGAAAACCACATCACTAAACAAGTGAACTAGATTGAATATTATGAATCATTTGAAGTTCAAAATCTTGATTCAAATAAGTTGATCTTATTTGCACTAAGCCTTTAAAAAATATGCATGCCTATCTATGTATCCATGTATATATATACATATGTGAAAAAAGTTTCATTTCAAATTGAATGATGGAAAAGAGTCCAAATTATTGAAACCTAGTAGAGTGGAGTTTAAAGTTTAAACAAATCCTTACAATAGTCTTATCAAGAAAACACATACAAATAACTAACTACATATAGGTGAATATAGGGGTGCAAGTGTAATATTGTACTCACATTAGCAGTACAAGTGCTCCACTTATTGGGAAACAACAAGAAACAAAAAAAGAATAATATAAAACTAAAATTAAACCTCTATTACTAAATATGTACAACTAGCTTTACTACTATAGTAAGAATAAAACATGTAGAACATCAAAACATAATTGTATTACTAGGTACACAACAAATCCTCAAAACAAACATCATAACTTAAAATCATAACTTCATATAAAATAGATCTTCCAATATTATTCCATCTTGATTCTACCAATACAACTTTAACGATTCCTCATGTATGTCATTTTTCAACTTCACACATGCCCATACTTACATTCCATTCCTTTTCTTTAGGTTACTTCTTACCTTTAGGTAGCCAACTACAATTAAGTTAGGTGGTGGATACCTATGAAGTTACGTACTACTTTCCTTCAACTACACATTCTTTTAAAAATTCCAATAATCCCTCCTTCCTAAAAATAAGAAAGATAGGTCAAAAAATCAACCTTGCCTAATGAATTACTTACTATTACAATAACGATAGTAATTGTATTGTTTAGTCCTAACAATAAATGCATTGGATCATTGCCTTTCGAGTTTAAATGACAAATTTTTCCTTATGAAAGGATTTAAGCATTTTTGAATGACAATAAAGCTTTAATATAATGCCCTTCCTCCACATGTGGTACCTAATTAAACTACTATTGCTTGCTTGCCATGCACTTTGGTTGGAGTAGATTGTTAAAATGCCAAAATTCAAATCATTTTAATTTCAATATTTTAAGGTGGGTGGACAAGATACTGAAGAACATCCAAAATAAAATTTGTACCTAGGTAAAGTAACCTTTTTGTTACTTGAGCATTCTGTGACCCATCATGCACAAATAAAAAATGTGAACCAACACCTACACTAATACAATTACCTTCTTGAGTGAGACCCTTTTAATGACCATATTTAATCCAAAAACACAATAAATTTAGAATTAAAAACCTTGATTTGATCTAAGGACAAAATCCTTACCATGATTATAAATAACAAAAAACAATTTTATGTTTTACCATGGTGCCAATGGCTAGTTCACCCAAGGCCAAAAGGCACCATCCATTGAAAACAACCCGTGTGACCTAGTGTCCATGAATGCACCATCTTGTTTAATGTTTCATTGGATGAAACCCCAACAACAAACCCCAACCCATGTGCTTTAAGTTAATTAATTGGTCCCACCTACTACCTACACGTTATTTTATTCACCCACCTTTTAATAAACCCATTTGTTCTTTCCCCTACCTCATCCTTGCCTTTCCTTGTCCTCTCATCTCCTTGTTCATTAAAGGAGTTCAAGTTTGTGGAAGGACTTCATAGAGGGAGCTTAAGTTCATAAGAGAAGTAAGTCAAAGCTTTGCTCTTTGTGAAGTAATTTTTCTTTTTTTTTATTTTTTTTGTTTGTTTTGTTGTGTCCTATTAAAAGAATTGTCAATTCTTTTTCCATTGTCTCCTTTATCTTTTTCATTAAATTCTTGCCGAGTCTGGTTGATCCATTAATGGCACCTTTTTGTTACACTTGCTAATAGTCCCAAACAAGGAACAACACCCCGTGTATCCAACTAGTACAAAATTAAACCTACTAACCTTGGTAGAAATCCATTTTCTAAATTGCAATGTTGCAAAGGATATCGAAACAAAGGTGTGCTTGCTATCAAATTTCTTGACATCAAGCTAAAATGTAATGATGTCATCGACCTTTGTGGGAAAATCTTTTGCATTGCATACACAAGGTGAAAGCGTTGCAATGCCAACAAAAAATAATGAAAAAAAATTGTTGCCAATAAGGAAAAGGTTTTGTGCATTAGTTTTTTTCACATTCTTCAAGACCTTGTGATAATGAATGGACAAAAAGTTGACCACATTTTGGGAGAGGTTGTAGCTTCGTTACAATGCTAATTGACTTCAAACTTGCATGAAGAAACTAACAAGGTCATTATAGACAAAATGAGGGATTATCAAGCATGATGTTGTAAAGTTTTGTGGGAATTATAGTGTTGAATGCATTGTGTGAATCATGAACATCAAATGAAGATAATTTTTAGAACTTTCTAGAGTTGTATAAGATCAAACATTTGTGTCATCAATCATTCACATTTCTTCATAATTAGTTAACCATGAAAGACTTGCTACATCAAATTGACATGTGCAAAAAATCCAACAATATGTTTGCACAAAAATGCAAGTCTTATGGTGATCCTATTGAGCTAGACATAAGTGAAACAAAAGTTGTTTGATGGTTACAAAAACCCATTTCCATCAAACACAATTCCAAAAAGGTTACAAGGTTCAAAGGCATCAAAGGAGAAACAAAATAACAAGAAAATGCCATGTGGGTTCAGGCTTGTGCCACAACAGATATGGCTACAATCATGTTGAAGAATACATTGATTTTAGAGGAAAAAAACATTATGGCATTGTTTATAATGTTAGAAGACTAGTTTGTTTCTCTTGAAGCTTAAGAATATTTTTGTTTGCATAGAGGGGAAAAACTTGAGAAGCTTAATGTTCATCTCAAAGCTTGATCATTGCAATTGTTCTAATAAAACAACCTCAAGCATTGGAATTTGATGTAAATATTTTGGACGATGTGCATACAATCCTATATTAAGAAAAGATAATCACTTCAATCTAAACTTGAAAGATCACACAAATAACGAAAAAAAGATTTTTGAACATTTTATTTCAAAATTAGCTATTACTTTTTAACTATTACAATTTTTTTATGAGATCATTCCAAAGATTGTAATGGAAATCATGGTTTTCAATTTGAGTGGTGCTTTCAACATAATCGTCAAATGAAAGTGTTATTCAAAATGTTATGTTTTCTCTCACATCAAATGATGGCTACAAGTTCATATTCTATTCATTTTTCATTGTCATGTCATGTCATGTAACAATGCACAAGCCATCAATATGTCATTTATGACTTCTTGGTCCCATTGTTTATTAGGGTTTATTATAATCCCAATTTTGCTCATAAAACTCCAAAACTTTATTCCACATCCTTGCATGCAATTTTTTGTGTTTTGGCAAATTGTTGCCTTTTTGACCCTAGGGTTTGTGGATGGTATGCACAAATATAGACCAATGAGGATAAATTCCATCAATTATCAAATAGTAATGAAGATACCTATTGCCATGGACCTCAAAAACCAAGTTTGTGTTTGTAGCTCCCAACAAATCATAAATTAGTGGCAACCTATCTAACACATTCAAGTCATTGTTGTCACTAGGTAATCTAAGAAATGCATGTTAGATCCATAAACTTTGGTTGGTAACTACTTCTAGGTTACATACCAACTTATTTGCCTACCTGCCTTTGTCCAAAACCTACCATCTTACAAACCTACCTACCTACCTCTTAAACCTATTTCCTATGACCTACTTACCTACCTCCTATGATCTACCTACCTACTTCCCTCCTATCACCTACTTACCTACCTACTAATTTACTTACCTACTTAACTACATACTTCATTCTTCCAACCAACCTATATATCTCCCTTCTAGACCTACCTTCTATGACCTACCTACCTACTTACATACCTCTTATGACATGCCTACAAATTTATTTATCTACTTGAGAACCTTTTTTTTTTACCATGCACCATTTTAGAAACCTACCTACCTAATTACCTACCTTTTACTTCCCACATACCAACCTACATACCTACCTACCTATCGACTTACCCATTTACCTACCTACCTATTTTGTACTTCATATCTACTTAAATTTTCCCATTTAACTACCTTTTACTTCCTACAACCTACTTGTCTACCTAGATTTGCCCACTTAGTTCCTACTTCTTGCAACCTACCTACCTACCTTTTACATATTTAACTACTTGTTACCTCTTATTTATTACAATCTACCTATTTACCTACCCCCTTTACCTACTAACCATCGTGCAACCTACCTATTAATTACCTAACTTTCTTATTTATTTATATAATTAATGATGTGAAATAAACAAGTGAATAAAAAACTTGACAAGTTTTGTCAACTATTTTGGAAAATGTAATCCATTAATAAGGACTTGGATTATCATTTAGGAGGTCAAGGGTCCAATTCCTAATACTCGCAACCTATATACATGCTTTAAAGGTTAGGATAGGTAGGGTTGGTCGGCTAGGTTAGGAAGGTTAAACAAAGTTAGGTAGATGATCACCTACCTACCTATTTGATTTTTTTATGACCTACCTAAACCTACCTACTTACTTACTCACCTATCTACACAAAATTGTTTTCGATAATAATCCAAAAACAAAATAGGTTAAAAATTTGACGAGTCAAATTGTCCATTATCCATCAGTCAAAATGACCAATCAAATAGTCTAACATTCTGCTGGTAAAAAAAACTAGCTAGTCACATTGGATAGGTCCAAATGAACTTGTCCAAGTTGATTGGATGGTATTTTTGAGGCTTGTGGAAAAGGGATCATTTTGATTGACTTTTTTAATTAAAAAAATCGTGGATTATAGTAGTGGGTTATCTTTGTTAATGAATTAGTAAATTCCCCTTGTTAAGCAATGAGGCAATTCTTTCAACGATAATGCATATAGTCTAATGAAACAAACATAATAGGGAAAACTTTCTATGCATTAATTGCCATTTGAATTTTTATATTAGTTCATGATGGTTGTCACAAGTACTTAACTTCACAAAGCTTTCAAAGAACTTTCACAAATTGTTTCAAACATTTAGTGGCTATGTTTTATTCGATCTTGTAGTATTTGTCAAATGCATCAGCGTCGAACCATAAGCCATCATTTTCATTGCACTTATACATTTTTGAATGGAAGGAAAGGTTGATGACCTTACAAGCCTTTGATTTATGCAAGAAATAAACATCACATACACACACATCTTGCATGATCTTGCAAAAGAAAAATTGATGCATCCTATAACGTTTCTAATAAAAATGATTCATCATAGGTAAGACTTGGTGCAAAAAAAATTCACCAAATTTGATGGTGACCTACTGTCCCTTCTCTTTATGTTTGGTCTATGTTTAGGCATCGACCCTCCGTGTCTTTGTTGAGGTGCTTCAAGCTCAATTCGACGTAATGTTGCATTGAACTACAAGTCATCATTTTCATTGTTTGCCAATTCTATTATCAATCAAGTAAGTAGCTAGTTTTTCAATATTATGTGGTCAATTCCATAACTAGAGAAAATAGAAAAATGTGAATTGTTGTAGTAGGAGATGAGAATCAAACTCCTGTAAAAAATGATGAAAGTGATTAAAAGTGGAAAAATGCATGTTGTGTGCATTGATTAAACATGAATGTTGTATGTTTATTTGTGTTATTTACACATGAAAATTGTGCACATGACTTTCATATTTAAATAATGCACAACATATGTGTTTAAACAATATGAAACTATGAAATAACAAATTTCAGATAGATTTGAGTTGAACCCATGAATTTTTTATGATAAAAAGCGAAAATGATGAACAATGAGCAAGGTCGCTTGTTGGGCAAGCCAACAAAAGGCATCACTAGCCCTTGAAAGTAGCTTGCATAGGTTAGGTATAGGGAGTAGTGCAATGCCAACGGTGGAGATGCTGTAAAGTAAGTAGATGTATGTGGATGGCTAGTATATAACAAACAACCATGGTGTTGCATCAAACTACCTGTGGTGAGCTATGGGACAACCATGCACATGGAAAAAAAAACACAGAAAAAAGAATCCTTTCATCCATGCATGCATACGTACATCCATCCATCCTGAATGGGGGGGGGGGGGCATTACTGGGTGCTGCTGGTTCACTGTGGGCCCTAATTAATAAGGTGAGATAATTATTTACTTGAGTGAAAACATTCTGCTTTTGATGCTCTATTATTTATTTACTGCTGTGACTGCGAACCGTTAAATTACAGACCACCTTGTTTTGACATCCAAGCAACAGTGTTTTTTTTCTCTCTTTTTTTTGGGGGCGGTCAATTCCCTCATGCAGTCGCCAGAGTGGCGAGCATCCCTAGGCAGATTTCGACTTAACTGGCGACTCTTTCGCAGAGAATGCATAAATGTGTAGCCAGTACACATGAACGTGGCGACACTCTTCCCTCCGCCCCCAGACTCCCAGAAAAAGAAAAAGAAAAAAAAAGAAGCCATTTTCTGTCGCAATTTGGCGAAATTTTTAATACAAAAGGATGGGAATTTGTGACAGTATATTTCCTTTCCAGATAACTGTGTCGCCAAAAATAAAATAAAAATCTGTAACAAGCGAGTGAGAGAGCATTGAATCCCCCCCCCCCCACTCCCCGCCCCCCGCCTGCAGCAGAATTCGCTCGCTTGATCGCCGAAGAAAGCCGCGCGCGCCGCAGGAGGGACAAAACAGAACTGACGGATGGATCAGGTGGGGACTGGGGAGTCGGGGAGTCGGGAGGGAGTTCGCGGAACTGGTGGGCCGGCAGCGTCATGAGGAAAAGTTAAGTGGGCTAGCCATTGAATCATGTGAAGCGTGTGGGCGTTAAGTGAGTGAGAGCTTTGATTCGTGTGAGAGGGACTCTCTCCCGAACACCCACTTTACTTTTGCCTGCAGCCAGCCCCTAGCTCAGCTTGCTTGCTTGCTTTCCTTCCTTCCTTCCTGCAAGCTCCAGATTTGGCCAGCCCCCTCGCTCGCTCACTCGCTCGTGTGAGACAGATCATAACAGAAGCAAAGTGAAAGTGGGGTGGAGCTGCCCTGCGTTGCCCTGGCTGCGAAGTTTTTGGTCCCCGATCTCTGTTCTTCGCACGCGTGGCAGCAGGGGTTAATTTTCTTCCTTCCTTCCGGAATCCGCCACATTGGTTGTCGTGTCCTCAAAGCAAATGAAAAACTTTTTCTTTTCTACCCCCTCCGCCCCCCCCCCCCTCTCTTCCTCCTCTCCTTCTCCTCCTCCATCACTTTCCTCAGTACCTTAGTCAAATCTTATTATATCTACCAAGCTCCGGGCCCCACATTTCAACAACGCCAACGGCAAGTTTCAAGTAAAATTTCCAGGATTTTTGTTGCTCGGGAAGGTGGTTCACATCATCCATCGACGTTGTCCCAGGCTTTTTCACAACAGGGAGGAAGAGCACCTAAACCCTAAAGCTATTTTGGGAGCTCTAAATTAGCTCTAAATTCGTTGCTTCTAAACCTTAAACCCTAAACCCCTTAACCTTAGGGCCCAGGTTGAACCGGTACGCCCCAATGGTACATTCACCTTCTTGAGTGACCCCCCTCTTTGTGACGATTAATATTGCACCCAGAAAATGCTATATGTCGATTTAAGGAATGGGAATGGGATATTTGTATTGTTTAGGGTTTAGGGTTTATTTTTTCCCGGTTTCCATGTTTCAACTATGAACTGAGTGTGGGTGTTGTTTCACCCAGAACCTGTAAGCACCTGCGTGTGGGCGCAAAACCTAAATTGGCAAATTGTGAAGAAAGAAAGATTCACCAAGTGGAAAAAAAACCCAAAAAAACTCCCACCCAAAGTTTAGTTTTGAGAGCAAACAAAAATTGCCAGTCTTTTACTTAGTAGCATGCAAATAATGGTGGGATGCAGGGATGATGTTAAAACTCTGTTGATGCATGGGATGAATGGATGATGAATCTCATCTCAGTCCACATCCTATTACCCATTCAAATATGAGTTAGGGTTTGAGTTTTAGGTCATGGGTGGGTAACTTAATTAATTAGCCAGGTTTTATACTAACTGGAACTAAGAGAGCTCATGAGCTCAGCCAACAACAACAACAACAACACCTTGAAGCAAAGAAATTCCATGACCATAATAATTCTCTTAAAAATAGCCATCTGCAAGTCAACATAATTCCCCTGATTACTGAGCAAAGTGTACACCTCTGGTTGCTTTGAAAAAGCACCAAATTTGTCATGATTTGCTTGAAATGTTTGCACAAGTATCTAGCTGGGAACAGCTAGCTAGGCTACATGAGGCAGAGGCAGCAGCAGCAGCAGCAGCAGCAACAGCCCTGCAGGGCTGCCATGGCATGGCGGAAACTGAAGAGTTCAATTCTTACAAGGGGGACTTCTGCCAGTTACTAATTACTAACGGTAGTCCAGTCAACAATCCCCCAGACTGCAGTTCACTAATGACTCTCATAATCATGGGTTGATGCTCCTTCACTCTAGACTGGAATTGCTGGAATTGCTGGAATTGCTTTGGTAAATTATAACTAGGATTACTACTTGTCCACAATTAGGTCACATTAGGGGTCTGGGTGGGGTGGCAGATTATGTCATTTCCTTGACCACAATATATCACATAATCGTCTGGCGATGATCATACTCTTTTAATAGAATATATATCAAAATGTATCCTTTGGACATGGTATTTTTTTTTGCCATTTTCTTGATGATCATATTATATCACATAATTGTCTGGTGATGATCATTCATACATACACTTCTTGTAGTGGATCAAACAAAAATGTGTCTGTTGAACACCAATTTTTCTTCAAATCATCGAATCTATCACCCCAGACCATAATGTCACGGAATGGCCTCCATGTGCCCATTACGTTGGGTGTGTCGCCTAGCTTGCCCTAACGGACTTAGTTCTCATGCTACTCAAACATTGTGGGTAGGTAGGGCTAGACCGTTCCATACCACAAAGAGATGGGTATGGGGGGAGGGGGGGAGGGGTGGGTAGTAGAAAGGACTCCAATTAATTAAGGGGCTTTGGTTTAAAGGGGGCAACTTGGGTGTTAGGTCTTTGGTTTATTGGATCTCTCTTGAGCCCTCTCTCCTGCCGAAGAAGAAGAAGAAGAAGACCTGGAACCCATTCCATGGAATTGAAGTTGCCAGAGACTTGAGCAGGCAGGAGGAGGCTGCAGGAATTGGCTTTGGGGATCCAAAAAAATATTCTGGAGTCCTCTTCTCTCTGAAGCTCTCTAAGTGTAAGTTTCTTTAATGTTTGATGGGGCTGCTGCCTCCCTCCCATTCTCGGGGTTTCTTCTCTAAGTGTAAGTAGCAGAGTTGACCAGTCTTTAACATCATGATCCAGTGCTGCTCCTTTTTTCTTTCTAGGAGTTATAGTTGTGTGTGTCAGTTTTACTCTTTACCTCGGGAGGAAAAGGAAACTCCCAAGACAACAAGAAAACTTGGATGATGAGAACTGAATTGGAACTAGCCTAGTTTTGAACTTTGGGAAAGGCAAAAAAAACTCACATTCAAGTGAAGAGACTACAACTTTCTCTCACAAATACACAAGGGAGGCTATCTATCTTCTTCACCCATAGCCTCTAAAACACTATGTTTTGAATGGTGTACAGTGGCCAAAGACTCTGAAAACCCAGTTTGGGTCTGTATTGTTGCTTACAATACAGTGCCCTCCAGAAAGCTCAGTGGAAGGAAATATGCAAAGAATATTTTGAGAACTGGTGGGTCAGTGGGTATATATATATGCTTGAGTTGATAATTGACGAATATCTGTGTCCTTCATTCTAAGGACTGCCCAACACTGGTTAGAACTTAATAGGGAGTTTTCAAACTCAAAACATAGCTACAAATCGAAATGCGCAATATCCCATACTCTGCAATCGATTCCCTTCTTCAGTGAATGAACCAGTGTAGAATGAACATACACCCATTGGGTCTATTTACTCTCCAAAGTCCCACATTACATTTGCTTTCTAAGTTCAGGACGAGAGTTGAGATTGTGCTCTTCTTATAACCCCTGAAATCAAAGGAGATCAAAATGTGAACTCATTAATCAAATCTCTACATGTACCATGCATATGAGTAAGTCAATGACAAATAGACTATTCCCAAATATATTTCAAAAGATGCTTCATTTTCCTTCACATATATATATATATTTTCTTTGAGGAAAATATTGTTTTTGTCAAACCTGCCTGCTATTCAACTAGGGCATTATGGTATTCCTGCATATGGATTGAGAGCCACCACCACAACCACCGTCGAATTGCTTGATGCAAGAAGATCGACATGAAAAGAATGGCAAAGGAAACAAGACTTCTGTTCCATGTGTGAAGTGAGGAGACCCAAGCTGGGAGCTACTTGGGTGGTTGGAAGCAAACCTCCATTACACAATGTGACTTCTCTCCAAGAGTACTGGGTGTAGGTTGAGAGGGCCACCCATTCCCTACCTGTCCATTTGTCCTTTCTTCAACACCCACTCCCACCAGTCTTATTTTACGAATTTTTGTTTGTTTGTAGCCAAAATGGTGATCATGTGTAGGAATGTTTTGCCAGATCTGGCTATATACACAAATTATGAAGTACAAATCTATATTCATCCTTCTATGTTTCTGGCTACAAACTGAAGACTAAACATACACATCTGACAATTTTTACTATTTTTTTTTTGGGTCCCTTCTGGCAATTGAAAACCTCCAGAATCACTTCATTTTTTTACTTTTTAATTTCTGTTTTTGGGAATTTTTTTGCCAATAATGAAGAGGGGGCATGTACCCCACTTTTTGTTAGCTGTGAAATCTCTTTAGTTTGTAAACACACCAGCAGCAATGGAAGTTGAGGGTTTTCATTTTCAATTTTTGTGAGGTAACATCAATTGGCAAGAATCCTCAAGAAAATTTAACATTTATTGATGACAATTTTTTAAAAAAATAAAAAATTGTCCATATACTGGCCAAAGACCAAAAGTTATGTTGAAAAATGGCAAAACTTTCCAATAATTAAATATTCTCAAATTCTTTGGCGATTTAAAATACCAAAAAAATATTTCTGCAACAGCATGTTCCTGGTTTATATTTGTATTACACCCCGGTGAAAAAGTTTGCCACTCGAAAGAAAACATGATGATGGAACTGGTCTTGTGAAAATGCAAGAGGACCCGAGGTCTCAAGTACATGCTGCTGCACTGCGAAGTACTTCCTTTGGGGAGCTAAGCTTCATAGTCTGAATATTGAAAGTGTTTTTTGGAAGGACTTTGAAATTGTCTTTGACACAGCAAATGGTCTGAGTCCATCCAACCCCACCCATTCTGTGAAACTGCCAAAAGTTGAAGCAAAAATTGACACAGATCAACGACCCATGTGGAGTCTCATGGTGTATGGGTTGGTTGGTCATTGCATCAATTACATGGTTTTTGTGGTTATCAAAGTAAGAGCAAACAATACACTTCCACTTCCCTGGAAGACCAAACAATCGGTGCTAGATCTGGAATTGATCTATGGAGTGAAGTTTTGCGGATGTTAAAAGTTTTGGAATGGGTGTATAGAGTGAATTCGTTGGGACTTTTAGTTTCTGAATTAGACGAGGTAATTGGTGAGAGCAATTCTGGTTTATGAACATAACCAATTGAATGGGACTGCCCAGGTTATGAGTTATAAGAAACAAAAGAAAGTGAGTTATGAGGTTCAACCAAAGAGCAACCAGGAACATGCATTATGATATTATTAGGGACGAATGAAAATCTCAGAATGCAACAAGATACATGATATGACTTGAGAATTCTTGTCCAATGCACTAATTAATTACTTTTTGGAATTGCTGAAAATTTTGAAAAAACCTCCCTTCCATGTCAAAAAGGTTGTCCAGTGAAGTTTAGAAAGTGATGAATGGAGTGAAGCTGTTGAGTGATTTATTGGATGTTTGGAAGACTCAATTGTTTGAAGGACAAGGAATGATGCAACGGGCAATTGTGTGAATGATCGAGATTGGGTTCATAAGTCACATTGTTCTGGTTAATCTTCTTTAAGTGGAAAAGTTACTTTTCTGTAGTCAAACTTGTCAATTTTCTAATTCACATTCCCTCATATCACAAACTTGTTTGGTTGTTGAGCTTAGAAAAATGGCAATGCTATTTTTTTTTGGAATTTGTGGCTATCAAAAACTAGTGATAAAATTTACTTCCAATAAGTGGGTTTTCCAAAAATGTGGTTTAATATGTTATATTACCCACATGCTTCTATAATGACAATTGTTGAAACATTACACACATTACACAAATCAATTAAGATAAAAATAAATAAATGATAAAGATAGATATTGGTCGTATTGGCCATGCTTTGTTATAAGAACCCACACCAAGTACTGCGAACAAATCGTATGACTTCTTGCAATAATCATCACCTTCTTAAGCATGTTCACAATTCATTGTATACTACTACTTGGCCACAAGGTTCCCATTAAATCTCCTAACTTATTTGAGTTGTCAAATTCGTTTCAAAATGGATTGGTATGCCTAATATATGGTAAGTCCCCTAACCAAATATCGTGGTCTCTTTTCTCAACTTTCTAATATAGGGCCTTATTTTGGCTTGTTTGTGCAAGCTTGCTCCCCTAGCCTTCAGTTGCATCTAATCCAAGTTAATTTTGTCTAGTGATCCTTTTCAAGGTCATTAACTTGACTCAATGGATATAACTTGATATACAGGCCAAATGAAATGGTGATCATTGTGTTACCATTTTGGTGGAGTTGGATACCATGAGACCTGATAATTTGTTTGATCCCAATTCCACATGTTTGCTTGTATTTTATTCTTATTTTGCAATATTGAGTGTAACTTTTGATTATTTTATTTCATAACTTGAATTAATTGGTGAGAGTGGAGTATGTATGTTTGATTGTTCAACATGTTAAACAAATTTCCCATGAAATCACAAACAAATTGGGCACCATGCTTGAAACCCAATTACAATGGGTTTCCAAACCATGTTATTATGCTATTGTGAGTGATTTATGCCAAATGATATTTTAATGTATATTATCACTACAATGGTGCCCCTTTTTATTATTATGGGCAAATATCCAACAAATATATCCCCCATGTATTTTAAAAATGAAGTTGTAAAGGGGTATTTATGATAGATGTATTCACAATAGATTTCATCTTGTTTTGTTTCAACCTTTGATTCCTAGAAGAACTTCTAGCGTCACAATGTGGTTCTATCACAATACACTCCCACATCCTCAATGAAAATACTCATGAATAAACCAAAATGAATTGTCATAACATATCAAAAGTATTATAGAAACCAAATGGTGTCATTGTGTAGCAAAAGGTCCCCTATAGGCTAGTAGTGTAAATGAGCTCATCAACTATTGAGTATAAGTCTTATTTGATAAAACCACATCCACAAATGTAAAAGTCATGCCTTGCAACCTCTTTAGTGATTTGATGACAAAATGGTAGCAACCTGTGTCAATCTTCATTTATTACATGAATGAAATCCATTCACAATTTCCATTTCCCATAAATACTATTACATATTTCCATTATATTGTATCTACTAGGTAACCATTAATCAAAGTCTTTTGTAATTGTGTTGATTTCAACTCCCTTTGTTCAATCCTCACATTCAATTTCATATAGGTATAAACTTTGTTAAGCCCTTCTAATTAGGATTGAAAAAGATGTATGTGTACAAAACAACATTTCATCTTGTTTCTTTCCATTTAGAGAAAACTAATGAGTTAGATTTATTTTTCATCATGTTTACCCTATTTTTTGGATAATTTTGGTGATGGTTGTGATGGAAATGTTTGCATTCAAAATTAAATAAAGAAAAGAAATATGGGTTGCGCCCTCACTTCAATACCATCCTCCAAATTCCCAAGTTTTGGAATCATGTTACAACAAGTGAAACCCCTTATTTTTCCATTTGCCTCATTGTGTAATGCCTTTCAAATATGTGAACTCATGCCCCTAATTGAGGGATTTCATGACATTAATCCAATTATCAATGGTTGCCCTTCTTTTTGGGTCTTGGGTTTTTAAGGTTAAAGAGCATTAGCTACTTTCTTTAGGTTTGCTTTAGGTTTGGATATGGGTGTGAGAAGTGCCCATTCCCTAAGCATTTGTGATCTAAAATTGTTGAAGAAATTTACATTTCTATTTTGATTTTTGTTTTTGAGGGATTTTAGGCCTATTCCTCAAGAGTGGGAGGGATATTAGTCCTCTTACTTATCTATCTATTTATGAAGGAAGGTAGTTTGTTTTGTTTTGTAGTTATGAGATCCAACCAACAAGGATTGCTTTATATCATCATGTTCTTGGTGTTTTCAGAAAGCTCTTGACGAGGAGGGGTGCATGGGGCTTTCATTTCACGACATTTGGACTTGCGGTGCAAAGGTTCTTGAATATTGGACGATTTCTTTACTGGAAATTAAATTAAATTAAATCGTAGCTGAAAATTTCGGAGCAATTGGAATGTGCCTTTGGTGTTGTTGGAAAGATCTTGAAAATTCAAATAAATTCCAAAAAACCAAGAAATTTTGGAAGGAAAAATCAGTTGAGGACGTGGTAACACTTGGGGGCCAATGGCACAGGCCACACTAGAATAGGCGCAAGATCCTTCTTACTCTTAAGGAATAGGTGTAAATACCTTCCCTTGTGATCTTCATATGTTTGAGTTTATAATAACATCGATCTTGTGCTTTGTGATGGTTAAAGCCCATATGTGAGGGATATTCTCAAAATGCAAGGCCGAATATGGCTACCAACTTGTCCTAGGCCCCTTAATTTGGGAAATGCTCACAACATTGGGGCTTTAGGTGACACAAAGAGATGGCTCAAAAATCAAAATCAAGAAAGGAAGTAGGTAAGTAGGTAGGTTAAGGGGCCATGTTTGAGGCCACTTAATTTGGGAATGCCCTTACCTAGGGGCTGCACCCTACAGTAGGAATTTCCTAGTGTATTATTTTTTTTTGGGTAGGTAGGTAGATTTTAAGAAAATGTTTTTTAAGAAGAAAAATAAAATGGGGTAGAGGATGGGCACCGGGGGAAGCGAGGAAAGGCGTAAGTAGTGGGAACTTGGAAGAGGTAAAAAAAAAAAGGGGCGTGAGGAGGGTGGGGGGGTACTTACTTAGGAATCTCACCCAAAAAAAAAACGCGCTACAAAAATATTAAACTGAGATTCATTCATTCATTCATCCATCCATCCATCCATTCATTCATTCATTCATTAATACAACTCTTCAGCATCCCATCCTTTCACTCGCGTCCTCTCGCTCACTCCCTCGCTAATCCTCTCTTGCTAATCCTGATTAGCGTGTGCCAATTAAGGAAGGGATTAGTAAATTTCCTTCGCTCTTTGCACAGCACTGTTGCTGCGCTGCACTGCACTGCACTGTCGTTCTTCGCTTCCTTTCTCCTCTCTTTTGCTTAGCTTTGCTCTCTGCTTCTTGTTGTTGTTCCCTCTTCTCGCGCTCTTGTTCTGTCTTCGTTTTGCAGTGCAAGAGGGAGAAAAGAAAAAGACGATCAGGAGGAGGAGAAGAAGAAAGAGGAGGAGGAGGAGGAATAGGAGGAACACGAGCAGGGGAAAAAAACAACCAAAAGAAATAGATCCGAATCCTTCTTTTGTTTCTTTTGCTGTGTTGTTGGTGGTGGTCATCCATGCTTGGGATGCCAAGCTCCGACGACAGCTTAAGCTTTACCTGTAGGAGGAGGCGGGCTCCCATTGTTGTTTGTGTTCCAGTGCTTCTTCTGAGAATGTGAGCATTTTCTACATTCTCTTTTGTCTTTTTGCATATCCGCTTTCTGTTGTTGTTGTTGTTGTGTTTGTGTCTGGTGATGGATTTTTTTTCACACATTCTTCCTCGACTTTCTTCCAGTTGAAGAAGAGGAAGACGAAGAAGAAATCATGAAAATGAAACAAATATGAAGAGTTGTTTTCTGTTGTTGTTTTCCTGGTGGATGGATGGATTGATTCTTTCTGTCTTTCCAGGGTAGAAAACTTAGCATGTGCTTTGGTCCGATGTGCTTCCTGTCCTGCTCCTTACACCTTTTCTCAAACTGAAGTAGTTTCTGTAGAATGGAAAAAGCTTTGCTTGGTTGTAGAGAGATAGTGTTCAGTGCGGCCCGTTCTCACTTGCTTTTGAGAATGTGATCAACCTTGTGTTGATGGAGTGTCACGAGGAGCCATTCTCTCTCCTTCCCCTTTTTTCTTTCTGGCATTATAGCTTTTGGTAGCAAATGGACTGCTGCGTGACGAGAACAGGAACCACGGGGAGGTGGACGGTCTATAATGATCAATGCGTTTTTTCCTGCGGCTCCTCTCTCTCAGGATTGCAGGAGTAAGCTCTGTAACAGAGGAGATTATCTCTCTTGTTCCATATTTATTAAATCCTTCGAAGCTGAAGCCGAAGCTTTGTACAGTAGAATAATGGAGAGAGCTTCAGAGAGAGAGAGAGAGAGAAACATAGACAGTAGTAGGATACTCTGGTGCTATTCTTCCGTCATGGCTGCCGCAATGGTTTCGGATTGCGATGCAATCCGTGAGGTGTGTAGTGTAATATTCCTGCTCTTTTGTTCTTGTTTACCGGGCCTTCTTCTACACCTGGCTAGAGATAGATATTCGGGGCAGCAATGGAATGAGGCTCTCTGCAAGCCTGGGGCACAAATTCACATGCTTGTCAGAAGCTCTTTCCCATGTGGGAATGACAACATGGAACACTTACGCTTGAAGTTGTTGCAACTCGAGTTTTTGAGGAGCATCGTTGTTTGTGTCACAAGAGAGTCTTGTGCAGAGTAGACAAATGATGGAGTATTATTATTATGAAAGTCGTTGGTACAGTAAAAAAAGCACATTGTGGAGGGCTTTGAACAATTGTTGGTTTGTTGTGTAAAATGTCCTACACAAATGTGTGAGAATCCATTTTGATGATGTTGTCATTTTGCTGCAGCTCTTCTGCCCCCTGCTGCTGTTAAGATGGAAGAAAAAGAGTGAGAAGAGACAAGAGAGTGTCCCTGCTGCAAAGGTGTGAATAAATACTCTATAAACCTGCTACAATACTTTGTTCACATAGAAACAACAGAGAAAAAAACAAGAATGAAAACAGGACTGTAAGCAGTGCTGCTGCAGACTGAATGTTGATCTAATACAGCTGCTGGGATGGGGGGAAACCTTATGGATGCATGCAGCTGCTAAGGGACAGTGTGCCCCAAGGTGTCAAAAGCATAGCAAGCTGTACAAGGGGGCAACTTGGCGGGGGGACGGGAAACAGTCTATGGCATCAGGCAGCAACGGCCTGGCCGTGGCTGCCAGTAGCACCAGTACTACTACAGAAGGGGTAGGTGCACCCGCAAAGGCAGGTTCAAGTGGTGTGGAATCCCTTCCTAAAGAGATGCAGGACATGAAGATCAAGGATGATAAGATTGACCACAGTGATGACAAGGTATCTCTCTGTATGCCATTTGGGTTCATGCCTACAAGCTGTATTTTAGCTGCCTGCTGATGATAGGTCTAGTGCAAGGCTAAGCAACACTTGCCAGAGTTACCAGTAGATGTTGCTGGTAGCTGTGTTGTGTAGTTTTGAATCTGGCTCTGTTTCTTGTTTTTTCTCATGCTATAGCTTCTTGTATGTGCTTGCTGTTTGTGCTGGAAACATCTGATTTGCATCTAAGGATGGTCACGTGGAATGCTTACAGGTTTCTCTTAGAGTTTTGTGTTCAAAGTTGTGAAGCTCAAACCAGGTAATCTTTTGGACTTTGCAGGAGCTTGAGGCAACTGTGGTGGATGGAAATGGCACAGAGACAGGTCACATTATTGCAACCACCATTGGAGGTCGCAATGGTCAACCAAAGCAGGTCTGTTTTCATTGTATGTTGTGTCTTATAGTAAGTCAATTAAAAGAGACAGTATGGGCAAAGGTGAACTTTGAGTAATCATTTCAATCATGTTTCACATGTCATGTCTTGTGTTTTGATAAATGGTGGCCCTTTGTGACAGACTATTAGCTACTCAGCAGAGCGTGTTGTGGGTACAGGCTCTTTTGGAATTGTATTCCAGGTTAGTTGTTCCTTCCTATTCTGTCCTCTATTTCTGATGCCAGCCAACATCATGACTGATTCTTCTCGTTGCTTCTGGAAATGCACCTGGAAATGTGACAGAAACTCAGGACACAGGTTTTTGTATGTTATTTTTGCTGAAGATTATAATATGCTCATCTACACCCATCATTGGGAGCTGATGAAGTCAGTGGGCAAAGAGAGTTTCCATTCATCACTCTGTACTGGGAGAACTTAGCAGATTATTGGGTTTGATGGGAATGGTGCTAGAACCCACACTGGTTCTGTGGGGCATCCTGACAAATTCAGCTCTGTGGGGTGGGGGGGGAGGGGGGTTTTGCAGGCTAAATGTATAGAGACTGGAGAGACTGTGGCCATTAAGAAGGTGCTCCAGGATAAGAGATACAAGAATCGGGAGCTACAGATAATGCGGTTGTTGGACCATCCAAACATTGTGGCTCTCAAACATTGCTTCTTCTCTACTACTGACAAGGATGAGTTATACCTGAACTTGGTTCTTGAATATGTTCCTGAAACTGTTTACCGAATTGCCAAGCACTACAATCGCATGAACCAGCGCATGCCACTGGTGTATGTGAAACTGTACACATATCAGGTACATCTATTGCTCATTTCTTTAGGTTGATGTGAAGAGTGATGATGTATTCTGATTGTATCCATGAAGTTTCATTGAGAAGGAGGGCACATATGCACTGGATGAGAGCTGAGAGGCAAAAGTGGGTAAACCTTCCAAGACAGAAGACTAAATGTGGAGGAATGTTTTCTTCATCAGATATGTAGATCGCTGGCATATATCCATGGTGGCATTGGCGTCTGCCATAGGGACATCAAGCCTCAAAACTTGCTGGTATCCACCTCTGCTTGCCACCTTTGTTAGTCATGCCTATGGCCTAATAATTGGTGTTGGAGACTCGAGTGCAGTTGCTTGCAGAACAGAGCAGTTCTCAGAGAAGCTTGTGTTTAAATGCTGTTAAGATCCTCTGTTCTGAATATGTGCTGTGTGATAGGTGAACCCTCACACCCATCAGCTAAAGCTGTGTGATTTTGGGAGTGCCAAAGTGCTGGTAAGTACTATTTTCTGTGTACTGAATTGTTGTGGTCTTTTGCTTGGAGTGCTGCCAACTGTGACGTGCTGGAGTTGTCTGTGGGGTTTCTCTGGTATTCACATTAGTGGTCTGTGCTTTTGTAGCTAATCTGGCATCTCATTATCCATGCATATGTGATCCACAGGTGAAAGGGGAACCTAACATCTCATATATATGCTCTCGATACTATCGAGCACCAGAACTCATTTTTGGAGCCACTGAGTATACTACTGCCATTGACATATGGTCTATGGGCTGTGTTATGGCTGAACTGCTGCTTGGTCAGGTATTTTCTTGGATATGAACTCCGTTGTATGAGAGTAAGGTTTAACGTTCTTCTCATGGGGTTGTTCTTCATGAACTACAGTTGACATGTCCATTGAGTAAGTCCTGACTATTGTGCTCATCTTCCTGGAGGAGCAGTTATGTGGGAGTGTGAAGCATGCTCATGAGGTAGCTTTTTTGGCCACATACAAAGCCTCTAGTTTTGAGCGTTTATGACTTGAAAGTACTGGCTCTTATTTGCAGCCTTTATTCCCCGGTGAAAGTGGGGTGGATCAACTGGTGGAGATCATCAAAGTTCTAGGTACACCTACACGGGAGGAAATCAAGTGTATGAATCCCAATTACACAGAGTTCAAGTTCCCACAAATCAAGGCTCATCCCTGGCACAAAGTATGTTCACCCTGTTAATTCCTAACACTTTGAATTTCAGTTCTTGAATCATCTCCAGGCCATCCAAATCATAGCAGAGTACTGTATGCTGATTTCTATTTGATGGTCTACAACACAGGTGTTCCACAAACGGATGCCACCAGAAGCAGTGGACTTGGTCTCAAGGCTTCTTCAGTACTCTCCAAACCTGCGCTGCAATGCGGTTTGTTTTCTGTCCTGGCTTTTTCTCACACTTTTTACTTTTCCTGTTGATGGAAAGTGAATATCTCTTGTGCGGAAGGGAGCACTATTATCATATCAAGCAGATCATGTTGAGCTTGACTGATACTGCAACTCTAGAATTGTGGCAAGTTTGTATTGTAGTCCCTTGGTTCTAACAGGAGCAAATTTTCTCTTGATCTTGTTTGGTTGTATGCAGTTGGAGGCCTGTGTGCATCCTTTCTTTGATGAGCTGCGTGATCCCAACTGCCGCTTACCTAATGGTCGGCCATTGCCACCACTTTTCAACTTCAAACCACAAGGTAGTCTACTCTCCATCTCCTCTCTATTGTGACTTATGCATATCTGGTTTTGCTGGCCTTCTCTTGTTCCATATGCTGATGACTGAGATGACTCTGGATGGAATGGACAGAATTGAAAGGGGCAACACCAGATATTCTGCAGCGCCTAATACCTGAGCATGCAAGGAAGCAGAATCCAACACTTGCACTGTGAGGACATCCTGCAAGCCTCCATTTTGCCTCTCTTCTTGCTTTCTCAACATTCCAATGATGGATTCTGTTATAAAAGGGACGTTGGGTGGTGCTCCTTTCAACTCATAGTCATCTTCTTTTAGCCTTTATCAAAATTCCAACTGACTGATTATCTCAGTGAACAGACTTGTTTAATGTTCCGATTGACTTGTTCAGTGATTCGCCCCTGTACTCATGGCTGGAGAGTCAGAGTTAGCCTAGGTGGAACCCATGCTTTTTCTTTGACAGGACTGGAGGAAAACACGAGACTTAGTAGAATGCCCTTGTTTTGACTATAAGGGTTCTCTAGCATGTACAGAAGTGGTTGGTGTGTGATTAGGAGCTTTCAGGGCTGTCTAGAGTTCAGAGGGACTGTCTGTTGATCTGATGGTGGCTTTTGGCACGTGTAGCTAGATGAGGGGTTTGCATTGGTGGCCGCATGGATGGCACCTTTGACTAGACAATGGAAGATGCCAGGCAGAGACACAAAGAAACACCCAAGTGCATATATTTGGTCAGCTATTGCACAAAGCCTCTACACTCCCTGTTGTAGTCTGGAAACTTGACAGATTCAAAAAGTGGGATAGAAGCAGAGAATCTCATTATGTTTTAACAGGAAGCAGGCAGGAACTCTGGTGGAGGTGTATGGGGTTCTTTTTACAGGTTTTACTGAACTTGGTTGGTGCATGCAATATTTGATGTATTGATATGGCATGAATGCTATTTGATGCCCAAAGAGGCTGCACTTTTTGTTGTTGCAAAGCATGTGCTGGGACACACTGGCAGGTGCCATGCTATTTGTTGCTGAGTTGAGCATCAGTTCTGGACTAAAATGTTTTAGCGAAGGAGCTCCCCTACTATCATAGCACAGGATAGTTGTGTGTGGAAACTTAGCAGGTATCAGATGTTGTTACAACTTTTTTTTTAAAAATTTGCGCTGATGAGCTTCTTTGATAACTAAGAAAAACAGACATTGTGTTGTGTTTCCCCTTTGGTACCAGCCAAAAGCCAAAACCAGACCACGTTGCTTCTAACCACCACCTACATGCCATCGCTTATGGGCCATAGTGACCCAGCACACACCACCAGTGCACCATCCACTGGATGCCCATCTATCTATGAAGGATGGTAGTTTGTTTTGTTTTGTAGTTATGAGATCCACTGAACTAGGATGCTTCAGATTGTGTTCTTAGTGTCTTTGGAAAGCTCTTGATGAGGAGGGGTGCATGGGCTTGGTTCCATGATGTTTGGACTTGTGGTGCAAAAATTCTTTGAATATTGAATGATTTCTTCACTGAAAATTAAATTAAATTGTAGCTGAAAATTTCACAGGAATTGGAATGTGCATTTGGTGTCCTTGGAAAGATCTTGATGAGCAGGTTTTAATGAAATTTATTTGGTAAGACTTGGATTCAGAATGTGGGAGATATGGATTTTTTGAATGATTTCTGCCACTGAAAATTCAAATAAATTCACAAAAACCAGGTTTTGGAAGGAAAAATTGGTTGAAGACATGGGAACTAACTAGTTATTACTCAATTATGGATGAACCTCAATGAACCTCAACTGAGTTAATATTTGGATTGACCTTGGTAACCAATTTTGTAGGAAATAGGTCTCATATATAGGTAGATAGGTAGGAAAATAGGTAACTAATAGGTGAGTACTAGATAGTTTATACATAGGTAAGGGCTGTTTTTACTACCTACCTACTAATAACCTGCTTGTGGGTAGCTAGTAAATAGGTAGTTAAAAAAGCAACTGAGCTAACATCACCATGGTTAACTGGGGAACTGAAACCCAACTGAAAACTGTTTTGTGACCACTTACCATCCATCCTTTGCCATCCATCATCCTTTGCAATTTTTTCCCTTTGTAATTTATTGGAGGTCCCTTGTCAGGCAGAATATTTGCCAGGCATCTTAAGTGGTGTAGGATTTTTTTATGATGCCTAAGGTTTCATGCTCTGATTTTTTTGTGTGTTGATGATGAATGAAAAAGATGGATGAAAAAAAATTGCATGCTCATTACACCAAATAGTGGCAGCCTTCTCGGCTCTTCCATGTGTTTTTTCATCCCAGTGCTCAGGCTACCACCCTTGCAATGGGACCTCAAAACACAGAAGAGCCTCTAGAACTACCATTATACTCTATAAAAGGTGTGCATTTACATGCTCCTTCTCTTTCAAAACACATAGGAATGTCTACCAATTTAACCCTACCCACCAACCTACTAACTTACTTATTTGCTTTTACTTGACCAACATACCTAGCATTCATACATATTTTATTCAGATTATCCAAATTTGGCTTTGTAATCTAACAACACAATTGATGGCATACACAAAGTGGAAGTAAAAAAATTTGAAATTGAAGTCATTAAACTTTACACACACAAATGTTTTGGTCACAATTAAGATGAAAGGTTGAACTTTTGAAGTGCAAAATAGAAGGTATTGAGATTTCAAGTCAGTAAACTCTCTACCCACAACTTACTTTTCATAGCTTAAATGGAATATTAACGTCAAAAGAAAAGGGTTTGAAATTTCAACTAATTAAATTTTTATACACACATAATGGAAGTTATGAAATATTTCGGTACGATTTATGGTAGATTGTAGATCAAATAAAAACGACAAATGCATGTCAAGTTTTCTTAAAGAAGATATTGAAAGCAATCCTCAATTTCAAAGGTATGATTATTCCAAAATGTTTCATTTTTTTTTTGCCATGAATTATTTTCATTAAATATTTTTATAATAATTAAGACTCAATAATGCACATTCATTCACTGTATATAATGAAATTCCAGTATCTAGATTAAGGTGATAGTGCATAGAGTAACCATGAGTATTGCGAGCTTGGCCACCTTCATTGGCGAGGATATATAAATTGGGTATCTCACTATTTGTTGGCTCTCCCTTTGTAGGGAGGGATATAGTGTTGAGATTCATTATAGAGTACACTAGCTTCAAGGGACTTCGCCCCTGAGACTTTGTCTCTTCCTTAGTTGACCATTACTTTCACTAATCCAAGTTAAACTTGCAGTTTTTGTCCACAAACCTAAACAAGATTTTTGAAATGTGCTTCAAAATAAATAATTTTTGCATGCCAAAGTCATTGTGTGACACTTGCCTTGTTTTACTAGTCAAGGGATACCCAAAAACAATGAATTGTTGTCATTCTCATTGGTATCATGTGAGAAAAATGAAGATATATTTTGTGCCATTTCAAATGGTGCAACTTATATAAGTATGTGAAGGTATTGTATGATGTAAAAATTTTCAATAATTAGGGAGAGGCATTACACAATCATGCATAATTAAGGTTTCCAAAATGAAGGCATTACATTATATGCAATGCCATTAAGTTAAACCATGCTTACAGCAAGTGTTAATGAGTTTAGGTGTTGTTGCAAAGAAGATCTTGCAATGAGAGGAGCACCTTCTTTTCACTTGCAATATTTATGTTCTATACACATCCAAGTCCCACAACACTGACCTAAACTAAAGCTAAACCAAAGGCTCAAACAATTTCCAATTTGTTCATCATACACAAGCCTTCAAAATTCTCATTGCTCACTTCAAAGTACCTTTTACACATTAGTGTGCCACATTATTCAACATGTGCATTGGAAATTGTTAGACCTTTATTATGTTAAAACTACTCTTTCTTCAATTCCATGCAATTGGGGATATACTTATGTTTGGTTTTGAACTTGTGGATGGCAATTATTATTCATAACATGAATGAAAGTAAAAATACTAAATACCATTGGAGTTTCATAGGATAGGATGAATATGTAACACATGTTTGTCAAAGACGTCAAGGGAAGAAAATATGCTTGTGATGGAATGCAATAATCTGGAAAATATGCTTACAATGGAATGCAATAATCTGGATAGGCTTATTGCAAAATTCCCTTCATAACCATTTCCCAGAGACTAACGAATCTTAAACCAGGCTTCTCTCATGCTTTGCCATCTCAACAATATTTCATAGGTTTAAGCACTTGTGGCACATCTTTATAGGAATGGTGGTGAGTCTATCCATGCCCACTATACATTACAATTTTGGACTTGAACTTTGGTGAGGCCATTTGAAGATTCATTGCCCCTAATGAGGATGCAATGGTGAAAGGGTTTAACTGATTTGTTGACTATCGACCAATCATGACATACATACATGGTCATTCTACTTACATTATCAACATTGGAATATACCCTACCACATTAAAAATTTGATTGTTTTTGGATTAATGAAGCCCATATTCAAAATTCCCATGTTTGGCAAGCATTATATTTTTAATAAAAAAAACCCTATTTTTTTCTTTTTATTCCATGAGGGAAAAAAATGACACAGGGTTTTATGTATAATAAAACCCTTGGCTGCAGGCTTTATCAGAATTAGGCCCACTCTTGGCCTTGCCTCATAGGGGCCCTTATTATGGGAAAGCATGAGGCTTCAAGCTTTATCTACAACTAAAAACTCATTTCCAAAAAGTTGGTCCCATGTTGACCATGAAGGCTCAATTGATTTCAAAAACATATATATTTTTGGTTTCTAATTAATTACATAAAACAAAGATACTATTAAGTTTTTAATGTCACAATTTAAAGTCTAAAAGTATGTGGCATAAATTGAGCATGCTTACTTTTGGGTAATTTGTTGATTATCACTCTTATAACTCAATCATTTGGCGTGCTTTGTAATATGGTGCCAATATATAACCCCAAACTAACTTCATCCATGGGTTTCCCTATTCTTATGTGTGCATAGCTTTGAGAGGTTTACTAAGTTCTTCCAAGTTCCCATTCTCATTCTATAATTTCAAGAAGTTGCTAGATTTTGTGCTACCTTCATTGACATTTGTGTTCTGCAGCTCATGCTAAACTAGTAATGAAAGAAGAATATAAAGTCTCACAACAATTTGTCATCCCTTCAACTTATGATTCTTGCTTTTATTGTAGATGTTCTACCTCCTGTGTGGTGTCAAGTGTCAACATAATAGAGTAAACCCAGTGTGGCAGGCAGTTCAAAGGCAGAACTAGCAGGTAAGGAAGGATGGGGTATGTGGTGGACCCTTGACAGAATCACAGAACTGGTTTTGATTCTTAACTGAGGTTGTAAAAGACTAAAAGAACCACTAATAAGTGGCAGATCTTAGACTAGTTATTTCTGCAAGGTAGAATTAATTGTAATTTCAAAGTTACTAGTAATAGATCTTTACATTTAATTAATTTAATGCATGTGATGCCAACTATTGTAGCTACTGTTCTAGAAGGACCATGTAGCAAGTTGGTTGCCACTAAAATAACATTTGAAGGTCAGATTTGGAGTGTGCCACCATTTATTTCAGAGGGAGGGTAAAGGAGGCAATGGATTAAAAAGAAAAGGGATAGTTTTCTTCTCTCTCTAAGACAATGTACTTGGAGGCTAACGTACTTGGAGGCTTGAAGAATGAAGTGTGTGTGGTTGGGGTACGTCTAGGGCTAGGTAGCTTAGGTGGCATTTAACCTGCCTTAGGTGGCATTTAGCCTAGCTTAATACCTTATGCTAGGTTTAAAGTGTGGCCTAATCCTATTAAGTAGCCTTGGCTGCCTAGGCTACCTACCTAGGGTTAAATACCCTAGCACCTAGGTTGGGCCTAGGGCTAGGTAACTTAGGTGGCACCTAATTTTAGCCTAGGCCTAGGCCAACCTAGGCAAGCTAGGCAATCTAGCTTAGATTACAAGTGGGTGCAGTCATGATCCAACGAACCAAAAAGGGCATTAGACCACAAAGAAACATATTCAAAATTGGATAAATATTTTTGTTTTACCATTTAAGCCATGGCAATCATGGCAAGTTATTATTTTTTCATTCATCTAAATGTTAAGGAATTCAAATCAAAAATCCATTTGATGAAATTTTAAGTTTAAGTTTGATTTAAAACCTCTAGAAGTGAATAACAATGTGTTAGATAGAAGTCAATTTTGCAAAGGACTATCAAAAGGACTCATATATAAAACACATTTGATTGGGGAAAATTAAGAAGATAAATACCTATTAACCACATTAAAAAAACACTCATACCTTAAAATATGTGGAATTTTAAATTTTCAAAGAACTTTCCAAAATTGATCAAAAATTTTAGAACTTCAAAAATGCTTTGCCACACAAAAATGGGATAAAATGTATGTGATATGTTAGAAAAATTATAGTTTGTTATACAAGAAAATATAAAAATGTAAAAAAAAAAAATTGGTTATGATTTGAAATTATTATCATTTTTAAAAACGAAACATTGAATTATGAAAAAAAAAAAAGAATTTACAAGGAGTAAAAAACACTTTCAAAAATTCATATTAATTCAAAATTGATGAAAAAAAAAACGTCTCATGTACTTGAACAACTATAAACATTTATTATAACAAGTTGTTAAAAAAACTGTTCCAAAATTCATTCATATGAAAAACAAATTGAGGAAAAAAAACATAAAGTCCTTTTCCATAGTAATCATGTTGAATCATTGTATCTTATTTGCACCTAAGTATGAAAACTTGAATTGTACACCTCTAGGATGAAAAATCAAGCCCTTAACCAATGAACCACATTTTCATAAGGTGTGGTCTTTTGTCAACATGTAGTATATGAATGTTTAAATTATTTTTTCCATATCTACTTACATCTAAATAGGTAGGAGGGTAGGAAATAAGTAGGTAACGAATTTAAGCTATTTAGGTTATGTAGGCTATGACGTAGGTAGCCTAGTATAACTACATAGGTGGCTTAGTTTAGCCTAGGTAGGCAACTTCTTCAATAGTCTATCGATGTAGTTAGCTTAATCTAAGTAGGTATAAAAGATATGTAGGTAGGTAAGTAACTTAACCTTAATAAGTAACATAGCCTAGCTTACCTACCTACTTACTTCGGTAGTGTAGTTTTGCCTACCTACTTTGGTGTCCATTTGTAGCCTAAGTAAGTAGCTTAACCTACTTACATACTTTGGAAATAGGTAGCTAGGTAGCATAGCCTGGCCTATAAGTTAGGTAATCACAATAGTAGTCATGTTGTCATACACATATGTAATCATGTAATTGCAATGTCATCACAATGTAATGACAATGATGATTAAAGGTATTATGACTAAGGACATATGAATACATGGTTAAAACTAGGACATATTTGTTAAACGTCCTAGTTGTGAAACCTATGTATTGTTGTGATTGTGACAACATGCACAAAAGAAACTTTGTCCAAGTTGGATGAGCAATCCCCATAAGGTGAAGTCTTTAGGCACATGTGATGAATTACCTTTTGGGTGTAGCTCATCTAAATATTAAGTTTTAGGCATGTGAGTGATCTTAACCCAAAAGGATGTAAGATTTTCCTTATGAAATTTGAGTTGAATAGTGAAATTGTGTATGTGTTATGTGAGGGACTTTAATTTTTGTAATATATCGTGCTAGAAAGGACATATTAAAATATAACCCTTAGAAGTTTGAACCCTTCCTATGTTACATGACCCACAATGGGATGTCTTTTGTTGCTTATTTCTTTTCAATTAGTTATTTTACATTTATAAAATTATTAGAGGTGGTAATTGTCAAGTCCCTTGTGTGGAGCTTTTTTCCAACTAAGTCAAAGAACCACCTTAAACCATCAATTCTTTGATGGGCTTTTCATGAAAAATTGTTAGTTCTTTGAAAATTTTCAAAAACCAAGAGCTTAAGTTTTTAAATATATATATATATATATTTTTCAAAAGAATTGAAACCAAAGGTTCATTTTTTTCACATTATTTAAAAATTAAAAACCAAAGGTTAGTAACAAAAGCAAACAACCCCATAACATAGTTCATTGTTAAAAATCCTATTTAAACTCTAAACATAGTTAATTGTATGTTGCATCTAATGATGTGACAAAAGAAATTGCTAACCATACTTGTAGCCTTATAACAATAATGAGCACCATGTTGTTAGTGAAGGCTTTAGAATTTTTGGTACCTTGATGCCATCAAATTATAAAGATTCAACAACCATGATATTTATACTTTGTACTATTTCTAATGGCTTTTCCCCACATAATCAACCTTGGATTTCTTTTGTATAGAACAAGCCTATCAATTGATGGTGTTATTTTTGCAAACTCCTTAATCCTTAGGTGTGGGGAGATTATAACCACAATATTGCAAATAGAAAGTCTTAAAGCAAATATGTTAACATGATTGAACATTTAATTTACCTATCACCTCCCTTTGATTCAATCTACCTCCTTTATTCTTTAGGTCTAAATTAAAAATGTAGAGGATTAAATGTTGCACCCATATCCCTTAGAATTGTTCAAAACAACTTACAAATAAGCAAGATATGTTCTTTTAAAGTTCTAGTAGTGAAAAATGGTTCAAACAATTGGTGGTCCATGACAATTTATACAACCACCTAAAACCAAATAGACATATGCTACCTAATGGACACTACCTAGGTCCCCATCAACAAGATGGATGAAGAACACAAAGTTCAAAATCTTCAAGATACATGTTCAATTGTGAAAATGTGACCTAGATCTAAGCTAGTCTAGAGCTTGGAAATCATTGGTAATGGGTGCCTAGCATCCTATTCACTGAACATACCATAAGTTTGTGATTGGTTTGTTCACTAGTTGCATTGATCCTCTTAGCATTCCAAGCTTAAAGGTTTTGAAGTTTTACCCCATTTGAGTTTGTCCATCTTGTGACACTTTTGTGCTCATGTTTTGCAGGTCTTGTTTTCTTACACTCTTGAACTCTTTAGTTCGTTTCCATGTTATTGTGGTGTCATTTTGGGATTTCATAATAGTTTAATATATTTAAAATAAAAGCCAAAGTTGTAGACCGTTAAGCTTTTATTAACAAAAGGTTGTGTAGTTTTGATGGCAAAAACATTCGGATGTTTCCATATTAAGGTCTTGGGTTCAAACTCATGCAAATCATGTATATGAATTTTGTATGTGATGATATATACAATGTACATTACAATGTAAACATACAACCATAGGTATGTACTTACCAATACCTACTTTTATATGATGCCACATCACTTTCAAAGATGTAACATAATGATGACACATGACTTAAATCAACTAAAGACAATGATGGTCTAATCAACTAATGGTCAAATTTACAACTGGTCATTTTGATTAATCAAAAACATCCCATGACCACATGGTAAAAAAGGGTGCAAGTATAGAATAGGAACCAAAAACCATGTCAAATAGCACTTGGTGAAAATTATTTACTTTTTTACATATGTGTTTTTCTTGACATTTTGAAGTTATGATAATCATTCCAAGTTGTGCTAAATCACTAATATGAATGTTGAGGAATTCAAATTAAAAATTCATTAAATTAAATTCTAGGTTTTGGTTTTAAAAAAACACGTTTGAACTTGATTAGGTATTGTGTCAGATTGTGGTTAATTTTACAAAGGACTAGGTAAAGGACTATTGTAATAACATAATTTTGATGGTAAAAAATTGAAATGATAGTAACTTATTACCCAAGTTCAAAAAACACTCACAATTAAAAAGATATGTAATTTTAAATTTTTAAATGGGTTGTAATGTGCATGACATACAAAACAAAGTTGTAGTTTATGATATAAGAAAGAAAAATCTAAAGTAGTTAGCATATTTTGGTATGATTCAAAATTATGATATGTTTTCAAGGTGAAATGCAAAATTTGGAAAAAAATACACACTTTGAAAAACTAATATATATTCAACAATGATTAACACAAACATGTGATCTATTGGGGCAACTATATGTATTTTTAATAACAAGTTGCAAAAGATTTCATTAAAAATTTCTTTCACATGAAAAAGTGAAAAAAGACTAAAAAATATTCATAGTCATTTTGTAAAGTAATCCGGTTGGCTCCTATTTACGTACTTGGCCCAAAAGACTATGTTGAAATTGATTTATCCAAAATAACATTTTGTTCAAATTGAACAAGGTGGCAAAATGAGCAAAGGGGACATATTTTTCATTAATTTTTATAATAATAAAATTTTGGTTTCTTATAGTGAGATTCTATTTTTTTTTTTTTAAAAGAAGGTTTTGATTTTGAGTAATTTAATTTGAAACCAACAATTAACTACCTAGGTTTCAATTTTAAAATTCTTTTCTTAAACCAATTTTAGTTTTAAAATTAATGATTGATTAGACTAAGTTTTAGTTCAATGTTTATTAACTAGAGTTGGAAAGTAGCCAAATTGGATAACCACCTAACACTGGTCCCAACTACTTTCTTGATTTGGATAAATGTTTTAGAATTCCAATTATTAAGGAAAAATTCATTTTTTCCCCCTATTATTCATGAAGTTAATATGCACATCATTATGAGTCTTTCAATCCAAGTAACACCAATTGGCCCATGTAACCATATGCTACAACAAAAAATTAAAAGACTATTTTCTATATTTTTAATAGGCCCATATTTGGGAACATTATGTTTATGATCCTAGGGGATTATGTGACCAAGCACCCACCTCTACACCATCCATTGGAAACACATGATGATTTATGACAAATGTCAAGGAGGTATTGGTCATGAAGAGGGGTGGGGACCTTGTCAATTTCTGTTGGTTCTTTACACAAAAATCAATAGATTTATGCCCACCAATTCTCACCAAATTGATAATCAACCTTTTGAAAATTGTTTATTTTTGATATCCATAAAAAAACTAATAGTTCAATAGGGTAAAATGGAATACCTAGGTTCAATTCTTAAGCTAGCAATCTAAATGGGGATTGATACTTACATGAAAAAGTATATATTTTGATGTTTGTAATCATTAGAAATTTTAAAATAGTTTCAAAAATATAACAATGTTTTTTTTCCTTAAATTTTTTGGTTATGAACACAAGTTTGAAACACGATTTGGGATTTTCTAAGATAATTTTGATGGTATTTTATTTGATTTTTTATTAAGTAATCAAAACAAGAAGTATAATTTAATTATGAAATTTCATGAACATGATTATTAAAGGGGCCACAACAATTAGGAATATAAATTTGTAGCAATTCCCACCTTTTTAATTCCAATCAAGATTTAAAGTCATATGCTTTGGCATGCAATAGATAAACATGATGAAATATATATATATATATATATTTGTGAAAATATTTGACGGAGAGGGCCTTAGGAACATTATTTGGCCAATTTTGGTTCCTAAGCCATTTTGTGAAGTGCTTCCTAATGATACCATCCAAGGATGAATCTGCCCTCCTACTCCTTCAATTCTTTCACTTAGACATACTTTGAGTTTCAAGCTATTTGTATTTGCTTTTGTTCTTAATCCATTGTTCTTATTTTTGAATTGGGTTCGTTTGCTAGTACTTCCCCCTTTGGCTTTGTGCAAGTTTGGGAACTATTGGAACATTGCCCATCTTTGAACTTCAAGCTTCACATTTTTAATTAATAAAATTGCAACATTTATTTTGTTTTGCTTCTTTATTTAATTGTTTGCACATCTTTGTTTAGTTGGCTTTGGGTCCAAACATGTTAATAGGAGTAATTTACCTCCATGAATTCATCATTTAAAATAAAATATGCTTCAAATCTTGATTTATAGATTGGCTTTTATATTGTTTTAGTTTTTATGATCCAAAAAGATGTTGCATTATACTATAATGTAAAGGTGTACAATAAACATTTCTCATCAAAATGTCATTTTCGAATAACTTTAAATATTTTAAAAAGTTGTTTAAGTAGTGAAAACATTGATTGTACTTAGTGTTTTTTTCAATGTTGGATGAAACATCATTGGCACTTTTTATTTGATGTTCATTGAAACATGTGACATTTAAATGTTTTAAAGGATCAAAGTTTTGTTATAGTGCATGAACTTTCTATGACATGGGGGTTATATTGCAATTTTAGGAATAGAAAATGGGTGGTGACAAGGATGTCCAAATTTAACTTTTATTTACAATTTGAATGGAAACCAAAATTAGAAGACTACAACCAAAGCCAATTTGTGGTGGGCATTGTGTGAGAGCAATGAACAGAAGGGCTAAGAACTTATGACTTATGCAAAATCTAAATGTCAAATGTAGTTACAAGATTGAACAACACACATGAATTCCACCTTTCAAGGGGTTTGAACCCCGATCTAGTTTTGGGTTTTCCCCAATTATAGTAAGAATAGGGTTTGCACAAAATAAACAACATTAGTAGACATCTATGTTTGTTCTATCATCTACTTACTAGTTCATCCTAATGTCAAAAGGCTTTTGCTTATGAGGATCCTCCTCTAGATGCCAATAACCCAACCAACTATAGCTCACCAAGGCTTCGTGTGTCTACAAATGTTAAACCAAACCTATTAGCCCCCATTTGATAAACAATTCCATGAACTTGTACTTAATGGCATCAAAGAAAATAAGGCAATAGGGTGAAAATATAGTTAGGGTGATTATTTGGATTGTCATAATCATATCTTTCTAGATTATAGATGAACTTAAAATGTAAAACTATCTTCAACATTAATATTATCAAATTATCCATGTTGCAATAGGCTTTAATATTAAAATATATGGATGATTTTTAAAAAAATAGTGAAGTCATAATGGACTTTTGAAATGATGGCATTAAGTTTGTCATGTAAACATAATGAAAAATGTGAACTCAAAAAAAGTCATAATAATGTCAAAATGAAAATTGAAAAACACACCACCATGAAATGAAAATTTGAAGAACAAAATGCATATTGAAAAAATTTCAATATATTTTTAAATTTTTGGAATTTTAAAATGCCATATTTTTGTCATTTTATATGATTTATAGTTCATTTCACATTGAAATATTCAAACTTTCACATGATGTTTTGGACCAATTGCATGTCTAATGATATCTAGAGAGTGGTTTACCAATGTTGTTGATAAAAATAAGGGATAGGTAAAAGTATATAATTTGATAATTATTATAATTAAATGAATTTTAGCTAATGTAAAATTTAGAGCTTCAACATGTCAAAAGTGAATCACCTATCCATGTTTATTCCCAACAAAGAATCTACCTTTGTTCTTTTTGAAAATAATTTGGAGGATGTAACTCCTCAAAGTTGTTGAAAAAAAATCAACCAATATAGATGCCCAATAAAATAAGACTTTTTCCATGACTTGGATGATGAAAAGTTTAGTTGCTAAAAACTCTAGCTAGTTAATGTTGTTCACAATACCAAAAATTTCCATTAGCCCATTCATGGATTACAATGTAGAAAGGAAAAGTTTGCATCATGTAAAGCTATTGTGCATATATGTGGACCATCAAGCCCAAATTTGTGGTCAACTAATTACGAAGCTTAAATTGCATGAAGCATATAGGAAATGCACACATTCACTTTCAACAAATGTCAAGAACCATCACAATTGTCATCTCCACCAATTCAACATATTTAGGTGATTTAGAAACAATAGTGGCATTAGAAGTCACATGTCTCCACATCCTATTTGTAGGGTTTCCAAATTGTGGTGTATGAAATGCACCATGGTTATTGGTTTTCATAGTAACCACAAAATAGGAAGCTTGTTGATCAAAAAGTGATGAATCCAACAATGGTTGGAACTATTGTTTTAAAGTGGCAAAATGTGCCTTTAAAAGTGTTAGGTGACCTAGAAATCTTGCTTTTGCATAAGGTGCCACTATTACAAATCATGGTTTTTTAAGAGGTTCAAGTTGACTAATTTGTCATTTTTGATTAATGACATGTACATTTCGACTAAACGTTAGGGGCTTGAATGACACATGTATTTTTTGACTAATCAACTTGACTATAGTGCTTTATTTGATTAGATACATGTAATCAAATTGTACAACCTTAGTCAAAATGGCCAATGTTTTTGAGTCAAATGTGACACAATCTGCTATCTTATGTATCTACCTCCTACTTACTCATCCAATTAATTACTTAATTAATTATTTACCTACCTATTACCCACCCACCCACCTACCCATTTAATTACCTAAGTTTAACTAGTAAGTGTCGTTGGGTGGATGCAAGAATGATTTGACCAATGACCTACAAGAAATTACCTCTTTTCAAGTCCAAGGTATTTTTTGTGGGTTAGAATGAATTACAAAGGTTTCTCATTGGTTCCTTGGGCATTTTTTCCATTTAATTTAAAGCCCATTTAAAGGTCCCTTTTTTTTAATACTTGTACATAAAAATAATCCAAAAACCTTTTTAAGACATATTTTATGGACTTTTGCAAAAACCCTATTTTTTAGTTTGTGTAAAAATACATAGGTAAAATCTTACAAATGCCATAATGCAAAAAAATTCAAACTTGGTATTTTCAAAATGTTATTTAACCAAAATCAAGTTTCTAACCAACGCATCATAAATGATTGGACCATTTCAAAGTCCATATAAAAAATTGTTGTCAAGATTATAGTCCATAATGTTTGACTTTGAAAGTCCATATTTTTTGTGTTTTTCTTAATTATGGAAATTTAATATGAATACATATTCATGTTGGTATCCTTAAATTGACTCCCTATAATTATTTTTTAATTACCTTTCAAATATGGTCATTAGAATGACAATCACTTTAAAGAAAATTTCAAAGAGTCCAAGTATTCATCCACTCATTCTTGCACCCACCCAACCATTAGGTGTAGCCATTAACCTATTTTAAAATATTATATTTTAATCTATTTAAGGTTATTCTATCATAATTTTTCTAGGCTATTATAGTTTATCTTAAACTATTAATAGTTTAAGGTAAAATAATTAAAAATTAGAAAAATAACCTAGTTGGAATTTTTTCTTAATACAATAAATTAGGATAACCTAGGATAGAATAACCTATAATATCTAGTAATAATTTATGATATTTAATAGTTTAAAATAATTTAAGTAAAATATTGTAGAATAATTTGAAATAGTTTTGAATAGACAATAATAGACTAGGGGTAGAATATCATAGGATAACCCATAGTAGAATAATTTAGTATGATGTAAACTAACAAAAGAAACCAATAATCACCTAAGGCAAAATTGTTAAAAATAATCAAGAATAACCTAAAATACCTAAATGGAATATAAGGTAGAATAGCCTAGGATAAAAATAACCTAAAACAACCTTAGGTAAAAGAATCTATAATGGCCTATAACAACATATAATAGCCAAAAATAACCTAGGTAAGAATATCCAAAATTTCCCAAGAATAACTAGAGGTAGAATAACACAAAATAGCTTAAGGTTAATTGGCCTAGAATAATTAAAACTAGCTTAGGGTTAAATAACTTGGAATAGACTAGGGTAGAAAAGTTTAGAATAACATAAAGTAATGTAACCTATAATAAACTATTAGGGTAGTATAAGGTAGATAAGTTAGGCTACATAGCTAGGATAGGAAGAATGATGCAATGACAAAAATTATTGCTTGTTGAAAAGGTGGTGCAATGGTTAAAGGCTTGGAGTTTTAGTGTGAAGATGAGGTGTTCAAATTCTCACACATGCAATCTACTTGAATGTGCATAGTTAGTTTATTTAGCCTAACCTAGTAACCTAGGTAAGGTAGGGTAGTAATAAATAAATAAATAATATTTGGAACATGAATTATTAGGTTAGGTACGGAAGTAGTTAGGGAAAATATGGTAGGTAGGTAAATAAATAAATAAATAAATAAAATTGGGTATTTTTAAAATAAAAATAATTGAAAATTATATATATTAAAAAAATTGCCCAAATATTGTTGGTTCAATTTACCTAGTAAAAAAACCCATCCAAATAACCAACCAAAAAAACCCAATCAAAATAGATGGATTGAAATTGACTTATTCAAAATGGCATTCTGGTCAAGTTGGACATGGGGGCAAACATTCCACATGGGGGTCTTTTTTATTAATTTTTCCAGTACAAAATTCATGATTTCTTGTAGTGAGAAAAATCAATCAAAACTAATCTTTAAAAACTACATGCTTAGAGAAATCTTTGGAAACTTCATAATTTATTTTTTTTGTGTTGGGTTTTTTTTTGTGTGAATGTTATTAATGCATATGTGGATGTTGGTAATGCATATCTTGTGCATTGTATAATATGCTGAACAATCCAATTAACAAATACAATTTTTTATTCATAGATGTCAAAGGGGGCTCATGATTAGGGACATTGAAAGGGACATTCTTAAACTAGGGACATCACAAAAATATTTCAATAGCTTTAGCAACGGTAATTTAAAAAAAATTATTTACAACTTTTTTTTGGTTCAAATGAAGGTTCAAACTTACCATGTCTTAGAATGTCCGTTGTCCCCAATGTTTTCAATATGGTTTTTGATGCTCTTGGCATCTCCACTTGACATTAGTTTTTCTAAATAATTAAGTTCTTTTCCAGCCTCATCCTTTTTGATGTGTTTTTCGAGACCCTGTCACCAAAATCCTTAATATATAGCTTAAGTTCCAATATCCTTTTTGACGCCTTTGTTGTCGGGCCTTTTTAAATGATTGTTTTTACCACCTTAATACCTTGGCGTCCTTCTTAAGACTCAATGTTCACATCATCCACCTTCTTCCTAGGTGCATTTTTGCTTTATTTGATGACTTTTCCAATACTATTGTCACCTAGAAAATAAAACCTTTTTTCACTTTTCCTTTGAGAGTCCTCTTTTGTCCTTCCCATTGCCCTCAATGTCACCTTATTATCATTCGTGTTGTTTATGTTCTTGTAATTAACATTTTTGGAAATGATTGGTAGCCAAAGCATATCACTATCAATTTATTTGACCAAAATTAACCAAAAGAGTTTTGGGTAAACATTTAACAAAAATTTTAATTGGATCAATATGGTCTAAGGATTAGAACTTATTTTTATGTGAAAGACAAAAGCTTGAATTTGAATGTAATGATGTTAATTTAATTTTGTCATCAATTGTGAAGCTTTGGGTTTGGAAGAAACTTGTTGGGGCACTTATTTTGAACTTGTTTTTTCTAAGGCATGTCAATATGCTACAATACATGAAAAAATTTGAAAAAGTTTCAAATGTACATGTTTCTATTAAGTTCACACAATGAGATTTGCAAGAGTGCATAACCTACTTCAAAGAATTGAAAAAAGGCAAACAAGAACAAACTAGAACTTTTGAATTGATTTTGATCTTCACCTAAGTTTCAATTTTAGTTTCAATTCTCTTTCTCAAATTGATTTTATTTTTCTATTGGAAATGGGACTATGAACATTTGATATTAGGTCCAAATAAAGTAATAAGAATCATTCCAAGAAATGACCACTATTTACTTTCCATCGTGGTATTACTTAAGTTCATGTTAAATTTTGCGACAAACTTGTATCATCATATTTCTAATGTATTATGGGAATGTTTAACAAAATTTGAAATAAATGTAATTTGCATGGAATACCCAAAAGCACTTTTATGTATACCTGTATATTATAATATAATGCAACATGTTTTTGGGTCATAAGACTTTTTTTAAAATTTTAAGTTAATTTTTATATCGTATTTTGAGCATATTTTGTAAAGTATTGTTTTGAAGGTGTAGTCCTTGGGGCAAGTGGATCCTATTACTTTATTTAAAACTTATTTTATTTTTTAAAGAATAAATTTTCTAAGGAAATAATTATGTTTCAAGAAGCTTTGTAATTTTAGGAAGACATCACTTTTTGTTGTAACAAATTGTTTACAATTTAGGTGACTGGTCAAATGCCACCTCCTTGAATATGACGCATCTTTCAAACCACTATGGATTGGTTTGGTCATGTGGTGATTGTTTATGTTTTGAACCATGGTGTTAAGTGATGAATTGCATTTTACCATAACTATGTGCTTGAAATTTAGGGAAGAAGTTGAAATCCCATCACCTTGAAGCAATGGAAGGTGATTTGGTTATTGCTATTAAGTTAATTTGCTTGCTTGTAACATCATTTTAAAAAAAAAATTTGATGTTTTGAATTCTTTCCTTTCATTTTTAAAGAAACATGAATGAAGAAAAACCCATGATATGTTCTACTTGATGGTAAACCCAAAGTTTAAAAACCTTGATTTAGTAACTTCATTTATTGGTCATGAACAAGGCGTGGCTATTGTTGAAGAGTATGATAGAAAGTTTTTATGTTTCATGTTCTTGAAATGTCATCATCATTTACATCCTTTAGGAGGATCTAAAAGTGAATTTGAAGATGTAAGAATTGATGAGGATTGTAGTTTGGGTAAATTTGAAATGATTGCTAACAAGTGAACCAGTAAAAAACCTTGCTAAAATAAAATAAAATTGATTTTCAGGGATTAAAAACAAATGTAAGGCTCTTAGCCCAAGAAGCCTAGACTAAGCTACCTAGCCTAAGCCAAATGGCCTAGGTACCATACGTTGCAAGAGTGAGGATTTGAACCTTTCATCTTCATTTTGGGGTTCAAGTCTTCATCCATTGCACGACCACATTTTTTTATACTAATTATATTTAACACAAAGTTATAAAATTCAAATTTTTTTGCATTGAATTAACCTTGGCCACCCTAGGTTGACCTAGATCATTTCTACCTACTACCTACCAACCTAGCCTAGACCTAGATGCCCTAGATTGACTTAAATAAACTAATTTGTCAACCTATACTACTTACTAACCTAGCTTAGGTTAATTTAAGCATTTTTAGGCTAAAAAAAACCTAGGATAATTATGTCGCATTTAGTTGCATAAACTTAAGGTGGTTATAAACTTGATAAAATATTTTGTAATGAGGTTACCTAGGTTGACTTGACAAAAAACCTAAAGCTAGGAACCTATGCAAGCCTACTACGTTAACCTATTAGTAGGGTAACCTATTCTAAGTATATTTAAACATACTAGATGTAGTAAATTTCTTATGTCTAGTTAAGTAACTTATGAAGTAGTCTATATTATGAAGTAGGTTTTCACTAAGTAGCGTAGATACATAGGTTAACTTAATAGGTATGTTAAACTAAGCTAGTGTGTTAAATAGTTAGAAATTCAAGGTTTATGCATTACCTTTTTCTAAATGACTATTAATATTGTAGTCAGAACTACAAGTTAACAATTATAATTTGTTTAGTACACATACACATGCATGTGAATTCATGACTTCAAAAACCTCATGGTACACAAAAATATTATGGCATGCCATGACAAGTATTGGTGCCATAAATTCAAAACACAAAAAAACTTATGGTGTCACAAAATATCATGGATTGCCATGAAAAATCGTGACACCCTATTGCTAAATGGCACACCATGTCATCATCACATGGAAGATTGAGTCATTATTAATCACAAAGGACAACAATATTTTTTATTAACTAATAAATGAAATAATTCATTAAATCAATGACATGAATCATGATGTGAAATTACTGTCACAAGTCATGAGGTGCTACAACTATTAATCAATTTCATTGCCATTTGGATGCCACATCAACATCACAAGACCATAAGTTATTATTCACCAAAAGTTGCAAGAATCAATGGAATTTTGTTATTACATAATTTTGGATGATTAAAATACATTGAAAGGGTGTGAATGAGTTTAAATGAGCCAAAATTGATGTCAAAACGTCAATTTTTTTGCAATTCTTGTTACATTTGTCTATGTGGTGCCACTTTAATGGCATCTGAATCATGGAAAGTTGTGCTTATTGAATAATATGGATATTGAAAAATCTAAAATGACTCAAACAAAATTTTAATATCAAAGTTTGGTTTGTAAAAATTTTGTTTATCAACTTCATTCAATGACATTACTTGCATAAAGGGCTTTTAATTTTCATAATAAAATTTATTTCAACCTTAATTTTTATTTATAATAATAAGGTACTATTAGAATGTCTAAAAAACACTCAAATTTTCATATTTTTTTAATTTTGTGTTTATCAAAAATTAAGGTTTAAAAAAAGTTCATGAGTCCTTTTGGACATGTAAATGTGATGCAATGTATTTGAAAATGTTAACATGTTTTGGTATGATTTGAAATTATGACAAAATTTCAAAATGAAACACAAAATCTGGCAAAATGTGCATTTACAAAAATTCATATTTCTCCAAATTTGGTTGTAAAAAAACATATGACATATTGGAGTAACTATAAATACAATATAATTTTTTTTTCAAAACATTTCATTTGAAAATTCCTCTTGAAGAAAACATGTTTTTTGAGAAAAAGGACCCCAAGAAGGACAATAGTCCTAAATGCAAAGTAAACACAATGGCTTGTTATATGTCATTTGGACCCAAAAACGAATTAAATCATGATATTGACTATAGTCTCAAAACCATAATGCCACATTGCACCACAATGTCCTTTACAACTACATAGTCATTAACATGAACTTGTAGTTCCAATTGTAAGAAAAAAAGACAATAGTCATTTTATTGATTGGTTGTAAAACCCAAGATGTGTTGTTGTGTAGGCAAGGCATTTAGTAAGTGGTACATAGGTATGTTTACATAAGATGGATAATTATAAAACTAACCATTATGGTTATTAGATATGGGGCATGAATATAATGAGATTTAAAAAAAAAACTTTTGTCAATCTTACATGGTGCACTAATGGGTGTAGACTTGGGTGAAAGATATCATTTAGGTCAAAGTAAGATAAAAAGAAAAAGTAGATGTCTCCATTTGAACCTTGTGTCGTTCAAATTAGGTGAAAATATGTGTCAAGTAGTATTAGTTTGCTCTATTAAGTTTATATAAATCTACTTCTAAAGAAACTAAAAGAATATGAATTTTAAAAATAGATAAAAAGTACATTTGAAATTGACTAAAAATATGTGTTTAAACCTACTTTTTGGTTAGAAAACTAATGAAATTGATATGTAAAAAGTTGGGAAATGAAGATCAACATATGTTTTTAGCAAGTCATTGAAAAAAAAATCTATTTCCTTTTTGTAAAAACCTATTTTCACATACTTGAAACCAAAAGCCCACAATGAAAAGTAAACGTTAAAAGCTACTTGTATTTTGAAAAACCTACTTAAAACCTACTTTTACAGTTTGAAATATGAAAATCAATGCACATTAGTGTAAACATATATTATATTTAATCATTGAATTGAAAACATTCAATGTTCTACAATTCTATAATGGGTTTTGTTGCTATATTAAATTTACATTGTCCACTTTTGACAAGGTAATCAAGTTATTCATTTTATCTTGCTTAGACCCATTTGTAAGATAATTTAAGTTTAAAATTGAGATATGAATGAATTTGCCACTTTTGAAAATATGATTATGTTGGGCAAGCATTGAACAAAAACTAAAAATTCAATGAAGCAATAGGTTTAACAATGTGGCAAAATAAATACCTTGCAACTAAAACTTGTTTCTTGAATCTTGACTATACCCCAATTATCATAAATGTTGCAACTATCACATTAGGGAAAAAATCAAACTTTGTGGCTAATGTTTGCAATTTCTTTTTACTTGTGAAAGTGGCATTTTATGGTTGGTTATCATTTAATCTTGCAAAACAAGTTGCATGCAACAACTAATTGCAACTGACATGATTTTATGATCACGTCACACAAATTTAGATGAAGTCCAAAGTTAATGTACATGGTTTCATTTGATGGGTGGATTGTATACATATTATTTATTGGGTGGGTCAAAATAAAATTAAAGTATATAGAAAAAGTAAATGTTTGCACTTAAACCACATGTCATACATATAACTACAAAGAAGTAGCATCAAAATATGTGAAAATATATGTCAAGTAACATTCATTTGTTGAATTAAGTTTATAAGAATATAGTTCCCAATACATATAATATAAATGAGCTTCAAAAGTAGATGAAAAGTAGATCTGAAACTAATTGGTTTATATGTGTTCACACCTACTTTTTCATTAAAAAAAATTTAAATAGATATGTATTAATTTATGATATGAAAATCATTATCTATTTTAGTAAGCCATCAATTTTTTTCTATTTTCATTTTATTTAACCCTTCTTGACACCTACTTGAAACAAAAAGCCCATGCTCCAAAGTAGACATCAAAAGCTTTTTTTTTTTTGGAAAACCTACTTGAAACCTATTTTTATAAGTTGAAATTTGAAAATTAATCCACATTAGAAACATTTTATCTTTTATCATTCAAGCAAAAACATTAAAAATTTCACAATTTTATGTTGATTTTATTGTTATTTAAAATCAATTTATTGCAATTTTAACAAGCTAAAAAAGTTGTTTGCTTTACCTTGCTTACACCCAAATTTTTTAAACCTTAAATTATCATTCAAGAAAAAACATTAAATGCTTCACAATTTTATGATGATTTTAAGTATTATTTAAAATCTACTTGCTACAATTTTGACAAGGTAAAAAAGTTGTTCATTTCATCTTCCTTACACGTGGATAGCTTTTTATGCCTATAATGTGACTATTTTGGTGACTTTAAAAAACATTCATGGTGCACAAATAGTAATATTTTGAAAATTATTTTTAAAAATGGAAATATAAATAGGTAGTAATGTAGGTGAGTAGATTTAGCTAAGTAAAAATAGGTAGGTAGGTAGGTAAAATATGTAAATAAATATTTTTATTTTATGTTGGGTAAATTAACCTTTAGAGTCAAGCCTTTTGATTGGTTCATCACAAATGACATTTTCTTTTTACTATTGTTTATATTTTTTGAATGTTTATAATACACCTTCTTATATAGTTCAAAAAATTGAAATGAAAAACAAAGCATATGAGTAAAACTTTTTACTTGCAATTATTACGTACTACATATTAGATCAACTATTAACTACTACCTACTTATTGCTAACAAATACTAATTACCACATATTGCCTATTTAACTATGTATTTATACCCACCTAGTTTAGTTTAAGTTACTACCTACAACAATTTACTTATTACCTATCTACCTACCTACCTACTCATTATGCTAAAACATGACTTTCATTATTATAGTTATATCAGTACACATTCAAATAGGACCATTCACTACAAAAATGGCATAAACAAGTTTGATTTGACTATAGTTGTATTTTTAAAGTCATGAAAGTCACATTTTTGCTTAATGACTCAAGTACTTACATATTACCTATTTACTTATAATTTACTTACCACCTTAAGTAGGTAGGAACATTAATTATGTAAGCAAGTAGGTTGGTAGGTATGTAAGGTAGATTAATGAAATAGGACCAATACTTTGTCTATTGCAATGGTTAAAAATTGTGTGCATCACTTTCCAAAAAAATTGTTCTTGAGGGACTTCTAACCAAGCTTCACATGCATGTGAATTTGTAAGGAGTTAGCTTTTGAAGAGGCAACCACCAACCTTGTATTGAACTCCTTCTTAGTTGTGTCATGTTGTAAACACCCATGATTTCCAAGCCCTCATGCCAACATAACTTCATATTTCCAGCCTTTTTGTAGGAAGTTAGTGGTGAGTTCAAAAGAGACAATGAACTTTCTGACACCTTTTTGTCATCTCCCATTTGTTATTTAGATTCATTCTACAATATCTCCTCTCACTCAACCCCAAATTCCTTTGCAACCCTCTCCCCTTCCCCCTCCCCCTTTTCTTTAGTTTATAGTTTTCAAATTAGCATAGTCTCCCAATTAGCACATTTGATTCCTTCTTCCCGCCCTCTTGTAGGCCATCTCCTCCTACAACTTTGCCTTTCTCTTTAGGTCATAGGGTGACGTTGTGTAAATTTTTCCCACTACATGTATTAAAGATGATATTGTTTGGAGGTTTTATGTGATATATTGGTTTGGATTTTTAGTTTTAGTGAAGGAAGGTGATTGTGTTTGTGACAAAAAAAAACAACAACATGCATCTTCAAATTAAGTTTTAGAAACATATGAACAAGTTATAATCACCAAATCACATAGATGGCATCCACAAAATTAATATATAACAATGTTTGATATGTTTGTTTCCATGGGGAAAATATATAAAGAAGCTTTCGAGTTAAAAAATCAAAGCAAACAAGGCATGCATCACAACGAAAGTAAATGAACTACGAAGTTTTTGCATCTTGACCTTCATCAACTTTTTGTTTTAATCAAGGAAATACCACCTCACTAATTTTACCTCTTTTACTTTGAACCTTGTATGTAAATTACATCTTCATCCTCCCAATTGAACCTATTAACAACTTTAATACCTAAGGTTTCAAATGTACATATGTTATATATTTCCTAATATTTATTATCAATGCATTCCTTACATTAGTTATATTTTAATTATGAAAATAAACAGAATCCTATTATAAAATTAATTAAAATTTAATTTTCACCCAACAACCAATATGTGTACCCTCTATTTTGACTTATGTGGTTTTCAATTACAAAAAAAGAGTTGTCCTTCCCAAGCTTTACATTTGTGGTTAATGAGGTAACAAATGGGCCTTTTGCATCATTCACACTAGCCATTGTTTTGGGTGCAAAATCTTGCATTGTTTCACAAAATTGAACTTTTCTCATCACAAATTCAATGATTTGTTGAAAATTTGAAAGAAAATTCAGAAAATATTTTAATAATCATCATGTCTACACATGCTTCAAGTATTACTAGATAGTTGAAAATGTATAAGGATAAACAAATAAAATCCTTTTATATATTTTAATAGCCAAATTCGGCCATATTGGCTAATACATGATTGTCACCTTTGCTACATCAAAAAGTTGGAAAATAAAATAAGATAAAAATTGAGTCCCTCACACATTGTTGTAAATTATTGGTCTATGGAGTTAAGACATCAAATTTTGCTTATGAGGAGGTATAGTTCTTAAAATCTCAATTTTTTTTTTCAATGGCCCAATATTTTGCAAATGGGTTATCTTTGATATCATATGAGGTGGATGCGTGAAACTGGATCCTTTGATTAGGGTTATAGAAATTGGAAACTTAGATAAATATTGATTGCCTGCCAAAATCTAACCCTAACCTTAATCTCTAACCTTAAAATCTAACCCTAAACCATCATGGCATGGGGTTGTGAGGGATGGCAGAATACACGAGGTTGCGAGTTCAGTTCTTCCCAAGAACGGCTCTGCCAAGGCATCCAACTGGTTGGATATCTGTTCTGGTCACTTGGGTTGGATAAGTGGGAAAGAAACCGCTCCGATATCAGGTCGGGGTTTGCTGAGAAAAAGTGATCTCTGCCCAGGAATGTTGAAAGACAATGAAAATCTGAAACACATTTTCCCACCAAAAAAAGCTTCACAATTACTACATGAAGCACCTGTTCTGCCCTAACCACAAATCTCCCTCAACTACATCAAGGACCTCTGCTACTCTAACTAAGTCTCCAGAAACAGAAACAAAAGTCTCCAGGGTTCCCTAATAAGTTAGTTGTTGCATATGATGGTCAAGAAGCAAATCTGGGAACTGATCAGCTTGCAGACTCCTGCAAAGAGAGAGAGAGAGAGAGAGAGAGAGTGTGTGTGTGTGTGTGTGTGTGTGAAGAAAAGTCAAATAATTTACAATTTGTCAAGTTCTCTTGGTGACCCAATTCCTGATCAAACACTGCCACTCTTTTCCACTTACACACATCACACTCTATTGCAGGGCAGCAGCTGTAGAAAAGGTCAGTAGTACTGGGTAAGTAAAGAAGTAGGTAGTGGTGTGAGAAGCCCAACATCCTTCAATGAGTGACAACTTTGTCATAGAATCCTAAAAGCCGGGTACCGATGTGTGATGCCGCTAGTACTACTCGAGGTACTGTCGTCCTTTAGCATTCCCAACAGGTTTGAAAGAAATGTAACCATTCAATTGTCCTGTACTGCAGCAGCTTCCTGGCACAGAGACACCCACTTTTTACTACTTAGCTGCCGTGAAGGAAGGGAAGGACACTGCTGCGTGTTGATGGTGCTGTCATAGTTGACTTCTTTTTTGGTTATTTGTCAGTACTCAGGACCTCTCCAAATAATTCCCTGACTTCAAAGTGATGGTGGTGATGTTCAAGATAAGGATTCAATCTTTGCTACTAGTGAAGCTGTTCAGCTCAGCATATAACTTAACTCTCTCTCCTCACACAACTTCTTCGTTCCACACAGACAGACAGACACACACACACACCCCTGAATTCTCAACAAAGATATTACTGAATGTTCATATTGTCGATTACAATAGTCAACATACCCGACACTAGTCTGATGAGTACTCTGATGATGCAACAGACCCTATCTGTCATCATAATGACTTAAAAGAGAGGCCACCTTATTCCCTAGTATATGTATGTGCCCACCACCATGGTTGAGTTCACTCACTCATTTGCCTTTCAAGATAACTCCGGGCTACATATTTCTCACTTTTTCTCACTACTTTTCTTTGCTGTAGTTGTCTTGAAAGTTGTGTACTTTCAACAAGTGGCTCATCATGTAATGGCTCTGCACCCCTTATAACAAGGTTCAAACCAGTGGTGGGCAGGTACCTGGTTTGGAGGGTTAGAATCAGAGGTTTTGGTTTTGGTTCATAAAAATTCAAATCTAAACTGGGATCTCAGTTTTTTAAGAACTGGAACTCGAGAGATTTGTGGAGAACAAAAGGGAAAAAAAAAAGGACTAGAACTGGTGCTAATTGGGTAGTTAGTTAATTGCATGTTTAGGTTCAGATTACTTGGAATGAGGTCCAATTTTTAGAACTGAAACCAAAACCAGAACTGAGATTTTTGTTTTCTTGAAGAATGAGACCCAAACTAGAAATGAGATTTTGTGTTTTTAAGAACCAAAGCACTCTAATTTGGTTTTAAAAACTGGAATGAAGGTTCCTTATAAAAGTCAACAATTACTCGGCACTGATTGAAACCAGTGTTGGCAGGGCTAAGGTTTTTATTTTAGAGGAACTTGGGTCCAGGTCCACTCTTAAAAAAATTTGGTGATCCATTGAGTTGGGGTTTTAAAGATTATTGTCAAAAATTAAAACTTGTCCATTTTGGGTTCAGGTCCAATTTTTCAGATTACCAATTCTCAGGCCAACGATTCTAGACTTTACAATGCTTTTTGGTTCCAGGTTCAAGGTGAGGCTGATTTTAGACCCTTGTGTGACATGGCTTCACTTGTGAGTTGTAGGCTGATTTTGGACTTTATAGTTTTTTAAAAAACCCATTGAAATTATCATTTTGTTGGATTGTACTATTGAAACAATTTAAAAGAAAATTTGACCTTGAGAATAAGGGTATGTTTCCATGATCTCTCTCACTTGCTGATTATTTGTTCTATCCTCACTCAATTAGTCAGGGTGTTTATGTAAAGAGTTGAAACACTAGCATCACTATTGTAACAGACTTTGCACTACTCTGATGACTCCTGCCCCCAAACCCCCAAACTAATATAGTTCAGAGCAACTCCCCATTAACATTCCTCCAATTTTTGGGATCAAATGAAAACTGCATTATTGCCTGATGGCTCTGCCCCAGTGGCAACTTCAAACCAAAACAGTTAAAATAAGAAATGTTCCATGAAATTCTCCCAAAACAACAAGGGAAAGGAGCACAAAACTTAATCCACAATAATTCCTAAGGAACGGATCTCAAAATGTGGGACCAAATGAAATCTACGAATCATAAAAATTTTCACTAATTTTGTCGCTGTAGTTATCTATTCTGTACAATCAACAAGCAGGCTCATTCCATAATGCCTCTGCCCCCCTATGGCAATCAAACCACCAACTGTTCAAAATAGGAAATGTTCGCTGAAGTTCTTGCAAAGAATAACACCTGATGAACATTCCTCAAAATGTAGAGGAACCAAATGAAAACTACAAATTTCAAATTTTCTAACTACTTTTATTAGTTATTACATACATCCATTCCAATAGACCCTAAAGAACAACTGTATAATACAATTAGTTCTTTTGGGTCGAAAGAAGAATGTATCCTGTAGAGAATCTTCAAGGTCTAAATTAGTAGAGCATCTCCAGTGGTGCTCAGTATGTGACCCTGCAAAAATGTTTCTCACATTGAAGTTTTGTTAATACTTTTTTCAACCAACTTTGTTTTTTCAATTTACAGAAGTAAACATGTTGGTGACTTTGTGGGCCAGAGTTGGGAGCAATTAGCTCCCCGGCTTTGCACCATGTTGAAGCTGAAACCTACTTGATAATTTTTTTACTACTTGTTATGCAAATTTGCAAATTATGTGTTCAACTTTAATTAGCAAATGTGAAAAAACTTGTGTCTAGTAAGGAGCAAATGCAAAAACATTAGGGTCTATTAAGGAACAACTTTTGAAAATCCAAGCTCAAAAATTCAACAAGCATGCCATGTGGGGGAATTGAACCGAGGCAAAAGAAACTGCCCTACCCCTTGTAGTGCATGGGTTACCTGCCAAAAAATAAGGAAGTTAAGTGTTCTTTTGATGTTAGTTGGCTTGTGTGTGCAAGACATGTTGAATCACTGAAAGTAGCATACCAAACAATCTAGGCTTATGGAAACAAAGGTAAAAAAGTAACAACATTTCCACAGCGGACCAGAATGATCCAATTGCAAATTTTGCTGACAACAACAATCAGCTTTTGATTGCAGTAACAACATGCTCCTACCATCACCTGTGCAAACACATGTCAAGTAAAAAAAAAGCAAATAAAACACCCAAGAGCAATTTGATTGGAAGGCTTCAGAACAAATGCCAGCTAAGAATGTTTCAAATTCTGAACACTTTTGCAAAACAATAGCTTCACGTTATGCATCCTCACCATACCCACAAATTCTTCCTTCCATTCGCGGATTGTTGCATGGTAAGGGAAGTTCCAACAAAACATGTGGATCATTAGATCAAGTTGGGCGGTGAGTCTATTTTTTAGCTTTGATTTAATAAAGCTAAGAGTACTAAAATTATCTTCATCTTCCATTGATCCAATCACTTGGATTATTGCAACCATTGCCAAGTTTATGTATTTGGAAAAATGACAATTCACAATTTGATTTGTAGTTAGACCCCTCCATAGCTAATTTGAAGGATTAATGTCATGAGGAAGGGCCATAGCCATTAAAAATTGTTCTTCATGGAAAGCATGAAGGTGCACACCTAAATAAATTCAAGGCTATTGCATTCAAAATAAGAAGAACCCATAGCTCTTTAGGTCCAAGCTTCCTTGGAGCACAACAAAAACTCTTGATGGTGTTCAAGTGAACACCAAATTTAAACTTAGGATCATCTTGCAATCAATATTAAGGTAGACCACCTCCAATGCATCCATCACCTCTTGAGATGGAAAATAAGTTTGCAACTCATTGATTAGTTGAATAACAACTGATGTTTGTTGCTTCACCTGATTCACAACATAAACTTCACATGTCACAAAACAAGTGGCCCTAGTTTCTAGTTTCTTTAGTTATGCCCAAATATATGTACCATTTAATTCAAACCCTAGGTGGTTGATTCCTATGTTTAAGTCAATGATCCATTACATGTAAATCTTTCATGAGTGGTGTCAACTAGCGTATGGAATCCATGGAAAATATCCTCATTGAAGGCAATAACAATTCAGGAAGCTCATCTTAATAGATCTTCATAATCACCATGAGATCAAAACCAAAAATATCTTGAAGTTGGGAAAACTTCACTAGTGAATTAATAGTCTCCAACATTGAAACCAAACACACCAAGGAAAGTAATAAAGCAAGTCAAGGTTAAAAGCAAACATTTTTTTTTCATTTTCAAAGCTTAGTTACACTTGCACCAACAACCCATGGCATGTTGCAAAACTTGCATCAAGCCATCAACTAAGCTAGCTATAGCTTGCAACATAGGTTTTTGATTTTTTGAACTTTATGGCTAAGGGTTTTTAATGTAAAAGTTTTAAAAGGCTACTACATATTTTGAATTGTGAAAAAAATGGCTACATTATTAAAAATTCTTCAATAAGATGCAAAAATTCAAATGTTTTAATGTATAAAAACGCAACAAACTACACCATTTTTTTAGTTTTTTTTGCTCCATGGACATTTGCTTTGGGGATGTTTAGGTTCCATATTGGAATTAAATAGAGCTGAATTTTGCAAAAACCAACAACTTTTCAACAATATAAAAACATTGCGCACTTATTATTTTAGATTAAGTTATTGTCACTTATGGAGGAATTGAACCTCTTGAATTGCCCATTATAGCATAAGTGGCTTGCAAAATAACAAATGCCTCTTATCAAAACTGAAAATACAAAACAAGGAAATGGGTCAAGGAAGTTCATAGCTTAAATGCAACAATTTGCATTGTGAAACCAAAAACCAAAATCACCCATGTGTCTAAGAAATGTCAGCATATAGCTACTAAAACTGGAATGCCAAATCTAAATTATAACAAAATCAGAAAATTGGCCTTAACATCATGGAAACTAAAAGGATTCATGAAAATTTGAAAGTTTAGTCAAGTTTCAAAAGATATAACAACAACAAGAATCATGACTCTATGAGTCACCATATTACTTGTTTTCACTTTTCCAAGACCTAATAGCCTCCTTTTATGGGAAATTTGCCAAAGTGAAGAATTTTTGTCAAAACATCTTCATAACCATAGGTAGATGCACACCAAGCTTATTACGAAGGCTAGATTTAAGGAACTTTAGAGTGGAGAAACATTTTTCATCCTCCACATTGCCCAAAACAAGGATGCTACCAATTTCAAGAAGCATGAAATACTCAGGTGGATTATGGCACAATATTCTAGAGCTTAATATTGTATGCCATAAATGAGTCAAAAGGTTAAGGTCAAAAGGAAGTTGCATTGTAACAACTATTTGGCTTTTCATAGTCATTTTGAAAAAACCTTGTTGAATGTCAAGTGTTGAAGTTGACAACATGTTAACGTGCTCGAATGCATGTTAACTTCCTTACCACCTAGATGCATAACATAAACCACACAAAAACTTGCACAATGCTACTTCAAGATTGCAAGATGTTTTTGGATGGATGATTTAGCCCCTTCTTGAAGCTAACACTATGGATAAATGATGTCAAATGCATCAAGTACCTTGTGAGAAGGAAATCTACCTTCATTTTAAACAAGAAAAGATTCCACAATCTTTGCCACAATGTAACCATCACACACATCATACTAATGAAAAACTTAGGGATATAAGCATGCATAATGCAATTAACCAATGAAACATTATTTGCATAACTAAACCAATTGGTGACCACCTAAACCTTCAAATAACATTACAAACCTAGAAGATCATATTACAAACTTGAAACTGGTCATATTCTAAACCTAAAACAAATGGATGGGCTTTAGATTACAAAAATGAAAAAAAGGTTTCCAACTTAAAGGATGGGCCTCTAATGAAACCAAGATCACAAAATGAAAACAAGATGGCTTGCAATTCTTGATAAGCACAATTGAAGATTTAACATAAGAAGATTCAAACATTGAATTGACACAAAAACTTTCGAATTGTGTAAAAACCTAGAATTATGCCAAAATAAAAATTTGTGGATAGGTTTCAATGGTAGATACATTCCAAAATTAACAAGAACATGGACCTCCAAGGTTTGATCCACAAAATTGAAACAAGTAGACATATGTGAAAGAAATGAAAAAAAATTAGAAGCAAACTTTTCATGGTTTCTTCTACACCATTGGCACATTGATCTTGGGCATTTTGTCACAAAGACTTCCTTTAACGCCCAATAAATACACAAACAAATTTTTTGATTTCCATTCAAATTGAAAATGAAATGTTTAAGAGAATAAAAAGACAGTTGTTGCCGTTACCAAATGATGCTTTCATGAGCACAATCTAGCAAGGAATGGTATTCCTTGAATGCATCCACTTGAAACTTTGTGGCAAGATCAACAAATTAAAAATACAATTGTGCTTGACAGATTTTCACCGCACGCACAAAGTTGCAAACAAAAATGTCATTGCATTAAGAAAACTTAATTAAGTTATGCACATATTCTAGAAGTGAGAAGATATAAGATACGTACAACATGTCTAAAGTAACTAAATGCTCAAAGTTTGTTACAGCTTGATAATTTGCATCCATGTTTACGGCCATGTTCATCAATAAGGTTTTATATTTTGCCATCACCCACTTGGTTGGGCTAAGCATAGATTACATCTAGTCTTCACATTTCTTAATAACTTCAAACCTTTAGTTTCCATGATGTTAACCAATTTTGTGAATTCCAAGTGCCGTTTGGGACTTTTGCAAAAGTACTGATATAAGGATTGGAATAATGTTTCCATTCCATGCACTAAAGGAAAAGAAGATAATGTTTGCATAACCAAGTTTGTTATGTGAAAGACACAATGCACCCCCAAGTTGAATGGGGTGCATGTTTCTTGAATTTTTTTTGTCACACCAAAACTTAGCACCTTGGAAAACATTAACGCCAATTGAACCAAATGCAACAAGCTATGTTGCAATGTTAGTGTGACTTAAATTTGTTTCTTGCAACAAAAATCCCACCACACACTTTGTTAGATTTTTTGCATTTGATCCACCAATGACCTAGGCCATGGATAAAAACAACAATGTACACATCCAATTGTCGAACACATACACATGTACTAACAACCACTGTTGGTTGTTGATTGAAGTCACCTCATTGCAATTAATTGAAAGGCATGAAGCTCCAATAATAGCTACCTTTAGGGCTTTTAAAACTTGGTAATGAATATGTTCCCCCATCACCCACCCTGAAGCATTAGTGGACAATGTTTTTTAGGTAGATTTTTTACCTTAAAAAATTCAAATAAAGGTTTTAAATATTTTTACTCAACCATGGGTTGACCATTTTCCAAAACATGAAAAAGAGTGGTGAATTAGACAATCTTGTGTTGATTCTCCCTAACAGCAATGTTGCCAACTTGCTGCAAAATAGAGAAAGGTTGTAGAGCGCTAAAGAAGGCAAGATTTTGAACATGTTTATTATGATTGTCATAATATATCTCATTTTTCTTCAACCCTTTGCTAGGAATGTCATTATCTACTTGTTATTTCGCTATGTGTTTTTCAAGATTGTTATGTTTAAGCACAATGTGTTTGACCTAATTTGTAATTGTGTCACACATTGTGCATTTGATAGATACCAACATGCCATCAACCATTTTAGATTTTGCACAATCAAATTGAAATGCCCAATTGTCTTGCCATTTTTTATTGGCATCATAGTTCTTACACTATTTCTTGGCTAGAGGTTTGACACTAGTGTTTGTTTGTTTAGAGTCAAATTCCAAATTGATTGGTGCTTCAAGTAAACCCACACCACCCGCTTGTATTGAGTCTGAAGAAATGATGATGGTTGTTTGTGGAGGAGGTGCATAACTATTAGATGCGATCAAGCTTGGATTGAACACAATTTTTCCACCATTTGTCACATTATGACTACTAAACAATGCTTTCACCTTGAGATTTGCTAGTAGCTTCAATGGAGCCATAAATGACAAATAAATTTGTTGGCACACATAAATTACTTGTCAAGTTTCAACTTGGAGACTACATGGTGTATAATTTAGGCTACATGGTCCATGGCCATAGAACAAGCTCATGCTATTCCCATCATGGTAGATGGAGTGATTGGGCTATCACATGGCCATGGACATATTATTTATGGTTATTTGGAAGCATTTCCCCCCCACTTTTTCCCTTGTACTTTCAGCATGACCTCTTTCTAAAAAAAACTAGTGATATATTTAGCAAAAAAACCTAGGGGACCATGAATGAATCCAAATCCATCTTTATTAAAAGTGACTAATGTTTTTAAAAAAAGACATTTCACAAGTGATAAGATGGAGATCCAACATGTCTCTTCACATTGCATAAGATTTTGTTACCTTTTGTTTCCATATTTTGGGTTGGTTTGGTAAATTCAAGACGTCTCTTTGGGTTTTTGGAAAAATACCCTTATAAAGTTTGCATGAGTTGTACCAATGTTGCAATGGAAGGCAACTTTGAGAGTGTTTGCATTATCAAATTACATCAATGAACCTTGCAATTCATTCTTAACACAAATGGGGTATAGTCTTGTTGCAATTGCATTATAACTTTGTTTTTGACTCTTTAAAACACATTTTCTCCATTTGCCCCAAAACAAAAAATCATGTTATAAATGTTATTTTTTGAAATTCTCCCAATTTACGAAGAGTGCAGTAGGACTTTTGTCAAGTTATTAGAGTTAAAGCCATCAACTATCTATTTCACATTCAACAAAATTGGGATTTGAAACCAGTTTTTTATTTACATATTTCTTTTCCACTATTTCGAAGGCAATGGGGATCAACAAGAGACTCATTAATCAATCTATCATGAGGCATTTGTTGGTTGAAGAAGTATCCAAACTTGATGTTCACTAGAGGAACAAGGTGTGGTGCCATACATGTAACCTAAACTCTTGGACCTTCAATAAACTTGAAGCACAAAGGTTGAACCTTCAACAAAACAACCAATGATTGAAGCAAACAAGAAGATTGGAATGTGCATTCTAACGATCAACATGCACTGGATTAAATGGACAACTCAAGTTGTAGCAGGTTAAGGTTGCAAGAATTCATTTGTTTGACATTGTTCTTGCTTGTAGTTACACAATTGTGTGGTGGGTTGTAGTTTGTAATTTCTTAGCAACTTGATGGCACCTTGGATTGTGATTCATGATTGCATCATGCTAAACGATTTTGCCAAGCCAACCAGCATGTTTTGACTCTTCTTCATCAAAGTTTTAATTTGCAGGGTCACATACTGAGTACTGGTGCAGTTGCTATAAGAGCTGGAACTGGACATGTTCTTCAAAATAGTCAATTAAAAAATTATGACAATAGCAGGCTCTTACAAATTGCGAGGCTTTAGAGACCCGGAATGGCAATTCTTAAAATTTTCTAATAACTGATCAACACCACCTAACTCAGCCCAATTGGGTCCATAATACATTTGTACAGCTGATTTTTGGCCAAGTTGGGGTTGGGGTAATTTTAAGAAGACTTGCATTGATTTTTCTTGCAAACATTTCCAGTGTTTCTCTTATCACTTTCATTGCCTCACATTTTCATAAATGTTTGTAAAAAATTCCCCTTGTTGCTAACTCATAAATATTACAACCATTTCACAAATTAGAGTTGAATTACAAACCCATGCTTTTATTCATGTCCTGAGAATTTATCATTCATTGATTTTTATTAATGTGGCACTCGTTGTCATTCATGTTGCCAATTTCATTTTTGTTGCAGTTTTTGATTCTATGTGGTAGAGTTCATGAAAATGAATTTATCTATGGCAGATGCTACAATCATTATTCATGCATAGTACCATGATTCCTTTGTATTGAAAATTCCAACTAAAAGATTAGTTTCATTGATATGGTCCTGGTACACCCCACCTATGGACAATTATATATGTACAATCAATTTAATCTATTGAATAGTGTTTCATGCTTATGATATGCTTAACTGTCCATGTTTATTTCACATTTCTTTTCATTCCCATTGTAAAAATTAGTTATCATCATCTTTTCTTTTTTTAATCTTTACTCTCTCTCCCCCACCTTCTTCCCTTGTTTGTTTGTATGCTTTCTCTTGATTCTTCCCCTTCACCATCTAAAAGTGGCCCATGCAATGGTGATTTTATGTTCTTGGGTAAATCCCCATGTCTACGTACCCTTTCTGTATGCGAATGTGTTTAGAGGGTGGTAAGTATGGAACCTTCAAAAAAGCAAAGTTCAACTTGTGTCAAGTTTGAATCAAAATTTTATTCCGAAATCTTACACCAATGTGTAGTCTTTTCCTTATAGGCAAAACATGAGTTTTGAATACATATATTTAGTGAATTAACTAAAAATTAAACTTTCAACAAACTAGTAGTAAGAGATTCTAACTAGTTTTCTTGTCATTGAATTCATCTAGCATTAAAGCCATTGAGCACTTCTTAAGGTTTCAAGTTATAAGGTTTGAATTGTGGAATTGAAATGGTGACCAGAGTCACTAGTTACAACATAGCACAAGACTTGAAACCAGGTATTGATACCCTTGGATTTTATGTGCTGCCTAGAGTAATTTCTAAGTTTTAATAGGGCAGGAGACTTGAAACCAGGTATTGATACCTTTGAATTTTATCCGCTGCCTAGAGTGATTTCTAAGTTTCAATATGGCACTAGACCTGAAACCAAACCAAATGAAAGGACGAAGAAAAACAATTCATTTGTATCCCCCCACCAAAAAACACAACAATCAGAGAAGGAAAAAAACTCAGGCAAATGAAAGAACACAACCAGGGTTTATTTTGTAATATAGAAAATTTGACGAGTTTTTCCAAAAAGATTAGAATAATTAGTTGAATTTACTGGATGCAACTGGTTGCAACGATGGCCACAGGATAGATCACAGCCCTGCAATTAGTGAGTTGAGCGAAATCACAACTGACAGAAAACTGCCACTCAAAGAAATTTTTATAATAAAAGTAAAAAAAAATTCTAGTAAACAAAAAAACCCAATGCGAGAAAGAAGCTGGAAAAGCTTTCTGCCACTGATGAGTAGTACATGAAATCAAGGGTGCAGAAAAAGACTAAAGATTTGCCCACAAATCAAATAAGTGGCCGTTGACAATGGAAGACAGCACTCTAATTATTTAACGGACACCGACTTTTCACTCATAGGAAGCGAAAAAAAAACCGCACTTTTAAACAATAAGTGATGTTGTTTTTCTCCTAGTCCACTATTGTGTGTAAGCTTTTGTACCAGCTACTGAGTACTCTACCCACCTGACCACGAGGCTAGCAGATTGGGAAGAGCCCGGAGCGGCTCCCTGAAGTCCGCAAGTAACTTAGTAGAAATAAGACTAGCACAATCCACAGAGAGAGAGAGAGAGAGAGAGAGAGAGAAATTTTAAGCACTTTTAAAGAGAGGAAAGTAGAAAATTTTAAGAATCTTGTTAGTTTTTGGCTACTTTTTACTTATTGTCTAAATATGTCTATTCTACAAATCGATTCCAGAAAAAAGTTCCTCAAAATCTGGCACATCTTTTTCACAAAAATCCTTTGTATGAGTCATGCTGGATTCTTTTTGGGTTGCCAAGAGGCAAACATCGCCCCCCAAAATTAGATACGCCAAATTTCGAAACATTATGTAAACATCAAAATTGATATATCAATTTGAAAAGAGTGCCCAAATGTCCACAAATCCACTTTAGCTTTCTTCCCACTTGAACATGTTGTTGATGCCATGATACAAAATATCATCTTAAACAAATTAGCCAAATCCATGACAGAAGTTTGGATCTAAAAATTCCAATTTTGGGGCCAAAAACTTTCACCTAAAATTGTGAATTAGAGTGTGAATTAGCCTAAGTGTTCAAGGCTTCAAGATCTACAGATGCCACACATTGCTACAAAGGTGCGTATACATAGTGTTGGAGAGAGACTTTGGTGTCTAATTCATAAACTGTTCCTGGGCTCAGTGAATTGACAGATATACTCAATTGTTGTTCAAAATTTACATTCTCTTGCCACCAATACTTGTGGTCTTCTGGAATGCTTTCAAACAAGTGTGGTAGAGAAGTATGTAATCTAGTTGTTTTTCATTTGATGGAATTTGATAGGTGTTTTGATTTATGATCATTATTTTGATGCTTCAATTGTTCATGAAGCATATCTTGCAGTTGGTTAAATTTTCTTAGGATGTGAATTTGACATGTGATGGGCCGTAACAGTTTTTAAATGAATACATAGGTACATATTTATATATATGAGATGTGGTTGATTGGCCAACCACCCTCCCCTTGCTACAATCATTTTGAGGAGAGAAGGCTGTAAAGCCAGGATGATTAAACCTAGCTTTGTTTTTGTCCCTTGCGTATGCTACACAAAAAAGAGCTAAACCAAAAGAATGAACAAGAAAGAGCATGTAAGTAAACCACTACCATCTCACCCTGCAAGATGGATGGTGTGTGGATAGGAAACACTATCCAATTTTATTCCTCTCCCACAACTAAGCACACAAATACAATATTTTTCTCATTTTGTTTTTATTCCATCACTGAATAAAAATAATAAAAATATCTACTTTATTATATTATTTCTGGAATAATAATTTGGACACTGAATAAAAATAATAAAAACACCTACTTTATTATATTCACTTCTGGAATAAGAATTCAGAATAATAGGGTTTCGATAAGTAACTATATACAAACACTAACCATTCACATGCATCTACCTACTTAGTAGCAACCAAGTGCCATACCTACTTATCTGACCTACATAGTAACCACTTCAACTCCCTACCTAATGATCTATGATACTAAATACTAACCCACTTAAAATAGGTAGTTACCTAGGTGGTGTGACTGAGGGGAAGTGGAAGGTTTTACCAAAAGTTTAACAAGATGGAACTGTAGGACATTTCAGTTGTGAACATTCATCCACAACCGAGTCATATTGGGATTTGGAATAGATGGTGCACTGGTGGGTGCTGGGACGCATAAGCCTAATTATTCTCCACCCACTTAATTACAACTGGACTGTGGTTCTACTTAGGGTCAGACCTAGATCTGATACCTCTTTCCCATTCAATTCAAGACTTTTAAGGATGTACTAACCAATTAATCAAGCATACATTCATTCATATGAATGAGAAATGTATTCTGCATATATATATATATACACATCTTTTTTAAACTTGGCAAAGTTTTGACAATCACCTTGATGCTAAGAGAAATTGAAAAAGAAACAATCAACTTTAGTAATATCCCTTCCCTTTCGGTATAAGTTGTGAAAATCATTCCCTAAGCAAACCACAAAGGCTGATCAGTGTTAAAAAAACCCAATTCATTATCCTCTAGACTATAATCTTACATAGGATTTGTGCATTCATTGGTTTCTTTGAGAGCATTTATATAGGATTTTGGGTAATGCAATAGGAGAACTCATGAATCTGTCCTAAGTGTGATATTGCTGAACCTCGACAAATGATGAATGAAGACCTAGATGATGACCCTCAATGAATGAGGAATGAAGAAGGTTTAGTCTATGATGAAGCTCAATAAGTGATGAATGAAGACCTAGATGATGAACCACCATAAATGATGAATGAATTAGACCTGGATGATGAACCCCAATGCATGCAAGAAGACCTGGATGATGATGAACCATGACGAATGATGGATGAAAACCTGGATGATGACCATGAAGACCTAGATGATGATGAACCATGACGAATGATGGATGAAGAAGTGGATGATGATTGCGAGTAAAGCCTAACTGATCGAGTGAGACGATGTAATGATATGAGTGCTCGATCCATTCTTGTGATTTTGATGGTGCAACTTCCTAGGGCCAGATACTTACATGAGTTTGACCTGCATTCCATTCCATAGGAGTCATGACAGCTGAGGAGATCAGAAATTTTAGGACGGTGCGGATCCAGAGGTCGGCCGCCGCATTCGTGTCGTCTAATACATAGCACGCACGCACGACTTTTGCGTACCTAAGTATTCTCCAACTGGGTTAAAAAATTCTACTAGTGATCACTTGTGGGTTGAAAAAATTCTACTGAACTGATGACCGTGCCGGGCAGGCAATCGGCCATCTGGTTTACGACCCAGGCCATGTGGGTCCCGTCCAACGGAACAGGGGTTGAGAATGACGACAACTATGGGATTGCCATTTCTTTGCCCGGCAGGGGGTTGTTGTTGTTGTTGTTGTTGTGCAACTAGCTGGTTCGACTTGCTACCTATGCTAGCTAGTTCAAGAGTAAGAACAGCAAAGAAGCTAGCGCCGCGCCGCTTTGACTCATATAATAATTTGTCTGAAATAGGTCTACTACTTGATCTAGATAGAGAGTCTAGACGTCTAGACCCATGACAGGAAGTCAGTCTGTCTGTCATTTACGACTGGCTGATTTCTCCCTTTGTCTGGAGCCTGCAACAAGACTGACATACAACGCTGATCTGTCCCCCCCCCCCCCCCCCCTCCCTGCCTGCTGCTTCAACCAGTAGCTTAGCTTAGCTTAGCTTGTCAACCGACGCCTGCGCAAGGACATGATTTTCATTCCTGATAAGGAGTTTCCACCACCCGATGAGCTCTCGCTTAATAAAACCTACCACCTCTGTGCAGACTTACCAGTTATATTATCTATATATAATCCACGCCCGCAGGCGGCCGGCCGGACTAGTCGCGCACATGACACATGGTCGCGAATAGGTGGTAGTGGAATTCATCCTTCTGGCTGCTGGTGCTCCAGCTGCTTGTCGTCGTTCAGTTCACAGTTCTCAAAGTTCACGGCAACTAGTAGGGATCAGGATCTCAGGGTGTGTCTTTGCAGCTGGTATATCGCTCGCGGCGCTACTACTACTTAGACAGTTTGTGAATCAACGCTGAGAGCATATATTTAAGTACTATAGGTGTGATTATATTATCTGTGACTTTTGCAGCTGATCTCTATCATTTCTATGGAGTTAGTTACTTGCAGCTCTTTCTCTTAACTGGATCTGAGAAGACGAGCTCATGTGTGTTTTGGTCAAAGTAGTACTGACATTGCTGATGAATTTATAGTATGCATGTTTCACAGGAAACTCTAGAAGGACTTCCCTTTCGAGTGTGTAAACCTCGCTACTAATTAGTTCCAGCAGCTACAAATATATTCGCGAGCTGCTAAGTAGTCTTGATGCCGAGACGCTTCTCTGTTCCGGGGTCACAACTCTTAGAGCTTGTGACTTCGCGGGGTACCGTTATATGTCTGCGTGCAGCTCTACACTACTAGATTAGCAAGCACAAGAGGGAGAGTTTCGACAGAAGGCGGGAGAGTTGAAAACTAGTAGATAGTTGATCTTAGGCGATTTGACAGTACTTCCGCGTTGTAGCTGGTGGTGCATGAGGTCAGATATGGCTTTCGGAGCCGGCTTGGAAGTGATGATGCCCCGGGGGAAGTTTGAAGCTGACAAATTGGAGCTGCCGGTAGTGCAGCAGCCGCAGCAGCAACAGCATGATCAGTGGGAGTTTCTGCATGAAGAAGTATCATCATCAACCGTCAGCGTCCCCACGTTATTCACCTGCCCGATCTCGCTGGAGTTAATGAATGATCCTGTGACCTTGAGCACAGGGATCACATATGACCGTGCCAGCATTGAGAAGTGGCTGGGAGATGGCCATTGCACATGTCCTGCAACGAATCAGGTGCTGGTCACACAGGATCTCATCCCCAACCATACTCTCCGTCGACTCATCCAGGATTGGTGTGTAGAAAGAAGGTTTCCCAGCTGCACCTCGCCCGAGAGGCGGCAGCCGCCAACAATCGAGCTGCTCGAGCAGCATGCGAGGCGTTTGCTAAAGAGGATTGCCCACGGCTTTATGATGGAGGAATCTCTGAAGAAATTACGGACCTTAGCCGAGGGGGTGCAGACCGATGAGAAGAGTCGGATGTGTATTGTAAAGGCAGGAGCGGTACCGATTCTAGCAGCTGCTGCTCTTGGATCAGTAGTTGGTTTGGACGCTTGCGAGGATAGCGTGGCGACGATTGCTCTGCTAGGTTCACTGACCGAAAGTGACAAGAAGGCTATGGCTGATGCAAAACCGGCAATGGCTGCTCTCTGTTGGATTCTATCTTCAGGAAGCAGAGATGGTAAGATCGATGCAGCCGAAGTGCTGGAAAGGATCATAGTTGTAGGCGTGGATATTAGTAGTAATCTGAAAGCAGCAGCAGCTGCTGTAGGTATAAATTCTGCTGCTGCATTTGGAGGAGGAGCAGGGCTGCCTACTGCTATTCAAGGGCTTGTGTGTCTGTTGAAGGAGCATCGAGTGTACCCTAGAAGAACTGTCCTTACCAGCTTGAAGTGTCTCTTATCACTCTGCGCCCATGCTCCCAAGAGAAACCGTTTAGCGGCCATAGAAGCCGATACCGTAGGCGCTTTGATACAGCTGCTCGGCACTACAGAGACAGCAGCAGCTTCTGATCATCATCAGCAGAGATGCTGCAACATCGAGCACTCTTTCGCTGTGTTGGAGGTTCTGGCTAGCTGTGCAGAAGGCCGTGAAGCCATCTGCAATCAAGCACGGCTAGTTATCCCGTTGATAGCAAAATCGATGGTGGGGATCTCAAAGTTAGCAACGGAGCATGCAGTCGCGGTCTTGTGGGCCGTAGTCTCTTTCTCCTCTGGCAACCGACAGGCTCTCCAAACGGCGTTGCAATCAGGAGGAGCTTTCACTAAACTTCTAATGCTCCTACCGAGTGAGTGTAGTGTAAGATCCAAGCTCAAAGCTCGTGAAATCTTGAATCTACTCAACCCTGCAGGAGATCAACTTAGTTGGAGTAGTAGTTACTGTAGTAACAATCCTACTAGTAGTGCTCCAGCAATTTATATATGCCGCCCAACTCACACTAGACATAACAATCATATTAATAAAACCAGGCATCATGTGCAGCAGCAGGCCGCCGCCCTAACAGGCATGGTTTGATCAAGACTAGCAGCCTAGTAGCGCAGCTAGCTGCATATGATAACAAAATTTCTCTTAAGCTCTGATCCTCAGCACTCAGTCTGCATAGCTCTTCAGAAGAATTAGCTCAGTTACTCAAGAGCAAATTTTTTTTCACTTTGAAAAAAGCTGCTGCAAGCAGCTAATCACTTCAACAAAAAGTGTCCAGCTTTTCAATACCTGAAACGACTTGATCATGGGTTTATCAACTTGCGTATTAAGTGTTATTTTTCAATAGAGTGAAATGACTTGGCCATGTGGGTTTTACAACTTGTGTAATGCTCTGAGGAAACACAAATCAGATCAATGCAATCTGATCAGCAACTTGTATATATATATATACGATCAGCTACCTGATCAATTCAAGGATTGATCACTTTCTGTTGAGGACTTAGCTAGCCCCTTAGGAAACTGGTCACATGATACATGTCACAAATTAATTAAAGACTTCCAAATTAGGTAGTGGATTAGTTAATTATTTTGGGATTGTCTCTGATCTTCAAGCTCATGAGCAGCTTCACTTCTTTGACAACATAGGATATTTTTAGTGGTAGCCTACAACTAGATCTGTATAATATACACTTTCAAAATACACTCTCCTCAAGTCCTTGCAGCTGGATCTGTATCTAGCTGACTTACTGAATCTTCTTCCAGAGAGAAAAAAAAAGTATTCCTGTATTGCACACCACCCCTTCCCCCAACCCCACTGGGCACATAGTTACTAGTGTTTTTTTATTACTGGCGATATGAAAGCACTCCTATTTTAGCTCCTCCTCTTTTGCTAAAAGAAATCCTAAGAGAACTACATTTTCATGTGCCAAAATGAATTCGCCCTGAGATTTGATGGAGGGCCCACAAAGCTGCTGAAGTACGTGGAGGCTCCAGTAATAAAGTAGCCAGAAATACAAATGGATTCATTAAAAAAATTTGTAGTTTTTTTTGCTGAATTATAGCCAGATTTGGCTAAACCTTCCTATGGCCTATGGATGATGATGGCCACTATGGCTTTGTGACAAAATTCCTAAAACAAAACACTGCTAGGCTACTTACTACTGTTGCTGCTCAGTGTGGCTGTCCAACTAGTTGACAATTTGAAGTACTCATTGATCATCAATTGCCCATCATACGGTCCCACTGAAGTAGCCTTGCAGCTTCCACAATTTGATTGCTGAATATTTAATATATTTTCTCCTAAGATTCTGGCATAACCATTAAAATAACTTTTTAAGTTGTGTTGTTAAGTAGGCCTAAGCTTAATATTTCTGAATTTTTTTTATAATTATTTAGTGCTGAATGTCCGTAGGTTACTATGGTATATGTTCCGCATTGTTCAAACAAATCAATTTTGGCATGATCATCACTAGTGTTACATCAACCAATTATCTTTATAAAAGGGGCTGATTGCACCTACCAACCTACCAAATTCCCAGTGTGTTCCCATCAGGTTCCCAATGATGTTCCAATGTGTTCCCAACGTCTCTAGGGAATCAAGATCTAGTGAAAACGCTGGAGAGCTGCATACAAAAAAATCACACCATTTGGAAGAAAATGTTAAACTTTTTTTATTTTCGGTAATTTCATTGACATCACATCATCGTCAACAATACAAGACTATTCCTCAAAGTTTCTAGGAAACAAGAGCTGACAAGAAGCACTAGTGCAACAGATCAACGTTTTATTGCAAACTACGAAGCACATTGTCAGTTCACACAAACCACACAAGTCAAAATATTAGCCAGTACCAATATGGCACGGGCCCTTTTTTTTAATTCTTTTTTCTTTTTCCTTGGTGAAATTTTGCAAAACAATTGACTTGAAAAAAGTAAAGGGAAATATTCTGTCTTAGATCCTTTAATTGAAAAAATGCTGTCAAATTTTTGATTAAAAAAAATTGTTGAAGGAGAAAATTTCATCACATAATTGACACTTTTTCCAGTTTTGGGGCAGGTTTTTTTCATCAGTTTTTCTATAAACTTTTTCGCAGGTAATTTTTGACACTAAATCTTTACTTGAGAAGATCATTAACGCTACATGACAGAAATGAAAAAAAAAATCTCTGCTTTGTTGCGTTTATAATTTACAGGAGTCCTTAAATTACCATGCCTTGAATTAGTTAGAAAATTAATGAAAACTGATGTCCGGATTCTGAGAGAAATCTTGACTGGTACAAACGAACTCCTTAATCTGATTTGGCAGCAAGGAAGAATTACTTTTTAATGGAGTAGTTGGGATTTGATGGTGTGCAGATACCAAAATAATGTCATCAGTTTTTTGCATTACTAATGAAAATGGGGCCCAACAAACATGCCATCTTCTCCTCTGCCCCACCACAACCCACCACCTTAAGCTCTGACTTTGGTGGCCCAAGCTCAACTGGAAGGGATTCTTGGGTCTAGTGGATTTTGTTCTCAATGTGTTGTTCCTTAATTTATTTTTGTTGCCAAGCAGAGAACGGCAGGCCTGACCTGACAAGCACGCCCCGGCCCCCCAAGTCAAGCTTATTGGCAGAGGGCCAGCAGGAGCTTCACCTGCACACCACTGGGTTTGAACTTTGAACCAGTGTTGGCCGGTTCTGGGTTTTTGCTTAGTTACCGGATCTGAATCCAGGTTTAAGAATTGAACTTGGCAAGTCTATATGGACTTGGACCCAACTAACAACCAGACCCAGCAGCTCTACATGGACCTCGACCAAGCCTTAGAAGTGGACCTAGTAGGTCTTTAAGGCTTATTTACAGGGTCCACATCTTAGGGTTAGGGTCGTAAGTTTAGATAGTGTTTAGGGGTTCTAGATTCTAGGTTCCTATGTCTAAGTTCTAGGGTCGATGCTTACATGACATAATATAATATTGTTAGTTACATTCCTATGTTAAAGTTGTAGGATCAAAACACATAATGGTAATGGTAATGGTAATTTTACAGTGCATTACCATTTTGTGTTTTGATCTTTCTAGACTATTGTGTTCTGTATTGTGTCGTCAATCAAATTTTCCTCCTGTCATATGAATGGCAAATTATTATCCCATCACACCACTGGAAATTCTCATGTCAGCCTGCCATATGACATTTTTCAATTTTAAATCTAGGTCAAAGTCAGGCTTATTTCATATACCAGGTATTAAGAAATCATAGAATTTCTGTTGCACACCCAGGTGAAACTAAGTCTAAAGCACTGCCGGTTTATTTTATTTCATTTCATTTCATTTGTGGAAGTGTTTTAAAAAGGTAAAAACATCATGGGCTAGGTTGGTTGGTGAGACAACTGCAATTTGTGATGCTCTGCAGACAAGTTCAGTTGGGTGTTTATAATTGGTCAACCTTGGCCTCTACGGTGTTGGGGATGAAAAAAGTTTACACTTTGCTTTGGGGACTGGGTACTAACCCGCACATGAAGCTCTGAAGGTTCTTCAGTGCACATTTAGGCTACTAACCTCATGATGGTGCCTTAAAACCTACAAAGTCCTTGTGTGGGGGTGGGGAGGGCGGGGGGCACACTGCACTAAGTAGTGGATGGGAGATGTGACATTGGAAACAAAGTATTTGGGGATCAGACAAATGTGTATGGTAGCTCATCAAGAAATACAACAAATTGGCTTAGCCCCACACCCTCAATCTGATGTATTATTCAACCCATGAAAAATTCCAGATTGTTCTCAAATACCCATGACAAATTCTGGATTGTTCTCATGTTGCCCTGCATGAAAATCTTTTCAAATGAAAGACAAATGCAGCACAAATGTTGAACTTTCTCATTATCCAGGTTCTGAACTACACAATATTCAAAATGGAGCCACAAATAAGGTAACATGGTTTTGTGAGGGGTTTGTAACATGCTACAAGACCCTTGGCACAGCTACCTGGCATGTTACATGCCCCTTGGTAGTCTAACCTGGGAGGTTGTGGGTGCAAAACATGAGAAAGTGAAAATAAATAGGGCAAAGGGCAGACTGAGAGGAAAAATTGTAGCAGCTGTACCCTTGTAGTCAGCATTAATAACTATGGGCAAATATAATGTTCAAGGTTTTTTAATTTCAACTTTGATGTAGCTGAATTTGCAATCGTCTATAAGATGATTTAGCCAGATTTGGTGATAAGAAAATAAGAAAGTAAACAAGTATGTAGAATCCTTCTATATTTTTGGCTACCTGCTGGAACATAAGTTAGAATCTTGTCTTTTTTTTAAAAATTTGGTGATTAAAAACATTCAAAAACTCTTAAAACATTCCAATTTGGAAGAAAAAAAAAAAAAAAAACTTCACCATTTTGCAAAAGAATTCCAAAGAAAAGCCCCTGGTAATGTTAGGGGTTACAAACAGTGTTGGGCAGTGCTTGGCTTCTATGAAGAAACTCCAGTTTCAGCTCTTTAGAAAATTTCATAACAGTTTTGGTTCCACAAAAGAATGGAACCATGGGTTTGGTTCTGGTTTATTTCTTGAAAAAAATATATAAAATTCAGGTCCCAGTTTTGGTTCTGGAAATCAGACCCAGTTCCCTTCTAGCTCTTGGTAACTCAGTCTGGAACCCACAGTTAACTATTGTTCAACCTCTGGTTAACCCTCAGTTCCGAACTTCCTTTCCCAATACCAAATATTTTCAAAACTTCTGATTTCACACCTTTTGCTTCCCAAAAAATGACTATTTCCAAAGTTCCAGTTAAGTTAAAATCAAACCATAAGGTGAGGTTTAGGTTTTCTTTAACATAGGCTTAAGGTCTTTTGTGTCACCTGTCACCAGTTCAACCTTGTTGTTTTGGTTGTTAAAAGAGAGAGGCAGGGTTATGAATTGCACACATCACTAACTACAAGTTAACCCATCCCTTACTTATGTCCCAATAATTCTAGTGAAACCCAAAACAACCTTGATCAACCCTAATCATGTCCTCATATCTAGCCTTGACCCAACTAACCATGCTACCTACCCAGTAACAGCCACAATTGTTCATCAAGTAACCAAGACCAAGAAGGAAGCTATGAAAGAACTAGAACCATCTGGCCCCGGGAAAAGCTTGAATTAATCCAAGATTATATAGAGTCAATTCAAAGATTTCAAAAATTAAATATAATTATACATATGATTTATACATTGTAAAGAAATGAATGATTTAAATAGATAACTTATTGTTCTCAAACCTCTATAATGGCAGAGAATGTATTGTAATATAATAAATTATTTTACATGGGAAATAGATGTAACAATTTTTATCAACATAAATGTTATAATCATTTTTTTTAAATTATGGAATTTCCTCTACTAGTTCAATTGATCTTTAAATTTATATTTTATGACCATGAGTGTAATCTTTGAACAAGGTTCTAAACCGAGCAAAATTCCCCCTCCCCCACATCTCCCTCTTTTTTTAAAAAAAATCTCCCTTGTATGTTCCCATATGATTCCCAATAGCTTATCAATTCGTATGTTGATTTCAATTTTGATTTTATTATCCAACATGGGCATGAAAAGGCACATGTTAAATGTGTCTTTGCATGTTCATGTAGGTGGCTAAGGGGAAAGGAGTGAGATAGTTTTGAAAAGGAATTTGAATAATATTTGAAATAATAATACTAATACTAATTTCACCACTACAAGAATAACTAGACCGCTTGAAGTGAAGCCATAGACAGATAAATCAAGAGAATATGCATGAAAGAAAATCATGTCAACTACTAGAAAAGTCTTGTGGTGAGATTTTGGGTTTTTGGGTTTTTTGTCAGTTACCAAATGTTTGTGGACTTTTTTTAATCTTTCTTACAATGGCACATCATGTTGGCAAAAGCTGTCAAAAGAGTTTTAGCTAGCCTTCAAACTATGATAGTGTGGAGATGTTAAGTGCTATATCCACACACATTTATTTTTCCAAGTCAACCAAGATAAAGGCTTTGTTGCATGTTTTGTAGTGTGTATTATAATCTCTTGGTCTTGCACACAATCATATCACCTCATGCAATGGAGTTGTTGAAGAAGTCAAGGGAGTTGATATATGCAGGAGGAAATGAGTGCCTCAAAGTTCAATGCTGTGATATTAGTGGATCCTTGTTGTTAGTCTCTTTCTTTTCTTTTTCAAGTGCATAAATCTAATCTCAAAACACATCTTTTTGTTCTTTTTTTACCACACCATTCTTGACAACTAGAGTTCCCAACTTTTTTCATTTGTTTTGAAATCTAAACATAGATGTGAAAATGGCCATATATGATTGAATTGTAATGCCCTCGCCCATTTTATTTCTTGATATTTAAATTTATTTTTAGGGTTATTTTTCTCAATTTTGTGATGTTGCTCAACTGGTGATCATCCATAAATATAATTATCCAAATTTTGCAATATTCAAAATAGGAAAGTAGAAATTCTTAACCACCCTTCATATTGTAAGCAATTGTGGAAATTTTTGACGATTGTTTCTAATATATAAAAAAATTGGGAAATTGAATTTTTAATATAAAAAACCAGGGAATGTGTTACAGAATATTCCTTATTCAAAATAATTTATCACACAAAATGGGAAAAAAATCACCACAAAAAAAGTCACTGAGGGAACCAGCAATTTTATTGGTCATGGATGCCAGATAGACTATGAACTTATGAGGTTGAAATATTTTTGTAAATAAAAACTCAAAAGCTTTAATGGTGGTGTAAATGAAGGTTAACCCATTTCTGGCTCTTGTCTATTTAAGTGTTAAAGTTCAACAATGGCATAACACAATGTGCCCTAATTCATTTTCAAGTAATAATTCATTGTGCAAACTAGAGAATTGGTGACAAAAAAATTTCCATAATTGGAGTCTGATATAATTATGTGTGTCCAATTAGAGGGACTATGACAATTCTTCAAAAACCTACTTAATTCACGTTAGTTGGTTTTTGTTTTTTTTGTTTTTTTTGTTTTTTTGAAATAGGGGAAGAAGGTTATTTTTTAATATACAAACATATATAATATCCTATCTGGAAATACACGTGTATACTATAACATAAATAAAAATGGCATCTTGACCTAGTCTAATGGCTAGTCATCTAGTTAGTTGGCCTACTTTGCCCAAGCCATTTTAGTAGTTTCACAATGTGAACATACTTATTCTACAACTAGACTTGTACCGAAAAAATCAGTTTGATAATCATCTTTAGTCTTTTAAATTGTTATATGGGAATCACTAAATAATAATCTACCCTTTTTATAGATTTTTTTTTAATGATTAAACTAATTGATTCCCCTATACAATATTTAATCCTTTCAAAGGAGACCAAAAAGAAGTTTATTGAGATTTTGAAGTGATGAAATATCAATGGTTTGTTGATTAGACATTTTAACCAAGGTTACTAATAGAAAAAGCATTATGGTGATTTGACTGGTCAATAATTTGTACAAGTAATTTCAAATGATACAACAAATAAAATCATTATCACCACACTTTGCATAATTTCCATCATGTTTGTGATAATTATCCACATCGTGTAATCAAGCAATATTTTTTTAAGTGTTCCCATAATCTATAAAATGGCTGAACATGAAATAGCGACACAACATTGTTGGTGACAAACCTTTTCACAAGCTGGGAAAACATCTTCAAGATGGATAACTAAAATATTTGGAATTTTAAAAATAAATTTGTAAAATATCAATGACATAAAGTGGTCCATTTGCTATTGTTAGGGGTGAGACGTTTAATAATTCCAATAATATTTAGTTTGGTAGAAATATCTCCAATATCCATAGAATTCCATGTCTAGCTAGCTTGTCCAAAATACCTTGATATTCATGTTAAGTTGTACAATGGAATTTCAGAAATATCAAATCATATATCAACCATTGTTTTATGTAAAGGCAAATTTTTTAAATAGTAAAAAATGGGAAAGATATTTTTTGGCTAAATTCATGATTTATCAAAGATAACTTAAAAGTAACTTGTTCATCTCATTGATCATTTTGGGTTCACAATTGAAATACATTAATTTGGCTTTGAAGTTTATTTGATGATGTGCATCATTCATATTATTTAAACTAATAATCCAACATTAAATACATTTTCAATTGGCAAAACCTCAAATGTTCTACAAATAAAATATTGCTACATGTAATGAAATTTAAAATACATTTTTCAAGTACTACATTTTCATTGCATTGAACAAACACTACATCAAAACATGGCAAATAGGACTAGACCCATGATTAGGTTTATAGTTGTAAATAACATTTGTGACTACATGCCTATGTAGTGAATATGGACACATAGTTTATACAGTAGTCACATTTTTGTCCTAGTCATAAATCCCATGGAATGTATTATATGTTTCAATTTAATCTAACCATTTAGTAGGTAGGTAGGAATGGGTAGGTAAGCATAGGTAAATAGTAGGTAAGTAGGATCCTTTTTTTTTCTAATGATAAGCCTTTAATAATTGCCTCATAATATTTGCACTTTGAATATATTTGGTGCATGTATTGTGTGTAGACTAATATTTTTTCACTTAGTTATATAGTTTACAAAGTTGAACTTGTTAACAAAGGATATGTGATAAATTTACAACATCATCTCACATCATCTTTTGTTCCACACAAAAGTACCCAACTTTGACCATTATTATCATTTTCATACTTTGTCCAAATGAAAATAAATAAATTTCATTCCTAAAGGTTTTTCCAAGATTTACACATCTATAAAAATAAATCAAAATATCAAATAATTTGATTGAAAATGCATTTGAATCTTCACTATTTCATACATTTGAACAACAAAAATATCTTGAAGATTTTTTTTTCTTTTTATTAATAAAAGGATTTGTAAATAAACATATTTAAAATCAACATGGTTTTTTTGGTATATATATGTAATATTTCCCCACTTTTAAAAACATAATGAATCAATAAAAATGGTATAAATTTTGTGTTATATTTATTTAATTATAAAAATATTTCTGAAATATGTTATCTATGAAACATATAATATTATTTTCAACACTTCATTTTTTTACAAAATATAAAAATTATTTAAATGTCATAATTACTAATTTATACAAATATACATTTTATTTTATTTTTGTAATCAAATTTTATTGTGAGTAGTCAATTTTAAACTTGTTTTTTTTAAAAATCGATTCATTAAATGTGATGTAATATAAAATATTTAAAAACTTTAAGATGTATGACCAAATATTTGATAAATTACTAAAGATCAAATTTTGTATTATTTGCTACCCATCACATGCAAACATAAAGAACAATGTCATTTTGGGGCATGTGGAATTTTTTGGAAATTCATTGGATATCATTAATAAAAATGCATTCCATTATTTAATGTCAAAAAATTCAAAGAAGATATTCATTTAAATAAATCTTTGAGGAAAAATTTCAAGTTAAATGTTTTAATTATATTATAGGCATCAATGTTTCATTTAATTTTATGGTTTTAAGAACATTGGTAATTTGTTTTGCATTTTTTGGGAATGTTTTCAAAAATGAAAAATATTTTCCCCAAATTGTTTTTTAGCCACTATCTAGAAATTCACATTAAATAATTAGTAACTATAAGGCCAAAGTTCTAGAAATTATTAATTTTTAATTTTTAATTTTTGCGCTAATTATGTGTTTGATCATCTACAAGCTTATAATATGTTTACTAGGTATGTATGTCTACCTTCTTTTTATTCCCCATTTGATTCATAATTTTTAATGTTTCAAATTGTATATTATTAAATAATTACGTGGTGTCCATGAAAAAGATTTTTAATCACATAATCTTATCCATAAAGACTTTTAGTCATGTAATCATATCCATGGTTAAAAAATATGACTAGGCACAAAAACATGGCATATATGATTATATGACTACAAAATGGTCACTAGTCATATTTGTCCTAATCATAAATGTCAAGTTTTGGTTTAATGAAAATTCAAGTATTTATTTCATAAAGCTATTGAAATTATATAATATTTGTACAACATTTCATTTAACTTAAGCTCCACACTATAATTGAATTGAATTCAAATACATTGATTAAAATTGAATTGAATTCCAATTTGATTAAATTTAATTCAAAAATTGGATTAAAGTTGAATTGAATTGAATTAATTTTCAATTTTTTTAATGGGGTGAAAATTGGTGGAGAAGGTATTAAAAATCTGCTTGTGAATATGGTGTTGAACAAAAATAGACACATGCACCAAAAAAATAAAATTCCATGCCTCTTTACTTAAGAATGGGCTAAACGGATATTGGGCTAAAATTTGGTAGGAAAAAATATTATGGGACTTTATAATCATCCTACCTAAACCAAGCCCAATGAATCACTATCACTAGATTTCTTTTAATGATATTTAATTTTCAGTGTTAACTTGAATAAATATGTTTTTCAATTGGATTAAAAGACACATCCACTAGAACTTTTACAATTTGCAATCATGATGTGCAGGTCAAGAACTTCAATTGTAATTATACATTCATGTTTCAAACATAAATAATATATTACTTAATAGGCCATCAAAGTGTTCTTGATTGAAAAGGTGAAACATAATTACAATTGAATGTGAAACTAACACTTTTAAATAATGAGATGCACAAAGGAAATTTAAACAATCTAAAGACTTCATGTGAAGAATCAAATATTCCAAAAACAAATGTAGACCTTCACAAGAATTGTTATTTGAAAAAATATTTTTGAAAATTAAATTATTTCTACATATAATGTAATTAGTGTCAAAGGTGTTAAGGTATTACAATTATAAATAAAATCTAAATATGGACATGACAACCATGTACAATAAATTATGCCATAAACAAGATGTATTGGTTTTTTTTGGTAGGTTATATTGCATAAGGGACAAGAATCACCAAATAAGTTTTTGGTAAAGGCACAATACACTCACCGTTTTTGGAAGTCTCAACGGCAAATTTTTCTAGGTGAATCAAGTATTGTTGCATTATAAAAGATAAATATTCAATCCAAGGTGGATTTTACAAATGATGGTACATCCAATGTCACAATCCAAACTACCCCCAAAAAATTATCATTATGCATTTTTTGCTTCTAGTGGAGTTAGGAACTAAGGCTATAACTTTTTACAACCACACAATAAAATACCATAACATTTAAGATGAAAAAATCAAGCAAGAAAAAGTCTCTCAAAATTTTAAAGATTTAAAATACAAATTTCAAATTTGTAAAGTCCATTTTGATATCTAAATTGATTTTTTCAAGGCCCATAATTTTAGAGGTTTAAAAAAAAAAATTATGGTGGTATGAACTTGGAAATGGAAAAAACTGTGAACTACAGTATCATTTAAGTGTTTTTTTTTTAAATCACTAGATTTGGGCTAGGTACATTCACAAAAATAAAAGCAATGGGAACTATATCCAATGTTTTGTTTTCCATGTTTTTGTGTCAAAAAGTATATTAATATTACACATTTCTTTTATACGTTTTGATGATTGTGTTCTTAATATATTGTGGAAACATGTGTAATAATTTGAAATGAATTTACACTACAACAACAAGTGTCCTTGTACACCATGTGATTTCAATGGATTTTGAGTGAATTCACTAGTTTAGTGAACGGGGACTAATGAGCTGCACCCACATTTTGTAATAGTGTTAATGAAATTTGAATTTTCAAAAGCATTGATAAATCATTGTAACCAATGTTTGACAATGTTTTTACTCCTTGAAAAAACTCATAAATGTATTTTAAAGCATTTTAAAATGACTAATTTTGAAAAAACTATTAAAACACATTCACATAATACTTTAATGTAACTTTTTTGAATCAAAAGGACTTTCTTATGATTTTTTGCAACTTACAAATGGAATATTTTTAGTATATACCTATAATATTTTTAAATAAGTATATACCCTAACAAAACAATGTTGGTCATTGCCCATATAATTAATGATGTTCCAAATTGAATTTTGAACTAGTGAATTTCCAAAAATTTAATAAAATCATCATAAACTTGATTAGTCATGAATACATAAAAGAATCAATTTTATTCAATAGAAGATTCATGCATTATCCCAATGATTATTACTAACCATTGATTTTGTGACAAGATATGCATAAAGTTGTTATAGGTCACTTATTCATATTATGTACACAATTTTTGTAACAATGATCAAAAGACATTTTGCATGTGTATTGTCTTATGAAAATTCATCATAAGTTTTATAGAACACAACCTTTCACTACAAGGAATTTTGTCCATTCCAACCCATGCATTTGTAACTTTTATCCAAATTAATCATTTTTGTGACTTTACATATGATTATCCTTCATGACATTTAGTAAAAACGACTAGTAATCACATAAACAACAATAAAATGGTTTGCAGTTACATACATTTAATATTATTGATAATTCATGATTTTTCAACCTATGAATTATTAACACGTGTCATTACCTATGCTAAGTTAAACCGAGCTTAAGTACATAAGCCATGTAATCAACCGTAGTAACACCTACTTTAAGGACCTATGTAGGAGACTATATAATCAACTTACCATTATTGATCACAAACACATCATTTGTGATCATTTGATCTCTTGACCTTTGGGATGAAGGCCAAACACTCCTACAATTAACCCTTTTCACTTATTGTGATAATGTGTTACATTACATTCTATTTATTAAATATTTCATTTTAAACATTACAAAAACATAAACTTTGAAAATTTATATCTATTTGAGATTTTGTCCAAATGAAATGATTAAAATTTAATTTAAAATTTTTTTCAATAAACTACATAATTACATTTATTTCTTTTTGAAAATGTAAAATCATTTGAACAGTTTTTTTTTAAATATCACTATTCAATAACATTTCTATGACCATTTTTTTGAAAAAATTGTTTAATAAATGGATAAGATTTTTGTTAATATAATAATATTACATATGTTAAACTACTTTCAATTATTTTAGGGTTATTTTTCATTGTTCTAAATTATTTCACCTTGCGTTACTTTTGATTATTTTAAATTACTTTTATCTATTTTAAATTATTTGATCTTAAGCTATTTTCAATTATTACAAGTTTTTTTAGCTATTGTATGCTATTTTATTTTAGGTTATTTATGGTTATTGTAAGTTTTTTGGGGTATTCTAAGTTATTTTATCCTAGGTTAATTTCAGTTATGTGAGGCTATTGTTAATTACTTTTGACTATTGAAGGTTATTTCACCTTATGTTATTATTGGTTATTATTAGTCATATTACCATAAGTTATTTATGATTATTCTATTATTGGTTATTCTATTAATGGTTATTTTATTGGTGGTTATTAATGGGTATTCTATTAATGGCTATTAATAATTATTTTATTGGTGCCTATTAATGGTTATTCTATTAATGACTATTGATAGTTATTCTATTGGTGGCTATTGATGGTTATTATATTAATGGCTATTGATAGTTATTTTATTAGTGCCTATTAATGGTTATTCTATTAATGGCTATTGATAATGTTTCTATTTGTGGTTTTTCATGGTTATTATATTGGTGGTTATTCATGGTTATTATATTGGTGGTTATTCATGGTTATTATATTGGTGGCCATTCATGGTTATTATATTGGTGGCCATTCATGGTTATTATATTGGTGGCCATTCATGGTTATTATATTGGTGGCCATTCATGGTTATTATATTGGTGGCCATTCATGGTTATTGATGGTTATTTTAGTGATGGTTATTCTATTGATGGTTATTAATGGTTATTCTATTGGTGGTTATTAATGGTTATTATATTGGTTGCTATTAATAGTTATTTTATTGATGACTATTGATATTTATTCTATTGGTGGTTATTAATGGTTATTGGTGGGTATTGGTGGATTAAATTAAATTACATAGGCTACTAGTGACTAAATTACCATAGGCTATTAGTGGTTATTTCATTAATGGTTATTGGTGGTTATTGTTGGTTATTTTTTTGTAGGCCAATGTGATTATTTTATTAGTGGCTATTGATGGTTATTGGTGATTATTATATAGATGGATATTTTATTATAAGTTATTAGTGAATATTATAGGCTATATTATCATAGGTTATTATTAATTATTTTAGGTTATTTTACTTTAGATTATTTTACTATCTTTTGAATTAATTTAAATTATTATAATTAAGATAAAATAACATAATAACATAAAATATAGCCTAAAGTTATTTGAATAATTTAATTTCAAATAAATTAGAATAAGAACCTATAATAATTTAGCTAAAATGCCATAAAATAGAATAATTTATAATAATTTGTAATGAATTATAATAACTTGTAATAATTTGTGGTATATCATAAAATAACATATAATATTTAAAACAATAACATAAACAAACTTATTTATCATAATAAATTATAATACTGCATTATGTTAATTAATAGTGAAACACGATGTTTTCATAATGATATTATACTGAAATAATTAAAATGCAATGAATTTATTTCACTTTTAAGGTCCCATAGTGATTTAAGCTAATGAACTACACCCAACTTTTGTATTAGTGGAAGCATTCAACAAAAAGGAAATTCCAATATCATTTTCGCATTTCCCTTCATCAGCTTTTATTGATATGAACAACTCTATGATCATTAATATAAAAAATGGCCATTTTGCAACGGGTCCTTGCGATTAATTTTTAGTTGCAAGTGACATTTGCAACTAATATTTCAATAGTCACATTGGACAAGTCACATTAACATTAGTTGCAAATGACAACAAGTTTTGGATGAAAGAAAAAATCAACAAAATATGCCTTCATACTTTGAGTTGTCATATATGTATTATCATTTACAACTAAGATGTGATTTTTTTTTGTGAACAATGGGAACAAGTTATGTGTTGCCAAGTGTCCCAACTTTTAATAATTAAAAATATATTATTATTATTTTGAAATATTCTAAGACATTTAATTTTATGTTTGGATGGTTTAGATTATGACACATGGTGGAATAAAAATTTGCCACGTGGCATATTAATTGAATTTGTTCAAATTCAATTTAAATCAATATTTAGGTATGTAAATTGAACTAAGTACCTACCTACCTATATACCTACCTACCCATCTAGTTTAAACATTTATCTAAATAGGATCTATTTACCTTTTTATTTTAAATAGTTACTTAGGTAGGTAACTAAGTAGTTAGTTGTAAATACATGAATATTTATATTTTGTTTTGGGTTAAATCATTTTTATTGGCTCATCCCATATGTCCATGTTTTTAAATATGAAAATGTAAAGATAAAAGACCTTGTTTATATACTTTTTAAGATGCAAATGAAAGCCAAAACATATGGGATAATTTTTTTAATACAAGTTGTTTACAATTAAATTGTTTAATCGTAAACGATTTGCAATTAAAAAGTTTATCCCACATGTTTTTGCTTTCATTTTCATTTTAAAAAATATGTAATTAAGTAGATAAGTGATAACTAATTAGTTATTAATAAATTAATTAACTAATAAAATTACTAAATATTATATAATAGAATATAGAAAAATAAATTGAAAAGCTTGTTAATTAACTAATTAACAATTAAACTAGAAACTAATTAATTATTTATAATAATCATCGTCATTCTATTATGGTTATTGAATTAATTATTTTATTAATTATTATTTAATATTATTTAATATATTAATTATATAAACATTAATTATATTTAATTATAATTATATATGAACTATAATTATCTATCTTAATTTCATTAATTAATAAATGGATAATATTGAAATAACTAACTAATTATTAATATTAATTATTATTTCATAAATAAACAAACTAATTTAATAACTGAAATATTCAGTAATTAATAATTATAAAAACTGAATACTAGTTTTTCCAATTTAATAAGAAATTAAAACCTAGCCTAGGCTAACTTATTTTTTTTAACTATTCATATTATTACTTTTTTATCGTTCATCATAAATATAAATGTAGATATTTAATAGTAACAATAACATTAATTCAATCATTATTGTAGCTAGTTGGTAGCCAAGGTTAAATTTTTTATTTTTATTATTCATATTATTTCTTCACTCATTATAGCTATTTATGAATTATTAAAATAAATATTTTATATTTTTAATAAGTATATTTTTCCTTCAAAAATGTTGCATTTGAATTTATTAGATTTCTATTCTAATTATTACATTAATTATTATAATTCTTAGGACAAATGGATGGGCAAAAGGAGTTCCTATTTAAAATGTCATTTTCTAGGCCAGCAAGTGGTGTTGATTTAATGAGGCGCATGCAACCTAGTGGTGATTTGTAAAATTATTAGTTGATGTTTTGATCATGTTAAACATGTTCAGGAATGGACCACCATGGCTTGTCATGTTTATGACCCAATGTATTATAAACTGCTCAGCATTGTAATTTGTGACATCCAATCCAAATCCGCAGAAGTTCAACGTTTCATGTGGATAAAATTGAACCAAATGATGCTCAGGTTTGGTTTTACAAACCCCAATTTCAAAGGTTTCATGGTGGATAGTGCATGTGTTAATTGGAATGTTGTTCATATTGGGTACGATTCTAGAAATGCTTTTGTGAAGATGGTTGATAAAGAACAAACTTGCTTGTTCCATTGGATTCAATCATTTAATAGACACACAAAATAGTTGATTGCACTGAAGTTATAAAACAACACAAGCACTTGTATTTTGAATACAAAAATGTAATGTCTTTGTTAAAAGCAAATACACAATATGCCACAATTTGGTGTTGGTGGTATTTTTCTTGAGGGTTGCTCCCAAGAGTGTAATTCACAAGCTTAATAATTGGTTGGGTTTTTAACATTGTTGTGTGAAACAATGGAAAGGCTTCATGCTACATATGAAACACCTTGACTTTTTATTACTATTATTATTATATCTTTTTTTTTTTTAAATGCTTCCAAAAGTTCAACCTATAGCAACTTGCTGACATGTCGACTTGTAACTTGTTTGAAACAATCCATAATATTTGGTTACAAAATTTTGGGAAAATAGGCAAATGTTTTTACGTTACAACTTTTGATGATTATGTTCATGCTCTCAAACAAAATGCATTGTACATGGTATACAATATACTTGAATGGTGAAAGATGTGGAGAGCGTCTTGATAAGGATGAATTATAATGGTGACAAATAACCCAATTTGGTGACTTGTCACAAATGGCCAACATTGTTGCAAAAAACACTAATGGGTCCTTATTCATTACTAAGACACTTCATTTGGAGGTTTTCATATGCATGAAATGTAGGATTGATGTAGCCCCAAGGTTAAAGGGGGATTCACACAAAATGATTGTGCAAATTTATTTCAACTAAAAATTAATGCAACATCAAGTTGCTTTAATGGTTCAAATGTTGATGTTGTCGAGTCCAATGGGACTATGAAGGATGAAACATTTGTTTTAACTTTTCAAGGATTGAAAGTTCATGATCATGATTGTGGGGATGTTGTGCAAAAAATTGAAAGGTGCCCACCATTTGTGAATACTCATTGTTTTGCAATTCAAAGAAACTCAATGAAACATTGTGATGCCGAAATCATTATAAGAAAAACAATTTGTGGCATACCTAGTCCATGCTACAATGGTTTATAATCTAATTTAAAAAGGTCTACACCAATCTATCACAAGTTTTAGTTTTGTGCAAATGATTTGACTTGTTATGTTGCAGGAACTAAAAGGAAGTATTTTGTCAATACACCATTTGTCCCATCAACATGGTTAATGCAATTAAGGATTGATTTTATTCAATATGAGGTCACAACGTTGGAGGAGCTAAGATCTACTTTGTGTGAAGCATGCAAATGTGCTCCTCAACCTTTTTTTGCGAATGAGAGTACAACACTTCCTAACTAATCTATAAATCCAGACACTTGGCCAAAAACTGTAATAATAACGTAATTTGGCAAATAAAAACGCTTAAGATTTCAACACAATAGACAATCAGGTGGGATGTCGCAACCTTAATCTTGGACTCGCGACCAAAACAAAGGCTTGCAAAGGTGCGGGCCAAGTGTGAAACCCAGGAGTCACATTTTATGTTTTCGAAAGTGTGAGAGAATGTGAAGGAATGAACCCCCACATTCCCAAGTGAGCTCCCACTTTGGAAATTGGAGTCTAGATGGATTCCCAAATTTTCAAAGAATGATTATGGGTCAAACCCATTGGATCGAAAAAAAATTTATATCATCGAAAAGTTCTTAGACTGCAAATGTCTAAAATGGGCTCATATGACCCATTTGAACATTTAAAACCCAAGTTATGGCCAAAAAAAAACCAGAAGTCAAATTGGGAATTTGACTTCCGACCACTAAAAGTTAGGGATCGCTTCAATTTTCTTACATGAAAGTGGCATGCCACATATTAATTGAAAAGTTCTCAGTGAAGGTTACAACTTTTTTTCAAACCTCACTTCAAAGTCACGGGAGTCCCAACATTGGGAATTTTGGGATTCCCACTTGGGAGTCTTGGGACAAAATGACATTTGGGTGCTAGTCCCGTGGCCAAGCACATAGTATATTATGAGGGGGAAGGTGGTGGTTTCCCCCAAGTCTGGGCCATGATGAGTCTTATGAGTTCGTGTTTGCCCGTGGCTCGTCCATGCATCAAAGTGCTCTAATTACATGCTAACCAACTTGTTGTTAGGTTTGTGCAGGTTCATGTGAATAATTGATTTGCTTGTCAATCTTCAAAATCCCCATCCCAAAGCTACAACACGCCCCTCTACCCCCGAAACGTTACGAATTAGAAAACACGTCCTAACTCCTTCTCTTTTTGTTGTTTTCACCTTTGGACTCATAGTTGAGTCCATCAAGGAGCTTGCGGGTGTGTCATGGGAGGCTGGACAAACTTTGGAGGTTGTTGTTTTGCCACTAATAGAAGTTCCTCCACTAAAATATGGATAGATTTACATCATGAGTTTTTGTCCACCTCATAGCACAAAACAACATGAGGTGATGATTGGAAATTCTTGGATTTGCACTTGTGTTGACTTCATAACAATGATGGCAAGTTGCTCGAATGGTTATGGGAGGTGGGTGCATTGCAAACATATCTATTTCATCTTGCATAATGTGATGTATTGTGGCCAAATCAAAATTTTCATTCATTTCCTAACATGGAGTTGGAATGAAATGCAATGCCTAATGAATTGTTCTAAGATGGTAATGTGTGAATAATTGGGAGTGTTGTTGGGTTGTATGACATGCAATAGTGGGATTTTCACTAAGTACATTTTGAGGCAGTTAATAAATATGAAATACTAATATGAAATGTAAGATCTTTTGGATTTTTTGAAACACAAATAATGAATTTAGAATTGTTTTCATTTGTGCAAATGGACAACCCATTGGGCATGGGTTTTTGTGTGTGCAAATAATCCTAAATAGTATTAAATGATGTTTCATGTAGAAAACCAAGATCATGTTTATATTTGTCATCTACCTCTTATGCCTTGTTAAATAATGAAATTATGCATGTTTTGTAATTCAATGATAAAATATCACTAGAAAGTTTTGACTGTCCTTTGCAAATATAGATTTGGACATGACATTATATACATCCAACCCATTAACAAATATTAGTATTTTATTCAATGATCTTTAAAAAATGAAAAAGTCGAAGTTTTAAGGTTAAACCTTTACCAAAAATAAGTTAATTTGGAAAATTTTGTTGAATTTTTTTATGATGAATTTCATCCATTATTTTCATCCATGTCCATGTGGTAAATATTTTTCCATGGCAACTTAGATTATATTTTACATGGTAAAAAATATTTCAAAAATATGTTATCCATTTCATCAAAAGATTTTTAAAAAGATTCTATCATGTTCATCTACTCATGTTCACTCATTCAAGTTCATGTTCACACGCTCATGAGATAACGTTGTTAATTGATAATTATTGTTAATTCATTCTAACTCCAGTCATGGGCCACATGAATAAACATGGAGGGCCACACATGGGGAAAAAGTTTCCATGGAGGTTTTATTAAATTAAGTCCCCATGGGATATAAATTAAAATAAGACCTTCACATGTGTCGCTACATATGCTAGGTTAAAAACCTAACCTAGATACGTAAATAGGCCATGTAATCAACCTAGGCACCTATTATAGGAATTCGACAAGAGAATATTTGGTCAACATGCCATTGTTGACCACACGCAACACCACCAATGAAGTTTGATCCCTTGACCTTTGGAATGGAAGCAAACACCCTTACCAATAAGCCACCCCACTTGTAATGATAATATGTTACATTACAATCTATTAATTAAATACTTCAGTTTAAATATTATAAAAACATAAATTTAAAAATTCATATTTTATTGAAATTTTGTTCAAATGAATGGTTCAAACTTACTTTAAATTTTTTTATAATAATGTACATAATTACATTTATTTCTTTTTGAAAGTTAAAACCATTTGAACAATTTTTTTTTGGATATTTTTGACAATCTAATGCAATTTTAATATATGGCTATTGGTAGTTCTTTTATTAATGCTATTAATGGTTATTAATGGCTATTGATACCTATTATATTTGTGATTATTAATGTTTATTAATGGTTATACTATTAATAATTATTGGTGGTTATTTTATTAATGGCTATGGTGCCTATTCTATTAATAGTTATTAGTGATTCTATTAATGATTTTGATGGTTATTTTATTAATAACTATTGATGGTTATTCTATTAGTGGTTATTGGTGCCTATTCTATTAATGTCTATTAGTTGTTATTTTATAAATGATTATTGGTGATTATTCTATTATTAACTATTAGTGGCTAGTCTATTAATGGTTATTGATGGATATTTTATTAATGGATATTGGTGCTTGTTAATGGTTATTATATTAATGGCTATTAATGGCTATTCTATTAGTGGATATTGGTATTTATTAATGGTTATGGGTGGTTATTGGTGGTTATTATATTAATGGCTATTGGTGGCTATTGGTGATTATTTTATTAATGGTTATTGATGGTTATTGATGGTTATTGATGGTTATTTTATTAATGATTATTAATTGTTATTATATTTTAAGTTATTATAATTTGAATAAAATAATTTATAATAACATAAAGTAAAATGACCTTGAATAACTTAAAGTATAACGAAATAATATATATTAATTTAAATTAAAATAACCTAAGATATAGCCTAAAGTTAGTTAAATAATTTAATTTAGAATAACTTAAAAAATTACAATAAATTAGTTAAAATAACTTCAGGTAAAACAACATATAATAAGTTAGGGTACAATAATTTATGAGAGCCTATAATAACATAAAATATAAGTTAGAATAATTAAAATAGCTTAAAATAATATAGGGTATATCATATGTAGCATAAATAGATTTTTTTTAAAAACATAAAAATAAATTTATTTACTATAATAAATTGTAATAGTGAATTATGTTAACTAGTAATGAAACATGATGTCTACATAGTAATATTATATTGAAATAATTTTTACTAGGGTGAAATCAATAAAATGTAATGAAGTTATTTCACTTTTAAGGTCCTATAATGATTTAAGTTAATAAATTGCACCCCACTTTAATAATAGTGTATGTTATCGTTTCATTTTTGTAATAAAGTCCTTTTGGATTCTTGTTTTGCACATGTCGTGTTCTTATTCTTATTTTTTTGTTTCATGATTTGGATTTGTGACTAAGTTAACCTTTGTTTTCATTTTGGTTCATAAAATTTTGTAGACTTGATTTTTTTCATGCATGTTACACTTCCTTCCCATGTTGGAATGAAATGGATTTGCTATTCCATGAAAGTTCGTTGTCTTTGGTATGTATTAGAAGACGTCAAGACCTTTGTGTCAAAATCTTTTAAGGTGTACCACACAACAAAAAAAAACCTAGTCCTTATTACAATCCTTTTTTACTTTATATTTTGATCCCCATAAAAAATATGAATCAAAAGTTGTTAAAATTTTCAAAATGACTATATTTCAAATTATTACAATTCTAAATTCCAACATAATCATCCATAAATGTGTTTATACATGGTTAAAAATGACTAGGTAAAAAAAACAAATAAAGGTGATGTTATGACAAGATTTTAATACACCTTAAAAAATTTACACCCCTTTGATAATTTCCTCACCTTTGTTATCCCATTTTTCTATATGGTCAAATGAAGTCAACACTTGCAAGTTGGTTTCACCTATATTACCAATATTGGTATTTATGTCTTAATCAATTGAAAGAACAAACTTGCTCCGGTTGGTAATTTGTTTCATAAGTTTGGGGTAATCAACATCTAGTTGTTCATGTGGCACATCTAAGATATAATCGTTTGATATACTTGCAGGCCACCTTTTAGGTGATGGCCCCTTTTTTATTTTTCCATCTTTTGTCCCAAATGTTTTTATGCACCTTTTCAACATTGCCTATTGTAACAAGGTTCTAACAACAACCCCTTGAGATATTTGAACCTACACACCCAGACATGAATGTGCTTACCATTCATTGGAGCTTTCTTTAATGTTGTTTCTACATCTACTTCAACTTAGGTCCTTAATTTCAATAGAATACAAGAAGCATCATTGTTTTTGATCTACCGCTTCAATTTTTTCAATACTTGGGCATTAGCCAAATTTGGAAACATTGGAATAAAGATGGGTTTATTTGTTCCCGGGTCAATGGGACCATATAGGCACCCTTTTGGGTATAGGTTGAACCCCTTAAACAATTATAGTTAGAAAGTTATAGTTTATTTGACCATCTCCCTTTATAAGGTACACATTACAAGTTAATACAATCCTTACCCCCATTTAATGGGGTCACTCATGATGAAAATATTTTCAGTAGAAACTCATTATAAGCTCAAGAATGACCCATTGTTTTATAAATTGAATAGGTGTTAATTTCACATAGTACTTCAACAACCCCTCAAACCCATTTGGCCTTCCTATCTCCTTCATTTGTAACCATATTACACAAAGTTTTCAAAACATTAAACTCTTCCAATTGCCATTGGACTTTGTGCTACTTCCTATGGCAAGTTATACCAACACCATGTTAGAAGGAACTATCTCACAACTAAGTGTGCCCATAGTTGTGCAAAGAAATAATGCAACTTAATAATAGAAACCTTATACATTTCTTCTTTTTTCATTTGAGGGTTTCAAATTTTTACAAAGTTTCAACCTTTTATAGTGAATTCATGGTTCATGGGTTCATAACATTAGATTAAGGTTTGACACCCACGTCATGATTACAAGTTTTGTACCAATTATAGTATTAATTCCCATGTTATAATTCACCCCATGTTACATCACAAGACTTAGAAGAGGAGAGCACCTAGATGCAAACATTCAAATGACGTGATTTTGTCGGGATTCAAATGCACACATGTTTTATATCATTGTATTTTGAATGACACCTTTCATAAATCGTGACCCTAGTTCACACATGAGGAAGAATTCAAAAGTTTTAATGCACTTATAACAAACTGAAAACAAAATTTGAAATGGAAACCTAATAATTCCTTTAATGGAGATCATTGAAGTTCTACCAAATATTTCTTATCTAGTTGGACATCAAACAATAATGCTTTCACAAATGTTAACGAATACATTATTAACAAGCTCATAATAATATATTTGCAAACATTTGTGGAAGCACACACATGGGAAAACCTTGGTATAATTCCATGACAACTAACATTGGATGAACTCAATAACAAAATTGAAATTCTTATGTCAACCTTGTGATTCAAAACAACACACAATCAAGGTAAAGCAATTGGTCCACCATGGACCTCATAGTGGCATTGAAGTTATACTTGAATAGTTGGAAGATCAAAGGTGTTGCAACAACACCAAAAAAATAAACATGAAATGATGGTGTTGAAATGTATGTGCAAAGCTATTGTGAAACATAAACCCTAATGGGTGAAAATGGCATCCTATGCCATGTTGCTTGCATGCATTCCATGAAGAAAAGGATAACATCTCAAGTTACAAAATGAACATAACATATTCGTGCTACACAAACAATTCCGTTGTGAATAGGTTTCGAGGAAATAAAAGGGTAACATGAACAATTGAGGACAAAACATGTTAGGCAATACTTTTGTACCAAATGTAATCAATTTCTTTGGCCAATTTATTATTTTTCAAAGCAACAAGCCAAAAGTCATAGATCATAAAAGTATTTTGGAGGACAAATAGTAAAATGCATCAAAGTCAAACAACAACATCAAGCTAGAGGACAAGGAACAACATTGAACAAAAGGATGAACAATACCACCAAGCAAGAGCATAAGTAGAAGCGGTGCCACAAGCCACAAGAAATGACAATACAAAACAAAAAGCAAGAAAAAAATGGAGAGAAAAAAGAGAAAATAAAACATTAAATAAAACAACAATGCAAATGAGATTGCAAAACATAAGAATGCACAATGCTAACAAAACACAAATGACCATTTTTTTTTAATGAGTCCCCATTATGAGCGGGGGGCTTTTTATTTTCGTGGAGAAGCAAAAAGCACAAACAGTCCTTGTGTGTTGTGAGACACCACAGACACTGAATTTGAACTCCATGAGAATGGCAAAAACCATCACACAAAAATAGCTCGCCTCCTCCACAAACAAACAAACAAAAACAGAACGAATGAAAAGAACGAACGAACGAACGAACGGATGAGAATGGATGAAGTTAGGGCAACGAGATACGTACCCGCGAGTCTTCCGTTTTTTTTCCTCTCACTCTCTCTCTCTCTCTCTCTCTCTCTCTCTCTTCGTTTGGAGAAAATTTCGCGAAGACTTTTGCAGCATCTCCCCACTCGGACATCTGCGAGCGATTAGTGTTCGGGAGGGCTATCTCGTGTGCTAAGTAGCGTGAATTTTGAAGCGAAGGAGAATCTGTTTCTATCGGGATTTGTTCCCCCGCTTTGGAGTTTTTGTGGTCAGTAGTAACTCTTTTTCCTCACCTCCTTGATCAGTCAAGGATCCCTCTGTTTGCTTTTCGTTTCTTGGAGGATTCTGGATTCTGGAACTTCGCAGAGGAGAAGGGTCAAACTATTTTCTCATATTTTGATCGATGTTGGATTCGCCTAAGGATTCCTCCATTTGGTTGAGAAATTTGGCGCCTCCTGCAGTCAGCGGTATGTTTTCTTTTTGGAGGGATTAGGGTTTCAATCCTGCTGTCTCTGTCTGGCTTCGGAAGCTCTCATCCTTTTGTACTTCAGGGTTTCGCATGTGACGTTGGAACTGAAACAGAGAGACTAGAGTAAAGAGCTTGGTGACTTTTAGATGTACAGTAGTGAAGGGTTTGGAATTCCGGAAATTTTCTACATCACGGCACATTGAAGAGCTTCCGGTGTTTCCTTTCGGTTTGGAAGGGGATCCTTCCGTTATATATCTTTTAGCATTGTTGAAAGGGTTTTGCTTTACACGTCATTGTTACTTGGAATGTGCAGAGAAAGAGAAGTATTTTAGGGTTTGAATTGGTCTGAAAACCGTCGGGTGCATACCAGAAAGCAAAATGGGGTTGAGATTTCAAGCTATTAGAAATCTGGATGCTTTCCCACGAGCTCAAGATCATTTGGTGCAAAAAACTTCATCAGGCGCAGCTGGTTAGTTGCAGTTCTTAATACCAGAGCATGCAATTTTGGAAGCTTGATTGTTCTGTGTTGTAAGCAAGTCCATCATATACTGTAACAGACCTAGAAATGTCTTCCAATGACACTACAATGACCACAGATTTATTCTGGTGCCCACAAATGTTACTGAGTGATCAGAGTTGCAAGTCACCGTCATGGATACAGGATGCTGTTTGTGTCATAGGCAGTACACACCTTGTGTGCTCTCTAGTGGCCAGTTCTTTGTTACAAGGATTTTTTCCCCCAATCAATGCCTCTTGCGAAAAGAGAAATGATGATCTTGAAATTTAAACTTGAACCACTGCATGTGGGAAGAGAAATGTTGCTGTCATACATTACACAGGGTGCTTGATCTGATTCGTCATTGTCATGGTTTGCATGGATGGGGATCAGTGTCAATTATCGGGTTGATCATTATGGCCACACTTTTTGTTCATGAACTCCGCTTCTACCTTCAAACAGTCACTGTGCATGAGGTGATCCTATTAACCACTAGTTTGTTTCCATGATATTATATTGGCAAATTGTTTAGTCTCATCAGTTGAGATTCTTTTTCTGCACCTCATCTTTATATCATCCATGAGCTTACAAAATCAGTAAAAGAAATATATAGAATTGGCATGTAGTTTTCCAACTCTTGTACTTGGTGTGTAGAGTGGTTTGTTGCACTTGTTGGTAATATTTCTCTTTGCTTTTCATAGCTTTTCTAGAGTGGATATTTGTGCCGATTTGCTGCACCAATTTCTGGTTGTGGAGCGAGCATTAATTTAGGTTTTGACCATGGTCACCGGAGATTATCTTGACATGCTGCATGATGACTAGACAGATGTCAGTGGATGTGAAGCGGGGTGAGAAACTTCCCATTCATATCAACATGACCTTCCCTGCTCTCCCTTGTGATGGTGCGTTTCAAGAAACCCTAGTGGCTGCTCCCTATTTCCTTCTTTCCTTCTTTGATTCTTTCCATGATTCTGAAATCTGAAGATGCATGGGATTTGGTGGGGCAGTTTTGAGTATGGATGCTATTGACATGTCTGGGAAACATGAAGTTGACCTTGACACCAACATTTGGAAAGTAAGTTGTCTCCTTGGATCCTGTACCCCATCCACCCTTCCCTTCTGATCCAACATGTTCCTATACCCTTGTCCCATGCCCTATGTGTGTATGTCTCTTGTGAGGAGTTGAAGTACAGAAACAGCTGGCATTGTCTGGATGCAGCTTCGGTTACATAAGGATGGCTATATACTGGGTTCAGAGTATATCTCAGATCTTGTTGAGGGGGAGCATAAGGAGGACAAGGAGCACACCTCAGATGTACAAAAACCAAATGAGCTTCCTGGTAAGCTCTTCCTGTTCTTGTAACATGTGAAGAGCTTCTCGCGTAGAGAGATTGTCTTATGTGGGGTTGTAATTGTATCATCATGCAAGGCAGATAGTCCTGGTAAATGGGATAGATTTGTTTGCTCTCTAAGAGACTTCATCATTGGTTTTTGACTGCAGGCCATGCACATCATAATGAGCATGGAGGGCAAGAAGGGGCAGCGATGAATATTCACAAGCACTCTTCAGTTCAGGACCCTCTGAAAGTGATCAAAGATGTGAAACGTGCTCTTCAAGACCAAGAAGGATGCCGGGTGGACCTCCTGAATCTGTTTTTGTTCTGTGAACTGTTTTATCTATTGCAAGTTTCATTTTTCTTTAGTCAAACTATAGTTTCATATTGGCTCTGCATCCTGATAGCAAAATGTCCCATGACTCTCAGATTTGCATGTGGATGAGATGTATTCATGTCTGTGGATGCCTCTCAGCAAGGCAGTGATGTTAAGGCAAACAAAGAGAGAAACAACATGCATGTATTGATCTTAGACTACTGGAGATCATGATATTTTGAAAATGACTGAAGATGTCAGTATCTCTTTAATCTCTTTTAAGAAGATGTGCTTCTCACACCTTTGTAGATCTCTGTGCCTCAATCTAGTTTCATTTAGTTTCTGAGAAAGTGATAAATCAGATCATGATTGATTTGATTAGCTTCAGTTTTAATCTGAATCCTTTTGGCTGAGTTGGTGTGTGAAGACACGAGGCATCTATCTCATTCACCCTTCTTAATGGTTTTCTCTTGTTAATGCTGTCCATTCATGGTATTATGCAGGTTTTTGGTGTACTTGATGTGGAGCGGGTAGCTGGAAATTTCCATATTTCCATGCATGGCTTGAGTAACTATGTTGCACAACAGGTGCTGTTGGTTACCTTTGCAAATCTGATATTTCTGAGAGCTTAGGTTCTCAGCTTCATGTGAATATTCAGTGATGAATATTCACAAGCACTCAGCTTAGGTCCTCATGTTCATCCCTGCAGAGCTTGTCCTAAGTGTGTTTGGTTGGGTGCAATGATGAGTAGATCTATGCATCGGCTTCAGATGTCAATGTCAGCCATTTCATTCACGATCTCTCATTTGGGCCCAAGTATCCAGGCGTTCACAACCCGCTTGATGGAATTGATCGTATTCTCCATGACACCAGTGGCACCTTCAAGTACTTTCTCAAGGTTCTGACCTTACAATTGTAACCCAGTTGTTAGTGTTGAGCCCTCCAAGGCAGTCCATTTATATTTGACTTTCTGGTTTCCAATTGTCATGGGATGCTAATTGGCTTCATTTCTGCTACCAGATTGTTCCGACAGAGTATCAATATCTGCATGGAGAAACGCTGCCCACTAACCAATTCTCAGTGACAGAATTCTTTCAGCGAGCAAAACCTTATGACCGTGCTTATCCAGGTACATGAGCTTGGAATCATAGTGTGTCTGTCTTTCTCAATACAAAACAAAGGACATTTAACCAGTTCACGAACTTTTCACCAGTTTCTACCATCACAGATGTTAGGATATGAGCTGTGGAGGTAGTTTGTAAAAGGACTACATACTAATTGCTACCTAATAACCAGCCATGTGAATAAGTTTCCATGAGATTTGAGGTGGCAACTTGAGATATGTGCCATACTCTTCACATAAATTGTTGAATGTATGACACCCTGTCTGACAAGAAGCTCTATGACCAACCTCAGAGCAAGTCAAATATTTCTTTTCCTTTTAACCATTTGTAAGTCAAATGTTCTGTTCTGCCACATAAATATATTGCCTTTCTGTCTGAAAAAATGTGAGGTAGCTCTATTGAAACTAGCTGCTCCTTTTGCTCCAGAATAGTGGCCTTTGACTCAGGTTAAGAGGCTTTTTGTCGTGTCATTAATTGAGGTTGTTACTTAATGGAGGATTGGTGGGTGGCAGCTGTATATTTTGTCTATGACTTGTCACCCATAACGGTCACAATTAAGGAGCACAGGCGCAACTTTGGCCATTTTCTGACTCGCCTTTGTGCAGTCCTTGGTGGCACATTTGCTGTTACTGGTATACTTCTTCCTAATTCCCAACTTGTCATAAGATTGGTATATACTTGGACAGTGCACAAGGTGGTATATTGCTGCACCTATTGTAGCACTAGACTTCTGAACTGTACAATGCAGGTGAATTTCTCTGATCCTGAGTGTAGTTGAATAGTAGTAGACTGTTGGGCAGGGCTTAAAGTTAGTGGGGATTGGCTTGTATAGTATCACATGACTACATCAAGTGGGGTGATCTTTAGTTCTGAATAGCTTTTGTACACTCTGACCCAATTTGTGTAATTAGGAGATCTTCACATATGTGGTTCTTGTGAGTTATGTGCAGGGATGCTGGATCGTTGGATGTATCGGCTAATCGAGTTTGTGTCAACCTCATCAAAATCTGGACTGTTTTGAGTTGTGCCAAGTTTTTTAGGGTTTAACCAGTTGCAGGTTGCCAAGTTTTAACCAATACAGTAGCCATTGGATAGAGTAATCTGCTTCTGCACTCTAGTGTACTGTCATTCATACCATAATGTTAATCCAAGAGTTTTGTATGTGTTGAATACCAATTACCCAATTGCTCCAGTCTTTCTAGCTAGAAAGTAAATGTTTTCAGTTAAAGGTCAAATGATCGTCTCTCTAGTCAAAACCATCTCAAATGAACAGGCAACACACTGCAAAGCAGGATGAAAGTGCCTGGTACTAAACTTATCTGCTCATCCCTTGAAATATGTTGAGGTTCTTGGAGTGGAAACTCATAAGAACACGTTTTCTCACATTGTCTTGTCATCTAGTAACTGTAGATTTCTCACATCATTTTGTCATTTAGAAACCACACAGAGAGGCTCTCACTGCAGGTGGCACAAAAGTTCGATTATCTTATCTGGATCTGGACTGCAGTTTGCACCACATCCAGATTGTGTGCTCAGGTCATTTGTTTGTATTCCTCTCAATTCTCCCCTTTTCGTTTCATGTCTTCCTGAGGAATTTTTGCAACTTCTCTACTACTTCCACTACATTATTCCAAAAAGCTAGTCCAGAAATCCCTGCCATTGTAGCTATGATTGTTACTGATCCATCTGTATGGCATCATCATGATGTGAATCATTCTTCTCTTCCCATTGCTTCCGGAAAGGCAACAGAAACTCAGGACATAGATTGTGTAGAATGGTGTGTCCAAGTTTTTGGGCAGATTATTATATGCTTATCTACATCGACTGCTGGGAGCTGATGAACTCGGTGGGTAGTCATGGCAGCTCGTCACTGCCAATCATGATGAAGGTGATGGTCTGTCACTTTGTGAGTGACTCTCATGAGGTTATGACTGCACTAATTGTCGTGTTTCCTTTAATTGTGGTCGAGATTTCTCTGCAACTTCATCAAGCATTCTTCTCTTCCTTGTGGGATCTGTTTTCATGATCTGCAGTGAAAGATAATGGAGTCCATGCCACTACCTATCTTTCACTTGAAGATGAGGAGAGAGGATGAGGATGGCACAGATATGTGTAGTGCCCCTACTGTGTGCTTTTGTCAAGTCCAATCTCTGCACTTTGTAGTAGTAGTAGCCTCAAAGAACACTAGCAAGAATTGTTGATCTGTTTTCAGGAGGATGACAATAGTCACAACACAAGATGATCTCATGAATCGAACTTCAGAGAAAAGAGGATGTGGTTGTGGCGGCGATGGGTTGGCGGGACCTTCCTCCTCCTCCGTAGAGTATTATTGCTTGCTCTGAATCAAACTGCAGAGGGTTCCTGACCAGAGCTGTTTGTTGCTGCTCTCAATCTTTGGAACCAGAGAGAGAGAGAGAGAGAGGGTTACAATGACTCAGAGGCTGTTCTGTTCTTGTATAGTTCGTGACTGAGGGAGGAGGTTCTTCCTCATCACAGAATGCATGGAGAATTGATGACCATGGCAGCAATGAAGAAGAGCAATGGAAGAAGAAGAAAGCAGCATGAACTTCGTCATGTTGGCAGATGGCAGGCATATTGCCTATGAAGAGAAGGGAGTAGAGAAGAGAATGGCAAAGCGGAGCTTTTCTAGTGTTATATGGTGTCCCCTCCTCTTGCATCGCCGGCATGCTTGGTAATCTATTTTGGTTTTGGGGAGAAGCAGAAGACACATGTTATATTTTGTTCTAATGAGTTGGCATGTAGAAATGTTGACGACTTCTGAGTGAGTACACAGCAGTGATGAGTAGTTGTATAACAAGAGTTGTGTGATTTTTTGCAGGAGTTTCTGAGGATTTGCTGAAGGAAATGGGGGTGAGGCTTGTGTCAATTGACAGACCTGGATACAGTCTTAGTGACTTCAACCAGAAGCAAACATACAAGTCTGCAGCTGGAGGCATTGCACAAATTGCAGATGCTTTAGAGCTTGGAGAGAAGTTTTGGTTGCTAGGTTACTCTGGGGGTGGACCTTACTGCTGGGCAGCAGCTCGCTTCATTCCAGAGCGTCTTGCTGGTATTGCAATGTGTGCTCCAGTTGGGAACTATGGGTGGAAGGTAGGCTTTTGTTTATGCTTATTCTTTGATCTTGTCTAACTAGTCCAGCACTTAAGCAACCCTGTGACAGAATGGAGATCTGATTCTCATATCTCCATATAATGAGCAGAGGCTCATTATTGTCGGGTTTAGGGTTTAGGGTCTACTGTTGTCATGGAATTCAAAAGGATCTGTGCACTCAGAATCACACTTCCCAAGTGTCTGCAAAAACCTCTTGGAATATGTGCACCATGAGGAAGTTGGAAGTCTAAATACTTTGGAAAGGGTCTGTAGATGTTTCAACTGCAAGATGAGATTCTGACATTTTGAAACTCAGGGAGCAAACCATTTGTCCTTTGGCTATGGATGATGATGGGTTTATTGGTAAAATGATCCAATTCTGAGTGCTGTGTTTGCCAGGATATATCCAAGACAGAAAGGAAGGATGTAATGAGGCAGATCAAACCAGGTTCAAGGAGGTGGATAAGACTTGTCAAGATGGTGCCACAATGCATGCTATATGCATACATTCACTACATTCTTGTTCCTGTAATGGGAAACAACTGGGTTGAATTACTTTTAAAAGTCCTTTCTCCTCCAGATGTCAGCAATTTAAACCTTCAAGTGTCAAGAGACCTCATAGAAAGGTCAGTTACTCTGAACATAGTAAAATGGTTTGATCTGTTGACTGCTTGCTACCATACAAGTAGATATACGTTAACACCCTGGAAATATTTTATTGCATTTTCAGGGACAGCATAGAGCCAGCTAAGCAGAAGGGAAAGGGAGTGGCTCATGACTGGCTGCTTTTAACACATGATTGGGGTTTTGAGCTCTCTGAGATGCTACAAGTTTATCAAGGCCCTTTGCATATTTTCCATGGTGATTTGCATTGGGTTGTACCCCTTTTCTTTCAACAGTGCATCAATAAATTGGTCAGTAATCTTGTTACTTCAGCAGTCTTAAGAAAAGTGAAAATAGCAGTCCTGAAAGTTCTATCTGAATCTACCGTGCATGATTTCTCTGTTTTTTCAATGTTTTCTGGCAATGTATCCTGTGCAGCTCCCAGGTCTCATGCATCTCCACATTTTGAATGGGGAGGGCCATTACTCAGCGTTTCACTTCAATGACAGAACGCACTGCATTACATTAGATAGTCTCTTTGGAAATGCAGAGGTCAATACAGATTGAGGCAAGAGTTCAAGGTCCAGCATTGCATGTCTCGGTGGAGGCTGAGAAGGCTAATTGAAGCATCAAAGCTTGACACAGCACGAAGTATATGCTACCTGCATTGACTTTGCTAGACAAGGGGAATGCAATGCAATCATGTCAAGAAGCACAAGCATTATAACTCTGCTCTCTGGGTTGCCATTTGCAAGTTGATATGCATTAATCTGTCTAGTAGAAGGGACAACTCGAGTCACTTGAAAATCTGGATCAATGACATCTCTGCTAAGGTGAGGTATTCTCCTAATCAGCAGGAAATGTGTTTTTACTTTCAGGCTTTGCAAGGATAGCATATATAAAAGCATGGGTTCTGATGTAGCTCGATAAGCATCAATCCATGTTCCTTGGGTTCAGTAGTCATGTTCTTTGCTGGATAATGTACAGGCAAAACCTGCTTCAGGCTTGGTGATTGTGATCTCTGCATTCAGATGTTTTCAATGGGTACTCACCATCTGTATAATTGCTGACAGGTTTCCTACTGAGAGACTGGGCCTTGTCAGCTAATGCCTTGAGACCCTTGGCCTATGAGTTGGCTGTTCCTGATTGGGAACCTTGTAATTCAGGTGTAAGTCTGTTAAACCTAACTGGTCAGGCCAATCCTCAATGAATTTCCTTGCCTCAAATTGTCAGAGCATCTATACTTGACAAGCTGAAATCAGTTGTGGCAAATTACCATTTGTGATGTTCTGAAGTAGGTGGAGACATAGAAGAAAGGTCTAAGAGGGTACTTTGCTTGATCTCTCATTTGTCATGTATCATCCATCTTGATGGGGGACCCACTGTCAGTTTTGTAACCTGTCTGCAAATGCTTCATATGTATCAGTACCAGTTAAACCTACAAGGATATTCAAGATTGAATTGGAATGGCAAGCCTACAAGCATTGCAATATCTCAATGTAAGTTTTGTGGCAACTATACTATCAGTACCATCCTGTCCAATTGAGGCTGTGGGTGAAAGCATGAAAAGTTTTGAGCCAAGAAGACGATGAAATGACTATAAAGGAGAAGACAACAATGATAATGGTGATGATGGTGATGATGAAGGCAATGACAAGGAAGAGAGGGGATGAGCTGAAGGAGGATCATGACATGGGGCTTCCTTGGTAAGTGTTTGTGAGCTTGTTGCTCTTACAGAATGTGGGATAACAAAATTCTCAACATTTGTCCGACTCTCTAATACTTATCTCACATGTCTTTCAAAATGACTTGTGCCTTTCCAGTTTTGTGAAAGTTGGATTCAGGTGGCAAAAGGCTGCTTGAGTTTCCTGCGGTGGAGCAAGGTGCAATGGCCAAGTTGGTGGAAGCTAGCTCTGTTATTGCAGGTATCTTGAGGGACCCCCCTTTTCTTTGGATATAGTGACCAGCCTTATGAAGTCAGCTGTGATGGTTGTGCAAACAGTCCTGTATGGAACTTCAACAAAACTATGAACTTTTAAACCTCATCAATCTGGGAGCTTTTTGTGAAGGACTGCTGAGGAACTTTATGCATCAGTCAGGTGCTCCTTCTCAATGGATGATTTGGTTTCAAGGTTGCCAATTGCACCTCCACCATTGAAGCTTTGTTTCAGTCCATGGTACCAATATATGGCTTGGTTGAGTCAGCAAACTAGATAGTCAAAGAAAAGAGGGTTGAAGTTGGATGTTTCTATGTTGAGTGGACAAGGTCACCTCTGTTAAAAGGTCCAGGATGTGGGGCAATGAAGTTTCAGTAAATCAAGCATTGATAATAGAGTTCTCAGGCATAATGACCTGCAAGTTTTTTCCCTCGTATTTTGATGCACCTCACCAAGCGGAATGTGCCTTCAATGCTTTGATGCAACTTCTGTTTCTTGGAAGGTAATACTCCCTGAAGAAACTTTTAGGTCTTTACACTGGAGAAGGCATGTCCATGTCCATGTGTCTTGGACGTCAGCACTCGGGCTACCACCCTTTGGGCTTGGCCCTCACCCTGCTGCATGCTCTCAGGGACATGCCTTTCCCTATACTTAATTGGGACGTTGATTTGCATTAGACTCCTGAATGTTAATTTCTCTACCACTCACCTTTCACAAGAAATTTCTTTAGTCACTAAAGAAATATGATTAACTTTGATTAAATGGTCATGATGATTAGTTACTGGCATATGTTAACATTTAATTGATCATTACTATAGATTAGGGTTACTAGAAGTATGTCCCCTTTGCATGCTTCCCTATGCCAAGGGGAAAAAATCATTTTTTTGCATCGACTAGCATGCGTCTTGATGCCCTTGACATCCTCTAGCACGTTTTCATAGCAACCTTGATGTACCCAACATGCTTCTTGGTGCCCTTATGTTTCCCAACATATTTCATGACACCCTTAACATCCTTTGGCATGCTTCCTAGCTCCCTTATTACCCCTACCATATTTTGAACCTAGAATGGACATCCCTAATCCAAAGGACTTATCCCAAACCTGATCCTTATTAGGGATGCCCGAATTTGGAGTGTCTTGGACATTGACGACCGTATTAGTATATCCCACCAAAAAAAGGCAATGGCAACCCTACCAAAGATTGCCCAATATTTCAAGTTTTCAATGACAATTGAAAAAATTAACTTGCACAAAATTTTGCACAATTGTCGCATTTTGTTTGCGAATCTACCACCATGTTTTATATGTAAATCAACCACTACAATTTGCAAAATCACCGCTATGTACCAAAACACAAAACAAATACATTTTTGCAAAAAAAAAAGGAGATGGAGAAACGGTGTAATTGTGAAAGGTTTAGGCTTTGCAATTGCAATGAACAAAACACATTGTTGAAGAAGTTGAAGGTGAAAACTTAACAAGACAACCACCACGTTGAAATAAAAAATGAAAACATGACAAAATGACCATTGCAACGAAGTTTCACCTTTTATCAAACAAACAAAGACTTTGAAAAAATCAAAAAATCAAAATCAAAAGGAGGGGGAAAAAAATGGAAAAAGAAACTAACTTGGAAATCAACCATAATGATGATAAGCTTTCTAAAAAATATTCTAAAAAAACAATGTTTTGCCAAAAAATGCTTGATGAAAATAGATTGTAAAAAAGGAACTATGGAAAACAACCTCCAAAACCCTAGACTTTAACCCTAAAAAAACTTTGGAACTTGTGCCAAAAAAACACCCATTAGTGTAGGGTTTAAATGCAATTCTGAAATTAGACGGTCATTGAGTTTTTTTATTTTTACCCAAATATTGAAACATGGTGAATTTTAGATAATGTCCTTGTGTAAGTTCATAAGAACTAGAATTGGAACCATTGGGTATCACATAAATATCTAGAAAGTCACCTAATTTCAAACCAATATTGGGTGGGTACTTGTTGTGGCAAGTTATCATTAGCAAAAATCAAACCAAAATTGGGTTTGATTTCTAAACTTAAAAATAGAATCAAAATCAATATTGTTTAATTTTGAAGAACTAGATTTAAATATGAAACAAATCTTGAACCAAATGTTCAAAAGCCAGCTCCTAGTAAGTTATCATACTTTGATTAAATCTTGGAAATTCTTTTACATGGACATACTTGCTATAGCTCTACAATTTTGGAGCTTTCTAGATTTCTTGTTAATTATTGTGCTTTGCATTGTTTCACTATAAAAGAGTTAATTCAGGTTGTTCTCCAATTGTTTTGAATGGACAAGATTTTAGATTCATGAAGCCATGTCCATATTTTTTTATAGATGTTCAAATAATGTGACATTTGTTTATGGTAGGAGACAAAGTGGAAGCTAATGCCATAGAACTAAAGTAAAGTATTTTTTCATGAAGCAAAAATCTCGCCCAATTGAGGACTTAGACAATATAAAAAAAACATGCTCCTTGTCTAAGTTGATTCATATTGTGCAACATACAAAAAGGGACCAAGCTTGTCAAACTTTGAGCTTTAGTAGTAAAAGCCTTCATACTACAAACATGTAGAAAGGAAAAGTTGCATGGAACCTGTTAAAAAAACAACCAAACAAAAGTTGGGGGAATTTTGGGCAAAAAACAATCACAACAAGGGGATAAGTAGCCAAAATGTGTTGACATGGCATGGAGAACAAAAAGCACTAAAAACTTTCCTCTTTTCGATTTTGTGTTCATTTACAAGGAAAAGGTGTCAATGATGTTGTAGCAAATGCAAACAACCTTTATTTTGAAGCATGTTGTTAAAGTAGGTGAAGGTTTTTCTAGGCTAGGCATTTTTTTAATTGTTCCTCCCCGTTTCCTTGTTTGATTGAATAGGTACTTGATTTATTTGATATGCTTGTCATGATGGGGGGTTTGAATACTTGATTTGCTTTTTAATTATTTGCCTTTTTTTTGGAGAAGTTTTCATTTGCTAGAAGTATTATTATTATTTGGGGGGGGATGAACTATTTGAACTTTTGCTTCCTAGGGTTTTTGGGTGTAGTTTTTGGGGGGCTGCTTGAGTTTTTGTTTTATAAGGTGTAATTGTACTTGTTTATATATATAATTTATTTTAATGGCTCCTTCTTTGTGTTCCCCATTGGTGTGAAATACCCCTTGTCTTCATTGTTTTGGCCTTTACACTTAGGCAGCCTTTCAAAGCATGTCAAAAATGCCCACCCTCTTGCTAGCCTCGTTTCTTAGACTAGCAAGGTTGTTATTTTTTTTTGCAAGCGTCTTTTTTTCTTGTGCTTCTCCCTCGTTCTATTTTTCTTGCTTCTTAGGGTTGGCTTTCAGCTCAATCCAACTCCATTTTGGGGTTGTTCGAGTCTTGTTTCGTATGCCTTTATTTGTTCCACAAGATCCTTCAAATCGTTTAAAACAAAGTCAAACAAGCTTTTCATTTACCCCTTGATCAAATCGCTTGAAACCTAATGGACAAATCGACATGATTCATTTTCCTCTTGTTGCCCCATTGGTGTTTGTGTTATATTCGAGGGGGTCATTCAAGTCATCCAGAAGTGTTTACTTGCCTCAAAAAGCTTAAAGTGGGTGACTAATTTTCTCTTCCAAATGAGTCTTTTCATGCTTCATGTGTGCCCCATTCTCACCAGTCATGGGAAGATTATTTGACCACTTGTTTTCATCAATGTCTAACTTTAGGGAGAGGTAGTGAATACAATTATGTGGTTAAAGCTTTCCAGCCCATGACACCAACTATTCCTTCAAAGGACATTGTTGTTTTCTTGTGTTAATTGCACCACCCTCCTTCATACCTATTCCTTCCACCTATTTTTTACCATCAACTTGAGCACACCTTTGTCTTAGATAGGACTTTGTTTACCCAAACCTTAGCCATTACTCCCCATTTATCTTCAGGTGGGATTTTTGGGATGGTATATGAACATTTCTTAGGATGCTTCATACTAAAGGACCCATCCTCAAGGTTTCAGAATTATTTCATGTTATTATTGTTGTTATTCATGGGGATATCCTTAGGTTGATGGCCTTAGTGTTAAGGGCTAACAGATTACTAGCAATGGTAAAGGACATTGGTGGTCTTCATTCTATTGCCGCAAGTGAAGTGTTTCTTTGACTTATTAATCACTCCATTGTTCTACAACTTCAAGGTTGTTTCAAGAGCACATATCCTTCCCCCCATTAATTTGGAATATTAACCCTTAAAGGCTATGAGGCCATCCATTTTGGTGTTTGAACCTTTTTCGACTTGCACCTTGATTGGGTCGTGATGTAGGTCAACATAAAAAACACTTTTAATAAATTTTTTCAAGCTACTTTTCAAAAAAGTTATGTGATGTCATGTGGCCTCTAGCGAACATTGTCCCTTTTACCATGTTGTTTTATGATACCCATTTTCCTTTTTGTTACGGGCGGCATGTGAAGGGGGTCACCATTATTGAATCATCTTTAGGCATGAAACAGGGTGACCCCCTAGGAGGTCATTTATTTATTTTGGCCCATTATGAAAGTCTTTTACAAACCATCATGCAGGCCCCTAGTTGTGTCTTTTGATCCTTAGCAGATGATACCCACATCATGGAACCTATGAGTGAGATTTCCCATGCCTTCGACCACCTTTTGACCCAATTAACCCAAGTTGGGCTTAAAGTCAAAGTGTCAAAGTGCAAGTTTTGAACTCCATCAAGGATCTTTCCGAGATCAAATATTTTTCATGGTTACATTTTGGTCACATATGGCCTACACATGTTGGGTGTGCTAATGAGTTCTTGGGACTTGCCACCCATTTTTTGCTTGAAACATTATTTTAAAACGTGGCACATATTGATGAACTTCCTTTCTTGGGAGACACCCAAGTTGCTTTGGGCATTTTGTTCTCATGTGTAGTTCATCGACCTTCTTATCTCATGCAAACAATACCTTTTCTTCTTCCTTTTTATCTCTTTTGGCAGGTTTTGATAGGAGAATTATATAAGTATGTGGGAACATTATGGGTCCAAAATTGTGGGAGTCTTTTCAAGGTCCCTTGGTGAAGTATTAAACTCGACTACCAATATCCTTTGGTGGTATAGGTGTTCTCTTTATGGACAATTGTGCCCCATTTGTTTTTTAGGGAATTGGGCTTTGATGGCTCCGTATTTGTGTTCTAAGTTTCGTATTTTCAATAGGCATGTTTTGGAAGAATATGTTTATCAAGTTGAAGGGGGGTCCACACCTACTTTAATCATGCTTACATCTTCTTCTTGCAACTAAGGAGATGTACCTCTCTTTTGATATTTTGGTTGTTATTGGTGCACTAAATCTATAAGGTTTTTTTATGGACATCCACCATGACATATTTTAAAAGTCTGTTTTGGAAGATGATTCCATCTTTAGCATCCAAAACTCACATTCATTCTTGTTCAAGCAAGGGGGTAGGGCTATGGTTGATTACTAAGCCATTTATCCATTCATTTCGTATTGCACATTCTATTTTCACCTTAACATTGTGTTTTCATTTCGATTTGATTTAACCTTCAACATCTAGTTTTCTCACATGTGATTGTGGACACGGGTTGGACACATCTAGCACACATTTAGCTCATGTATGCCCTCATTTAAGAAAATGGGCACATTGTATGGAGAGAATGCTCGTACACCTTTATGTCAAGAATTTTATTATGAACCGATCTTTACATGACCCGAAAGGATTAAGGCTTTGTTGCCGATGTGGTGATTATTGACTCGATGCAAAAGATGGTGGCTTCAAATGTCATTAGTTGACTAACAAATGCAATTGTAAAACTTAACGCCATTATTAAAATATGCAAATATAGAAAGCTTTAGCAAGGGCATCATTTTATTTCGACGGCCATGGAGGTGCATAACACACCCGAGCGTGATATGGATTGTTTCATCAAGGAGTGTGCTTATCTTTTCCACGATAGATGATTGCGAGGTCATTTATTTTTGTTTTTTTTGCATTCAATTTTTTAAGCAATGTGTTAGTATTATTCTCTAACATGTTTTAGCCTCTACTGTAAAAAAAGAAAATTGCTTTGACAAGCGATGTTTGATCTAGACCTCCCATTACTATTAAATCTTATAATTTGCATGATCGCGACATTAAAAGGGTTGTGAGTGAAATAATTTCCTACCATGAATGAGAGAGACTAGTTCTTTCCCTTTTTTTGGGCCCTATGGGGTTGTGCATCTTTTGACCTTTCTTTGGCCTTCCCTTTTTGTGTCCCTTAAGATGGTTTCGGCCATTGATCTTTTATTGAATTTTGGTTTCATTTGCTAGAACTTGGGTCTTTCCTTCCATCTTGTACTTTTTTGCCCTTTGTTGGGTGCTTTGTTTTATTCATGGCTGGCAAGTTTCATTGACTGAATTTGTAACTGATTCCATTTATGTGTGGAACCAAAACCAAGACAATTTCTACTTTAGTTTTTCAGAATTGGAACCAGAGGTTCTTCATAAATGTAAAGAACTAACCGCCCAAGCTAATTACAATGTAAAAAGATAAAGAGAGATGACAAGCAAAAGAACAACATAAGGTACTTTTTTCTGTTCTTTTTTCAAAAGAAAACAATGTGTTCCCACAAAACCCTAATGTTCCCAAAGAAACCTTAACGTTCTCGAAAAAACCGTTACGATCCCGATTAAACCCTAATCTTCCCTTGTTACCGCTCTTGGGACCCGGAGACCTCCGAAAACCCTAAAAGTTCGCAAGAGTGTGTGTGTCGCTCCTACAAAAAGCGGGCAGCGGCCGCTGTTTCGTCTCTCCTCCGCTGCACTTCGTGCGCTCGCCGCATCGCTTGCTGATCGTGATCACGGCAGCGGCAATGGCGAACGAGCTCACTTTCATCATGATCAAGCCTGATGGCGTGCAAAGAGGCCTGGTAGGCAGTAAAATTCTTTGTTTCTTTCCTAGCAGCTTTTCGTCTTAACGACAGTACGCTTGCGAGAAGGATGTTTCTTACAACGAGAACTGTAGCTTTTTTATACGCTTGTTCAGCGGTGTTTGAAGATGAGAGCTCGTGGTTTCAACTCCCTGACTCGAGGAGGGAGTTCAGTTTTCTAACCCTGTGTTTTTTAATTATTTTCCTTTGATCGCTGCAGGTTGGGGACATAATCTCCCGATTCGAGAAGAAGGGGTTCTTTCTCAAGGGTAAGTGAGCGCGTTTTGTAAACCGGTATTCAATGTGTTGTATACGGGCATACCATGAATAGACAGAGTAGATTGGATCCCTTCTTCATGTTCTCATGAACTACTTCAAGGGGTTCATATGAAAGAAGAGACATGACATCCGAGGGACTGCCATGTTATGATGGGGTATGATGAAACACCAGTTTTAAAACAGTTATCCCTGTCTGAAACAAAGCAGTGTTGACAAAACTATGAGCTGACCCCATCATACATACCCTTCGCTTGCTTGTTTGTAGCATCATCGAATGGGGTTTTTTTTATTTAGAGCCTGACGTTGTACGTAGGGTTATTGTATCTCCACTTTGAAATTTGTGCTTTTGTTCAGCTTTTGGTTGTTTGTCACACGAGCATTGGCCCTAAATCGAAATCCCTAGTAGTAAGTGTTTGTTGGTTAATTATATCTCCAGTTTTATTTGTGGTTTTGTTCGTTTTTAAGTTGTTATTCACTCGTGCTGTCAACGCTAAATACGAAAAATAAAATTCCTTTTTTGTTTTGTGTTGGGGGAGATGGTACTCCGTTGGGCGTGTGATGACACATTAAGTTTAAAGCAGTTGCCCCTGATTGATAGTATCAGAGTTGACCTCCAGTTGCTCTTAAGATGCCGGTTTTGCTGTTTACATGTGAATGCTGCTGTGAGAATGATAATTACCTTTCCCCCCTCTTAGCTGTGAATCTGATGGTCATGGGGATGTGATGAGATTTCATAAATTTACAGTTATCCCTGTCTGAAAACTCTGTGGACTTTTATGATATTCTGATCCCTGGGCAATGAAGGACTATTGTAATGTTCAGCAATTTTACTGCTTCTGTTTAAGGATCTGTGTTTATCTTTAGGTATGTAGCTGGTTTCAGGATGGAAGCTATCCAGCTAGCAATTGATCCCCAGTGGTAGGTGGATGGGTCAAACTTACCAAGGAGGGGTATATCGCTTGTTGATTTGATTGTTGTGAAATTTGTTTTATTGGCGCAGCAATGAAGATGGTTCAGGTGGAGCGGTCATTTGCTGAGAAACACTACTCTGACCTTTCAACCAAGCCCTTCTTTGGGGCACTAGTTGAGTACATTATCTCAGGCCCAGTTGTTGCCATGGTATGGCAAGGAAAGGGAGTTGTTGCCACTGGCCGCAAGATCATTGGAGCTACAAACCCTGCTCAGTCTGAACCTGGGACAATCCGGGGAGATTTCTGCATTGAAGTTAGCAGGTTTGTTGAGTTTTCTTGACTATCAAAGTTGTAATCCCTCCATTATTTTGGAAAAGCGTTCTTTCTTCTAACATGCGTTTTGTCCATGCCTAAAAACTTTTTCTTGCCTGAATTGTTTGTTGTGTCGTTCTTTTGTTCAGGAATGTGATTCATGGCAGTGATGCAGTAGGCAGTGCGCAGAAGGAAATTGCTTTGTGGTTCCCTGATGGTATTGTCGACTGGCACAGCAGTGCTCACCCCTGGATCTATGAGAATTAGATAGCCTGCATTTGTGGGTTTTAGTTTGCATTGGTGAAAACTTCAGTTGAATTCAGAGGAGTAAGGTATAAAGTTGTTTGGTTGTTTAGCAAGCAACTCTTTGATGAGACACCCTAATGAAGCTGGAGGTTGAGTTTGAGAATGCTTATATCTTCCTGCTCTGTTGGTGGTTGGTTTTGATTCATTTGATTACATTTTCTGCAATCACATTCTATTCTTTGCATTTTTCACATGTTGGCCAGGGAGGTTTAGGGTTTTTCTTACACAAGCACAAGTTTGGGTATAAAGGGGTTCTCATTGGGAATATATATTGTTACAGAAAAAAAGTTCTATGTTTCCATTACACAACTCAGCTACAAAAGTTTCATACTTACCCTGTTATGACTTCTAACCCTTTCTGATGTCAGTGGTTTTTTTTTCTTGGTGGATTCATTCATGGTGGTGACAAAATAAAATCCAGTTTGCAAAGTGTACAGAAGGTGCAAAATAAGTCCTCACTTAGAGGGGAAGAAGTGAGAAATTGACTCTGGAACATCCCACAACGAAGTGGGATTTTAAGCTATTTTTCTTTGCTGGCTGGCCTCCAGCCAAATTGTGCTCATTTCTCTTGTGGATGATTGCCAGTCCACCCGATTAATAAAAATTGAAAAACAAAACCATGTATTGGTATGTTGAAATTTTATTCAATTGGGGGAAGAAAGATTGAGTTGGGCATAATAAAAAGGGTATTTTCCAAAACCATTTCTGTATGTAAGTGATTGCACATTGCAATTCCATATGGTTTATCATCAACATATAAATTATGCAGATTAATTAATGTGGTTTTGTATTGACATTTTACTTGTATTCATTGCAATATATTATTTTAACAAACGATATCTACTACTCTCGGAACCCACATTCATACTCTATATGAATGTTGGAGAGCTACTGTGCTCCTGTGTGGAATGGGCCTCCAAGGTGCAATCCATCATAATTCAAAATCTACACCATTCAGCAACCTATGGATTCCGACTGTTGCTAACTGTCATGATTTGGTGGTTTCCTTTTGAGGTTTCCATGATACATGAAACAACATTTTGCAACAGTCTTGTGTAACTAACTGCAATATCCAATTTTGCATTTTGGAAATGTGATTGTTTCTACAGCTGCTCACACTACCTACAGGGAAAGAGAACCCATTAGTGCATCTGAAAGTACCATTTTTTTGATGTGCTCTCACAAAAGAGCAGGGAAAAACAACACACAATTTTTGCATTTGCAAACTGATTCCTACAGCTGCTCTCACAATACAGTAGGGGGGAAAAAAACTGCACACAAACCCTGTTTCTTGAGGTGCTCTTCCAGAACTGGAAAATCACCCATTTTGCATTTGGAAGTGAATTTTGAGAGGGCAGTGCTCAGCAACATCATGACCAGTGCTTCCCTTCCAACAATCCATAATCTAAAAGTGGAAGATTTCAAGGTAGAATTGTATTTTTTTTTAAATTGTGGTGTGTGTTTTTGAAGAGTAAAAATGGATTGGCAACTCCAAAACTGCTTTGAAATCTTGGCATTTTTGTTGGAAGCATGCACATTATACAGAATTTGAAATGTCAATGCCTATGTTATTGAATTGGATCCTGCTGTTGGCTGTAACGATTGTGACCAAAATTTCATAGTGGAGATTGTATTGCAGGGTGCTTTCTCCTTTGATGATTATTTCAAGAGATTAGTTGAAGGAGTGTTACCAGAGTTGCAACAAGAAGATGATAATGATCACACAGCACATCAAGTTGGTTTGGTTGGCAGTCCACAGTTGGCAGGGGGGGGGATTCAGAACCTTGGTTCCATTTTCAAACAAGCTCAATTCCAGCTTGTTGACCTCTGCTTTCAGGTGCTGCTTCCATTCAGGTTTGACCCAAACACAAAAGTGGAACAGCCTTTTTGGGCTCCTTCATTAAAATCTCAAATATGCAATATTTTCTGTTTCTGGCTATGTTTGTGGCTTCCAAAAAATAGGTGGATGGAAGGCTGGAGAAGCTGCACAAGGAGGTGGAATTTTATGACAGGAAGCATGAAAAGAGAGCATCTGTAGTATGTCCATAACTCTCTTTCCTACAGTCAGTCATAAAGCTTTTATGTTCATTCACTGGTTGCAAGATCAAAGTGCAGAACTGTTTCCATGGTAATTCTGTACTTATTTAGTGGGGAAAAACACACGCACGCACAGCAAGCAGCTTGTTATTGAAGCCAATTAGTGTGTTTGGTGCAGCTGGAGGCGGGAATAGAAAGCTTGTATAGGAGTTTTGATGGGCTTGATGCTCGAGTCTCCAGTGTAGGACAGACTGCTGCCAATATTGGAGAACATTTACAGGTTGACAAAAATTCTTTTGCTGTTTTCCAGTCTTCTAAAACAGTTTTCTTTTGAAGTCCATGTAAACTAAAACTTAGTTTTGGCAGTGAACTAACTCTCAAGATCATATATAGATAACCCATGCCAAAATTAAATAAATTTGGATTTCTTGGTCTTCCGGGTTTTCAGAATGCTGACTCTCAGAGGGTGACTGCAAGCCAAGCAATCAACCTTATACGGGTGAGGAATGTCTTTCTGCTCAAATAGTTCTTTGCAAGCATGCTTTCTTTGCAAATAAAGTTTCAACATTACCCAAAGACTTTGACAAACCCAAAGACAGAATCTTATGATATAGCTTTGGAATTATTACCTCTCTTGCTTGACAACATGACTGTGTTGATGACTAATTGTACAGAAACTTGCTGATAAGAACAAAGGCAGACAAGCTCCAAAAAAAAAAACACAATACAGGTTTACACTAAGCTAACAGATACGGGTGCTGCTTGTTTGGCATGATGACAGTATTTAATGGAGTTCAATGCAAGACCAGGAGATCTTATGCGGATCTCTTCTTTGTTTTCTGACGATGATTGTGTCTCAGATGCAGCAGCTATTGCACAGAAACTTCGTGAGTGCAACAACAAAAAGCTGAATTTAAACAAAGAGACACAAGAAGGAAGAGATAGTTAGTCTTGCAGACTGCTGAGGAAACCAATTATTGATTTATTTATTTGTTTGTTTCTGCAGCTACTTTATTTGCAGAGTTTGAAGGTTATCATTTTTTGTCATAAAAAATGCACTAGTAGATAGAGTGAAGACACAAAGGTGGGATCTTTGGTGTTGTTTGTGTTCTTAAAAAGGGTCCATTGTTGAAGACAATATGGGCTCACTCGGAAGTGGAATCATGGGTGCAAAGACCACATCCAATGCAGCTGTGGGCTTGGAAGTTGCAATCACCAACCTTCAAGATTACTGCAATGGTAGTAAATCCCCCAAATTTCCAACTATAATAATGATAATAATAATATTACAGTGTCACCTCCTTTGCTTGTACCCATTTGGTTTGTACAAGTCTCTTGTTAGCTTGGTTACCCTTGTTTGGGATTCTTGTATAGGATGGATGTATCATCACAAAACTTTCACAAAAAAATTTACCTTCAACTTCAGAGCTGGAAAATCGTCTTCTTGCACAATTTGATGCCGCATCTGCGAAGCGGGACTTTGTGACTATGGCTGAGAGTGCAAAGATCTTGAGCAAGGTGCCTAAACTAGATTTCACCTGTAACTTGACATTTATACACATATCAGAGCATCTCCACCAGTAGCAATATACCGTAGTACCTTGGCAGGTTCAACACATGTCTGTCAAATAAATAATTAATTAATTTTGTGATCTACATAACACAAGTCTCCTCCTTGCATAGTTTAACAGAGGAATGAGTGCCATGCAACGATATGTGGCATCCAGGCCGATGTTCATGGACTTGAAAGTCATGAATAAGGATGCTCTCTTTGTTCTGGGTGCAAAAGAAGAGAGTGGTTGTAAAGACATACCTGAACTCCACAAGGCTCTTTCCACTGTTTACTCTGAGATCTTGGGTACAAATAATCTGCTTTTTCTTTTTTTCCCAATTTTCTTCTACTTACATCTCTTTTTTTCGGGTTGTTCTTCAACAGTTTGTATTGAATGCATGAGAGCAAGAAATTACAAAATGTTCAAATTTTTTCAAGTAACAGTTGAACCTTATGTAAAACTTTCTAGAGCATGGCAAAACTGAATTTAATCAAGTGAATAAAACTGGATTGTGACCATAAGAGGATGATTACTTGAGGTGACAGTGACAGTGCAAGATGAGGCCAGGATTATTGCTGCAGTTTTCCCTTCACCCAGTGTGGTTATGGCCATTCTTGTTCAGGTGAGTGCACATAGAGCCTAGAGAGAGAGAGAAAGCTAAAGAATTTGTGATGTGAAAATCAGAAACTCTACACAAACTTTCTGTCCTGTTTTGCAGCTCTCTATGAAAGCAAGATGGGTGTTTTCTGATTGGGGAGAAGTGCGGGGGGGGGGGAGGGATTTATGCAAAAATTTCCTTAAAATTGTGCAGTCTTGTTGTTTTGGAGAGTGTTACAATAGTACTAAGAAAATGCAAGGAGAAGAAGAAGAAGAAGAAGAAGAAGAATTGTAACCTTCTTAAATTGTACAAAATCTTCTTGTTTGTTTGCAGAGGGTCTTAGAACAGCGAGTAAATACTCTGCTGGATAAACTCCTACTGAAACCTTCTCTTGCAAATCCTCCTCAGCTTGAAGATGGGGGCTTACAGCAAGTAAGTAGTAGGCCCCCTTGACTTGTGACACCCACTAGCAAGTTCTCTCTTTCTTTTCCCTTTTTTCTTCTTTTTTTTTCAAGACCCACCAGGAAGATCTCCATTTTTTGTGTAAAAATTCTTGAAACACAACAGCAGACCCAACTGACAAGCTGTTTGCATTAATCAAACCCCCAAGTCAGGCCCACTGACAGAGGACACAACAGGTGCTTTTTTCACCTGGCTCACTGACCAGTGAGTGGGTTTGAACCTGGGACTTTTGTGCTACCAAAAAGGGGCTAAACCACTGAGCCATCACTCACTCCCAGAGGGGAGCTAGATCTCCCATTTTTCATACTACTGTTTTTTTGTGGGTGGCAGTATCTATGTATTCTTGCTGGAGCTTATGAAAGGACGAAGAAGCTTGCAGATGAGCTTCAAGCTCTTGGATGTGGAGATTTTAATGCCCAGGGTATGTATGTATGACTACTACCACCGGGCTGATCAATCATCACCAATTTGGCCATGATATGAAGTAAACACCTTTCTTAGAGCATCTCTCTAGCAGTGCTCAGTATGTGACCCTGCAATTAAAATTGGATAAAGAAAACTCGTCAAAACATGTTGGTTTGGCCCAGCATTTTCGCATAGTCTGCTGAGGCTGCTAAAAGGCACAGCAAAGCCTAACAGCTGCCAGAGAAGAGTGTAATAAATGTGATCTGACTGCTGCTCCATGTTTCTGATGGGCCATTCATAATAATGATTGGTCCAATTGCTTTGCCATTAGTAGTCTCCCACCTATTTGCAGTCACAGTTTTAGTTTTATGGGTGGGTTGGAAAAAATAGTAAATTACAAAACTTGGATGTGAGAAATGTTTTTGCAGGGTCACATGCTGAGCACCCACCACTGGAGATGCTCTTAGTAGTACAAGGAACTTTCTCACATAAAAGAAAGCTAAGCTTTTGATGAGAGAAGTCTTTGTCACAATGGGTAGTAAAGAATAGAATTGATACCAACGTTTTGCAGTTGGTGTCGTGACAAAAGTTGCTGTTGATGATTTGATAGATGTGCAAGCAGCAGGTGTATGAAGTTGAGTTCTTCTGATCAATTACCCGTCAGTGAGTGTGTGGTGCACTTTTACAGGTCTTGCAGAGTCATTGTTCTCATCACACATGGAGGATTATATAGAGTATGAACTGGCATCACTTGGTCAGCTTTTCAAGGTCAAGGTATGATGAAGACTCAGAGCAGTTGTGCAATTCATCTTCAGCAAATTGGCGAAAACATGAGTCAGAGTTTAACGAAGTCTCAAATGGTTACCTCATAGCAGAAGATCAATATCTGAAGCTTGCAGTTTGAACTTTGTTTTGTAGAATTTTATCCTGGTGGTGGGTTGTCTATGAAACTTCTTCTACAGGTGGCAGAGCTGAAGGATATGCAGCTTAACCTTGTTGCAGTCTCATCAGGTCCACACAAAAAAGGATCCATTATGGCATCTTACATGCAAATCTCTGACACAGCAGTCCAGGAGTTTGTCAAGTGGAATGAAAAAGCTCTTGGCCGCTGCTGCACCATGCTCACTCTGGCTAAGGTGAGTTGAATGTTCACTCTTTTTCTTTCCATATATAAATGTTAAATGTCTCGTGTCAGATTCAACCCAATTTTTTAATCTGACCTCTTCTTGAGTTCTAGATCTGTACCTGTAACTAGTGCAGATTATGATCAAGCTTTTTGTTTTGTCAGAAAATCTCTGCCCTTGGAAATGCATGCATGCACTTGGGCAGGGGGGGAAGGGGCTATTTGGAGTCGGCTTTTTGCAGGAAGGCAAAAATTGACTTGAGCACCAGATAAGTCCATATATATGATGCATGCAGGCTGGACCTTTGGCAACCAATGCAAATTTGATCTTCACATGCCTACTCAGTGAGGTCAAGAACTCTTTCTTCCCAAATCAAAATGAATTGCTTGCACATCACAATTAAGAGAATAATATATCATCAGTCATAGATTTTATATGCTGGACTTATAGATCCCATCTGATGATGCTTCTTGTGGATCCAAGATGAGGTCTACCAAAAGATCAAAGGACAGGATGACACCCAAAAAGTGCTGGAAAAGTCACACAGAAATCACATAGTCATGATGTTCCCAACCAACCCATGGCTTGTGGTGTCCTACAATGGATCTTTTCAGCATGCCCAATTTCCCATAAACTGTAAACTCTTGCAGGTGAGCCAGTACACAACAGAAGGGTTGGAACGAGCAATGGATGCATTGCAAGAGGCAGCAACACTTCGTGCACGCTTCACAATTCCTTCTACTAGCAACCGCTGTGTGGCAGTGGCAGCAGCTGCTGCGGTATGTGGGTGGGTGTGTGTGTGTGCACCAGCCATAAATTCATTCTCTCTGTCTCTTTGAATGACATCATATATCCATCCTCCCTACCAAAGAAAATAATCTGTGCGTTTGAACTAAAATTGAGTTGCACCCACCCTCTCTTTGACAAGAAACAACAGATTCTGAAGATTCATTGACAAAAAGGGTGGGCAGAGTGGCAGGGTGGTGCAGCAACAATTGCAGGAGAGAAGAGTGTCCGTGTGTTCATGGTTGCCATCCAAAGAGCCACCAGCAATGTTGCCCTGGTTCAGCAAGTATGAAAATGCCTTCCCTATCCCTCCCAAGCTCTGATTCTTATTATTGCAGACAGGGTTGGTCCTCTCCAGCTTCAGACTGACAATGCCATGCCATGATCCAGCCTCCTCATTACTGAAATTACATGACTCACCATGAATTATTATAGAATAGACAAGATTCTTTTTTTTTTTCTTTTTCTTTTTCCGATGAAGTTGTTGATCCACATGTGTTTGCAATCTGGCCAGCATTTTATGAATACAGTATTGAGAATGCTCATACCAGTGGATGGAGCCCATTCTGCTTGCTGTGAAGAGATGGCAGCAGCCATGGCAAATACTGAAAGAACAGCTTTGAAAGGCCTGCAGAGCTGCATCAATGCTATGATTGCTGAGGTTAAGTGTACAACACTCACAACTACATCCATCATCTGAGCCCCCTCCTGCATGCATGAACCCGAAACCCTAAATCCTTAGCCCATGCATGAACTCACTGGTGGTATCTGGAACAGTAGCTCCTTTGATCATGTTGTTGTTTTGCACTCTGTATGTATAAATGAATCCCACAGCCTTCCTTAGCACCTGCTTTTTTTCCACCGCCCACATTGTTGATTTTATATGCAATTTAAGAAGCCCCTGGGGGCTTCAATTGTTGGGATTTCGGGTCTGCATGCAGCTTGAGCGATTGTTAGTGGCAGAGCAGAGAGTGACAGACTTCAACCCACCTGAAGATCACAGGACATCACCTGATCATCACCCCACCCAAGCCTGTACCAGGTGGGTGGGAAGTGCTCAAATCTTTTGAATCTCAGTTAGATCATATACATTTACTACAACCCATAAGACCTTTATTGAGCTTTCTGGCATTGCTCTGGTTTTCATACATGTAAACAATTTAGACTTGTGAGGAGGAAGGTCACATGAGGATGGACAGACACACCCAGCTGAACTGGTTGCTTGCTGTTAGCGTTGTTCTAGAAAGAAGTCAAGTGGAACTTTGATCTCATGCTTAAAATTGAGCTCTCCTCTCATATGACCACTCTCTCTCTTCTCTCTGTGTCTTTCTTTGCCAGTGTAATGAACTATTTGACACGGATGCTGAATGTGGTAAGCAACTCTTTGGAAGGGTTCAACAAACGAGCATTTTTGACAGAGCTGGTTAGTAATTATGAACTGCACTGTTACCAGTTAAAATTGCTCATCAGGTCTTGTTGCTCAAGGGGGATGGACTCAACATCCTGCAGTTAGTCATGGGTCAATTTGATCAATCATGCTTTGTACTGGCACTTGTTAGACTACAACCACGACAAGAGAATGTGGTTGTTTTTTTGCTCACACAAAAATCCATGACTCATGACCCATGTGTGAGGTAAACTGTTGTGGCACCACCTATTGTAGATTTACCTCACACATGTGTCATGAGTCACGGATTTTTGTGTGAGCAAAAAACAACCACATTCTCTTGTAGTGAACAAATAGATTGAAAAACAATAAGTTGTCATTGCTGATTTTCAAACACGATATGAACAAAGTGAGAAGAAAAGGGGGACAAGTGGCATTTTATTTACAGGGGAACCGCATGTACAAGGCTCTTCTCTTACATTTGCAACACTTCACCCTCAGTGCCAGGTGCACTACTTTAAAGTGTTGTTACAAGTACACCCATTTCAATTGGTAACAAAACAAAAAAATCCCAGAGACTCTGAATACAAGAAGACAATGTTAAGGGTGTGTGTGTGTGTGTGTGTGTGTGCGCGCGTGTGTATGTTTTTTTTGTAAGGATGGATTCCTCACAATATGTACATCTATCTACCTAGGTTTAGGCAGAAAAGTTTTGGGACCTTAAACATTTTGGTAGCTAACATGATGAGAAGAAGTTACACTGAGACTCCACAAGGTTTGGGCCAGTGGGGGTCTGCGGTTGAAACACGATATATCAGAATATGCTGACTATATAATTCGGAACTTCAAGGCCCCTGAAGTCGAAGTGAAGTTCAGGTTACTGGGCACGTAAGTAAAGCAATTGACATGACATTCTTGTTCGTATGCCAAACCTTTTTTTGTACATTACTCTGGCCATCAAGAGAGTTTTCAATGCACTCTAGTGTTTGATAACTATAGAGTGTGTGTGTGTGTGTGTGTGTGTACTAAGACGAAGTCGAAGAAGATTGGAAGTAGTTATGAATACTATATGAATTACATACTTGCAGGCAAAATACCCAATTCATAGGATGTCTGGGGAAGTCATTCATTCTTTGTATATTTGATGAAACATGGGAGATACAAAAAAAGGGGGGGGAGGAGGGGGGTTTTTTTTTGGGTATGTTATGAAATAATAAAGAAATATTCTATTAAAATTGAGATTATTAGAATTATATTTTAAGTATAATATTCTCAAAATCAGCTTTTAAGCATCTTATTTTATTTAAGTTATTTATTTATTTATTTATTGTTTTAATTTAAGAAACATCAGCTGCACCGGGTTTTTTTCTGGGCACACTATTTGAAAGAAAATGAAAATAACTTCCCCTAGATTGGACGAGCATGACATTTTTTGGGGGGGTTAAATTTTCACATTATGGTGACCCAGAAAATTGGAAATTTGTGTAATATTTTTAATTGAAAATATTTTTTAAAAGACCCAAAAGTTGGAAATTTTGCCAAACTTTCCAAACCACAAAACTTGATGGCTAGTTATTTTTTTATAATAATAATATTATTATTGTTATTATTATTATTATTTATTTTTCAATTCTAAAACCTCTGGGGTATGGCAGGTTGGTGAATGTGTTTGTAGTAGCACCTGAAAGCTTGCCCACTTTGATAGACAGCAGCCTTGGAGAAGCCAAAGAAGAGGCCATGAGGTCCAATCCTACCAACCTATTGCACACTAATTGTTTTCTCATATATCCGAGGGCAAGGGTATATATATTAGGACTCATTTTTTTCCCATCGGGTTAGGTTCCGAGGTCCAAAACATTGTAATTTTGGGTAGATGGGTAGGGTGCGTGTAATCCCCGTCATATACCCACCCCAGGTTGGGGGGTAAGAACACGGGTATGTATTTTTTATGTTCACACTTTGAAAGAACACGGGTATGTATTTTTTTATGTTCACAATTTGGAAGAACACGGGTATGTATTTTTATGTTCACACTTTGAAAGTATAACTCGGATAGTTTTCAAATACAATTGAATTTACTCTCTCTCTCTTTTTTAAACCCTAATTGTATGATCTCACATATATTCAATGGTTTCAATAGGATATAATTTTTTCAGATGTATATATATTTTTTGGGCATGCACTCATTGGTTATATTATTTTTAAGAAAATAGGTTAGGGTAAGAGATATACCCTACCCATACCCGATGAGTATATGTCTGGGTAAAAAATGTACTCATGCAACACTGACACATACATACATACATACATACATACATACATGCTCACTCTTAAGGGAACTGTGAACTGGGAATGGGGTCACTTGGATGATACAGGCTGATTCAACAAAGGGAGGATTATAAGGTGGCAAAAATAGCCAAGTTGTTCACTCTCTCGTGAATCATCAACAATGAAAGCCCGAACAAAAAATTGCACCATGCCAAGGTACAATCTAGGGTTTTTTTTAGGGTTTTTTTTTTTTTTTTCAATTTTGTCAAGTAGGTGATGGACTAGTGATCAGCCACAAGAGGATGCCCTTGTACAATTTGCACTCAATTATGTTTTTGTTGGCACAGTGTGAAAATTCACCACCAAAAAGTAAGCACGGGTATAGATTATAGATGTATAGACACACATCACATACTGATGCCATGAGTAATGTTGTTGCTGTTCAAACATGCCAAAAATTGTGCCAAGGACTAGAAACAGTTGTTGGGTGAGAGATCTGAAATTGGGTTAACCATATTGTCAATGACTGAATTATGTATAGGGAAATTTTAAGAAGACCCAAAGAGAGGTTCCTTCCCCCACCCCCAACATGATGAACTTCTTCAACTTCACGATTCTTATGAAATAGAAGGGACTTTTCCATTTTTTAAGATTCCTGAAATTCGAAACTTGAAGTTCAAGATGTTCTATCTTGGGAGGTGTGTTGAGTTTTATAGAGTTGAAATTTAAGAAGATTGTTAGGATGTTGGAAGATTGTGGAACTTCATTTTATGTGGCTTGTACACTCTGATTGGCTATCATCGTTGTTTAGTCACTTGTCACACAATTGAATGTCACACGTTCAAGATGCAACTATATCACACACAATGGAAGGAACATCATTTGTTAGCATACAAAGGTCAACGGTGTAAAAGATGTTCTAGAAGTTGGAACACTAAACAACCCTCAACAAGCATTATCTAATGGTGTCACAAACATGTTAGCCCTGCCAATAGATAAATTGTTTTTCAGGCATCATGTTAGTATTGTTCTTCAATGTGCTTTAGCATCCGCTACATAGAGGAAGATTGCATTGGTGGGAGATGTTTGTTTTAGACCTTATATTATTATTGGATCTCACAATTTGCATGTTGGCAACATTAAAGGGGTTGTGGGTGAGATAACTTCCTACCACGAAAGGGACTAGTTCTCTCCCTTCTTTGGTTCTTGCAAGTTGTGCATCTTTTAGCCTTTTTTTTTGCCTTCCCTTTTGTCTTCCGTGTGATGGTTCCAACCATCAGTTTTTATTGGATTTTTTGTTGTGATAAGATGTTGTACATCTACCTATTGTGTCCACACCTTAAACACCAAAAAAAATTGTTCCAATCTAAATAATCTAAACACTTTCACCAAAGAAACTAGTTCACCTAATGTGAAACCAGTTCTAGTAAGATAAAACTTCCAAAAGTTGGATCCAATGTGATAATCCTTGTCCTTATGGGGGCAGGGCCCAAAAATGGTTAACCATGTTTCACTTTGTGTACATTTCCATGGTTCTATTTCAAGGTGTGATTGGTTTGATTTTTTTTCTAGAATAAATAAAAACATCACTACTCATTTTTAGTGTTAGAATTTATGTTGCTAGTTGGTACCTTCCTTTTTTTAAAACAAGTGTTGGGTTCAAATTTGGCCTTCAAACCATATTAATTTTTTTAAATAACGTTCTTTTTGGAGAACATGCAAAACATGAAAAATTAAATAGAGCAATTTGACACAAAATCACAAAGTGCACAAAAAGATAAGCATGAAATGTGATAGATAAAGATTGTTTAGGGGTATTTAATGTCTTCCTTCAATACTAAAAAGGTTTGGTTGGTGATGTTACTTTTGTTGGAAATGTAAAATGGGGCAACAACATCAAAAATGGTGGATACTATACCAATGTACTCAAACAATCCATGAATTTTGTTGTGAATAAACATTTGGGAGTGGGGTTCTCTTCATCATAAGATTTGGAAAGACTAATTACATAAAGGGTTTTCACAAAATTGAGTTATCCCTAAAGTCCCCCAACTAGGAGGTGAACATGATTGGTTTCAACATATTTGGGGATGAAATGAATAGCAAATGGTGCCAATTATAGTTACAAAAATAACATGTCAAAAAAAATTTACATTTATTTTGGTGGTAAAACTATTTTTTTATGTGAAGACCACAACCCAAGGTAACAAGTTTGATGCTCATGTGTAAATGTGAATGTTTTTGTGAAAGTGTGATTTGTTTCATGAACATGAAAAGGCAAAACAACTTTGATATTGAAGCTCAAAGAGAGAGAGGGATAGAATTTCCAATTGTCAAAATAGCACTTGAATGCATCAAACTCACAAGCCATCCAAAAACTTCCTTAGTTTTCAAAACCAAATTGCTTCAATTTTGCAAGCAATGTTATGAAAAGAAAGTGATGTAATAACTCAATATGGATCTCAAATCTCCATCATTCTCTTCCCACATAGACTACCAAGCAACTTCAAGTACATCCCATGAGCAATGATTATTTTTTGCTAATATTAGAATCATAGTTTCATTACTTCCTCAAACTATTTCTATCCCTTGAAAGTTTAGAGGTGATAGGAGAGTCTAGTTTGTATGAAGATAACCTATGCTTAAAGTTGGGGTAGTTATAAGAGTTGAAAGATCTAAAATCCTTATGATGATGAGGAGGAGCTCCTTTAGATGAAAAAATCTTTATACAAAATATTGATGATATTTTTAGATGGATTCATTATTGTTGTTGTTGCATTTTTCTCTCAAAATCTTGTCATGTTATTTTCAAAGTTGGTGCTACTATTTTTCATAGAATCTTCTTTTCCCACTACTTTTGAAAAAACAAAACATCTTGAAAAAACTACAAAATTACATTTACACTGCAATGTAAATTCCTTACTTGCAGAACAAGCTCAAAGTTTTGTCATCCCTATTTTATCATTGGTCTTCAATTTTCAAATTCCATCCCCAAATTTGAGCATTTTACAAATAAGAAAAATATGAAATGAAATTGGGATAAAGGATGGATAGGGTATGGGACTAGGGACGACTTTGTGAATAACTTTAATATTACTGCCACCTTTAAAGGTTTTTTTTAATTGAAAAACTTTCATCCCACAAGGTCATCAATAATTATAACATGTCAATGTCTCATGTCCATAATTTAACATAATTTTTCTTTTGAAAAAACATAGGAACTTTAAACATTAACAATCATTTGATGTTCAAAGTTCCAAACCTAGATCAAATTATTCATATAACATTATTTTGCAAAGGAGATCACAATGACACACGTCCTTTTCCATACAAAATACCTATTCCTCAAGGTCCAAAGATTATTAAGAGGTCTAGTTATTTGGAAAATTGGTCACCAACATGTGTTTTTGGAAATTGCTTGGCCATGTGAAAAATGTTTAACCACATTAATTCTTTTTCTATTTTGGTGATTTTTTTTTGAAAGGTGAGATGGTCTTTTGGAAAAGGAATAGTTTGTTGCAATTCTTTTTCTTTTTCAAACCAAATTTGTAAAATTGCAATAGAAATTTGTCTTTGGGGGCAAGGGGAGGGGGGGGGCAACACATTCATGAAACAAAAACATTGCAAGTTCACATTGTAATTTGCCCCTAAGGTAGTTCAAGAGTTTTTTTAATCATCTGGATATTGGAGTACAAAGCCAACTTGAACACATGTATGTCAAATAATAATTGATTTTGAAGATTTAATGTTGTAAAAAATATATATTTTTGAACATTTCAAAATATTCCTTTTCATGTTGTAAGCCTCTTTTTTTGCTATGGTGCAATTTTACACTCTATGATCTTTTTTCAATAAATGAATCAAACATGAAAAATGTGTGATTTTAGGGATTTTTTCACCATTTTTGAAAATAAAATGAAAATTACCCACAACTAAACCTAGGCATTTCTTAGGTCATCACTTGTATTATCACTTTTGTAAAAATGATACAACCCACCTAAAACAATCGCCAATAATCCTAATTAATGTTAAAGATCCTCACCATTGGAGCTACTTTGAAAATTTTGAAAAAAAAAAAAAAAACCATTTTTGAAATTCAAAAACTCTCAAACATTCTTAAATATTCATTATTTTCCTTCAGAATTTTTTTTTAATTGAAAATTCTCAACACCTTTACAAAATTTCAAAAGCTACCAAGGCACTACAATATCAATCTAGATCCTTGGGCACAACACTCCACACATATCCTCACCAATGATATCCAACCTTGATGTAGCCAAGCAAGAAGGATCACAAGGGGCTTCCTAATTATTTGTTTAAAAAAAACCAATAATTGGTAAGCCTTTAATGAACGATACGTCCACAAACATAAGGGTATGGGATAATGTTTGGTCAATAAACTTCAAGTTTTGAGAAGAACCTTTGGATTAGTTATTGTTTAGGCTACTTTTCTACCATTGAAAGGTTGGTCCACACAAGAAATGAGGAACCCATAAACCTAGGAGATTTGTTGTTGGGAATTGTTCCCACTATCCCCAATGTGTTCCCACAAGGTTCCTTTTGCATTCCCATGAAGTTCGCATGAAGTTCCGATTGTGATCCCTTTACATTTCTCATAATGTAAACTTGAATATGTTCCCATTATGTTCAAAATCTACAAATGTTTTTTTGACAAATTTTTGCAAGTGAACCTAAAATGTGACCACTTGTTTCATTGCGCTCAAGCATGTGTTGAGCCCATGGCATTCCCACACCATTCACAATTACAATGTCAACACCAAACATTAGTGACATGTTAGCACGATGTCATTGCTAGGGTGGTGTTTAGTTAGTGGAGGGGTTATAAATGTGCATTCAAGTAAGCTATTCATAAATTTGTGCAAAATATTCTTCACACTTGCACATCCACGCACTTGCACACCCATGCACCTACAACCTTTGCATGGATGCATTCACAAATCCACACCACCAATATCTAACCTCATTTATGGCAATTCAAATTTCCTAGAATAGCAAATGGATGGACCAATTTTGGGCAAACTTTATTCATTTTTAATTCTCATTTCTAGTGTCTCCCAATTTGTAGTCAAAATTATTATACATTGTGGGGTTCTTCATTTTGAAATGAATATTTAATTTTGGTTTTTAGTTTGTTTGGGGGTTTGATAGGCCTTCAATGTGGTCTTAAGAATGAATTTTTGGATTTATAAAATCTTAAAATTGGGAGATTTCTTAAAACACTAGAAACCCAATTCAATTTAAGATTAAGTTCATTTCCATTTACATTGCATTCGACTAAAACCAAAAAAACTTTTGTAGCATTTTTTTGGTCCAACTAATGCACAATGCTTAAAACCATTTTGTATTAATTGTTACTGATGGGCCTTTTTGATGTTCATTGAAATACGTAAAACATTTTGCAAGTTCACCCACCCCAATACATTATGTTAGTTGAAGTGGGTTTAATTTCAAAGTTATTATGAAATCTTATTTTATTTTATTTTATTTTCAAAAATAAAAATCACTCTAAATTTAATAATTTATCTTCATTGGTTTGAAAATTATGGAATGGCAAATATGCATAGTACTTGTCGAATATTTTTTCATGGCACTAAAAACAAAATGAAGAGTCCATGGTTTGGGAGGGTTGCAATTTAATCATATCAAAATAGAACAAACAAAGTACAAAGAACTATTTATATGTATATGTACAACCAATTAATATAATAAGAAAACTATCTTGAAGATTAGCCAAATACTATACAATTTTGGTGACCACATGAATGTGGTAGTGAGACCATTTAAAAAATCACATGTCTTTTTTAAAAAAGATTTTGTATACACACATAAATGTTGGGAAATTTAGAATTAATGGTTCTCTTGTTCTAAAGTGTGAAACAAAAGCTGGAGCCAATGATCATTCTTAATGAAATGAAATTCTTGCCCAACATTAGAAATTTGTTTGTTTTTGTGTGTGGAACACGAGGTTTTCATCTATATTACATTATGGAAGGTCGTTGGAAACATGTCATCTATAATAATCGATGTTGGTTGGCTATAGAAAAACACATGGTTATCAACTAGGGTACACATGTCAATTATCAATAATTAATTATCAATCTAGAAGATATCAATTTAGACAAGAACCAACAATGCCCCACCCGCATGGTATGTATGCTTTGAAAACCTAATAATACATTGATTAATAGGGTATCGGTTTCAAAAAACTCAATACCCTACCTTCATTGATACTTATTTCATCCCAACCATGTATTAAAACCTAAACCCTATTTTTTTTCAACTATTAATTCTTTAGTTCTTTTGCTTCACAAATTACAAATCACAATCCATAATTCCTATTTTTGGCTATGCTTTTGTTTAAAAAACAAAATTGGCATGAACTTTAGGAGTCTTTTGTTTGAGGGATTGATTTTAATTTTATCTATCTTATATGAGTCATCTATTTGATGTACATCAAAACTTGAGTTCAATTAAAACTTCCTATATAAGCAATTATTCAAAGCCTCTTTGTTTTACATTTTATGTGTGCTTCATTTACACCTTTAGGATGCACCATTGCCATAGTTTTGCAATTTGTTTCATTTGTGTTTTATTTCTTTAAGACAGATCATCATTGTCATTCAATAGTCTATTTCATTTGTGCCTTGTCTTTTTAGAACACACCATTGCCATAATTTGACAAATTGTTTCATTCACATCTTATTTCTTTGGCTCTAATGTCATAACATAGCTACATTATCTTGTTCCATTTATTTCTTTTGCATCCAAGTTGCATAATTGAAGGTTGCATTGTGAGGTTTGTTGTTTGTTTCATTTGCATCTTATAAGCGTGAAGAATTAAGATAAGCCATCCCCATCATTTAACTGCATTTTCAATTGGAAACATGTTGGGGGACACAATCATAAATGTTGATGCAATATTTCGAGCTCCATGTGTATGATGAGTTTCCTACCTTTATTGATGATATGGCAATGAGATTTCAAGTTGCAAGACCTTGTCACAAGTCGATTTAAATGGCTAAAGCACCAATGTGAATTTATAACATTGTAGGTGTAAATGTCAAAGTAGCATGGGAGTTATTGTTTTTCAATTGAAGCGAAATTAGAAAGTTTGGTTCCCTCATAACATTTTGTTTTTACCTTGGTCCTTATTTGTGGTGAATGATAGCAATGATATAACTTTAGGAATTACACAATGATGAGGTGCAAGGAAGGCCATTTTATCACCCAAGCCCATATTGGTTCAAGTAACACCATGAAAAAAGGAACGGTGTTGTGACTGACAACGAGGATTGTGGGACTACATCATTGAAAAACATTCGATCTTTAAACATGCAAATGTGTAGGCATGATAGACAACATTTAATGCAATAGAAGTTGCATAAAAAATAGGTTAGGCAAACTCCAAGTGGTGAATTAATCTTGGATACAAAGCTATCACTAACCATTTTGGAAGTAAGAACCCACATAAAAAAGAAAATTTGAAGCAAAGAACATTCATGGAGGATTTGGTGTTGTATGTGACCATGGGTTACATGCCCACTCTAGTTGTAAAAAATCATTGGTTGTGGTGCATCATTTTGCATCAATGTCCTAATATTCTGTTTCCAAATAAAAATATTGTTGTTAAACATGTTATCATTCATTGTTAAGGACACGAAGAACCACAAGAACAAAGGCTAAAGGAAAGGTCTAAGTTTAATTTTCAAACAAGGAACAAAATAAAATTACGTGATTCAAATAAAAATACAATAATTAATAACAAGAACATGATATGTGTAAAACAAACGTGAATTTTTTTATTTATTATGCTAACATATGCAAACATGAATATGAAAAGAACATGTCTAAGTTATGGTGCAAGATTATGCTTAAAACTGATGTTGAACAAATTGAAAGAAATGAAGGTTCCCACTCCTATGTATACCCCTTTGGGAACCGAGTTCAAGGAAACTTTTAAGGAGGTTTCTATGTGTGCATAAAGTAAAGAAACTTCTTAATTGAAATTCAATTATGAGTTAACTAAAAGTTAACTCGGCCTTAACTAGGAATCAACTAGAAGTTAACTATACTTAGTTAGGATTTAATGAAAAGTTAACTAAAATTTAACTACGAATTAATTAGGACTCAACCGGGATTTAATTATGAATTAATTAAGATTTCATTGAAACATAATTAAAACTTAAGTAGGACTTAACTGGGAGTTAACTAGAACTTAACTAAGATTTAGCTAAAAATTATGGATGAACATTATGGATGAATTCCATAAATTGGAAGATGGTGTCTAATGTTCACATTCATCACATTACACATGGTGGCCAAAATTGTCATAGATGTCAATGTTGTGGAATTCATTCATATGAATATTCATCCATGACTTGTTGTGAACTTGTACTTAATTTTTAGTTGAAATGTAGTTCATTCTTAATCAACTTTTATTTAACTTTTAGTCTACTCCCAGTTCAATTTTTGTTAAGTCATAACTCACATCCAATTAAATTTTAATTCACTTATACTTAACTCTCAATTCATTTTTAATTCATTTTTAATTTATTTTTGTTCACTCTCAGTTCATTTTTAATTAACTTTGAATTTTCTTCCAATGAATTCATAGTTAACTTTCAGTTCACCCTTAGTTGAATTTTAGTTCATTTTTAATTAAGTCTTAATTCATTTTTGATTGAGTTTTAATTCACTCATAATTTACACATGGGGCACATATGGGTGCACATGGGCACATATGAGTGGACATGGGCCACATGTGGGTTGGAATTTTTCTGATAAACTTCTCCTTGAACTAAGTACCCAATGGGTATAAATAAAGATAACATTCCTTATTATTTTTAGTTTATTCAACACCAAATTTTGGGTGCGTTTTCTTATCATTTTGTTTTGTTTTTTTCTTCTTCTTTGTAATAAAATATCATTGGATTATTATTTCACACATGTCATGTTCTTATTCTTGTTTGTTTTGTTTTGTTCACAGTTTAAATTTGAAAATAGGTTTGCCCTTGTTTTAATTTTGGTTTAAGAAATCTTATAAATATTGGTCATTTTCATGCCTATGACAAAATCCATAGAAAATTATGTCCTACCAATTTTAAGTTGCAATATAGTAGTTACATTGTTTGATTTGTGGATATAGGTATAGGAAAAATGTCATTTCTTGTGGTTGCATTTTGAATTAAAAACCCTACTGTTATGCCACCTCTTAAACTCACGAATCAAATTAAAGAGGATCCCATTTTTGGAATCATGACTTCAAATTAGGATCTTTTGTAAGGTGTATTGAAGAATGAGCTAACATTGTTTCGCCATTTTGAAGTGAACCTTGATGATTGTAAATTAATTTTTAACATGGTTGAATAATGACAAATCTAGGTTTCCAGATTTTATTTTTTTTGCGTGCCAAGTCTTTGGCATTCGTAGTTTGCAAACTAGAATAGAACACATATTTAATACCATATTGTTTAGAGTTGAAAATCTTGAAAAATTGGCTGAATGATGCCACATTTGATCGTGCATGAAAAAAGGAGACCTTTGATGACTTTTTAGCCCAAACCATTGATGATAATGTGTATGGGTTAATCAAAGTGGGGTGTTTTGATAATGAGATGTCACTAGAGGAAAATTGATAAAAACAACTACCATATGTAAGTATATTTTAGTTGTAAAAAACATTTGATATTAAAAATTACGTAATTGCATTAAATAAGTTGCATAAAACACTAGTTGCAAATGTGGATAAAATCAATGCTCAACAAATATTTCACCATTCATATATTATTGTATGTCATCTATATATTACCATAGAAATCAACAACTTACATAATGACACATGACAAATGAAAATAATTTGAAAATAAAATAAAAAATAATGGATAGTGGATCACCATTATTTATTTTAAATGATTTTAAATTGTGACAGATGGCATAATACCAATATGCCACAAGGTGAAAGCATAGTAAAATATACTAATTGGTGATCCCTATTAACAAGTAAAAGTAGGTTTGGAATCTTTTGCATTTTAGGCATTTTAGTCATGCCATAAATTTTGGGGTGTGTTTATCATATTAAATAAATGTGTGCAAGTATGTAGATAGGAACCAACAAAATTACTACAAAAGGAATGCAAGTCGTTTTTCACTTTTTCATATGAAAGAATTTTTGGATGAAATCTTTTGCAACTTCTTGTTAAAAATACATATAGTTGCCCCAATAGATCACAATTTTTTTGATAATCATCGTTGAATAAATATGACAATTTCGAAGTGTGTAAAGTTTTCCAAAATTTGCATTTCATTCTGAAATTTTATCATAATTTTGAATCATATCAAAATATGTTAATTAATTTAAGTTTTTATTTTAATATCATAAAATACAACTTTGTTTTGTATGTCACGCACATTACACCCCATTTACATGTGGTAAAGGAATATTGAAAAAATAATAATTTGAAAATTAATTTGAATTGTTAAAATTCTAAAATTCCATATCTTTTTAATTGTGGGTGTTTTTTGAACTTGGGTAGTAGGTTGTCACGATTTAAATTTCTTTACCATCAAAATTATGTTATCATAGTAGTCCTTTACTTAATCCTTTGTAAAATTAACCACATTTGATGCAACACTTATTCAAGTTCAAATGTCCTTTTAAAAAACTAGAACCCAAAATTTAATTTAGTGAATTTTTAATTTGAATTCCTCAACTTTCATATTAGTGATTTAGTAAAACTTGAAATGATTAGCATAATTCTTAAATGTAAAAACAAAAAAACATATGTAAAAAAGTTCATAATTTTCATCACTATTCGACATGGTTTTTGGCTCCTATCTCTATATTCGCAGCCAAACCATATATGATCATTTTTAATGTATATTATTATTATCATTAATTAATTTATTTATTGAAACTTTATCACTTTGGCGGATATTGCACATTTTCCAAATCAAACAATTCAAATGATGTGTTACTAATGTTCAAGCCATTATCCACATTCATATATATTTTTTGGAATTTGAATTTTTGGATTAAAGCCCTTCAAAAGCATAAATTCAGATTTGGCTTCCAAAACATGTTTTTTGATATGATACTAAAGTGCATTGCATGTGTTTGATTCATTAAATCATGCCCCAAATTCAAAATGAAACGTCTGAGCGAAAATTCTAAATTAATTTTTTTGATCTATTTTTAATTTACTTTCTCACAATAGGACAAATTGGCAAATTTTGCAAATTAGATTAAAAATATGTTTTAAAAAAGGTTGATATAACTTTTGAAACCTTCAAAAACTTCAGTATATCACATTTGGTGCCCTCACATAGTTCAAAAGGACAATCTTCTAAAACATCACCTATTTTCTAATGTACTTGTCACAATTTTGTGTTTTTTTTACCCATGAGGATTATTTTTTGGTATATTTTGGCATGCTTTCACCCCACATGGGATTTCTGGACTTTGGTCAAGATGAATTAAAATCAATAATTAAGTAAGTAGGTGGGATTATGTAAATAAATAAATATTAAAATAAAAAAGGTTAAACCTTTGGGGTTTAACTTCGTAAAAGGTTAAGCTTTTTTTATTGGCTCATTTCAATTGACATGTGTATTTTTATGTGCAAATGTGAGATGAAAACTCTTCCTTATATAGTTCTCAAAACAAAAGTGGAAGACAAAACATATAGGATAAAAATTGAAATTGTAACTACAAACTTTATCTTATATCTTTTGTTTTCCTTTTTAATTTTGTAAATTATATACTGAATTAAATAAGTAATTGCCTAACTATTTAATTAGCTAACTAATTCTAATTAATACTTATATAATAATCAATTGAAAATTTAATTTAATTATAAATTTATAATTCATAAATTAAAAAAATTGAAATAATAATTAATTATCCAAAGTATTGATTATAAGTTTTCATCAATATTTTTTTAATTTAAAAATAAATAAGTAGAATATTAATTAATTGATCAACTTATTAATTATAAAATCGAGATAAATAATCAAATAAATAGTAAACAAATCACAAAAAATAAATATTATATAAATATGAACTAATTAACTAATTTATCAATCATATGATTTCATTAATGGTTTTTAAATAATAAAATACATAAATAAAATATTGACTAATTAATAATTGAGTTATAAATATTTTAAAATTTTAAAATAATAATTTGTATGAAAATATTTACAGAATGTAAGATGAAGAAATCACAAGTTGCAAATGTAGTGTAGTTGCAAGAATGGTCAAGAGTGCAAAATAATTGTAAATGGCAATTAATTGCACATAATTGCAAATGCATTGGTCGCATTTTGGGGGGTTTTTTCTAGTGTGTTAGATCAAAGAAAGTTGTAGAAATTTTAATGATTGCAAATCTTGTATTTGAAGATGATTGTGGGTTTCTATTTCCATGAACTTGGATGTCTTGCCATTAATGCAATATTTTATATTTGCTTTATATTTTATTGAAATTTGGTGATTTTAGGTTGATGCTTTGAATTTGTTGTATGTGGATGTATTGTTTTTGGTTTTTGCAAGGGTCTCCTTTGCTTTTAGTTTATCTTTTAGGGTTTGAAGCATTCAATAGAAGGTAAGACATGTAATTGGCATTGGTGATATATGTTTGAATATTTCCAAGCCATACTTGCAATTTGTAAAGTGTTAAGGACTTATGCATAAGAATGTCAATGTGTTTTCAATATGTCAATGCAGCAATATTAGAGAAAAAACAACTTCAAATGAAATGATAAATTTTGTCGCATCCAATTTGTCATTTCCCTTTGCTTCTTTTTCTTAGACTTTTATTTGTGGTTTGTAGGAGTTACCTAGTGCACATGGAGGACATGATTGATGACAAAAACCAAAAAATAACAAATTCAAGGTATCTATCCTTTTGTTCAACTTGGATGGTGGTTGTGATTGAACTAAACCCTTTCATTTTTTGGTTTATGGTTTATAGTTTCTACATCTTTTGTTTGTTTTTTTACAAGAGCTATCTAGTGCACTTGGAGGATATGGTTGGCAACATAGATTGACAACAACTTCAAATGCTTTATTTATCATCTTTGTTTCTTAACATTTATTATAAGGTTTGTAATACAATATAAGGTAGATGTTATAATGTTTGGTTGCAAAGAAATTGCATTACATGCATTTTGTAACCTTTTCATGGTTTTGTGCACAGTTGATGTTGTGATGAATGATTAACAAAGTGGTTGTTGTAAGAGACAAGGAGCCCTTTCTTTTGGGTTGCAATGATGCAACACAAATAAAAAGAAAACCATTTAAGGACTTCAAAACATTTTGATGCAACAACTTTATGGTGTATTTGAAAAACCAAAATTGCGTTTGTTTAAAAATTAAAAATCCTAGCTTGATGATATACATGGAGAGTTCTTGGACCGGGTAGTTGATATTCGATATTTATGGATACCAAGTGGGTATTGCCAAAATTAGCTTAACAAATCGATCACCAACTAGTATTATTTTCAATAAGCAAATTGATATTAGGCAGCAACTACCAAAAATGGAAAAATCAGTTATTACATACCCTACATGCTTCATATTGGAAAATTCTAATACTTGTCCAACAATTGCTAATTACAACACAAAGTAAGGAACTTTGGGAACATTGTGAGAAAAATGTTTTAGATTAGTTTGGACACATGATTGGAAAGCTTAGGATCATTTGAGGGAATAAAGGAAGTCCATAGCAACAAAGGCATGAAGCTTTTTTATTGTTATAAAAAGCATGATATGAAGAAAGAAATGTTTAAGGTTTAATTTCAGATTATGAAATCCAGAAAGGAAACCCTAAACCCTAAACCTTTTGTGGATTTCATGATATCTGGTAGAGGCTGTCTGACTTGCATGGCCAGAAGGTGAGCTTCGTGGGCAAAGGATAGACCTAGGTTTTTGGCGGCCCAAAAGGGCGCTATAAACAGAAAAAAGGGACCCAAATTGGGACACAAAGTGTAAAAGTTCCCTTGGCTTTTTGCAGAGGCAAAGTTTGTAAAAAAGTTGGTCTGCCAAACAAGCCAACTTTTCATTTTCTTACAAGTTAGTTCCTACCCGGCGGGTACATTATGATGAGTGCTCTAAAAAAAAAGGATGAGTTGGAGCTTTTACTCAATAAAAATGAATTCCCAATAAATAAAAAACTACTCAATATTCAATATCTCTTGTTCCCTTGGGTCTTTTTTTTTTTTTTGTTGGAATCACCTCCATTAAATCTTATTCATCAAAGGCTTAACAACAATATTAAGAGCACACCCAAATTCCCCTATAAATTTAATTTTGATTTAAATGAATTTTCAATGAAATTTTTGTTCAATGTTCAATAACTTTTCCGGCGTAGGTCAAAACATTATGTTGAAACCAACTTGGTACACCCTCCCCCTCCACACCCCCTACTCATCAAAGGCTTACCATTGATACCAAGAGCACGACAAGAGCCACCATGGTTTGGGAGATCTCAATGTGACAAACAAACAAACAAAACATACACAAATCAAACAAACTACCTTCCTCCTTCATAGATAGATGTCCTCTTCTCCCTCCTCCCAACAAAATAAAAGTAAACAAAACATTCGCCCATAAAGTTCACCAAACACTCATAATAATAACAAAAGAACAAATCACTCCCTTGAAAGAATAAAATCATACAACATTCATTCCATTTTCAAGTAGGTTTTCATAAGGTGAAAGGGTATAAGTGTATCAAAAGGGCATAATAGGAGTGTGCTATGAAATGTGTGTTTGTGTGTTAAGGAAGATCTGGGTGTTTTAAAAAAAATTAATATTAGTTAATTAATTAATTAACTTACAAATTGGGGTTTTGGGTTTTCTAGGTTTGAGCTCCTTACAAATGAAGATGATAAATGAAGGGTGTGTATTTGGGTCATGAAAGCATTTGCAGAAGAAGATAAGGTGCCAAATACCACACACGAAAAAAATTGCTACTGGCAAAGAGGTAAAGAGCTTTGATAGTAATCACAACCATACACAAACCAATCATTATGTAACAAAAAAAAGCTACTTCACCCAATTCATGAATTACCCAGTTGTGGGTGGTCCTGTTCTGTACACCCAATTGTAACACCAATTCTTTCTTTCTTTCTTTCCATCAGAGAAAAAACTAGTGTTGTTGTTGTTGCTGCTGTTGCTGTTGCTGTTGTAAAAATCTGATCCAAAACATTTGTGTTAGAAAGACTTCAATTTGATGATAATCTAATATTGGGTTTGATTGAAGCATTGAGTTTTGTTGTTGTTGTTGTCGTTGTTGTTGTTGTTATTGTGGGTGGTTTCAATTTGTCTTTGCTACTGCTGAATTTCTTCAAAGCAAAGAGCTTTGCTAGAGCTTTTTGCATTTGAGAGAACAAAGCAGAGAGCTTTTGCATTTCAGGGAACGAAAACAAAGAGCTTTTGCCAGAGCTTTGCATTTGAGAGAGAATTGTGCACCCACACAAATGCAATTGTCATTTTGGTGTTTTACTAGGATAAGGTGAAGGTGGTGTGTGGAGAGATATATATATATGCTCAAATTTTATTCACCCATTTCAACAACCCACATTGGGTGGTGTGTGAAGAAGTATTCCAAGTTTTGAGCGTTGGAGAATTTTCCGTTAGGACAATTGTACTTTTTTGGGTGTTCCTGTGGAGTTTCTGGTTTTTTGCTTAGAGGAGGCAAGTTTTCTGTTTCTGCTGATAAAAGATAAAATGGCAAGTAGTCCTGGAGTGTGGTCAGAATGGCCATGGCAAAGAATGGGAGCTTGGAAGGTGTGTAGTACTTTTGCATCATCACTCTTCCCTTATCTCTCTCTCTCTCGCTCTCGTTTTGTTTTCAGATCTTTGCAGTTCGGTTTGGATTTTTGAGTTTCGGCATTATGCACTTCTTTCTTACCTGACACTCAATAATCGTGAGCTTGAACCAAGCAGTTGCATTGTGCATGCCATGAAATTATTCCACCTGTTGTGTTTAGTTTTTTTCATCTCAAGTTCTGTACAAAGTATGCAGGTTCTGGATGAGCTAGCTACACCACCCATATCATGTTTTCCTTTTAGGTTTTGCGTGTGTCTGTTTCTGTCCAATTCTCTATCTTCTCCTTCAATGTTGCTTCAGATTTCTGATTCTTAATTCCCGAGCTGGACCCATTTCAGTTTTTGGGCATAGTTACATACTCCTGATCTTCATCATCTGTGTTCCCCTCCTATGGTTTCTACTCACTACCCTTTGCATTGTCCAAGCTTGTCCTCATTGGTAAACCTACATCCACTCAGAAAAAAACGTACAGCGACACTGAGAAATGGGCAGAGGAGGTCCTAGTTTTCTGATTTTAAGAGCTTGACCTAATATCTTACTTGTTTTGTTTTTCTGGGTGGAATTTCTGCCTATTTCTTCTTCAGACAATACATTCTGTTATGTCCAATTAATTTATGATTGTGAACTCAACAAAATGACCACCAGTGTTTGTTTAGTACCCTAAACCCACCAATCTTAACCCTTTTTTTGTGTGTCTTGGATTTGTTTTTGCACAGCTTGACTGGATTGAGGGATTGAAATGTCATTGCTTTTTCAAGGCTGTGTGCTAGAGAGAGCTTGATTTGCTGATTGATTTCTGGGTGCATGGGCATTTGTGGGTGGATGGGTGGGTGGGGTCATGGTCTCCATTCTGCAGTACACTTTATTTGCACCGTATGCAGTGAAGGCAGTTCATGCCAATTTTCTTGGAGGGCAAGATGTTGATAATTGGTGTCTGCACATGCTAATCGTATCAGCACTCCGCTACCTCCATGGTCAAATCTGGATGAGCTTATCTCGCTGCCACACTCTCACTGGCAAATACCAAATCCAAACCAAAGGCATCACGTTTGAGCAAGTGGATAGAGAGAGCAATTGGTAAGCCAAACTATGGTGCCTGAACCCCTTTGTGAAAATCAATCCAGCAAAAACAGGGCCATAATTGTTTGGATGGAGAGGTGGAATTTTTTGTGAGTTTGATTTTGTGGGTCCTTAATTATTTGGTGTAAGTAATGATAATAATAATAATAAGCAGTGACTGTATGTATGCAGGGATGATTACATTCTGTTGCATGTGATAGTGGCAACGATAGTGCATGTGGTGCTACCCGGGTTTTGTAACTTTCCGGTGTTTTGGGACCAAAAGGGCATCATCATTCTTTTGCTTTTGCACATGGGTCCAGCAGAATGTATCTACTACTGGCTACACCGTGCGCTGCATCACCACTCTTTGTTCTCAAGATACCATTCCCACCATCATGCCTCATTCATCACAGAGCCAGTCACAGGTTGGTGGTCAGTGATCTCTCTCTCTCCTCTGTGTGCATGCATGCTGGCTGCTGTGCAATAATCTATAACTGTTTGTAGCTTTTGCAACTTACCTCAAGAAAAACGGGGAAAGTTTTGTTTAAGAGTTGCATATTGCTGAAGAAAAACAGCCTGCAGGCAGGGTTTACTGTTTCTGAACCTTCTGTACAAATTTCAGGGTTTAGGGTTTTTGAGGTCTTCTTCAATAACCAACCCTCTAACATCTGTATCAATGGGAGGGGGGGCCTGGGGGTTTGAAACTTGGTGGGTACAGGATCAGTGCACCCATTTGCAGAACATCTGATGTACACAGCAATTTTTGCAATCCCGTTTCTTGGCACTTGGGCTTTAGGAGGTGCATCAATGGGCATGTTCTACTTCTACTGGCTCTTCTTTGATTTTCTGAATGCAATTGGCCACTGCAACTTTGAATTCATGCCAACATGGATGTTCCAGGTCTTTCCACCTTTGAAGTATCTTGTTTACACTCCAACGTAAAGCCATCTTTTCTCATGCCCCTTCCCTTGCAAATTTTACATGCAATGTTTGTTTGTTCCTTTTTTCCTTTTCCACCAGCCACCCAGCCACCCACGGTGATGTTTTTTTTGGTTGTGTTGCTACAGGTACCATTCATTACACCATTCACATGTGCATACCAATTTTTCACTCTTCATGCCAATCTACGACTACCTTGGGGGCACTGTTGATGCAACGAGCGATGAGCTTCACAGTTTTGTGCGCAAAAGTGAGGACCCCATCCATCTACACGACGAGACTTGAGAGTTCTTGAGACACTCTGACATCATGTGCCATGTTCTTGTTTTGGAAGAGATTCTGAGACCGATGTAAAATAGTATAAATACTCCTCATAAAGCAAACCCTAATTGTCAAGGATGGATCTATGGCCATGTTGTGTAAACTGGAAACCCTAAGGGCTTCTGGTTGGTTACTAACGTATGCATGTTTGTTTGGGGGGTTTTTTAGGGTTTAGGGTTAAACCCCGGCAAAATCTCGACTTCTGAGAAAGAAGCTTTTCTAGTGTCTAAATGGCGAATCTTTTTTTTTTTTCTTTTTTTTCTCACGGTTTTTAATTTCGGGCTTTTGGGTCAGGGCAACAACAGGAGAAGCCGGACTTTGTGTTTCTTGCACATGGGACCGAGCTGCTATCGGCATTCCACCTGCCGTTCGGGATCCCGTCATTTGCTGCCTGGCCTTATTCGGTGCGGTGGTATCTGTGGCTCCTTTGGCCCCTTACGTTGCCGGTGCTCGGGATGACATGGATTTTTGGCCGACCTTTTGTTTCCGATAAATATCGATTGCCGAACTTGCGTACCGAAACATGGGTGATTCCGAGATTCGGGTTTCAGGTAGCAATCATCAATCTTCTTCTCAAATGTTTGATATTTTTGTTTCCGTATTTGGAATTTTTTGTTTACACTTTTGTTTTGTAAAATTGATAAGAGAACTATGGACATGCGTCAATCGACAGACGGATGGCCGGACGGACAGTGTTTTTGACATTTGTAGGGTGTGTCATTACCATTGCAGTATTTTCTGCCGTTTGAAAAGAAGCCAATCAACAAGCTAATTGAGCAGGCAATTCTTGAAGCGGAGAACGAGGGGGCTCGTGTCATTGGCCTCGGTGCACTTAATAAGGTTTTTTTTTCGGTTTTTTCGGCCTTCCTTCTTCTACTATTGAGGTTAAGGTGCATTGTTTTTACTTGCTGCAAAAATTTCATTACAAATCAAGGTGTTGGGGAAACAAAACCAAAAAAAAAAAAAAAAAAAAACCGCTCCACAAAAACTTTGGATGCGGAAAAGAAGATAAAATTTGATCAATAGGTAATAAATAAATATTATTGGCTGGTGGTGTGTTTTGTTTGGGGGGGGGGGGGAGGCAGAACGAGAGTCTGAATGGCGGTGGGACGTATTTCGTCAACAAACACAAGGATTTACGCATCCGAATCGTCCATGGCAACACGCTGACGGTCGCTGTTATTTTGAACACTATCGGGACTGATGTGAAACAAATATTTCTTACGGGTGCGACTTCAAAGATCGGCCGAGCCATTGCAATCTACCTCTGCCGACAGGGCGTACGTGTGATGGTGAGTGAGACTTACTCTGTGAACGGTCCTTCCTTGTTCATTTTCTACTAAATAAATATGTCTCCGTCTCCTGGCCACAATTTTGGAGTGGGGTTGATTAAATTAAATGGGGTCATAAGGTGCAATGCTGCATACATTTTGATACAAAAAAAAAGCACATTTGATCAAATATTTTACAAGGGAATGTCTGTCGGTTGGTCGGTTGGGTGGGTGGGTGCTCCAAAGGTTGTGATAATCGGGGGGAAAATAAATTACTTTGATACTATTTTCACAATTTAAATGAAATAAAGTTGGTTTACCACCCGGATATTATTTATTATTATTCCTTTTTGTGTAGTAACCGGATGAATCTCAAGGTCTTTGATTTTTGCTGAGTTTAGGGTTTAGGGTTAAGGGTTTAAGCATCAAAATGTTTTCTAAAGTCTTGATCAATGTTTTTTTTGGAAACGGTGCTGGTGTTTTTGTCTGTTGAGCAGATGCTAACTGCATCCGTGGACCGCTACGAGAGCATATTGGCTGAAGTGCCGGTGGAGTATAAACAGAACCTTGTGCAAGTTACCAAGTATCAGGATGGCCAATATTGTCCGGTAAATTCTTTTCTTTTTAAAACCCTAATTTTTATTTTTTTTTGTGTGTGTGTGGCTCTTCTCACTTATTGTCTACTACTACTTTCCCATTGGCCAAAAAAGCACCGCACCCATATCTTTCTTTCACTTCTTCTCACATAAACCCTAAACCCTAAACAAAAGGGACACCCACCTAAAGAAGGCACGAGATGGGTCCAAACCCTAAAACCCTAAACAAAAGGGACACCCACCTAAAGAAGGCACGAGACGGGTCCAAACCCTAAACCCTAAACAACAGGGACACCCACCTAAAGAAGGCACGAGATGGGTCCAAACCCTAAACCCTAAACAACAGGGACACCCACCTAAAGAAGGCACGAGATGGGTCCAAACCCTAAACCCTAAACAACAGGGACACCCACCTAAAGAAGGCACGAGAAGGGTCGTCAAAACCCTAAAACCCTAAACAACAGGGACACCCACCTAAAGAAGGCATGAGAAGGGTCCAAACCCCCCAACCTTGTGGAATGTTTATTTTCTCATGTGTTTTTGCAAATTTCAAGATTCGTGAGCAAAATGTGTACCTATGTTGCAGGTGTGGGTTATAGGCAAGTGGGCAACACCAAATGATCAGAAATGGGCGCCACCCGGAACCCATTTCCACCAATTTGTTGTGCCCAACATCATCGAGTCACGCCAAGACTGCACGTATGGCAAGTTGGCAGCTATGCACCTACCCAAAGAGATCAAGGGCTTGCGCTCATGTGAGGTACTTGTATTAAATTACCTTCAATCTACAAATCTTTAGTGATGAAGGAATAGTTGTTGGTGCAAAGTAGCACATTATTAATAAAAACTTCACTCAACAGCCCATCTCTCTCCCATTGACACTTCTGTAACCACCTTGCCATTGGTTTGGTGAAAAATTCACCCACCCATGGTCTTTCATGAACCCATTTTTTCATGACAAGGAAACATATGTGGGTTATGCTTTATAGACTTTGTCTGCTCAGAAAAGCCCCTAGGTTTCACAATTGAATGAATCACACCAATGGGTACTATTTTTTTTAATGTTAATATGTCGTTATGTGCATACTCAGATTTAAACCCTAATATCTTTTGAGGTGGCATGAGCATCATTCTTTGTGATGGAATGTAAAGACTTTTGACTTACAAACCCTTGTTTATAAATTCACTTGGTTTTTGTAGATGACAATGCCTAGGGGAGTGGTGCATGCATGCCATGCGGGAGCGTTGGTGCACGCTTTGGAACGATGGACACATCATGAAGTCGGTGTTGTTGACATTGATCGCATTGACATTACTTGGGCTGCAGCCTTGAAACATGGTTTCAAGCCTGTACAATAGAACACTGCACGTTTTGTTGTTCCATCCAAATCTGTTCACGAGGTAAAACCTTGATGAGTTTTTTGTTGGCTGGAATTCTCAGGTTTGAATTCTAATGAGCAAATCATCTGCTGAAAAGTTTCACACTTTTCTTCCTCGCTTCATTCATGATCAAGAGTGAGTCTTTTTAAAACTAGCTGGTAGCATTGCTCACCATTCGACAGCAACTAGAACAGCAGCTCATCATCATCATCATCATCATCATCATCATATGTGCCAATCTGCCAAACCCTTAAGCTTATATTAAACAACATACGGACAATGGAGGGGCTTCATTTTCTTTTTCTTTTTTCAGTTGCATCTTATCTTTTATAAAACTATCTATCCATTGAAACTTCTTCCATTTCTAGAGTTTGTTCATAGAATTGAGGCATTTGTTGAAGAAGATTGAAATAATGAAAACACGAACAAAATTACTTCATATGATAGCAGCTCATACTTACCACTCCAAAGTCCCATTACCATTTATATAGAAACCCAAATTCTAATATCTTTTCCCACACCCCATATTGCTTTCTAGCTTGAGATTGTATGGAAATTTGATTTTTTCCTAATTACTTGACGAAATATTTGACCTTTCCATTGAGGTCACTAAAATTTAAACCTCAACCCACATCTTTTCTTTCCACATCGATTGCATATGGGGAGGGTGGGTGAGGGGGGTATGGGCAAATCTTGCTTTGGCACGCACATGTGGATAGACTAAGCTTCTTTGTCATTTTGTTTTGGCTAGGTTACTATTGGGACTTCTCCATCAAATGTCTTTCTCCAAGATGGGCAACCAACAAGGTTAACATCCTTTAAGATCCCATTTGAATTACTATATAAAAAAGGGTATTTCCTAGTTTTAATTTGGTTTTTGGCTTTTGGCTTTTGAACAATGAAAATTTATTTATTAAAGCATTTAAGTCTAAAAAGTTGAAATGTTCCCCAACCTTTGAAATCCTATTGTTTAAAATATTGTTTCTTCACATAATCATGAATTGATGTTGTATGCCAAAGTGATATAATTAAGCAATTTTGATCATCCTATGTGTGACTGTTAGTCGAAAAAAAATTCTTTCCATAATCAATATAGAATAATGAAAACAATAATAATGTTTATCTCTTTGCATGGATGAAATGCAAATGATCCAACTTGATTATAGGCAATTGTTTAAAAAATAATAGCCAACTTTGTATAACAAAAGTGCTTTTACACACTTTTGAACACAATGTTATAACATGCATTCATGACCACCATCATTCATGCATTCATGCTTATGTTTAGGAGGAACCAAGATGTTAAGGGTTGAAGCTTTGGATAAAATGTTGAAGAACAGTTGAAGAACACCAATAAATATATAAGGGATGTTGTAGGCGCCAAGGTCAAAAATATTTTATATTTTATTCGAATTAAAGATCATTGGAAAACATTGTAAGGAAAAGATGTTGGGAATGTTAGAAAGGCCTCAAAAGATTTGCTTTTTAAGCAATGAAGGACACCAAAAAAAACATCATGGGTGCTACAAATGTTAATGTTTTAGTAGATGATCATATTTTATAATATGGACAATCTAGATATGATTGTGGATTACCAATGTATGGTGATTAATTATCTTTTAAATAATTGATTTAAATAACTTTCAAATATATTAATATTTTCCCCTTATGTCAATTGATCATTAATAAATTAAAAAAAAAAAAATTTTAAGAAAAAATCGATATACTACTTGGATATGTATTCATGTTCAACATTTAGCCAATGTTTAATATTGTGACTGCAATATGTCATCATGATACTAAAGAACTTTCAAGTGGTTTTTCTATATTAATATTATCATTTTCCCCTAATCTTTTTGAAGTAAAGACAAATGTCCACATAAACGTGTTATTTGATTTTTTTTTTCCCATATATTTCACATTATTATTATTGAAAAAATGTTGAGTGGTTGCAATATTAGGAAATGCATCCTAGTTCACTTTGGGTTTAATTAGATTTTGAGTGAATTTGGACATTTTTACTTAATGAAATTGTTTTAACGCCTAATGAACGGGAACTAGTTGCTACAAATAATAATTTGTTTCACTAGTACCTAATGTAACAAGGTTACTCTCAAGTGAAATATAAAATTACCAAATCATTCATTTGCTAATTAATTAACTAACCAGTATGAAAATTAATTAAAATTTAATTATTTAATATATAATATTATTGATAATTCCATGATTTTAAAAACATTATTTATTGACACATGTCATTACCTACATTAGGTTAAAACCGAACTTAGGTAGGTAGGCCACGTAATCAACTAAGCACATATTTTAAAAATTCGATAGGAAAATATTTGGTTAATATACCATTATTGACCACACACAACAACACCCATGAAGTTTAATCCTTTGACCTTTGGAATGGGGGCAAACACCCTTACCATCAAACCACCCCATTTGTTGCAATAATATGTTACATTACATTCTATTTATCAAATACGTCATTTTAAACATTACAAAAACATAAAATTTGAAAATTCATATTTTATTGAGATTTTGTTCAAATGAGATTATTCAAGATTACTTTCTAACAAATTTCAATAATGTATATAGTTACATTTATCTCCTTTTGAAAGTTTAAAATCGTTTGAACAAAAAAAAAGGTTGAATAAATGAATTGTTTTTGTTGATATAATAATATTACCTATGTTAAACTATTTTCAATTATTATATGATTATGTTTCATTAATTTAAATTATTTCATTTTACATTATTTGCGGTTATTTATGGTTATTCTCAATTACTTTTGGTTTTTTTTGTTATTTCACCCTAGGCTACTTTTGGTTATTATAAGTTACTTTTGGCTATTGAAGGTTATGTCACCTTATGTTATTATTAACAATTATAAGTTATTATAGGTTATTTCATCTTAAGTTTTTTTATTATTATAAATTATTTCACCCTAAATTATTTTTGGCAATCCTAAACAATTATAATATATGGCCATTGGTTGTTCTTTTATTAGTGTTATTGGTGGTTATTAATGGCTAATAGTACCTATTCTATTTGTGGTTATTAATGTTTTTAGTGGTTATTTTATTAATAATTATTGGTGGTTATTCTATTAATGACTATTAGTGGGTACCCTATTCATGGTTATTGATGGATATTGGTGTTTATTAATGGTTATTATATTAATGGCTATTGGTGGTTATTCTATTGATGGATATTGGTGTTTATTAATGGTTACTATATTAATGGTTATTCTAATGGTGGATATTGGTGCTTATTAATGGTTATTATATTAATGGCTATTGCTGGTTATTCTATTGATGGATATTGGTGTTTATTAATGGTTACTATATTAATGGTTATTCTAATGGTGGATATTGGTGCTTATTAATGGTTATTATATTAATGGCTATTGCTGGTTATTCTATTGATGGATATTGGTGTTTATTAATGGTTACTATATTAATGGTTATTCTAATGGTGGATATTGGTGCTTATTAATGGTTATTATATTAATGGCTATTGGTGGTTATTCTATTGATGGATATTGGTGTTTATTAATGGTTACTATATTAATGATTATTCTAATGGTGGATATTGGTGCTTATTAATGGTTATTATATTAATGGCTATTGCTGGTTATTCTATTGGTGGATATTGATGTTTATTAATGGTTATTATATTAATGGCTATTGCTGGTTATTCTATTGGTGGATATTGATGCTTATTAATGGTTCTTATATTAATGGCTATTGCTGGTTATTCTATTGGTGGATATTGATGCTTATTAATGGTTCTTATATTAATGGCTATTGCTGGTTATTCTATTGGTGGATATTGATGTTTATTAATGGTTATTATATTAATGGCTATTGCTGGTTATTCTATTGGTGGATATTGATGCTTATTAATGGTTACTATATTAATGGATATTAGTGGTTATTGGTGGCTATTAATGACTATTAATGACTATTGGTGATTACTATTTATTATTTTATTAATGGTTATTGATGATTATTTTGTTATAAACCATTGGTGGTTATTTTATTAGTGGTTATTGATCGTTATTTTATTAATGTTTATTAATGGTTGTTATATTATAAGTTATTGTTGGTTATTATATGTTATATTACAACTATTGGTGATTATTGTATTATAAATTATTGTTTGATATTCAATGTTATAATATCATATGCTATTGGTAATTATTGTATTATATGGTATTTAAAATTAATTTTCATAGTTTATTGTTTTGGATTCTAAGTTATTTTTATTTTATATCATTATATTTTGTTTTAAAATATTAAAATTATTATATTTGGGATAAAAATAATTTATAATAACATAAAGTAGAATGACCTTGAATAATTTAAAGTATAACTTGAAATAACATATATTAATTTAATTTATAATAACTTAAAAACTTATAATAAATCAATTAAGATGCCTTTATGTAAAATAACATATAATAATCTAGGGTACAATAATTTATAATAGCCTATAATAACATAAAATATAGATTATAAGAACTAAAGTAGCTTAAAATAATATAAGGTATATCATAAAGTAGCATAGATAGAATTTTTTAAAAACATAAAATTTAATTTATTTACTATAATATATAGTAATAGTGAATTTTGTTAACTAGTAATGCAACATGATGTCTACATAGTGGTATTAATAGTGAAATCAGTAAAACGCAATGAAGTTATTTCACTTTTAAGGTCCCATAATGATTTAAGCTAGTAAATTGCACCCTATTTTGGTAGTAGTGTTGACTTGGTCCATCATTTTTCATGCTATCCATCCACTTTACATGACATCTGTGACTAAACCTATACTATTACAATGGCATCCATGAGTTCTAAAATGTTTAAAATTGACATAAATGATGGTTTTAATGTGTCTATAATTGAAAAGGATTAATCATAAAAACCATATTTTGACATAGTTAATTACTACCAATGTTCTTTTCATAAATGCTTATGCAAAATGATAAAAAATGTGAACCAAGATATTTGTTCTTTTTCAAATTTATGAGGTAGGTGGATTAGCAATCATCTATAAGAAAATTGTTAATGGTAGAAATTGTGGCCCCCAATCAACTATCTTCAAGAGGGGAAGACCAAGGGACAAGGTTGACACCTTATTATTTCACTTAAAGAGCTACCTTCCCTATCTTATTTTATTACAACTATTCAAATAGGAAGTAAAAGGTCATATGAGGAATAAAAAAATACGAATTTGTTGTCCATGAACAGACCTACCCTCTTATAAATAATCTCAACTAGGAAGGAGGAAACAAAATGTAAGGAAGGGAGCAATAAGAGAAAGGGGCGGATAACCTAGGAATAATTACTCTCTTAGGTTTTATAATACCTTCAATGCCCTTGGTATAATGCCTAGGGGGTTTTCAAACCCTTTTATCACTACAATCCTTCCTTTCCCTTGCATGTTGAATCTCTAGTGGTTCTATTTGCCACCTTCAACCTTTGAGAAATCTCTCTTCGCCTTTGTACCTTTTACAACTAGTTGTCTTCCTTCTGAGTTCCTACCTTTTACTTACAACGATACCTTTTAGTTTGCAAGGGGTAACTTGTTAGTCTACTCCCTCTCTAATTCCCACCACCAAGGATTGGTTGTTACCTTCTTATGGTAGCTAGTAGTTTAGTGTTCTGTAGGCTACCCATAAGTAGCCCCATTACTTTATGTCTTAGAAAAAATGCAAAGATACCAATTCCAAAAAGTATCCTACTTACATAACATGCCCTACTTTACTTTTCACACTTATCACAATAACAATTCAACACAAGTGACTTGAATCTTTGAACCATCTTCCATTAAAATCACATACCAAATATGTACATCTTTCTCCATTCCTCCCATCGCTCTCAAAATAAAAGAATTCTCCATATCCCACACAAATTTCTAATGCATCCCCTCATCCTCCCCAAAGAAAAAAAATCTTCATATCCCACACAAATATCTAATGCATCCCTTCATCCTCCCCCACTTCCTCTACCCCCTTTTCCACATATCACACACAAGGCTCACACTAACCCCTAGAAAATAAGACCATTATCTTAATCCCTTCTTACAAATCTCTTAAATGATTGGGTGGATTACCCCAAACCACTCACTAACCCAAACTACCTAATCCCATTAACTTCACCCCTTGGGTAAGGGATAATAAGTCTACCACCAATAACGAGTAGTCAATAAGAGGCCTATGGAACTAATTAGTTTAAAAATGTATACTTGTTAATAAATACTTAACCAATTTTGGCTATAGGTCAAAAAGGAAAATATAAATTTTTGGAGCCAGGTTATGGTTTAAAATCTAGTTATTTCAACATTTTTTCTTCAAAATGTAGTGACTTTGGGAGATTTTTCCCTTCCCCCCACCCAAAAAAATACTATTAGTAAGATTTTTACTCCCATTATAAGTGGAATGTTTTTACCAAAATGAAAGCATTAATGTGAATGTTGTCCATTCCTTAATTGCTTTCCACACATGTTCCAAATCATCCAAATTATTTTTATAAAAATGTTAGAAACAATGAAATTATCCGTAAAATAAGACAAACATAACATTAAAACCCTAAGTTTCATCATACACAAGGTGAGATTTTTAAAGAACTTACAAAAAAATACGTTAAGATTGGGTTGGGGGAGAGGGGGGTGTGAAATTCCAAAAACCATTGATGTTGATGGTGAATTGAGTTTCATCCTATCTTTCCTTGTTCTTGAATGATTGTTGCTACATATATTTCCACTACATTTACATGTACAACTATTATAATTAGTTTCGAACCTTGTGCATTAAATGTTGAGTTTCAACATTTCAAACTAAGATTTAGTAAAATGTCCTTATTTTGCCAGTGTCACTAAAAGAAGGGATAGGTGAAAAAAGGCCCAAATACAAGGTAAAGACTTAAATACTTTATGGATAATTCTAATGTTTCCACATTTTCCTCCATTGTTTGTTCCAATTTCTTTTGGTGCTATTGTATCCCTTAAACAAATTTGGAATTAATTATATTATTTTCAAATTTTCCAAAATTTTCACAAATAACTTCCCAAAATTTTGAAAATTAATATAATTAAAGTTTGTTTCATCTAGTTGGTTTCGAACTGTCGTCTAAATGAGATTAGGTGCCCAACACACATTGGGACTTGTTATGATTTTGTGCCCCTTGTTGATAACATTGTTTATGTTGAAGTTTCCATAAATTCAAAATTTTAGTGCGAAAGCTTAAGAATTTAAATACAATAATTATAAATCATTTATGGGTTACAGTATTTGTCATAAATTGTTTTTGTGGTAATTTAAGTTTGTATCTTTAATTTTATTTTGACTTCACATACATAATTACACTTATTTCTTTGTTCTTTTTGTTGAAATTGACAACCTTTCGTGTTGATGGTTTAGGATTAGCCATTGCTTTGATGTTGTTATTATTTGCAAACTTGTCATTTTCAAAGTTACAATGTAAAAACTAAATAATTATGAATTTTCTTTTGTCTTGACAAATTACGAAACAAAATGCGTATGCAATATTTTGAACATAACAAACTTATGTTCATTCCCAAATAATCTTTCACAAAAAAATTCATTATGATCAACAAATAATAGATTTATATGGTAATTATTGAAAGGATAGTCTAAAAAAAAAACCAATTGTTTAACAAAACTTAATATTTAACATTTCATCATACATTTGTACCATATTACAAGATTACCAACTTGACAACAAATAAGAAATGACAACAAACAAAATGAATGAAAGTGGAGAATGCTAAAATTACATATAATCATCAATTGCAAAAAAAATGAACAAAATACATATGGGAGAAGTAGTTTTCATTTGTGCTTATAGTCATAGTTTCTATTGGACATTAGGAAATTTAACTTGTGAATTTATAATTGCCAACACTCTTACCATACTTTAAAATATTCACAATCATGAATTCAAAGAACCATCAATCTTCCACAATACCTCATATATATATAAATTATTAATACTAAATAACCCAGTAAGTTGTTGAGATAAACATTATGTTCTAATTCTACCATTGATACATTTATCACAAACATGGGAAAAAAAAAAAAAAAAACTCAATTTATATGTAGATCTACCACTCTTATCATTTTACAACTAAAATTGAATGCAATATTTAGCAACAACAACAACAAAAAAGAGTTTCAAAACTCAAGGGAACTAAAAAGAAAAAGTCACAATTTCAAATATTACATGTATTGGGTAATGTTTCTAGTATGAATTAGACATCATAACATTGAAGTGCATAAACTCACCTGCAACTATGGACAACTAAATATGAATGTGTCAAACAAACTTGTTTATTCACCTTGCTATGAAGCTATAGTTTCATCTACCTATCCACCACCTATTTCATACACTTATTCTAACAAAATTACACCACTTTGTTGCATCTGTTACTATTGCAAGGAGACTCAACAAATAGGTAAATAATTACACATTTCATTCAATTGGATTAACAAAATTCAACCATTTTCATAAGTCATAATCCTATTCAAAACTATTCATTCTATCCCAATCAATTTAAATTTATCCTATTAAAAAATCCCCCTTTGAAACATTTTCATAACATTTGTTATCAATTGGTTTCTTACATACACTTAATTTCCCCAATTTTTTTTAAAAATCAACCAAACAAAATGCCTTGAGATCACCTTTATATAATAAATTTGATAATAATTAAGTTACTCTTGAAACTATGGACTACCTATAGGTTATCCATTATTATTATTAGTTTTGGAAAAGGATGATGTTCAAATGTTTTTATTCTACACACTACATGTAATTATATTCATAACATGTCAGAAAATAAAAATGATATTAATTATTTTTTATCGAAGAATATTATCTCACTTGTATGGATTCCATTTTTGCAATTCAATTAAGATTATGATTATATGTACCTTCAATTATTGGTTTGGAGATGATTGTTACCAATGTTTCCCTTAGAACATTTAACATTTTTTACCTCTAGAAATTTTTCTCTTTTTTTTTGACAAATAAATTGGTAGTTGGAAGTCCTATTGCAAATCCCATTAGTTTTGCTAAAATTTAACGGAAAATTTCCCGATTTTTTTAAATGAAAAAAGAAAGAAAGAAAGAAAATTGATTGTTATTGATGTTGGTTGTTGGTTTGAATTTTGAACCGCATTTTGGTTGTAATAGTATTAGCTTGTTGCTTGAACTTATAGTTAAAGTGCATTCACACTTGGTGTTAGTGACTTTAGGGTAGAGTCCCATAACACCATGCTAGCCATTTATGAATTAAACCTAGTTGCCATGAAATTTTTATGTTAAGTTAACACTGAACTATGGCCCATTTAACATTGGGTGCCACCTAGGATGCCATCTAGATTTTCATTTAACACTGATTTAACATCAAAGTGTGAATGCACCTTTAAACCTACTTCTAGCATTGACATTCTTTTATGATCACTAAAAGGCACCACTATCATCATACCCAAACTTGCATTATAGATAGATTGAAATTTAACTCATTGGACCTCTTTGAATATTTATGATTGAAATGTGCTTTTTACAATTTGTTGAAGCCTAAACCACACAATGTGCACACAAGAGGAAATTGTGTAACCAAAAAATGGGCTTCACAGTACATGCAAATCTAGTGGTTTTACATTTGCGCAACAAAGGATATCATATTATCATTGTTTCCTACCACACATGAATTGGTGGGAAACCTAACCAAAACAACAAATCAATGGAAATTTAGAATTCTACAAATTCATGTTTGGATTAAATCACTTCGAATCTATTCTCTAGAGCTATTTTGGTTTTCTTCATGACATCTCAATCCAACATTTTACAACCTTTGATCACATTTTCCACCCTTGGCACCACATAAATATCACACATCTCACAATACATGTGTCCCTTTTGATTCCCATATTCTACAACTTCTGACGAGCAAAAAAAAATTCCCCTTATAAACTCTAGGTAGTAGATTTTCCTTCCTTCAAGATTTACTCCCAACAACTCATCCTTGATGTTGACATGAGAACATAATCTCACTTTGAATGCGTAAATACAAATAAATACTCACTTCCTTCAACAACCATTTCTTTCTCTAATTAAAAAAGTTGTTGAATTTCTTTGAGTATACTAAACTTGAAAAAAAGAGTGAATCCCATCACAAACCAACTCTCACAAACTTTTGTGATCCTCATTGTCTCTAAGCTCATCCTCTAACTTTGTATTTGATCAATTTGTTTCTTCCTTTGCCTTAATTCCCCATGAGTAGAACATAGGAGAAATTGAATATAGTGATAGATTGCGTTGATGAAACATGTATCTCATTTGCATACTTGCACACTACACAAGCTATAAAACAACAAAATGAAGTAGGAAACTATCTTGGGATGGCATCTGGATTGGGATGTGGATGATGTTTTTGAAGTAGGAAACTTTCTTTAGGATGACATCTGGATTGGGATGTGGAGGCTGCTTTCATAGTAGGGAACTACCTATATATTGTGACCACATATGGATTGGGACGTGGAGGCTGCTTTCATAGTAGGGAACTACCTATACATTTGGAACCACATCTGGATTGGGATGTGGATGCTGCGTTTTGCAGTAGGATGAAACTAATATCTTGGGACGACATCTGGATTCGCATCTGGATTGGGATATCGATACGTGGTCTCTCTCTCGTGCAGCGAGCGAGCGAGCGAGCGGGTCGTTGCCATTTTCTGCTTTCGCGCCTGCGCTTTCGAAACTCTCTTCTTCTGCAGCGGCAGCAGCTCCGCACTCCGCAGCACCACCTTCGTGTCTTCTTTTTCTGTCTGTCGAGGATGCTCGCAGCGCTCTGTGCTGTTTCTTCTATATTCCTGGTAAGTAAGTAAGCCGCCGGTGTGTGTGTATTTTTATTCCTTCACGCTTTTGATCCATATTACCATCATTTCATTGAATGTCAGTCAGTGGTAGCGCTCAGAAAGAAATGAAGAAACATTGAGTCCAGACAGACGCTTGCCCTTGCCACATGATAATAAATAACTTGCTGGAGAAAAAAAATCTACTTTCAAAAAGGATTACAATGAACTTCTGGAAGGAGCTCTGATGCAAGTGATAGCGTTGCTCGTAATTCAATACACGGTTTTCGTGCCTTGTTTTGGGAGTTTTCCGTGCCTGGAGAGAGACAGAGACAGATATGCCATGATCGGGATCATTAGGCTGGAGGTAGATGTCCAAAGTGTGCATCACCGCCTTTTTTCTCTTCTGTTTCTCTGGCATGAGAACGGAGTATGCAAATTAGTCTCCCCACAATTTGTGCTATAACAGGACCCTTTGCAGGCCTATCGGCTTTCTCATCATCCTCGTATGTAAGGTTTTCTTTCTTCGCATGAGCCTTTTACGTTCAAATTTTAGTAATAACCGCTGCTGCTGCTGCTGCGGCTGGCGGATGATGATGATCATCACGGGAAGAAGCGGAAACTGTAGTTTGTGTTTGCAGACATGAGCTGCTGCTACTGCGTTTCTGTTGTCTCTTTTTGCTCCTTTCTTATTGTAAACCAATAGTTTTTTATATAGCATTATTATCGGTGGCATTTCCTGTTGCATCGTCGTTTTCTAACCTTGGTTTTTCTCTGCGTATTGCTGCTGCAGTCAGATGAATAGAAGAGTCAGCTACATACATCAAGATCTTTGGTGTCTGAAGACAGCTTCTGACGGTCCATACCCTGCGGAGCAACGATGGGCACTAGTGATGGAAATGGTGTGTACTTGGTAAGTTTTTTTTCTGCACAATAACCTCACTGTGATCATGGTTTTATAGTGTAAGAAGAGGGAGGGAGGGGACAACAAGAAGGGTCAGTCCCCTGTTCCTCCATTGAACACTTGCAGTAAGCTTATCGTCAAGCAAGTGTTCAATGGAGGAAGATGGTGCTCATTGGTGTGTTGGTCAAGATTGCCAATATTGGGCTTTGTCTTTTTTGATAAAATCATTCACACAAAAGTGTATTTGAGCTGCCCTCCAACATGATGTGCACCACCAGCATTTGATGTCAGCATTCAAATGTTATTCTGCATCTGCCCTAGAATGTCTACTGATTTTAATGCACATCAATTTGAAGAAAAAGTTTTGCATGTGAGTGTCTTAGGAGTTGGTGGTGTTGTTGTCATGAATTCCCAATGCTAATTTATAGTTTCTCTTGAAGCTCAGCATTTGAATGATTTACTGTCAACATGCACAATGACATTCTACTCTTTCTTCTGATCTATTTCTAGAACTTACAATTACTCTTGAAGACTTTTTGACCTTTTTTCCTTCAAGCAGAACAATTATAACTTTCACAAATAAGTTTGTGGTGCTTTCAATTTTCTGGCTCTTTTGCAGGGTGCTTATGAGACTGCCTACACAACCCAGTAAGACAACTGGTCTCCTGTCAAGATAAGGATATGTTGGAATCATGGTTTGTACTGTGGTTTTTCTTTAGAAATGTCTCTTGGAACAGTTTAGGAATTCTGACACAGAGGCGAATTTTGGAAGTCATGACATTATGAAGACACCGAAGCAAGTGCTGCTCAAGGAAAACTAGACTGGGTGGGAGAAAATCTTTTGACTTTGCTTGAACAGTCATCCTTCCAGACAGTTATTAAGCTGATGGGTTGATTCTTCATTTGGTGGTCCAGGGAAGATGTTTTTGCAGATGTACACAATCTTGATCATTGCATTAAGTATCTCAATCAATCATTAGTGACATTTGGGTTTCCTTCAGCTCTTAATCTGCTGTCTGCTGATCCTGTGAGTCTTGTAATCTATATACTCTCTTCAATTTAAGTGTTTGGCTGTAGCAGGTGCAGGGTCTTTGATTCCTCTATTGATAGCATCAACAGCAATCATGTGATCAACAATTGATGAAAGTTGTCCGTGTGCTGTTCTTTTGCAATGTAATATAGACACCAATAGAGATCAGAAGTTTATGTGGGTGCTAAGCCTTTTGAGTAACAAAAAAAAACCAGGAACGGGTGGAAGAGAGGGGGGGGTGGTTAATGGGGTGAGGAATTGCTGGAGCAGGCTCGGCAGTCATGTATTGGCTAGTGGATCCTTGTGCCCACAGATCCAAGGCCCTGTGCAGTGTGGTGACAGATAGAAACAGAGCTATTGTGATGAGGTCTGCTACTGTAAGTACTGTGCAATCACATTTACAGTGCTGAATCCTTTTTGTGAGCAGGCATCAGTTGTGCGGACATGCAACTGCATATATGCAATGCTCCAGCAACGACAGCGAGATGTTGAGTATCGAGAGACAGCAAATGACACGCGGCTAAGGTAGGATCCAATGTGGTCCTCACCTCATACTTAGGTTTTGCATTTGCAGCTCTAGGAAGGTAGTTCCTATCCTTTGCTACCTTTCCAAGAATATCCACCAAGGGCTTTGAAAATCCAGAGCAGATTCAGTGGCTAGGTTAACAAAGGTGATTACTTAATGCAGGCTCATGTCTGATATATCACGGCTTGAAAACAAGGTGGAAAGGTTGACTGATCAGCTTTTTGGCAAGGAGCGTGTGTTGCAAGCTCTGGAAAGCAAGGTCATTCCACTCCATGAACAGACTCCATAGCATAATCACCTTCTTGTTCAAAACTGGAATTCAGATGATTGGTATTGTATGTTCCACATAAAGAAATTCACTTGAAGTTTATCAGTTCCCCTTGTACCATTTGCATTGTGATTGACAGTGTTGATTCCATTTCTATTGTGGAAACAGGACCAGAAAATGACAGCTGCTTTAAAGACACAGTTAGAGAAACTGCAGCAAGAGAGAGACGAGTTTCAACGCATGGTCATCAGTACACAGGTATTACTAGCATAGCCTTTGATGCCTGGAATGAACAACTGGGTTTTGATGCATTGAATGCCACCAGTACTGACTTGGGAGGCTATACCATCAGCATGAGGCCAGCTTTCTAGAACACACCTCCAGCATAATTCACCCATCTATGTAAGTGATCAGATTAATAACTGTTGCATGTGATGAATGGACAATCTCAAGAACAAGAATACAACAGGTATTCTGGATGCTAGCTTCTGACAATTGCATTGCTGTCAACCCAGGATGTTTAAAATTTCCCTGACAAAGGAACTCTAGTGGGCACTCAAGCTTCTGCACAGATATAGTTTCAATAAATACTTGTAGGTATTTGAATGAGGTCACTTGAGTGTCAGCACAAGGGTTTCAGGCTCCTTCAGATGTTCTTACTCTCTTGGAGAACTAACAGATATTCATCAAGTTGAGAAACTGACATTTCTGATTGTGGTTCCAGCAATAACATATCTTTATTAACTATGTCTCTTGGGTGCCAGTCAACTTCATGACTGAGTCTTCCTATTGTGTGCAGAAATGTGAAAGAACCTCAGGACACAGATTTCCTAGAATGGTTTGGCTGAAATTTTGGGCAGGTTATACATATGTATCTACATCCACCATTGGGAGCCAATGAAGTCTGTGGGTAGTCATGGCAGCTCATCACTGCTATTTGTGATGAAGGTGATGGTCTGACACTTTGTGAGCAACTCTCATAAGGTTATGACTGCACTCATTGTTATGTTGCCACCAAATTGTTGTTGCAGAGATTTGTCTGCAGTTTTGTAGGTATATGAGGTTCCAACAATACCCATTTCTACAGGGAAGGTTCCCTGCTGTTTTCCTCAAGTGGACTGGTTTATCAATGCACCAAGAAAACTAAGTAAACAGGACTGCTTACAAAACTGTGTGCATAAACTTGTTCACAGCAAGTGAGAGCGCAGCAGACCCATGAGTTGAAGAAAAAGGAGAAAGAGTATGTTAAGCTACAGGTACTTTGTCACAATGTTCTTGTTTTCATGTGAAGATTCTCTTTTTTTCTTCTGGGTGGATATGTGCAGTTTGACATGGGTAGGGTACAGTGTACATTTTGACCTTTCTCTGAGTCTCTCTTTTCTTATTTGAAGGATGATGCTTTGGTATGACTTATAGGGAAAAATCCATTCCATTCTTGTGCATTTGGTTTCACCCAAACCTGTGTCACGAGGGCAAACCCGTGGCATGCTCTTGTGTGTTCTCCAGTCCTTATGGCTTGTCACACCTTAAATGTTTGTTGTGTAGGTTTGTTGAATGCATGGTCCTCTGGCTACTGGTAACTAGACAGTATTCCTCATAGTCAGTGGATAGGCTTTGTGTAATTAGGACTCTCCATGTAACAGGAGCGATTAAATCAAGTGCTGATGGAGAAGAAAGAGTCAAAGACTGGCATTGAGATCATGAACTTGCTTCAGGCAGGAACCTACACCTTATAGTGGTCATTTTTCTGGTTTGTAAATTTGTAAGCATGTTTAGAATGCTACTTTCTGACTGTCTGCTCAATACATTTACTTAGAATATTGGTACAGCAGTTATTCATATGAGATTACAGAGTTTTGTACAAGAATAAACTTCCTAGAGTCTTTCACTTTTCCAGTTGGTGTTATAAGAATAGGCAGTGTAAGTTTCAAACACAGGTCCCTCAACTACTTCAAGCTAATTCAGATTTGGACATACATATGACCCTCTTACAAGCTATTAGCTAAGCCAGAATGACGATCATGTGAGTGCTGTTTTTATGTACACGAATTACCAATCCAGCTAGGGCACATCAGTACAGTCGTGCTGCAGTATGTAGAGTGCAAATTTAAATACTTAATGAGTTTTGCCAATGATGAAAGCAGAAGGAGGGTCGGCAACGGGGCACATGGAACACAAAGAAAGCTGATGGGGATCTCTACAAGATGATTGTAAGCTCACAAACCTTAACAGCCTACCTTTTTTGTCACAGCTTTTGTGAACCTTGACTAAGTAAATAAGGAGGCTGATACTGTTGGCCAATACACATTTGTCTTCCAAGTATGTCTGTCTCACGATTACCACATTCAACTTTAGACCTGCTCTATTGCACATCTTATTGCTGCCACAACTTGTTTCACACAAGCAATATGTCATTGGTAATGCAGGCTTGTGATGAGAAATCAATTTTCTTCGTTTGGCAGGTTGATACTTACGAAGCACAAAAGCAGGAGCTTGTGGCTGAAAATGCAGAATTGCGAGCATTGCTAAGGTCCATGCAGGTGTGCTCTAATTAGTCAGACCTTGACTATCCACATACATGTTGCAAAGGGGAACATCCATTGCTCCAATTACTCAAAAATGTGACCAAATGATATCCTCTGCTTCTGTTTTCATGTTGTCATGGCATGACTGTCAAGTCAATCATCATTCCAATTTGCAAAGGCTGCACAGGAATCTCTGTATGTATCATAATTTAGTGGTAACCCTGTGCAGATGTCACAAGTATTGCTTAGTGTTGGATTGTGTGTTTGACAACTCTGTATCCATAAAATACCATGATTTCTGACCAGACAGTAATTGAAGACATTGCAGGTTGAGATGCGTGACTTGCTGAATACCAGTGTACTATCTAGATCTGGTTCTGATCTGGAACCACCATCCACATTTCTGGGAGGGTGTACTGTAAGTCAAACTCCCTTCTTGCAAGAGCTTGATAGCTATATTTCTAGTCTATTGCAGCTGTAAGGACTTAAGTTGAGTGCTTATGTAGATGTGCAATAGCTTCACAATATTCCCTGGTCTCTACACTGTGCTCTGAAATGTTGAGCTTGCAAATGCCTTTTGAGATGGAGATGAAGTTGTGTATATTTCATGAGGAAATTGTAGCATCAGTTCTTGCACTCTTATTTTCAGTTGGACATATTATCTTGAAGGTAGTAGGCATCAACGTGTTGATACATATAGCCAAATACTTGGCAGGATGTCTTTGATCTACCTTTTCACATAGCCAGAGACCAAATTGAGCAGAGTCTCCGGGCAAAAATGGCTTCAATTAAGGTATTAGATGCCAAGTTTACCCCCTTGTTTCTTCTATTTTGTTGACACAAAAACAAGGACTTCAGAATGTGATAAAAGCTGTAGAGTATACACAAACTGCATGATCAGAAGGCATTTGCAGTGCTAAAACATCTTCTGCCATTTGAATGCAATTCGTGTTGCTCAATGTACAGCTGTTGCCTTTCTTTTTCAGGAGTGTATGGTGCAGCTGCAAGAAGGTAAGAAGGAACAGGCTTTCAGCGACTCTAGTGATCGAGCATTGAAGCTTGAAGCCCAACTTGTAGAGGCCCGTAGCATCATTTCTGAACAGGTGGGACCCATGTCTGCCTAAGCTCCATCCTTCCTTGACTCTTTTGGAAGTGGATGGGTCTACTACAGGATAGAGCTCAGCACTAATTATCCTGCTACACCTGCTTCGTATTAGCACAGAACCATCTACCTTCTCATCTTCTTCATCATAAGCAACAGAGGGTTCAACTGACCTTCCCAACATCTTATTTGATGCAGGCAACACTCATGAGCAAGCACTTCTATGAACTGGAGGACAACAGGTACAACAGTTACCCTGTTTGATGGCAGATTTGTCTAGCATTCCTTGTTGTTGGGGGCATATGCTTGCACTCTTGCTGGAGTTTCCTTCAAGAAAGTTGTTCAACAAACACTCTTTCACGCTTTTGCCTTGAATGTTGAGTGAGGAGTCTGTTGTGTGTAGATCTTGGATAGTGCGTTCAATTCAGACTGTCAAATGAAGTTTCTGTATACTTTGTAGACTGAGAGGGACAAGCTGGTAGAGTTTTGCAAAAGATTTGGTCAACAATGAGCACTTGATGTCTGTATCTCTCAAACCACAGCACTTCACAAACTGCAGAAGTCTCTGTCAGACATGATACCCTTCACTGCACCTTGAGATGTATGATTGGTAAGTTGGATTTTCTTTGCAGAGCTGTTGTTGCTGAGCAGGAACCTCAAAGAGATTCCATGTGCACTGCAGTTCAAAAGGTAGTATTCAACTTCATGAATCCTTGATCAAACTTGATTTTCCTTCCACATTGAGATACTGTATAGAGGCAACTTCAAATGTCATTGTCTTTTCTTTGAAGTTGGTTATTGACTTCTATTATTGTGGTAGTGATCGCCTGCAGAACACTAAAAATTTCTGTCTGCAGTCTTGGCAATGAAGAAACCTCATACCTTGATCTCAACTGCTTATTGTGTGTTCAGTGCATCCAGTAAACTTTTACAGTCAAGTCACTCAAATGTCCTTTCCCAGACATTTGCACACAACTGCAATTTCCAGGAATATAATCTGGATGGAGCATTGAAGTGCTTTGATGCATTTCTGAGAGTTTTAATGTTCACTGGACTATGTTTCTGTAGCATTACTCAGGTGCAATCTTCCTACTGCTGAAAGCGCAATTTGCCGTGTATTTGAATGTCCAGCAAAGGGAAGAACAAATAACACAACTTCAGCCAGATCGGGGAGCTCCAACAGGAATTGTGCCAGGGCTTGAGGAGGAGGAAGAAGAGGACCAGGAGATGGAAAATGCAAAGAAGAATTTCAATGTCAGATAAATCATCTGACCTGACTCTAGGGTCTTATAGACTTGCTATTGTACATGAACCTGGCTTTTGGGAAGAGTGCTTTCTCTGGTTGAGGTTGGAGGCACATGTTAATTTCAGTACATGGTCATTTCAAATTTACTGACCAGTGAAAACACTATCAGCTAACTTAAAGAGACTGCATCAGCAAGTCAATGCTGAACCAGCACGGTGCAGTGTGGTGTTTGCAGAATTGAATTTTTCTCTTGGTTCATGAATGAAAGATGGTAAAACACCATGACATGTATGATGTACTCAAGACTGAGCCCAGTTTGGCCGATTCTGGCTGGCATGCCTGGGTGGGCCAGCTAGGCAGATTGTGCTAAACTGGGCCTGCTCCTGGTGCTCAGTATGTGAACCTGCAAATCCAACTTTAGTTATTTACTTTTTTCCAACCCCACCTATGAAACTGAAACTGGGACTGCAAATCGGTTAGACACTACTAATAGCAAACCACATGGACCAATCATTTATGAGACACAGGGAGCTGCAGTTAGATCATATTTATTTATTACACTCTTCTCTAATATGTGTTAGGCTTTGCTGTACCTTTTACCAGCCTTAGCAAGCTGTACAAAGATGCCGGGCCAGAACCATTGTGCAGAGCCAAATGAGCATGTTTTGACTTTTCTTCATCGAAATTCATTGTACAGGGCCACATACTGAGCAGTGCTGGGGATGCTCTTACTAACATGAAGGGTAAGGTACAAGCAGAAACCACCAGGTGCACCATCCCTTGGAAACTTGATGCGACTGAGTTGTGGATGAACCACAATTCAGTTACCACGGTTCCAATAGTTAGGTTTTGTCAACTGCTATTTGCTTCTTCACCAGACTGGCTTTTAATTTCAAAAGATTGCAGCAAAGAACTACCTCTGCAAGTGTAAGTTTCATAAGGTAAGTTTGCAGGGCATGCAAGTGGTTGTCACTGTGTAGGTTGAAAAGTAGGTGAAACACTTGGTGACTACTAGGTAGGTAGATCTATGCGGATGTAGATATGCGGATGTAGATATGTAGTTAGTATATAGCCCCAACCGTTGGGTTAGCTCCAGGAAATGATCTCAACAGAGCAGAGTTTCATGTCCACACCATCCATCCATCCTGTATGGTCTATTGGTGGGTGCTGGTTCACTTTTGCCAAAGCGAACCAACCTTGAAGATGGATGGAGGGTGGACAGAAGGCACTTTTCTATTAGGTTCCAGTTCCCTAACCAACCACAGTGTAAAACCTTAGTTGCTATTTTTACTACCAACCCACTAGTCCTTACTTTTACATACTAACCATCTACCATGAATCTACTTAGAGGTTAGTAGCCATCTCTTATAAGTCCTACCTACCTACCTACCTACCTAAGGACCTACTACTGTCTACATGATAGGTTACAAGAGCAGCTAAGCTGTGAGCAGACTGACACCTCAGTGAACGGGAATGATGTCGCCCACCTCTATACTCTATACCCACTGAAGTATGGGCTGGGCTGCCCAAAAATTTTCAAAAAAATTAAATAAAATCTTTAAAAACACATAATTAGATTTTGTGGTCTGCACTTGGAATTAATTTTAAAAATCGGGCAGCCATTGAAATGGGAATTTATTGGAACTTTTTTAAGACCTGCCTGTAATAGTGTATGTTGTATATGGTTTTTTGGCAAGCTTCAAATTGATGTATGCTTGGCCAGCACCTTGAAATTAGGGTGCATGTGACATCATTAATTTTATTATTTCAATAAATATCAGCCCAAACTTCAAAAAGTTTTTCTATTGATAACCACCGGTTCTGGTTATTTCAAACCCTAAACCCTAAACCTGGGGAAAACAGATCCCCACCATGTTTTCTGGATGGTTACTTGAGTTTTGCAAAGTTTGAGAACCGGGTATCTGTTTTCTGAGAACCACACTTATGGTCCTTAAGAACCACCCTGATACCTGGTGGGGTTTGGTGCAGTTTCTAATGCCCACCGAACACAATTACGAACCATGCAGCCAAGTACGCTGCCTGGAATGAAGAATTAAAAGGCTGCTTGAATACACATTCAAGAGCAAGCGATGTACAAAACATGTTTGTAGACCATGTATGTACTGCAAACTGCACGTGAATTAGTGGTGGATACACAACGGTGGATGTGGGTGAACGTAGATGGATGTAATTGAATGTAGATGAATTTTGGATGCACATAGAGGACGTGGATGAGTGTGATTGAATGTGGATGAAAGTCATCGAAAGATGAATATAGATCATGTGGATAAACATAATTGAATACATGGATGAAGATGGATATGTGAATGATCGTAATTGGATACCGATGAATATGGATGAATGTAAATGAATATATAAATGCAATTCAGCACATGGATGAATAATAGATCATGTGAACAAATGAAGGTGAATATGGATGCATGGAGGTGATTATGAACACAACAAATAGGATATCTGTGATCACATATACTTTGTCTATGCATATCCTATCCATACCACATACTATAGTATGGACCACATATAGGGCATATACACTATATATGTTCTAGCTCACAAGAATTGTGCAAGTCTGGTCTCAAAAGCTCCTCCATAATCCTAGCAACAAGCCAAACAAAAACAATGAGCGATATGAAAGGTGTTTCCCAAGTTGTACTTGTCCAGATTTTTGTGAACTTTTTATAACACATATGGGTCGAGAATTATAAGTAGGCTTAGTCTCCCAAGTCCTTATCTCTCTCCCTGGCTGGACGATCAATTGTGATTATCTAGTGAAGGCCTCATTGAGCACTTCCAATGGAACCCGGGAGAATGTGAATGGGAGGGGGAAGATAGCCATGGTCTTGGTGTCACATCCTTCTCTGGATACTTTTCCAAAAAAGATTACAACTTATGTTTTTGTAGGAAGGACCCTAGCTCTTAATCGATGAAATTTTTCATCCAACAAGGATTCATGAACCTGCTAGATGCTTCTCAACAAGATGTATTTGGCACAAAGCAAGACCAAGGTAGGTGGCGACTTTGGTTTGGCTTGCACTATGCAAGGGTTTGCCAATTGGGACATGGTTAGCAAAGTTGGATAAACCCACACTATGACCTTTGCAAAGAGCACATTGAGATGCCACAACATTGTCTTCTTGATTGACAAGCAACTAGTGGGTGCCCATGACCTTCGGCCACTGTGAAGTCCCCCTCATCCTCCACAACATTTGCCAAAGCATATGGAATAAAAGTGAGGTGCTTATATGCAAAACATGTTGAGGAACGCATTGTGAACTTGGGGAACATATTGGGAACCCATTAGGAACTTAGAGGGAACACCGTGAGAACACATTGGGAAACATGGAAAATGGAAAAAAAATCCTTCCCGCCCCCACAAACTTAAAAGGAATAAAAGCAAGGCACCTTGGGCCTTCCCATGGGCCAAAATTCTACTGTCCGTCCGGCTTCGGCGGACCTGCAGGGACTCTCCCGTGCCCAGCCCGCCCGTGCTGGCCGCCGTCACAGCCAGTCAGCACCTCTCCCGTGCCCAGCAGGCACAGGACCTGCAGGGACTCTCCCGTGCCCAGCCCGCCCCTGCTGGCCACCGTCACAGCCAGTCAACCCCTCTCCCATTTTTGCCGAGCCGGGCCCGGTCATCTATCCATGACGGACCTGAGCTCCGTCACGGACAGACGTAGTGAATTTAGATATAAGATAAGCTTTGCATGGGAAGCTTCTCAAACTGTTTGGACAGACGTAGTGAATTTAGATATAAGATAAGCTTTGCATGGGAAGCTTCTCAAACTGTTTGGATTCGCTAGAGGCTCCCCTTGACTTTATCCTCACATGGCAACAAGTGTTTTATGGTGAAACTTTCACCTCGGTTAGACAAGAGGAGGACCGAAGCTTTGGCCCGAATGTTGGAGAGTTCACCTATTTGAGGCAACCCTTCGATATCCTGTGTAGCTTTACTATTTTAATTCTTTAGTTTGAAAGATGTGCTAGTAGAAATGGTAACTTTTACTCACACTCCAGGTTTTCTTGAGTGCTTGGAAAGCCACTATTGAAGTTGGTCTTTCTATTTGGTGTGCCATTAAGAAGGATAGACAAAACAGGACTCTCTTGCAAGAGAGAATTGAAAATGACTTTTTCTTAGGGTGGTGCCATCAAGATATGTTGAGCTCAAAGAAAGAATTTGTCTGTTAAAACTATGCCCCCTCCCGGTTATTTGTTAAGTTGCTCAATAAAAGGAGTTGCTTCCCCCCTCTACTTTCTATGGGTCCCCCAAATGAACTAACACGAGTTGGAGATGGCATGACTAACAACTTCTTCCTAACACCACAGACATCCAATTGTTTAGAGGTTGACTCAATGAAGTTTTGCAACGCTATCACCCAAGATTAGATGCACCCTGTGATTCTTGATTGTGAAGTGCATTAGACGTGGATCAGGTGACCAAACACACACCAATGCATCATCCATTGGAAAACCATGATGACTCAATTATGGACGAGCCACAACTAAGTTACCAAACTTCCACCTTGGTAACCTATCCTGTAAACTCTCCTACTTTTCTCTTAGGCAAAGAGAGAGAGTGTGTAATCCTCTTAGGCAAGTAGGTAGCGCATATAAGTGGTTACTACTATGTAGGTAGATAAGTTGGTAGGACACTTGGTGACTACTAATAGTTGAATGCATGTGAATGGTTAGTACATATCTGACCACCACAGGACATGAACACAACCAAAAAAGTGTTTCCTGTCAACAAACCATCCATCCTACACTGGTGGGTGCTACTTCACTGACAACATGATGTTCAGTGTGTCCACCCTCACATCTACATTCACATAACATATCTATCATGAAGAATAGCAATTGGCTCTTTTAAGATATTGCAGCCAGTGGGTCCTGTGTGAGCAAATAGATATACTAAGTGTACTCCTTAGACCCTACCTGCCCAGAGGAGGTAGTAGGTATTCAAACTTTTCAAACTTCAACACATTCTCCAGTTCCCAGAGTTTAGACTCAAGAGGCTTAGTCACAGTACAGTTGACATTCACTTCTCATTCAGGTGTATTTGATTTCATTTCAAAGAACACAATGAATGATCAATGATCAATTTATGAAAGTGGATTAAGTTTACAAAATCATTTGTTATGAAGAACTCATTGATTGTAACACAATGCCCAAACAAACAATCATTGCTTGATTAAACGTACAAGCTTCAGTCGAGGTACAAAAATGTCATACATACACCAAGAGTGTAAACCCTCTCAACACAGGATTCCAGAATTCCTGAAATTCTGCCCTGCAACATAAAACCTCATTTGACTTACAAGTCAATGCACTTTTGTCACCACAGTCTAAGTAAACCTTGAAATATACATTGACTCTGCAACAAAGCAGCAGTCATAAGACCACACAGACTGTACAGTCCAACATATCCCCACAGAAGATAAGACCACTATACAGATTTAGTGATGCTAATGCCATTGGAAAATTACCAAGGATTTGTTTGATGTCATGCAATCCTGGGAATGGTTTGTGGCATCAGTATCTCAAAACTTGAGTGTATCTCAGATTTCACTTGAGATAGGTGCATAGTGGTCATTGAACCGGCACAAAAGTCGTTTCAGAGTGGAGTGGAGTGGAGTGCAAACCATCACTGGAAAGACATCAGCCTTTCATATCATGTATTGGTGGAGAGAGACTCATCATCACGAATTGTTCAACTGGGAGAGAATACATACACACACATCACCTTATGCAAGGAAAACCTGCTGCTAATTCTCTGTACCAACTCAAGATATAAAGCTGATCACCGACATGAAAAACCAGATTTTAAACCTGAAGGCCCTATGCTTGGGAAACGAAATCTAACAACAAAATAGCCCAGACTGTAGTGCCTAAAAGTAGATAGTCTCTGCCTGTCCCAGGTGTGTACACATGTTGATAACTGGCAATCACTTCCAAGCTTGCTTGAACAGAAGGGATTACATGTGACAGATGTGTTTTGTCATGTGTGTCAAGAACCTGCTACCATGTGTAGACAAACTGGCATCATTGCAAGGTGTCACCTGAAGTCTGTCCAGAGATTGTAGAAGAGTGTGTATCAATCCTCCCCCCCCATCATTGACCTCTCAATTGCTGCATCTGTGAAGCACACTATGATGGGAGATATCCATGTGGGCGTACTGCAAGAATGGAAGAATAGTTAAGAGGGTTCACACCCCTATCTTATAAGATAGCATCCATGATTGGCCCTAGACAACAGAGTTACACAGTTCTGGTGAAGCAGAGGGACCTTGCTCACAAGGTTGAGCAGCATCTGTGGAGAATTTGAAAAACTTGGAAGGGTACCAGAAGGTAAATGTGATCTAGGGATAGCCATAGAATGACAAGAGTGCCACAGGTGCTGGAATGTAGTTCTTGGTTTACTGCTTGCACTAAACAGTGCATTCGACCAAATGAATGAAGCCTGGAGGCACATGGCAAGAATACCTTGCCAGTGCCACAAAACTGCCAAAACTGTAACTCTGTGCACAACGAGGTGCAAGGCTCATAATTGGAGAACAATGGGTACTGGCTGGATTATTACCGATATAACCATAAAAAGCTAATTTTTCCGGGAATTTTGGACCAAGCCTCTGATATATTAAGACCCAGCAGATCCCTCAAACACCTCTTCCAAGAATCATTTGTTCGCACCAGCACCCAGGTGTGTTAAACCTATCTTGGACATAGAGCCCCAATGTAGAGCCTGATGTCAGACTGTGTACTATGATGGAGAACTGTGACTTAGTTTTGTAAGAGTAAAATTTGACAAGCAATACCTGTCATCCGGTGCAGCCAGACTAGCAACTTGTTTTTCCAGAGCAATCATAAATGCTGATGGTGATTGAAGGATCACTAACACTTCAATGACTCTAGTGCCACTACAGTTGGTTGATACTTCCGATGGTTCATCTATTTTCTATGCAGACCATGAGGAGTCTTACCCATTTCCAGTTTTACAAAGCAAGGGAGAGGTGAGGCTGTTGTATTTGCTTGCACAGATTCAGATTGCAATCCAGTATTGAGTTTGTGGAAGTGAGGTCTGTTTAGCTGTCAGGGAGTCTTTATTCTCCAGGTGTGGATATAGCCACAAGCAATTCAGATTGTGGTCATGTTCAAGTTTGTTTGTTGTTGGTGCAATGATATGTAACGACATTTCGATGTTTAGCCCGCATAAACACAGCAATGTGTGGATCCAGAAATGGTTCCTGCTGCAGGCCTTAATGAGATGTGGAGGATGTACTCATGAGATATTTGCTTGCTGTAGATCATGAGAGCATTGACCCGTGTCCACAAAAAAACAAGAAAGAGAGACAGAAGACAGTTTAGGACATACATACCTGGATGAAAAAGGCTTGAAATAAGTCTAACTTCACCAATCACTGCTACTCTGCTTGAGGCTTTCCTTGCTGTTGCTGCATTTGTTGTAGTAAGGCAGCTGCCAGCTGCAATGTTGCTTGAAACCTCTTCTGTTGAGCATCTGGCTCACCTACTCCTTGATTTTGGCTTGCCCCTTGCAGATCTGCTGCAATAGTTCCATGGGTTGCCCCATTTTCCCAACTAGTACCTTGAGAGCGTGGAAGAACCTGCTGATGCTGCACCTGTGTTATTGATTGAGGGATTTGCTGCTGCTGGGGTTGGGCCTGTGGCTGTGGTTGTGGTGGTTGTGGTAGTTGGTGTGGCTGGGGATGTGAGAGAGATGATGGCTGAAGCTGTGAAGAAGAGCTCTGGCCCCATTGTGGCTGGAACAGCTGTCCATAGTGCGGTAACTCAGACTGGGACTGTTGTTGTTGTGGAAGTGACTGCATTAGTGGTTGCAACTGTGGAGTCAAGGCTTGCTGAGGCTGGAGGGGATGGTGCTGGGGTGGAAGAGATGATGTTGGGGAATGACTAGTTGGCTGTTGTTGATAGTGCTGCTGCAAAAGCTGGGCAGCAGCTTGTTGCTGTGCTGGCTGTTGCTGCCTTCGAGTCAGCAAGGCTGTCAGCTGTGCCAGCTGATCAGATGGTAACTGTGGTGCAGCACCCACAGGCTGCTGTGGTGCAGCACCTACTGGCTGTTGTGGAGCAGAACCTACTGGCTGTTGTGGTGCAGGAGCCACTGGCTGTTGTGGTGGCCTTGGGATCTGAGGTGGTGGAATAAACTGCTGTCCAACATATCCATAACCTTGTTGCATTTGTGACCCAGACATTGCAGGTGACTGACCAAGAAGAGATCCTGTGCCTGAAGCTGAGCCTCCAAGAACAAGAGGATGTGATGGTTGTTGGTATTGCTGTTGTGAAAGATGTGGCTGCAGCTGTTGCTGCTGCTGTGGTGGTGGAATCATGAAATATGATCCATGATTTGGAGACTGGGAATGGAAATTGCCAGCCCCAGATTGTTGTTGTGGTTGGTCTTGAGGTGTGTGCTGAGCTGGTGCCCAGCCTGGGGGTGGTAATGGTAGTGGACTGCTTGGTGGGCGAAGTCCACTTGGTGCTGGTCTTACATCAGTTTGCAGGGCAGGAGTAATCATGGGTGTAGAAGCCCTCACTGTCGGGATACTCCCAAGAGACATTCCTCCATTTCCAGAATAAGTGCTCTGTCCACCAGACACTGGTAGCAGAGGTGTGTTCCCATCAGTACTGTTTTGTGGCAGCAATGCTGTGAGAGATGCAATAAGCTCAGGTGTCAATCCACCAGGCATTGTGGCAATGCTTGCTAGCTGTGATGGTGTCAATTGTGCTGGACTAGCATTGGCCACATTCAGTGGCTGTCCTTGTAGAGGCGACACTTGCATAGACCCCTGGAATCCAGAAGGACCCTGAGTAGGGGGAGCATTCATCATGGGTGCACTAACCTGCTGCAAGAATGGGGATTGTTGTGATGGAACATGCTGGGACAGCAATTGCTGCTGTTGGGGAAAGGCAGATGGGTGTTGGGGTAAAGAAGGAGCTTGTTGTTGGTGTGGTGGTGGTGTGAAATTGGGGCCAGGGGCTTGCTGCATGAACTTCAAAACAACTCCAAACAAGCAATTTTGACCAGGAACTTTAAGGACCCGTTCTGAAAATTCAGAAGGGGGAACAAGGAACAGACTTGTTCCGTCTGCCAGTTTTGCCACACCAGCACGATGCTTCTCTCCCAGGTAATGCATGAAATCCTGATATGGAGGCACATCTGGGTCACCCTCAGGCACAAAAAACACAACACCAAAGTCACCTGCCTGAAACACATGCTTTGCTAGCATATCCAGGTCAGTGCGCGCTGTACAGTTCACCACATCAGGGCTGCAAAACACAAAAAAACAGCACATTACAAAGTAAGATGCTTTAAAGTAGCCAAAGGACTGACCCTGACCACAAGTGATAATGCAGTGACCAGACCTGACACAATTTCCAATTACCCAAACTGTAGGAAAGAACAGAGTAATCAGGCTCACAGGAACACTTACACAGTCACATCAATTCCTTTACCAACTGGGAGACAACGAGCTCGGCAAACAGGTGTGCCACCTTTCGCTATGGTGCCATGCCACTGCCAACCTTCTGCTGCTACTGCTGCTCCTGCTGCTGCTGCTGCTGCTCCGCTTTCTCCACCATATCCATTCTGCTTACCATACTGTGGGACTGCTAGACCTGGGCTAGGACCAGATCCATGGCCCATAGATACTCGCAGATTATCAAGTGGAGGATGCACACCTTCAGTTCGGGCAGTTCCTCCGCGAGGTCTGGGTCCTAAGCCATGGCTGTAGTCTCCTGTGGACAGGAGTCGAGTGTTTCCATAGCCAGCTGGCCCTCCAGACCCAGAATGGTTGCTACCATTGGATCCACCAAGTTGATGTGGCTCATACCTTGTGTCAAATCCAGGTGGTTCTGACCCTACACCAGGAAACATTCGCAGGCGTTTTGCTTCTCTTGGTACCACATCTTCATCTGGCAAATCCCATCCGTCATCAAAAGGTAACTGGATATCAGATTCACCTCCAGGGGCCCTCCGTAAATAATCAATATCCTCCATTCGCCCATCTCTGCCAGAGTTTCTTGTGCTGGCTCGGGCTGTGGGACCTGCCATAAAAGATTCAGGACGATACTCTGGCCTCAGCCCACCTGCTCGCAAACTGCTGGTATTGGAGGGCCTGCCTGGGCTGCTAAACTGTTCACCGCCTGCTAAAGGCCCCCTTGGACCTTGCCCATCGCCAACCCACCGTGATGAGGGCAGCAACAAATTATCCATGTTGCGAGGGGTGTCTCGTGGATTATCAACAGGCCCGATCTCACTCTTGGAAAATCGGATATGCACACGTGGGTCATTGAAAAGCTTACCCTCCAAATTATCTTTAGCTCGAGTGGCATCTTCCACTGACTTAAACTGTACAAATGCATATGTGCGACCAGGGAAAGTTTTGATGCGTTCAATTTCACCAAAGGGCAAGAAAGCCCTTTTGAGCCCCTCTTCATCAACATTGGAGAGCAAAGGAAACCCCACCCACAACACCTCACTTGGACCACCATCTTTGTCAGCCTTGCCACGACCTTCTCCTGATGAAGATCCCATTCCTCCAACCACCTACATGAAGTGGCAAAGCTTAGTAAAGGTAAAATGAAACTGAAAACAGAAAAGGCACCCATAAGTTAGCATATCTTTTGCTTCTCCATATGAAGAGTGGAACTCTCATAGGGACTACCAAGGTGAAGGCAAACATCTTGAACAAAGCATTCAAAAAACCTGCATAGCATCCTGACGCCCCCGTTGACCATCTGGAGCAGCCCCACCACGATGATCTTTAGGAGCACCACTTCGTTCATCTCCATTGCCTTCCTGATTCCACACATGTACCACAATACATCAAGCAAAGAAGATTGCATGCACCTGCACTACAAGGTGATGGGATACTGATCAACTTGATAAATGGCACTGTAAAATTCAATGACAATGCACAAGCCAAAAGAAATACATGTTGATATGTATATGATATTCAATAAAAAAATGTCAGAGTACATATTTTTAATGAACAGACCCTCTTTTGGGTTGAAGATTTTCCAAAATCAACCCGCAATGTGTCCTCCCCAATGCGTTTGCGATTGAGAGCTTCAACAGCCGCAACAGCATCCTCCATCCTTACGTAGTCAACAAATGCACAGCTGCGCTCTCGCAACAGCTTGAAGTCTTCAAGTAGCCCAAACCTTTTGAACTCCACCTCAATCTGCTCTTTTGTCACATTCTGTCCTATCCCCCCTACCCACAGATGTCGACTCTGTCTTGCCTGCAGAGAACCAAAATCACTTAGGTCTGGTTGTGATCATCACTGTAAAGGCTGCAGGAACTTGAGGATTACTCAGATGTATGGAAGATGATAACATGCAGAAATGAAGAGAAATACCCTGTTTCCAGCTGCTGCTCCATCCGTGCTGTCATCATGTGACAAATCACTCCGCCCTCTTCCGGGCTCAAATTTTGACATTCGCTGCAGGGAAACAGGAACCACAAGCCTTGAACACAAAATGATGTTCATGTGACATAGAGGGAAATGGCCTTCCAAACTCTATTATTTTTATGCAAGCACTCTGTAACTTCAGGATGCAATCATAACCATTTACAAGTGATTGAACATGCCCCCCACAAAAGACCACCACAATATTTATTGCAAAAACAGGGATTCCTACAGGATCCAGTCTTCCAAGGGACATCAAAGGCAGGAAGGAGCAGGAATGACATGATTCAACCCAAAAGATGTTCACAATATCCAAAAAAATGCTTACAGCCAGTAATGCATCAGAAAGGAGAAGGCCGATTACTTACCCCCTTTGCAAACTCAATCCGCATAGCAAGCCCACCGAGCATAACACCATGAAGCAGGTTCTTGGCTTCAACTGCCTCTTCCTGATTGACGAAGTTCACGAATGCATAGTTTCTGGAAGAATAAACTGTAACATTGTCGACTTCACCAAACTGTGAAAACTTTTCCTTCAGGATAGCTTCAGAGACCTCTTGTGAAACATTGCCAACCCAGAGATGTCTGGATGGCAGGGCATCATCTTCCTCCCCCTTGCTGTTGCCACTGTAAGAGACAGTTTTTGAAACAGGGGATGCAAGTCCTAATCTCCTGTCATCGGCTCGAGGTCCATAGTCCACTGGAAAACCCCCTCTTAAGGGTGGAGCACCCTGCATGGAAGTATATATATATATTCATTGTTTAATATCTCCATTACTGTAAAAAAATAATTATTATAATTTAAATATTTAAAAAAGCTTCCCTGATGTGAAAGAACTAGGGTTTTAAAACCCTAGCCATAGCAATATATAGTCCATGCTGGTAACACACCAGCACCAATGACATTCAAATAACATATAAGATATAGGTACCTCGTCCAACAACAAAAGTCCTCTACTCTTTCCAACACTCTCAAAACTCTGCAAAACTCACCATGCTTAGGGAAAAAGAAGAAAAAAAATCCGACACAAAGGGGGGAAATAAAACGCAGACACACAGAGCTGCTTGGTTTCCTTACTTAGTGGGCTCAAACTTTATTCCCAAACTAAAAGGTGCATTAAAATCTTTAATTAAAAAAAAAATCGTCCCTGTCACAACAACAGACAGGGCACCTCTTCTGCAAACACATGGCGCAACCAAGGCTAAGAAAGAAAGAAACAGAAACAGAAAGTAGGTAGATAGATGTAGAGCCTGCACAGAGAGAGAGAGAGAGAGAGAGAGAGAGCATGAGTGAAGAACATGATGGTACCGAGAAAGAAGAGGCGGCTGCTGCTGCTGCTCTACGGGCATCGAAACCCGCATCGCCACCATCAGGCCGAAATTGCATCCTCCCTTACCCTGTATCGATCCAATAACGCTGTCACTGTATGTGCGTGTGTATGTGTATGTGTGTCGCTCTCTCTTTCTTTCTCTATGTGTCTAAGAGAAGGAAAAAACTGATCTACAAACCCTTGTTTCTTATGATGTTTGTTTCTCTCTGCTATTTGGTACAAGTTTTCTCCCCTTGGATCTGCATCGTGGTGGTGTGTTGGGAAGGCAGCGAGGTGGGCGCGCGTGTGGCACAGAAACCTCGAGATCTGGGGCTTACTCGTTTGGTTTAGCGTGGTCCCCAGGGCAGGCAGGCAGGCCGCTCTTCTGCCGCTGCTGCTTGCTGCTGCTGCTCCTACCCTACCACAGCCTACAGGCGCCGTCCAGTTCCCGTCAGTCAGCCATGGTTACCGGATCCTGATATTTAGGGTTACGTCTATGTAGTAGTAGTAGGGTAAGGACCGAGAAGGGGGCCGTTCTGGGAATGAGGGGCCGGCACAAGGCGGGAGCTGAGCGAGCAAGGGACGTGAATTCCCCAGAACTGGGCCCCATTCTAAGTCTTTGCTTGGGGCCCATTCCAGGTCTTGACCTCATATAAGGGTCTTATGATAGAATTTTAAGCAGCTATGATTTTGTTTGAGAAGGAGAGAGATCACACCTTCAAAGGAAGGTTCCTCATTTTTTAAATTTTTTGGGTAACTTTATAGTTAAGGTACCTCGACTGCTGTTACCACACAACTTTTAATGAGGCCAAGGGTGCCACCCTCCACATACACTAAAACAAAGTGCACAAATAATAATAATAATAATAATAATGTGTTAGAACTCCTTTAATGAAATGGTGTGCATGTTTGTTGTTTGGAAATTTATTAAGCAACAAAGCAAAAGTTATTGAGTTTACGATGACTTTCATCTCTACAAATTAATTATATTTTTTTAAATATTTTTTTTTCCCCAATTGGATTATTCCATAAGAGCTCTGAAATTAAGCTCACTTCAACTAGAATAGTAATGACCTCATATAAGGTTTAATAAACTTGGGCCAACAACACAAGGACCTTCGAGTATCCATTAATAATTCCCCTAGAAAAGGAAAAATGATCTTGGATCTTGTCCTTAAGATTTAGGAAGGGGAAGGACCTTATGTGTAGAGTAAAAGCCCTAACTTGAATCTGTTATATAAGAAATTGGTGATTTTTTCCTCAAGAAATAGCAAAATTAATTGAATTCACACTAGAAAAAACACTTTTCTCCAGAATTTTCCTTTTTTTTTGTCAAAGAAGCAACAAAATCTGTGAGGACAAAAATCATTGCTTAGAATGTGTGAGAGGCATACATTGTATGTATGTTAGGTCTCATTCCAATCGAATTTCGTCCATTAATTCTTCATGATTTTGAGAATTTTCATTTGCATTTTGCGCATTGTGGAGGCCACCCATGAGATTTTCTCCTTAATCTTAACACACAAGTAAATGGGCACACCCATGGAAATTACATAATTTGTGGGTTTACCCTTTCAAAATGAGATGTATTTTGCTCAAAATGTTTTTCAATTGATAAGGCCATATTTGTAGATCACCATTTGCAGACTAACGTGCAAATGTCAAGATAAAACCATTGTTACACATAAAAAAGAACTTCATTTTTCAATTATTGAAAAAGTTCAAATTCATTGTAAGAGGGTTAACAAATATTTAAATCCATCAATTGCTTGTAATAGTTTAATAAAACCTATCAAGACCTAGTGAAAAAATGTCAAATAGCACCCCCTCGCTTGGCAAATTATTAAGAAAATCATCTTTGCCTTATTAAATAACATCAATAATTATTTTGTCAACATGGTTACCATCACCACCTTGTACATTAGGCAATGAAGTTAAGCCAAGACAAGGAATCCAAACATAAGGAGGATCAATACAAAAACAAAGCAACCACCCAAACAAAAAGAAAGCATATGGAGTCAAAGGTAAGCACTCTCATGATTTCTACACATGCATTTTCATTTTGAAGATTGAAATTCTTTAAGAAAATCTCAAACGTTAATTTGATTGGTCAATTTTTGTTCAATGTCTCTATTTTTATTATGTTACTTACATATCTTGAATAAGGTTATAAGTATATTGGGCAACAATTATTTAGTAATAAAATCAATTGAAGATTCAAAGTACAATGACATTTTCCATGAAAAATTTTAATCTACCTAAAAATGATTTTTCGTCTAATCTAAATTTTGTCTTTAAAAACATCAGATCTTTTGATATGATAAACAATTTCATTCCAATTGGGCGTGAAACACGGATTTGAAGGTCAACCTAAGACCCAACTTTATGACTAACTTCATTGTATCCTTAAAAAATGTTCACTTTCCAAAAACACAATTTGAATGAACAAATCATGTCCAAACGAAATAGTTGATAAATTGTTGAGATTCTTTTTTATGAAGACTAACCAAAATCAAATATGTTTCATATAAAAATTTATACCACTCCAAAGTTTTCAAACACCAAATATCTTGAAATCAAGGATTATATATTTGGGAATATCATAATTATTTCAATTTTGATGTAATCCCAATGAAATCCTACAAAAATAATAATCTAGGAAAGCAATGTTTCCTATAACATAGGTCCAATCCCATCTGAACTTGACAGAAACCATGTTTCTAATTTATGTTCAAATCGTACCCTTTTTCCCCTTCACTTTGTGTAAGTGAACTTGTCAAAAGTCTTCTACTAGAAAAAATTTAATGTCATTTTTCCATCCCATGCATAGCTCTCGTCACTTGGACCTAACAAACTTAAGAAATGTGCCTTTAGGTTTTGAGTTGTTTCCAACCCATCGAAGCATTACTATGAAGATTATTGTATGAATTTGGGTTGCATAAGTTATAATGTGCCAATTACCAACTCAAATCATGCAAAATTTCAAGCTACCTGAAAATTGATGATTGAATTTGGACTAAAAAACTTTATGACAAATATATCTATGTCATTATTTATTGAATAAAAAAATCTACTAATATTAATGGATTTTTGAAATTCAAAAATATGGACTAGTCATCTAATTTGAGCATTACAAAATGCAGAAATTATTATTGATATTTATTTTGACTTTCTTATGGGGACTCAACATGATTTTGAGGATATTTGAATTATGTGGAACTTGGGCTAATCGTTTTTGGAAAAAAAATGTATTACTTACGATGTTAATTTTTTAATATATGACTATATTTGCCACAAATTAATATACACAATAAAGTATGAAAAATTAAATTTTATTTCAAAAGTAGTGTTGTAAATGATATTTTTGCATGAAAATTTGAGAAATTTTGGGTTGTGAATGATATTGAAAAAAACTAACAAATTTTATTGACATTGAAAAGTTTTTCAATTTTTTCCTAATGTACATCACTTATTAGATGTGTTTTTTTTCTATTCATAAGACATAAATGAATTGTGATTTTCTTTTTCTTTTAAAAAATAATCCTAAAGTGAAAAAATAGCACATATATGAACTTGACACTGTGTTTTTGTCCATTTAATTTTTGTTTATGAATGTGGCATGGAACTTAGCAAAAGTATGAGTGTTTTGGCATCACAAAATATCTCCATATTATCTGTGATATATATTATGTACGTGTATTGTACATATAGTCATTTTAAATCTTGACATTTCAATCAAAATTAAAGCAATTCAAATTGAATTGATTGTAAATCATTTTATATCTTAACGATTTGTTTACATTTTGACCATTCAATTATAATGGAACAATCTCAAACATTTGCCCATAAAATTATATGTCACGATTAAAAATACTATAGATTTGTATTGAAATTATTTTTAACATTGTAACATTTTTTGCCTAAAGTGAGTAAACCCTCATGTTGCCCATCACAATGTGAAAAGGTTTTAACCCTTGTTTATAAGAAAGACATAAATTCAAATTCAAATTTTGATTCATTATTTCCTTGTATAGGGTTTATTTCCTGACTTGTCTATGTCATTTGAATCCTAAAGCAAGGGGTTACGCATATGTGAGAAATCAACTAATTAAAAAATAGAAAAACCTTGTAAATTGTTCATGGACACATGGTGTGGAGTAATTGGAAGTTGCACAAAATTTATCAACAACCAAACTATTGTGCTATAAAATGTAATACCTTGGTAGGTTTGGCAAAAGTTTAATTAATTTTGGTGTTGTCAAAATTTTCCAAAAAAAAACTCATTATGTCAAATAATTCAAACTTTATGGTCAAATTCAAACTTTTGCCTTCTCTAGTATAATATAAGTTCATGACGATAATCCAATTAAGTAGAATTGAAAACTTTTAGTAGTGGAAATAGTTTTATTATAGTTATTTTGGACATGTCAAAATCTTCAAAATCAAAATAAATTGCTGAATTAAAATTCCCAAAATATATTAATTATTCAACATGTTATTACCAAACCTACCAAGGTATTATTATACTACTTATTAGACCCATAAGTTACATGAATTTCATGCCATGATTTCCATGATTCCTTTTTGGCCCGCACCTTTGCAAGCCTTTACCTTGGTCGTGAGCCCAAGGTTAAGCTTGCGACATTCTTCCATTTGCATGTTTCATGAAATAATCTTTGAAAGGATGGTTAAAACCAATGAAACAACACAGTTCCATGGAACATCATCAAAGACAAGATGAACATTGTCAAGTGGATTCACCTATGACGCACTCCCAAGTCACGGGGTGAAACCAATTTGAGGGTTTCACAAAGTCAAGTTGCGGAAGTTGAGACTTGGAGGCACGCTCCCGACTTCCAACTCTAGAAAGGGGTAGAGGGTCGAGTTGGGAGCCTAGGGATTAGACTAAGAAGAGGTATTAGTTGATCAAGCTTGAATCTGCATCAATACAAACCACCCAAGTGGTTAGTTCACTTTCCGGGACAGCCTTTGGTGTTGGGACAAGCCACGGGCACTTCGGATCACAAGACTCACCACGGCCCGGATTTGGGGGATGCCACCACCATCCCCCATACAGTATACTCTGCGACGCCCCGCAGAGGCTACACCCGAATGGCTCATTTTCTCGAGACTCCCAAGTTGGAGTCCCGAAATCCACCCAAATGTCCTGGTTCTGGACTCCTGGGACTTTGAGAGGTCATAGCTCTTCGCCCTGACCTCTGATCGCGACAAAGTCTTAACTCAAGTTGTAGCCCTTGTCAAGATCATTCCAACGATGTATTGCACTCCTAAATCGGACATTGGGAACTGGTCGATTCCTGACTTTTAATGGTCGGGAATCCTATTGCCAGTTTGACTCCCAGCCCTTCTTTTGCCCATAACTTGGGCTACAAATGTCCAAATTGAGAATGCGAGGGCATTTTTGATATTTAAGTTTCAAGACCTTTTCAATGACACCAAGAACACCCCAATGCGGGGTGTTTTGCCCCTTAAGTCAAGCTCTGAACATTCAAGAGTCCCGGAGGGTTCCAAATCCCCACTTTTTCCAAGTGTTGGGCTTCACCCCCACACTTGGCCAAAGTAGGGTTGCGACAACCTACATAAGAAAATAAAACTAAAGGCCATATCATTAAAATAAAATTGAGTTTTTGTAAGCAATCAATTTATGACTACTTACAATTATTTTAATGTAAAACATTATTTGATATAATTATTTTAATTATGATAACTAAATTAAATTGTTTTATTTTTTAATTTTATTCTTAAACCATATTTAAAAATAATTATCACACCATAAATTTATATACTAAAGTATTAACATTTTTCAGCAATCAAAATCTTAAAAATTTGAATCATTGTAATTACTCTATTAGGACATTATATAAGTGTCACAATTAATAAGTAAATTAAATTATTCATAACTTATAACATATAAATTTTTATTTATAAACTTATTTTATAGTTTTAAATTTATTTAAATATAAATATAATCATTTGTCTATAATTTTATTCCATGATTATATTAAAATAAATTAAAATATTCAAAATTATTTTATTATGATTCAAATAATCAACATTGTTTTATTTTATTATAATAATTTAATTAAAGTAAATTATTTCAATTTATAACCAATAAAAATTTTAATATTAAAAATTCTGAATCACATAAAAATTTATTAAACAAAAAAATGATGCATTCATAATATATTTTATATTTCAACTTGGTATTCATAATTTAATAATTATAACTTATAATTGAATTTTTATTTCAAATAGTAATAATCTTACTGTAATTTTCGAATTGATGTAATTTTAATTTATAAAAAATTAAAATTCCAAAATTCCAAAATTTTAAATAATTAATTACTGCTCCTAGATTTTTTATATTATTAATTATTGATTTTACACTATAAATCCTATTATTGAAATTAATGATTAATTAAAATAAAATAATTGTAAATAATTTATTTTCACAATGATTACATTAGTTTCACAATTTATAATTAAACTTAATTATTCATGGTCTATAATTTGTAGTTATTAATTCGAATATGATTTTAAGAAAATTTAGTTATTTTAGTAATTATATAATAGAATGTAATGATTAAATTTTTTTTAAATGGAAGTTTTAAATTTATTTAATTAATGATATTTTGGAATTTAATTAATTATTTAATTATGTTAATATAAATTATTACTATATGTAACTAGTTTGTTGGTTAGGTTTTTGTTACAAAATATGGGTGCGATTTAATAGTCCCCGTTAATTAAGCCAATGAATTCATTGCTCCCCCATTAAGTCCCATTCACTATGACGAATGAATTTATTGAATATCCAATGAAACCACTTGGCATATAAGGACACCTTTTGTTGTAGTGAATAAACCTTTTTATTCTAAGTAATTTACAATTAATTTTTTTAGTTGGAACATAGTTTGTAGTTAAGCTACAACTCCAAAATTTATCCAATTAGGTTTTTTTCATTTTGAAAAAATATAAAGAAGGTTTTTTACCCCATATACTTATATTTAAAAACATGGGCCATATGGGATGAGGCAATTATAAAGGATTAACTCAAAATTCAAAAAATATATATTTATGTACCTACCTTAAGCCCTTTGGTTATCTTGCCTCCTTAACCAACTTATCAACCTAGCTATTCACCTATCTACCTATTTTAAGCTTAGGCATGTAGGTAAACGTTTAATCTACATAAATAAATAAGTAAATCCTACCTCCCCACTTACCTATTTGGTTTGACCTATTTACATGCCTATTTACTTAAATTGATTTCAAGGACAAATATAATAAATATGCCACATGGCGTATTATGATTATGCCACATGTCATAATTTTAACCGTCCAAACATATAAATTGAATGTCTTAAATTGTTTCAAATTTTCATAAATAGAATAATAATAATCAAAATATATCAAATTAGTGACACATGGCAAAATATCATAAGATCACAAGGTTGAGTAAATTAGTTGTAAACTAATTGTATGCGACAATATGTATACAATGGGTCAATAAATGAACATGTATTTTGTTGCCTTTTTTTCCATCCATGAATGGTTATCGTTTGCAGCTTATCTAATGCAACTAAAGGAAATATAGTCATAATTTTTACATGTGACTAAAAACTAGTTGTAGAAACCACATTAAAAACCTTTGATTTCTTCTAGTAAATTGAAAAAGTTATCACCAAATGCCATATTTTTAAAAATAGATCCAAGGAGATGAAATGGCAATCATATTTTACAAGCCATTTATCAATGTTAATTTTCTTAGCAATGATAGTCAACCAAAAGTATGGGAAAACCTTTTGATGTAATTTAGGTGAAAGGGTCATAAGCACAACAATTCGGTTAGGCTAAAATGGGGTGAACTTTAATGAGGTGAAATAATCATGTTGCATGTTTGGGGTGACAATTATAAAAGTAAGAACTTCGATGACTAGAACAAATCATTCCCTAATAATGAACACGTCATCAAGCTACTCATTTGCAAATGGAAAAATATTTTTATGTATGGGAACATCCACAAGAAAGTCATCTCCCTCTTCATCGAATTGTGTAGCTTCTTTGGTAGATTCCTTCCTTGTATTCTTCACCTTTGATGGACCCTTTGTCTTTGTAACATTTAATTGTGCACCAACTGAACTTAGGTTCATGAACCTCCTATAATGCAACTCAAAATTGGGAATGTTGTTATCTAGGAAATGGAAATATGTCCAATCCTTGAGTAAATCCTTGTAGAACATTGTATTTTCAACTTTAGGATCATGCCAAATATCTCCAAGAGTTTGGGAAGCTAATTAATCACTCATGCACGAAGCAAGATATGGTTAAAATACATATAAAAATGAGATAAATAGACATTATAATCTAATAATTCCTAATTGGCACATAAGGTTTGATTGTTTCTTGATGTTTTGTTAACGATGTAAAACTTTGGGGCATGGAGGAGTGGACTAAAAGGATTTCAAGAAGAAATGGACAGAATTTTACATACATGTATATCATTTGTTTTAGTGCTTATGTACCTCCTATTTGCTAGTCCCAATATTTATTCTTCCAAGTCCCATCCTTTAGTTTGAATTTCCAAAAAGAAACATGTTTCACAAGTGAATAACCTCCACTCATGGATCTAGGAGAAAAGAAGACCATTTTAATGACCTTTCTCACAATAAATGCCAAATTTAACGTTGTAGGTTCATACAATTTGAGCGTTTTGATTTCAAGCTCCATGAAACATAACGATATGAACATAAAACTAAAAACATCAAAGAAAAGGAAAAGGTGAAAGACAAAAGAAAAGAAATTTGGTTTTTACCTAATGCCAAAAGGTAGCCTTGTGTAACCACCTGTCAAATTTGGAATTGAAGAAACCATGCTTTGGGAATTTCAAAGCCTTCACAAAACCCTTGACCTATTTCATTATTTCAGCCAAGCAAGTTCATCCTTCGAAGTGACACACGAATATGTTAACATCTGAAGCTTTTTTATGAGCATCTCAAGTTATGAATTCATGTTGTAATAAAGTTGGATCTCTTTCAAGAAGTCATGACCAAACATGAAATCACATACCAACATGTGTCTGCAAAATGCAAAATATTCACCCTTTCACACTTGTTCCATGACCTTTTCCATTCACTTTTGTAGTTTAACTTGAAAATGCTCCCAATTTGTAGGCATTTTTCATATTACAACTTCATATCCACATTGGTTTATGCATAGTTTTCACACTGCAAACAAAGGAAAATGCATAATGAAGAACATAAAAAAGTGAAGTAAGCATTGAATTGGAGTAACAAATCAAAGAAAGCTCAAATCATTCATACCTTGTACATATATTCAAAAAAACCTTTGATGTTTGGGAGTGCCATGTTTTTTTGGACTTAATTTTGCAGTTCTTGTAAACATCCACAAGGAGAATATCCTTGAACTACTTCAAGGTAAAAAAATATGCCAATGGAATGAATCCATAAAAACATCATGAACAAGGTTGGGCTTAACATGGTTTAATTCCACAAACCATGCAATAAACAAAACTACAATGATAATACAAGTTTTGAGAAAATTGAAACAAGGATGAATATTTGGGGACCTATTTGTTCAAATCAGTGATGGTAATGAAAAGCTCCACGAGTCCTTGAAATTTATTGAATACAATGGAATCCACAAATATTTGCCATGATGGGTTTTCATTGTGAACATGGTCAATGTATGACAACCAAACTCAAAACCTATGATTACCATTCCAAACAAAGAACATGCACTTTAAGAAGCCCCTTAGGTCAACATCTCCAAGGAGGAAGTTTCAAACTTCTCATTTTCAAAGTGCTAGGGGTGTTCCAAATCACCTCGTACACATAAAACAAAACCTCCTTTCCTTTCCAATTTAAAAGAAACACATATAATATTTTGTCATCTTCTCAATAGCCCATCTAAAAAACTTGTTCCATATTCAAGATGTCAATCTTGAGAATAGGGCACACAACTAACATGGGAACCATCTTACACAAAAGAATGTTCATTCATGCCTTGCATTTGGGCAACATCTTATGTATGTCCAAAACTTTGCATTACTGAACTTGTTGTGGCTTTAGATTGCTTGGAGAACTTGCATGGTCATGTTGAAGAACTTGGGATCAATGTCATGTTGACCCTGTGAGAGGGATAATGTTATGAACCCCAAGCAATAGAAAGATTAATTGTAATATAATATAATGCATTGGCGATGTTCAATTTGGAGGTTTCCACCATAGGGTTTTTCATGATTCTCAAAAGTAAATGAACATGCAAAGTCATTGGAAAGATTTGCAAAAACTAAAATGCAAGTAGAATTCAATAAAATCATCTCCAAAAAATGACCCTAATGTATAATCTTTACAATTCCAAGTTAGGGAAATGTAAAAAAATTGCAATAGAAATGGAAGCCCAACAAAACGAAAATCCAACAAAATAAAATAATACCTAAGGTTAAAACTGAATCCATATTTGAACTCGAGATCAAATTTCAATTTTTAAGTTGAATTACTTTTAATATCAATAGTAGTTTAGTAGCCCAAAATTTGAGCATAGGTCCTTTTTAATGATTTTTTGGGGATACTAAGTATAGCTTGAGTATAATAACCCTAAAAAACTTAGTAGCCCCAAAAAACCCAAAAACTCTAAGAAGCAAAAAAGAAATTTGAGTTTAAACTTGAATCCAAACATGCACTTCAACTCAAACTATAATGTTACTTTTTGAGGCTCAAATTTTTCCTTGTTTTCTAGGGTTGTTGAGTTACTTTTAATGTTAAGAGTAGCTTGGTAGCCCCAATAAATTAAAAAAATCCAAGTTCAAGCTTGGGTTTTTTCTTGTTTTCGAGGATGTCAACCTATTTTCAATGTTAATAGTAGTAAGGCAACCCCACAAGACATGAAAAAAACCCAAGCTTTTGAGCTTGGATCTAAGCATGGTTTTTTCAGTGCTTATTGGGGCTATTGAGTTATTTTTTATCTCGAAAGTAATTTAATAACCTAGAAAAACCCAAGAAATAACTTGAGTTTGAACTTGAGTCCATGTATGGACCCAAATTGTAATTCAAGTTCCCAAAAACAAGAAAAAATCAAGTTTGAACTTTGCTTGAAGCCCAATTTTGAACTCCAAGCCAACTCAATTTGGCATTTTACTACAATTTTAAAGCCTTTCAAATAATTCAAAAAGGTTTTTACAAAATTCACCTTGGTGTTCAACAATTTCAAACATCTTCAAACTCTCACCATTTTTTCCTTCTTCTTACACAAACAAGTTCAAGGATAATTGAATATCTTTGAGAATGGATTATAAACAAATACTTAAACCCTAAAAGGTAAAAACACAAAGTTTAAAAGCTAATTGTTAAATTTCAAAGCTATTCAAGCTTTATCAATTAATAAAGCCTTAAAATTTTGTTCCTCATATCATGTTAGGAAAGCTTGTCCTTTCCATTTTGGTTTTGTCCTCCTTGGATTCTCGAAATAACTTTTGACCCCACTTGCTAAAACAAAAAATAGTTTAAACAAAATCACAAATATAAGCCATATTCATTCAAATTTACATATCTTTACCTAACATACTTAAAATCAAGTTGTATTTATTGATTCACCTACCTGCCTATGAGTAAAAAGCTCAAGATCTATTTGTCCTTCATTTTGTTCAATTTCTTTCACATATGTATCCACAAAAGGTTGATTCCATAAAGAAAAGGCATTTGCAAACCATAAATGCATTGAATTTTTTTTTCCAATGTTTAATAAGTGAGCCTACTTTATTACATAACTTTATATCTTTTTCAACTGCCTTCACAATTTTTTTTGAATGCCCTTGGTGTATTTTGTCGCCATCATTATTATGTTTTGTCACTTTTTTTGTGTGATTAGTTGTGTTAATGCTTTATTCTTGCTTTCCATGGAGCTTCCTTGTTGATTATGCTAAAGTTTTTAAATTTGGAAATGATTTTTTCAACACTAAAATCATGGAGGTTTATACAAAGTCTACCACAACTTATCATATGGTGGTCAAATTTTTAAAGCACATTATATGGTGCCACATGGATGCATTTCATATCTTCCATTGTAGTCCTATTTTGTTATTTAAAAATCTCTTCAAAACTAATGGAATTTTTTTCTTGCATTTTTTTGTAATGTTCATCCCATTTGTTTCATTCATGTGTTCAAACAAATCCATCAAGATGCGTTGCCCATAATTACAATGTTCAACAAATCATTTTCTTATATATTTACTTTGGCGATGTGTGGTCACCAAATGTCATATGTGAAAATACATGAATGTCATGGAGAATTATATTATTTTCCATGTCATCAATAATTTTTATTTTTCTTTTGTTAGTTTGATTAATTAATAATCCAATGCCCACTAAAATAATTTGCATTTTTTAGTCTAAGATTCCTAAAAAAAAATTAGAATGATGATACTCATATTTATGGGGTTTGGAATTATGGTTGAATTCATGGTTTTAAGAAAAATACATTGTGTATTTTTTACAAATATAATGACACAATTTCCTCTTATTTCAAAGGTTAGGTGAATTGTCAAATTACATTAAATCAAGAATTTAAAAAAATTACTTCAATTATGATTGAATGGTGTGGTCCACCATAAACTTCATGGGCCATGATTTTAATAGTTGTGCAAATTTTGCTTTTCATAGGTTTATATTGTTTACATGTTTAAATAATGTGTGACATTAATGTTTAGAAAATACAAACCTATGAAGCATAAGAATTTGTGATGTATATATATATATATATATATTTTAAAGGAAATTGATTTGACATGATTTCATGCCAACTGTCTACTTCTAGAAACCCTAGCATTATCACCCCATGTGCGGGGAAATCCTTTTATTTCAATTATCATTTTCCATTCTTCATAAATATTACCAAATTATGTTGCATACTTTGTTCATTTATTATCCCCAAAAAAAAAAAAAAATCTCCATAAATGAAAGTCATTATGATAATTCATGGTTTTTTCAGTTGGGTTTTTTAGTAATAAATTACCCAAAAATGATAAGCATGTCAAAACTACCTCACCAATTTAGACAAATCATTTTGGCCATGTCTAGCACAACTAGGCAGTCAAATCGGACCTTGTCATTTTGATTAACAATGTGACTAACAAAATGATTAACTAATTGACTAGTAGATATGGACCATTTGACAAAGTCAATTTTATACCTAAAATAAAATCATTTTTTGGATTATTATTTAAAAAATTAATAGGTAGGTAGGTGTTAGTTTCTTAACCTAACCTACCTAACCTACCTAACTTAACCTCACCAAACTCCCTTATTTTAACCTACCTACCTTAACCTTTTAAGCATGCATATAGGTTATAAGTATAAGGGTTTGAACCCTAAACCGTCACAATGATAAATCAATTCCTTACCAATGGATTACACCATTGTTCAAGTTTTACAAAGTTTTTTTATTTTAGTTGTTTATTTCACCTCGTTAAACATAGTGGCTAAATTTAAGTAAACCTAGTGGTTAAATTCAATGACTTAAAATAATGGCTAAACCTTGTGCTTAAACTTAATGATTTAAATTAATTGACTAAACCTAATGGTTAAACCCAATTACTTAAATTAATGGATATATTTATTAGCTAAACTTAATAACTTAAAGTAATGGCTAAATCTACTGGTTAATCTCAATGCTTAAATTTAATAACTTAAAATAATGGTTAAACCTAATGGTTAAATTTTGTGACTTAAAGTAATGATTAAATTTAATGATTTCATTAATGCCTAAACCTAATGGGTAAACTTGGTGATTTAAACTAATGACTAAATTTAATGGCTAAAATTAATGATTTGAATTAATTGGTTAAACCTCAAACTAAATGTAGTGATTGGCTAAATGTAATGGCTAAACTCAATGACTTAAAATAATGATTAAACTTAATGGCCAAATTTAGTGATTTAAAGTAATGGTTAAACTTAATGGTTAAACTTAATTATTTAAAGTAATAGTTAAACATAATGGCTAAAATCAATGATTTAAACAAATGGCTAAACCTAGTGATTAAACTCAATGATTTAAAACTAATAGTTAAACCTAGCTTGACTCAATTTAATGATTTAAAGTAATGGCTGAACATAATGGTTAAACCTTGATTAAATTTAGCGATTTAAAGTAATGGTTAAATATAATGGTCAAACCTTGATTAAACTCAGTGAATAAATCTAATGACTAAACATAATGGTTAAACTTAATTCGTAAACCTAAAAACTAAATTTCATGGCTAAACATAATGATTAAACTTAGTTGATAAACCTAATGACAAATTTTCACGGCTAATCATAATGATTAAACTTAGTGGATAAACCTAATGGCTAAATTTCATGGTTAAACATAATGATTAAACTTAATTGATAGACCTAATGGCTAAATTTCATGGTTAAACATGATGATTAAACTTAGTTGATAAACCTAATGGCTAAATGTATTTCATGGCTAAACTTATGTTAAACATAATGGAAAAATCTAGTGGTTAAACATAATGGTTAAAATTAAGCTAAACCTATTGGATAATCATAGTGGTTAAACATAATGGCTAAACCTAGGCTATGTTTAGTGTTTATACTTAATGGCTACATTTAGACTATACCTATTGCCCACATCTAATGGTTCAACTTAAGTTAAATTAAGTGCCAAATTTAGTAGTTAAACATAATGGCTAAATTTATTGATAAATTTAAATTAAACTTAATGGCTAAATTTTAGGTAAATTTAACAGCTAAATTTAGTGGTTAGACATAATGGTTAAATTTAATGGTTACACTTAGTGATTACAAATAATATGTCGGTAGGTGGGTAGGTAAGTAGGTAGGTTGTATGAAGGTGAAAAATATAAGTAGGTAGGTGAAAAGGTATAAGTAGGTAGGTAGGTATGTAGGTAGGTTAATAATAGGTAGGTGGGCGGGTGGATAATAAGTAGGTAAGTAAGGAATGAAATAAATAGGTGAATGAATAGCTAAAATGTAGATACATAGTGTAATAAACCATGCCATATTTGATTAAAAATCATTAGCCATCTTGATTGAATGTCCAACTTGACTAGAGACCATTGATCATTTTTATTAAAAATTGTTGGCCATTTTGATTAAGTTTTCATTTTGACAAAAAATCATTGATCATCTTTATTACAAATCATTGACCATTTTGATTAAATGTTGAACTTGATTAAAAATCATTGGTTATTTTGATTAAAAATCATTAACCATCTTGATTAAATGTTTAATTGAACTAAAGACCATTGGTTATTTTGACTAAGGTTATATAATTTAACTATGTTTATTTAGTCAAATAAATCATTATAATCAAATTGATCAGTCAACAAATACATGTGTCATTCAAGCCCGTGGCTTTTAGTCAAAATGGACATGTCCATTAATCAAAATGACAAGTTAGTCAATTTGAGCCTCTTAAAAAACCTGATTTGTAGTAATGAATATAATTGTAACATTTATTTTTGAGCTATGAAGTTTATTACATTTAAAGTTCTCTAATAAAAACATATTCCATAAATATGGACAAAATATAACAATTGGTCTTATAACATCCTCCCAAACCACTTAACCCTATTTCACATTTAACAAGTAATTGATAAAAGATAACTCATAAAAGTAATTCAAGTTACCATTCAACACATTATTGGTCAAAAGTTTTTCCATGTTCACCTATACCAGAAAATGACCTATTGGATTTATATATTTATACATTATTCTTTTACGTCATTATATGTTTACTTTGCCATTTTGGTTCACCAAATCATAAATATTGTTCCAACATTCATTGAAATACATATGTGTTTGTCATGTATAACTACATAAGTTAAATTCATAATTTTAATGGGTGGTTTAAGCAACTTAATTTAGTAATTAAGTCACGTATGGTAATTAATTCAATGAAAATAATTTTGAATCTTGCTTTAACTTTCCAAGTTTAATCAATTATTTCCCACCACCCACCCATTGGCACATTCTTCTAAAGATGACAATTGGCATTTCAACCAATATCCTTCACATTGTAGTGAATCCTCTTTTCAATGTGAAATAATTTCTACATAATTTTTGTTCATTAATATCAATGTTGTTAGTAGTTCATGTTTATACACTACTAAGAACATTCATTCATACTTTTTACACTCCATTCGATTATCATCCCTATTCTTATTTCTATTTAAAAATAGTCGTATTGCTTTATTGTATCTAACATCTAGAACAATACATCTTCCTTTCCCCCCCTTTTGCATGTTGTTTTCCTATTTGTCTTATTTCATCTATTGTCTAAAATTTTCTTGCCTTGTACGAACTTCAAAATGTTGGTAACTTTTGGTTATGGTAGGGAATGTTTTAAGATTTGCATTTTTTTGTTACGCTTTTATCTAGTTCATGCATTGCATACATATGTTTCAAATAATTGTTTTTGTTGGTTTAATTTTGTTCCATTGTTTTTGTTTGCGTTCAATGGTAATTTTTCATGCAAATAAAAAGTTAAATTTAACTATTGTGTGCAATGAGTTTGGATCCAATGATGCTTGCAAGCGAACAGGTGAACCTATTCAATTGAAAAGGAAGGAATTTTTGAAAATATTCCATGCCATGTCATGGAATGTTTTTGTTATATTTATTTTCCATATGGCAAATTTTATGTGATGTGGTGGAATATTTTATCATGCCATGTGCATGATTTGTTGGGATTAATAATAGTTTATTGACTTTGAACATGGGTTTGGCCAACAAAACTATCAAGTGCAACATCATGTGAGGGTTTGAAGACTAAAAAAAGGGATGCATTTCATCATCCTTGGTGCAAGCAATATTCCAAATGTTTAGGGTTCTTGGACAAAAATTATGATGTATTCAAAACTATTGAAAAGGGTGGAAATTGCATGGTTGAAAAATATTTAATGAAATTAAAACTTCAAATTCCTTTAATTATTTGCCAAACATGTGTTGAAATGGTTAAAACACTACAACATTATACATAAAGAGAGAATATACATGGATGCACATTACGATTGTTAAAAGTTTTATTGTTGATATTGGCCATGGTTTAAATGGAAATAAAATTTTGAACACCACCAATGTATATGCAAAATCAATAAAATCAGCCAAAATGTAACTAGTCCATTTACGACTACATGCGACTTGTAATCATTTGCGACTCGATTTGAGAATATTGCAATTACAAGATCAAATTTCAACTATTTTGGTCATTCTCACAACTATGATGCAACTATTACAAATTTCATCCTATTGGTTGGATTGATTTTACATTTATTTTCATCCATTAATAGGTTGATATATCCCATTAGTCATAATAGTCACCAAATTAGTTACATTATAAAGGTATTCTACAATGACATAGGGGTGTATTTTAGTGTATGTACTAAAATTATATATAATATGCATACATATGTATACTATTCAAATAATGAATCTCAAAATTAATATTTGACCTTTGAATTTTTTATTCAAATATAAATATTGTTATTTCAATTGTTTAAAACATTATTTGAATTTTAGATTTTGGATTTGAACATGATATTTTCAATTTAAATTTAAAAAAGCTTATTTGATCTAAAATTTAATATTTGAATTCTACACTAATATTTACGAATCCAAAAGTTAGTATTTCAATTCAGAAAATTATAACTGTTTGTAAAAATGCACATTTTAATTTTGAATATTTTAATATAAATTTAAAAAATTATATATTTATCTTTGAATTTTTTCAGTCAAAATTTTTAAAAATCATTTGATTTGAACCTGAAATTTTAATTCCAAATTACAATTTTGGATTCTCAGAATTAATATCACCAGTCTGAAAATTATTAATTGAGTTAGAAAATTAACATTTCAATTTTGAATATTTTTATTTGACTCTGAAAATTGACAGTTCAATTCTAGAAATTTTTATTTAAATTCAAAAAACTTATTTGATCTAAAACTTAATATTTGAATTCTACATTATTATTTTCAAATCTAAAAATCAGTATTTCAATTCAAAAATATATATTGCTAAAAAATGACATTTTGATTTTAATTATTTCTATTTGAACTTGAAATTTGATATTTGAATTCTGAAGTTTTTAATTTAAATTTTAAGAAATTATTTGACTTCAAAATTGAAAATTGAATTTCAAATTATTATTTTGCATTATTGAAATTAATATTTAAATTCAGAAAATTATGAATTGAGTCTTAAAATGGACATTTTAATTAAAAATATTATTATTTTAATTTGAAATTTGACATTTCAATTCTGAAATTTATTATTTAACTTCAAAACACTTATTTGATCTAGAATTTGATATTTGAATACTGAATTATTATTTTGGAATCTTAAATTTATATTTTAGTTCTAGAAATTATTGATTGAAATTTAAGGATTTTTTTTAGTAATGTTATCCATAGTATACCACTTTTATAAATAATTATAAATGATTATTTTTATTAAACCTTAGTTATACATAATAATAATTGTTATAACATAGATTTTAATATTTTCTAAATATATGTTTTTACACTAGAAGAAATTAATTAATGTATTTAATGTGACATTACTTTAAAATCATTGCAATTACTTCATATAATAATTAATTAGTATGTGCATAATTATTTTATAATTAAACATAACTGTTCACATTTTGTAATTTATAACTTCAAACCTGAATTAAAAATTTGGAAAACCTATAGTGTAGTTAAAATAAATATTTTATGGATTTTTATCTCACAAATTATATATATAATTTTTAAATTTTGTGATTGATCATGTATGATAAGTATTTTACAATAATTTTAAAGTAATTATGAAATTTAACATTATGTTTAGCAATTATTCTATTTATAGTTAATAATTAGCAAAAAAAAAAATTACTTGACCTATATTTTTTTACAAACTAAATGAACTTATATAAGAAGTAATGTAATTAATTGAATAATTTTTTAAAAACATTCATTTAAAAATTTACTTTTTGATAATAATTGTTAATCCATTATTTATAATTTTAACATAAATATTTAAATAGTTATTTTAAAAATTATAATTATTAAATTAGTTTTACATCAATTATATCAATTATATTATATATTATTCGAACAGTTTCAAGAAAGTAATAAAATATTCTTAAATATCTTAAATATTTAATTATTTGTGAGTTACTAGATAGTTAGTTTTTAAATATTAAAAACTTATTGTTTATTTAAGTAATTGATACTGAATACTAAATATTTGTAGTGTGTAATTTATAATTTAAATTCATGTAGATTTAATCATTATTAATTAACTCATTATATAATTATCTAGCACTTGAATTGTATAAAATTCTAAAAACTATGAAAGTAAGGCATGAAGAAAGTTTTGGATTAGAACTTAGTTTGTGAGAAAGTTGGAACTTCAAAACTTATCCAATATTGTTTATTCTTCATTCCTATTTTGAACATTATATAAACAAGAGGTTGTGGTCATCCAATTTCACATTAAGAAATTTATGCACATAGGATGAACTAATAAAAAATGTCAACCAAAAAAAAAAAAAAAACAAATTATGCACATTTTAAAAGTGCATACCTTTCCAACCTATTTATTTGCCTAGCTAGGTAGGTACTTAGTTTGACCTACCCACCTAGGTTGACCTATGTACCTATTTACCTAAATACCTACCTATATGAGTAAGTATTTAACCTAGGAAAGTAGAACCTACCTATTTATTTTTTTAACCTAAATAGGTAGGTTGGTATGTAACATAGGTTTGTAGGCACATATTTGTGTACCTACCTAAGTACCTACCAACTTAATATTAATATTTTAATATTTTTTCTTAATGCCACGTGGCATACTTACATTGGACCACATGTCATAATATAAGATCATTCAAGTATTAGAATTGAACGTCCTAGATTATCTCAAAATAATATTAATAATATTTTAAATAATCAAATATTAAAACACGTGGCAACACATCATTTGCCCTTAATTGTTACCAAAATAATTGCATCTTAGTCGCATGTGACTACATATACAATGTAGTCAAAGGATGAAATGTATTTGTTGAATTATTTTTTCATACAATACCTGTTGTCATTTGCGACTAATTTATCACATGCGACTTATCTTAGGCGACTACAAGAATTTTAATTACAAAATGTTTCTTGCGACTAAAATTTAATTACAAACACTAATCGAAAATACACAGTTTTCTTCTAATGATTCATGTTGAATTTCATCCCAATTCCATGTGCAACAATGAATGAACTTTTCATGAACCCGTTAAACATAATTGTCTACAATACATGATAAACATGTTTATATTGCACATATGCCCCATAGTCACCCAAATAAGTTGCTAACATTATGACAAAGTATACACATGAACATTTAAGGAAATTCCAATAGTGATGTCATATCATTTATCATCATAAATAATATTGTAAATTTGTCCATACCCAGGTGGTGGGACATCAATAAGGGGGAAAACAATGCATTGGAGAAGTAAGATGCTAACCTCCCAAGTGTTGGTGTGTTGTTGTGTTAATCTGAAGAGAGAAGGTCGTCTCACCTTCTTGCCAACACAAATTATAGGCCAACAATTTACATAAAACAACCTCACAAGGTTATGGTAACTCATAGCATGCGCATGGGAATTGTTTGAACTATAAAAAATTAAATACCGAATAAACTTTGAATGTTGTTTCTACACAGGCGGTCAAAGGATCACCTTGTTTCTTCTAAAGTTCTCTTACTTTTTTTTAGTTAAGTTAATACCTTCTTGGATGCGCTAAACAATTAGAATTACAAGCTTAACAATTGCAAAAAAAATTGTTATCCCACCAACGTAATGACTCAAGTTATCAAAACAAAATTAGTGCATATGGTGTTCGAATGATTCATTGTGATATTGTACATATAAACCTGAGTAACATGGATCAATAATTTCATTTACAGATTTGTAAAGGTTGATCCTTACTTTGCATTTTGATCATTGTGGTTTTTTAAATTGTAGAACATTGAATTGTGGAATTGGGCGGGCAATGTTCAATACCCCATTGGCCATCAACATATATACTTTCCTTCAACTCTAGACCACCTCAAGATACCAAAGGTGACAAATTACTAAAACCAAAGGATGATTATTGCATGTGCACATTATCCACAATATTAGGTTCAACAATAGGAATGGATACTCATGGACAAAACAAATTCACATGGCCAAGACAATGGGAATCAATGTTTGTGCTGAGTAGACAATCAACATATCATTGTAAACCCAAAAACATTTTATCCCTTGAGGTGTGGAAAGAAATTTGTGAAATATGACTTGGATGTGTAATTTGCCACATTTGTCATAAGTTTAGTGGGATCATTTGACCCTTCGGCCCTCCTCAACAACAATTCATTCCTATCAAGTCCATGACGAGGTGGACCACCTTGCAAGTACTATCTATACAATGTAAACTATTTGAAAATACAAACATAATCATCAAATGTCATTGTCTATAGACAAATGTTACATTTTTCCAACTACTACAACAAGATGCTATGCATAGTTTCTACCAAATTACAAGTGGGCATGTCTGCCCTCTCCTCATCATTGAACTTCTATAAATCAAAGGAAAGGAAAAATCATCAAAATTTAAATTGTCACAACGGAGCTAGAAGCCTAGGTGGAAGTAGAGTGCAAATGGAATTTTAATTTCAAATTAATAGATGAGAAAGGGAGTCATAGGAAGTTTATAGGTAAAATATTCACATGGACCATGAAACCTCCCCAATACTTGACACAAAAATGCCTGAAGTTAAGCCAATTTGCAAGCTCATGGACACATGCTTCACAAGCAACCCCTAATGAAAGCCACCAACAACGAATTATAAAATAGAAATTATGAGCTTCCACAAGGGATTTTGCATTATTGTACAAGTGGCAAATAACATTGTGTTGATCTTGCAACTTAATTTTGATAAATTGTTTGGTGTGTTTATCGAACAACTAAGTCCAATGGAATAAATATATGCATTCCTTATCAAACATCATGATATAAAGGTCCTTATAACTAGATTTTTTTACTTATAATATTCCAACTAACATGTGCATTACATAACAACACATTTTGGGTTTTGCAACTAACTTTTATAATTACATACTAGTCATGAAAGACATATGTGACTAGTGATTAATGAGTTACTAAACCCATGTCGTGAACATTCCCATTTAGTTGCAAAGGATGTTCAATTGCAAAACCTAGTCATTTTAACGGTTAACATTTAATTTTTTTCTTATAATAATGAAATTTCATGTCATCATTAACCTTAATATGACATGTAAAGTGCATGTCATTTCAACTTAGTCATTTTATTCACATAATTGTTATAAAAGACCCATTGATGGATAGATGACATGTGTCAAAAATCTATAAATACAATATGAGTCATTGCGCATGATCAAAAGTCAACTTAGTTTAGCCCATGTAACTAGCACAACCAAAAATCAACCTAACTAGGCTAAGTAAACTAACCGAACCAAAAGTCAACCTAGCTGGGCTAACTAAATTAACCTAGCCAAAAGTCAACATAGTCTAATTTAGCTAGGTTAGCTACCTAAGAAATCTATGTTACTTAACCTAGGCTAAAAGGCCTAGATTGAAAACAAACATTAAATTCTTAACCCAAAAGGCCTAGTCTAGGTTACCTAGCCTAAACCAAGTGGCCCAACTATCATAGGTTGCAAAAGTGAAGACTTCAACCTTTCACTTTCATTTTGGGGTTAAAGTTTTCATCCATTGCACTTTTAGATTTTATTATATTAATTATATTTAACACAAAGTTATAAAGTTCAAAAAAATAAAATTGAATTAACCTTGGGCACCCTAGGGTGACCAAGGTCAACTTATGTAATATGTACCAACCTAGCTTAGACCTATACCTCCTTTGGTTGAATTAAGATGAATCAATTTATCAACCTATATTATTTACTAATCTAACTTAGGTTAACTTAAGCATTTTTAGGCTTAAAAACTATTAACCTAGGATAATTATGTCGCATCTAGTTGCATCATAGTCACATCTAGTCACAAAAACTTGAGGTGGTTATAAACTTGATAAAATGTCTTGTACTAAGGCTACCTAGGTTGATTTGGCAAACAACTTAAAGTTAAGAATGCAAGCAAGTTTACTTATGTTAACCTGATAATAAGGTAACTTATTATAGGTATATTTAAACACACTTGATGTAATAATTTTTTTATGTTTAATTAAATAACTAACAAGGTAACATATGTTACAAAATTGCATACATACATAAGTTAATTGAATAGATATGTTAACTTAAGCTAGTGTGTTAAGTAGTTAAAAAATTAAAAGAGTTACATGTCACCTTTTTCAAAACGACTATTAATATTGTAATCATAATTATAAGTTAACATTTGATTGTTTAGTACACATACACATAATTTCGAAAACTTCATGGCATACAAAAAATTGAATGGCATGCAATGACAAATATTGGTGCCATAAATTCACAACACACAAAAATTTATGGTGTCACAAAATGTCATGGATTGCCATGAAAATTGTGACAACTTGTTGCCAAATGGCATGCCATGTCATAATCACATGGACGATCAATGTTGTAACCCTAACCTTGGGCTCGTGACCGAGGCAAGGGCTTGTGAAGGTGCAAGCAAAGAATGAAGCCCAGGAGTCACACTTCATGCTCCCATGAGTGTGGGAGAGTGTGAGGGAATGAACCCCCACACTCCCAAGTGAACACCCACTTTGGGAGTTGGAGTCTTGATGGATTCTTGAATTTTCAGGGTGCGATTGTAGGGGTCAAAATTCATTGGATTAAAGAATTGCTTATATCATTGAAAAATCTATTGGAACGTAAATGTCTAAAATAGGCTCACATGATTCATTTGGCTACTTAAAACACAAGTTATGGCCAAAAGATGGCCAGGAGTCAAATTGACAATTTGACTCTCTACCACTAAAAACTAGGATTCAAATTGACAATTTGATTCCCGACCATTAAAAGCCAAGAACCATCTTGATTTCCTTGTGTGTAGATGGTGTGCCACATATTGTTGGAAAGCTACAACATTACTTCAAACTTCACCTCAATTAGAATTTTGCATATAAAGTTATGGGATTCCAAACTTGCGGGAGTCTTAATTTTGGGAAATTCGAAACTCTCAGTTGGGAGTCTTGGGACAAAATGACATTTGAATGTTAGCCTTGTGGCTATGCATAAATAATATTATAAGGGGGAAGGTGATGGCTTCCCCCAAGTCTGGGCCATGGTTAATCTTGTGAGTTTGTATTTACCTATGGTTTGTCCATGCACCAAAAGTGCTCCAACTACGCACTAACCAACTTGTTGTTTGATTTGTGCAAGTTCGTGTGAGTAATTGGTTGCTTTCAATCTTCCTAATCCCCATCTCGGAGCTTTAACACACCCTTCTACCCCCGAAGTGTTGTGAACCAAAGAGTGCACCCCAACTCCTCCTTCCGTTGTCTTCATCTTTGGACTTGCAGTTGAGTCCATCAAGGAGCTAAGGGGTGCGTCAACTAAGTTATTATTAATCACAAGGACAAAAATATTTTCAACGAACTAATGAATGAGATTAATTCATCAATTTAATGACATGAATCATGATGTTGACAAATAAAATTACATCATCTTATTAACATTTATAATGCCATGTCATCATATGGAAGATTGAATCATTATTAGTCGTAGAGGTGGATGGTTTTTACAAATATTTAACTAATGAACAACAATTTAAAAATAATATAATAGTTTACCAAAAAAATCAACGAGTTATTATATTGACTGTAGTTGCAAAACCATGATGCCATGTGGCATGTTGATGTTTTAAACCATTATTTACTAATTGTTATAATTAAATATTTGTAAATGTAGTTGAAAAAAATGGTAGTCATTTTTGTGTCGAGTTCAAAGGATAAGATTTATTGTAATGAGGGTAAATTTTTTAGACTTGCATCTTAATGCAAAGAGTTACATTGAGGGATTGGACATCATATAACATAATGACCAACCAATAAATGTTTCATTTTATCCAAAGTAGTGTATGAGTCATCATCTTGCCTAATATTCAAATATTTCATTACCACCACAATGCCAAAACATGTCTTTTATGATTAGCCCTATTCGATTATAATGATTTTTCTAGTTTTTTGGGTCATTTATGTTATTTTATAGTCATTTTTCCCATTGTAATTGAATAGGACAAGTCATAAAAGACATGTTTTGGTGTTTTGTTGCACATGGAATACCACATCGTCATGTTGTGGGACTAGAAGTCATTATTATAAATACATAAGTTATGATATTTTAATTTATTTAAATCATATTATTATAATGTCAATAATTATATATATATATATACCCATTAGTTGTGATACTAATTATAGTCACAAAAGCATGATATCACATGACATCTCAATGGCCATTATAACTATATAATGATTTTTGTGATTAAGTAGTTACAATTGTAGTAAAAAAAGACAATAGTTGTTTCTTTGACCAATAAAAAAACCCATAAAGTGTTGTTGTGCTATTAGCCATGAATCTTTTAAATTTTTGTTTTGGAAACTTGTGCTTCAACATCGTTTCATTAAGCTTTGTCCACATGATTTGTTGAGTTTTGGTGTCCTCAAAGTGCATGTCACAAACCGCAATGGTCATCAATTTACAATAGGTAGGATCGTACGCATGATAAGTTTTGGTTATCTAACTAACAACACACTTCACATGATCAAACATGATCCAAGCATCTTGCAAATCCTTTGCAAGTTGCATTAATGTGATGAGGCTTGCTCCACTTCGCACGCCATTCATCAACCTCTTGAAAATGAAAACCTTTTGTTTTATAACTTGTCATGGGAAATAACATTATTGGATGTAATCATAACAACTCTTGGACTTCAATTCAAAGATGTTATTAATATAACCACCCATAAACAATGCTTGAAAGAAGCAATGAGGTTATGAATGTTGGGCAAACTCAAATCAACAAACTTGTTTTGGATCTACTTTAGCTATTCATTGTCCAAAAGTTGCACCATGCCATCACCATTATATCTAGCACATGCCTAGCTAAAAAGGTCTTATCATCACTTAAGGAAATCATAGATATTTTCATAACAGGCGTGTGATCAACCTCCTTTGCTACCAACCTTGTAGTTTTGTCCACAAACTCCTTGCATTTGCCATCCACAACAAGATGTTTGTGGACCTTAAAATGAATCATCGCTTTAGAAATTGATAAGAATTTATGCACAACATAATAGATTCATCTAGTATAATCGACGACATAGACGGGAGGAACATGACATAATTTGCATCCAAGCAAGGAAGTTGATGGAAACATTGCCATTTGATCTACGATTGGAATATGTGTGCATTTATTGTACTAGAAGATTTGATTGTGAGAGGTAGAGTGCACAAAGTGTTCATATTCATCTTACATATAATGCAAGTAACCCAAACAACAAGCCTTCTTGAAATTAGGCCCAATTTATTTTTTGATATGGGTTGTGATCACCTTGCACCAAACATGGCCATCATACTTTCTATCCATGCTTTACATTTGCAAAGGCTTGTGAATAGTTGGAAGCACTGATGGCAATTTGAACAAAACATCCTCATAAAAAATAATTGACAAGAATTGGACTTTTTGAAAAGGTATCTTACCATGATCTAAATTCCACAAATAATTGGAAGTATGTCTTGGCAACACCATGGCATGAAAGCAAGAGACAACAAATTGAATACTTCTAACTAGGTCGGAAGGTTGTGGTGATAACTGGGTAGTCGATTGAGGAATTGTTTTTGGTGATTTCGTTAATGAAAGAGGAGTTATCAAAACCTCACTTGAGGAAGAATCAAATAATTCAATGAAAATAGAAGATATAAAAGCGTTTGAACATTGAAGGAAAGTGTGGCTAACATCGTTTTCTTGCTTCACAAACTTGACGATAAAACTTATTCTTAACGTCAAGATGGTTTTCTAAAAGCTGTGAGTCAAACTATCCCCAACAAAATAATAACAACCAAAACCAACAACCCACTATCTTCCTTGAGAGGAGGTTGTAGAAATCTAGTACAATGAACTTGAAACAAAATGATTAAAATCATATGAGACATCCTTGGATATATGTAAAAAACTTGGCTGAAAAGCAAATAATGTTCAAAGACCAACAATCATCCTTGAATTGTCAACCATGACAATGAAGTCAAAACATCCAACAACATGAAATGTTGTTATATTACTAGGGGCACAAAGAAAGTAGTGAAAGAATTGAGAGGGATATGAAACAACAAGAATGCAAACAAATTGAAATGTAATTAAATGTAACATACAACTTTGAACAATTTAGAAGACAAGGAGGAGGAACCCCATAAATATGGTGCAAGCTCGTAGTGGGACGACTATGGGATGGAAAGAAAACAATGAAAGTTTGGAACACACGTAAGAAAATCACAGTGAGTACTGATTGGGGGGATCTTTTTAACACAAATGCTAGCATTGAATGGTAAAACTCAGGAAGATTGGTATAACCAAATATTATGTATATTGATGTAGGTAATTGAAAATGGAGTGGGGTGTTCATCCTTATTTTTACATCATTGAGGACTTAACAAGTAATTTCCAAAGGCGAGCTTTCATTAATTTAATCGCATAAATTTAATGGATTTTAATAAACACATAAAAAAGTTAAGGAAAATGTTGAAAGTTGTTAAAATAAATGAGCTAAAAATTAATATTGATGTTGAGCATCAAGTACATTAATGTCAAACATGCATTTCTCAAAGCAACAATGAACTTGAAAAAAAAAGTACTGCCATTAAAAAAAGGTGGGAAAAGGTGATCGTAAAACATAAAGAAAAAAGGACAATCCTTCAGGAACTAACTGTCAATATAACATGAATTTGATTGGCTATATTTCTTGTATTTACAATGTTCATAAATGCAATAGGAAAAAGGTGCATAGGGTAAGGGGTAATATGAATAATGTAATAGGTGGAAAAGAGTAATTACATCAAAGGTTTTAAGCAAAATAATTAATATAACAAATATATGTTAGTCCAATGATGATTTGCATAGGCCAAACTCAACCCTAGACTAGAAAAATCGTGTGACATGTGAATACTATGATTCTATTGAAACGAGATGTCATTGAGGATAGAAGATGTCACAAACAATAATTAGAAAACATTTTATAATTGAGTTGCCGACAACATCTGATGACTAGATGCAAAATTGGAAGCCATCAAACACTTGAATGAAAGATAATATTCTCCCTAAAAAATGATCTTTTCGGGGGAGGAATATTGAATGACAAATCATTTACAATACACAAATCACAACACACACAAACAATAGATAGTGGTTGCAACAAGCATAAACAGCGAACATGATGATCTTAATATGAAATCAACTACTTACATGAGATATACACATAGGTTGTAAGAGAAGATAATACTTCATCCACATACGTAATAATTTAATGTTTGGAAGCCCCATATAACATACAAAGTAGTTTAAACCATGTGGTTCAAACTTGTGCAATTCTAGGGTACATTAATGTTACACTTGGAGTGACACAATGAAAACATGAATAACATCTTTGAAAGTAATTATCGAAAAACACATTTGGAAACACATATAACCACATGATAACCACATATTCAATGGTAGACTAAACATAGATAATCCACCACATATGGAATGTGAAATACTAAAACAAATACAAGGTGCATTAAGTGTACAATACACATATGGTGAGTTGAACTTTGAACACATAATATATTCAATATGTATTTGCCATAAACCTATGCACCATATGTATGTCGTACATATGTGTATGTACAATGTATATGAATTTCCCATAAACTTGTACCATAAGTTTTTTAGATATATGTATGCCATCTAGATGTGCCACATGCATGTAATTAATGTATGTGCCCTTAATATTTCAGCCTCATATGTGTATTCCATAAATGTAAGATACATATGCACCATCCATGTGGGTTAATTAACAAGAATTATAGATGATTGGAAGCTAGGTACAATATTTGATGTTGTTGATGAATTACTTAATGGATGGAAGGAAGTACACTAGGTTGCCATTATCATGGAAAATGGATAGTGAAATAAACAAATCTTGAAATTACCATTATTATTGTAACAACAAAACGTGAAAGACTTGCCAAGAAATTATGCACGCTAATAACATGGGAAAGTTGTTTTCTCAAGTATTGTAGGATATTGCAATGCCGTAAAAGCTAAGATGTTTGGACACGAAACCCTAACATGTCTTCTATTGAGTACAAGATAATATAAATTGATCAATAAAATGCAAAAGATAGAATTGTTCCCCAAATGTAGAGAACTATCACATGCTTGAAGCAAGCTCCAATAAAAGGTTGAAAGTGATGAAAACACAATTGGGTGCGTAGAAATGGTTAGTAGAAGAAACATGTAATGTGGAAAAGGAAGGTTGGAGGGCACCCAAGGAGGATTCCAAGAATGTAGGTGAGACATACCACCCAAAGGAAAGTTTCAAGGTTTTAGACAAACTAGATTTTGAAAAATTTCCATTGTAAAACAATTTTCATTTTCAAGCTCACTAATCCAATTACGCAAGAAACATAATCTTGGGCTAGAGAGGAGCAAGTTGGTCTCTCCGTAGGCAAGAAGCAAGTGACAAGGTAATCTTCACACTTGTGAGAATATAATTTTTTTTCATTTGATAACATAATGAAAGTAGAATAAAAACTTATTATTCATTTTGAAACATGGTTGAAAAAATACATTTTGTAGCAAATTATAAATTATTATTTTTTCTTCATCAAAGAGGTCACATGAAAGAGCTTTGGGGAAAGTGCACAAGAAGAGGAGACAATAGAGTTCATAAGCCGCTAATAATCTGTAAATAATTCCAAGGTTTGGTGAAGCTTTTAGGGTTTTTGAATGTACAAATGGAATGAGAATTAGATGAAATCATTCTTATTTTGCATTTGTGTTTGCAAGAAGAACGAGAAGGTGAAGAGAGCTCCAAGATGTGAAAGACCAATTTGGAGGAGCTTCATTGACAAGTGAGTCTTCCTCCCTTTTGCTCCCACTTTTTTTGAACAAAAAAAGTTGAGTTTGAGCTTAGCTTGGAGCTCCAACTTGAGGTCCAAGTCAAGCTCAAACTTAGTTAAAGATGAGAAGGAAATTCAAGCTTGGATTTCTTTTCGAATCCTTGCAAGTGAAAATTCAAGCTTGGGCCTGGATTTTTGTTCCTTGTCAATATACTCTTGGCACCAAGAATAAAGCTTGGGTTTGGTCAAAAAAACCCATGCCCAAGTTTAGGTTTTTTTTTAAATTTAAAAAGCTTCATTGCCAAACTACTCTTGGCGCTAAAAGTAGCTCAATGAGGGTTGTAAAAATTATGAGACCATGCACGTTTTTTTATGTCTTTTTTAAAAAACTTCAGTGTCAAACTACTCTCAACATCGAAAGTAGCTCATCAATGGCTACAATAACTTGAGCTTGGGCTTGGGTCCAAAAAGCACCCAAACCCAAGCTCAAGTTCTTCTTTTTGGGTTTTTTTTGAAGCTTCATTGTTGAGCTACTTTTGGCACCAAGAATAGTTAGAACTCACAAAGGTCCCTACGCCATGCTATTATGGTCTTGAGATTGACTCATATAATAATTAAAAATTTGATGGGAAAAAAATTAAGATGACAAAAAACTATTAATCATATTCAAAAAAATTTCATCATTTAAAAAACATGAAAATTTTAAACTTTAAAAAAAAAAAAACCAATTTTTTTTCGAAATTTTGTTTTAAAATTTCAAAAGTCTTTTACCACATATAAATGGGATATAATGTACAAAATGTCTTATGAAAAGTTGTAGATTATATAATACTAGAAATCTAAAAAATAAAAACATGATTCTCTTAGTATGATTTGGAATTGCAATAATTTTTCAAAATGAAATATTGAATTTGCAAGGAATGTACACATTTTTGAAAATAAATATTCATACAACCATGATTAACATAAGACATGTGATATATTGGGGAATATATAAGTATTTAAAAAAAGGTTGCAAAAAGATTTCATTCAAAAATCTTTTCTATGAATTTTTTTTGGGCAAAAATACTATAGTCCTTAAGAGGAAAAGTAAGCATTTTAGCTTATGTTACAAAGTCTTAGACACACAATGGTCTTTACACCACGTTATTACGGTCTTGAGAGCATGGTGTTAGACCCACATGCGTCCTTACGCCATGTTATTGTGGTCTTGAGACCAAAGTCTTAGACCCACAGCGGTCCTTATCCTATTGCACGGTGTTGAGACCTAAGTGCGGAGAGTGCGCTAGGAAAGCATCCACGTAGACAACCGAGGTTCCCGGGCCGGACCTCACTTGCAGTCTCGACGGTTCCACATCCCAACAAACTAAAAGCTCCTAGAAGTAAGGCGGCTGAAATTAGACAGGCCACGTGTACGGCTATGAGGTCGTCCTCCCCTGGAGAACGGTGATCTGACGGCTCGAGAATTAGGGCGGGGAAGGCGAGGAAGGATCGAAGGTAAGGCAGGCGTGCGGGCGGGAGGGCTTCAATGGTTGTCGCTGCCGCCCCTGGTGCTTCCCCTCCTTCCCTTTCCCTCTCCCTCATCAGCACGCCCATCCTTTGTCCGCCTCCGAGTCCTCCCCTCCCATACCCTTCCCTTCTTTCCTTACTTCTTTCCTTCCCTTCCTCCCCGTGAGAAACAACTTCATCAGATGGAGCATGACACTGCTCCTTCTCTTCGAAAACGCCATAACTCACTTCCCAAAATAGAGAACTGAGATTAAACCAAAAGGAAATCGGCGGGAGGTCGGTGTGGGTGGGTCGGTCGGCGATTTGATTTCGCCTGACATACCAAAAAGCTTTCTCGTTTGCTTTATTCAATTTCGTAATCGTTCTTTGGGTGTTCGTGGTGGTGGTGCAGTTCTGTTCTGTTCTGTTTTTTTTTTTTTTTTGGTTTTGGTTTTGGGTGTGGTTCGGGTTCGGTTCCTTTTCCTGAAGTAGATGAGTATTTCGTCGCTGCAACAGGAGGGTTGAATGAACACTGGTGCATCAGGAGGGCTTTTTAACTTTTGTACTTCCGTCATCCGATGTCGCGACGGTCACGGGAGCGTCGGGCGATGAAGAACGCGAAGGATATTGAAGTCGCTGCGGGGACTGCTGCTGCCGGCGGTGGTTCTTTTGTGGATGTGGTCTCCACTTCCAAGAATGTCGAGGCATCTACGACTGTGGCTTCAAAGATTGGGAAAGCTGCCGCGAAACGGAATGATCGTCGGGGGCGAGCTTCAAACTTGGCAACAAATGGGAAAGCCGTACGCATCGGAGGGGGCACTGTTGTTGGGGAGAACCTGGTCTTGCACGATGAGCAGGCCATGGAGACGACTCCGTCCATTCCGTATTCTCCATCTCAAGCCACAGCAACAGTACCAGCAAAAGCAGCAGGCGGCAACGCGATAGATAATCAGATGCTTGTTGGTGAGAGTTGCAGTGAAGATGGTGCACATCTGGTTTGCGATTCGGGAGCAGCAGCGGCGGCGGCGGCTCTTGTAGTGTGCCATAACGGTTCAGCAACAACGCGGATGATGCCTGACAACGGTGTTGTTGCTACTACGGTCCCGAAGCAGAGCATCGGGGGAAGAGCGCTTCGGCCAAGACAGGCGACGACGACGCTGTTCAAGGCGACTCCGAAGCGTTCCGGGCCTTTTCAAGAGGTTGTGCTTTGCGATGCAGATGTGAAAAGGATTGTAGGGCGAAGGATCAAGGTTTTCTGGCCCCTTGACAGCAAGTGGTATTACGGCGAAGTCAAAGCCTATAACAGTGCCAGAAAGCTGCATAAGATCGTCTATGATGACAAAGACGAAGAATGGCTGAAGTTGCAGAAGGAACAGTTCAAACTCCAGGTGCTAGAAGGGGAAGTTTTCGGAGCACAGTTATCTGTTGTTGCTACTCATTCTAGTGACCGCTCGGCGGACACACAGAAGGCAGCTCGAGTTAGCGCAAGAAGGTTCAAAGCATCATCAGAACGCGGAGAGAATGGGGTGCCTGCCACTCGTCTTACTGATGCGGTTTTGGTCAGTTCAGACGGTTTAGCTGACCATCCAGACCTTGAGCTTTCTTCTAGAGCACGCAACTTGTCTAAGTTGTTAGGTCAGGAGGATGTGGTTCCCGCTGCAGGACCAGATGCTCCTCAGTCTACTGAGAAAGTAGCAGCATTAGACCACCTTGCGACAGTAGAGGAGAGGATGCTCTTAGGCGACTCCCTGATAGTTGGGAATGGATCTTTGGACCATCGGCATACTTCTCTATTGAGCGACAGTAAACCCGGTACGCTCACGGAAGATCAAGATGATTCTTCTTCGCCTGATCAACAGACAAGTGGTAGGTTTCTTTCTGAACGGTCGTCTGATGATGGTGGTGCCTGTGAGTCTGCCAAGTCCTTGACTTGCAGCAAATGGGATGGAAGTGTGGAACCAGATGCAGTGCTCACTAAGAAGCAACCTCTGGCTGCAAATGTAGGTGATGTCCTTTCTGAGATCAAACAGAGCAGTGGAGTGCTGGAAGAGAAACCTGGGAAGAGGCTGGAGAAAGAGGAAGTGCCACCGACGACAGAGAATGAATGTGCAGATCATTGCACTCCTGATGCAGAGCAGATGGAACTCATGGACACACATATGGTGCCAGGATTCAAATTGCATGAGGTCAATGAGTCTGCAAATTCTTTGCCCCTGTCAGTGGATGCAAGTGTTGTCTGCCCTCCTTCTTTGTCTGATATGATGGATGGCACAAGGATATCACAGGAAGGAAGTGTGTTGAAGGATATGGGAAATGTGCTTGTGGCTGCATCCCTTCCACTTGATCCACATTTGTCACTCTGCATGGCTGATGGTGTTGTTGAGAATGGTCTCTCCATCAACACAAAACCAAGTTCTGAAACCAGTTTGCCAAAACTGATAACTATTGGCCAGAGTGAAGACTGCTCTGCCTTTGCTTTGATGACTAGCACCTGGGAATCAAAAGAGCATGATATGGTGAGAACAAGAGACAAAGAATTATTGGGTGAGGTCATGCCAAGACAATGCAGGAAAAGGAAACGGTCCCATCCTGCAAGATTGGTGGTGGATAGACCTGGGATTGTGAGCACTTGTGAGACATGGCAGCCACAGGTCTTAGTTAGAGAAGATAGACATTTTACCAAGTACATTGGTACATATCTTGTTCATGTTGCCTGCTTGATCTCTCTGCAGCACTATGTATCTCTGGAAGTATCCTCAACAGACATATGGAGAACTCTTCTGCCCCTGAAACTGTCAATCTTTCCAGTTTCTTTTATTGATGGATTTGGACGAAGAGTGAAACAAGCGGTGTTGACTGACTCCCAGAAGGAGCATTGGCTAGTCCCTGGAGTTCTGGCAAATGACAGGGATCTTTTGAGTGCAGGTAAGAAACATGTTTGACCAGTTGAGTTATATTATTGTATGACTTTACAGCTATAGGTGGATACTGGATGATGAAGAATATTTAAGTGCCTCATTTCAGTTTCCATCAATGGAAGTAAATATTTCAAACAAGTGGATTTGCTTTCTGCAGATGAGATAGAGGCCAAAGGAGAGGTTTCTATAACTCTTGACGAGCTATCTGCAACTAAGCTTGTTGAGCTACCAGACATTAGTGCTGTTCAGACTGGAGGTGGCTTGGCAGATGACATCAGTCAAGAACAGGCAGCACACATGGATCCTTGCAATCACACAAACGCAAATGAGAAATGTGTCATTGAGTATGATCAAGCACAATTCATTCACAGTGCCCACGTAAGTTGGCTTCTGACAAGAGCTTGCATTGCTAATTTGGTCTAGGTTTTCTTGCTCCAATATTTGTGTGGGCATTACATGCTAGAAAGGGACTGCTGGGGAAGGGTCATCATTCTCTGTATGCAATAGATGTGCTTTATTTTGGCAGCCCCTGACTATTGCTTTGCAGGTAGATGATGGTCAGGCTGTGTGTCCTGATGTTCAAATGGAAATAACTCAAACTCCCTCAGAATTGCAACTTGGAAGTCCCTCAGAATTGGATTCCAAGAAATCTGAGCAGCAGGAGTCTGTATACAAGAGTGGACTGGAGTCTTTTGAAGCTGTTGTTGTTAAATCCCATGAGGGTTGTAGTTTGAGTGAGAAGCAGAGGCGAACAACAGACACTGATGAAACACTGGGAGACCCAGCTGATCATTCAACTACAGGCCTCCATATCAGTTCCAACACCCCAGATGTTGATATTGCTTTAGGAGGCAAGAAACACATTGAGAGCAAGGAAGCGTGTGCCTATGCCGTGGTCAAAAGCAGGTTTTCTTGTGGATCTAGAATCACTGAATCAGGTTCTGCATTTGCCAGAAGTAGGAAGCGTGCCAAGCATATTCCCAAACACAACATGGAGTGCTGTGCTACAGTTGCAGAAGAAAAAATACATGAAATGCCTAGCAGTGATCCAGGTGGAATGTTGCCTGCAAAGCAGCAGAAGGTTCAAGCTGAGAGTAATACAAGAGATAATGGAGGGAGTGTAGGGTTATCAGAATGTGAGGTAGATGGTGGCATGAGTGGGAATGGGGAACCAAAACAAGTTGGCTCAGAGCTGCCTAGAGTGAATGTGTTGAAGCTTTGGAGGTGTCCCACCAACAAAACACAATGGCGAGTAGCTACCAGTCCTTGTGTACTTGAACGAGGTTCCAATCTTTCCCATGACAGTGCTGAACCGTTGACACCAGCCCCTACAGCTGACAGAAAGAGACCATTTGTTCACTGTCCAGAGTCCTTGCAGTCAGAAAGCCCAGAGGAAAATGGCCAGTCTATAGTGTATCCAGAAGACTTAGGCAATTTCGATAATGAAACATCTGTTTCACCTACAGTTCAGTCACTGAACCTCAAGGGAAAAGAGATCTGGTCCAATTGTGATGCATCTTCCATACAGGGAGGTATCTGTATTTCCAAGAAGCGACCAAGAATAGGCTCAATCAGTCCAGTCTCCAGTGATGATGCAGGTGGATCCTTTTCCAGGGCAGATGAGTTGTATCAGCACAGGCATCCCATGGATCAATCTGATTTACAAGGAGCAGAGTTTGCCAACAGTGGGTGCAATGCAAATGTGCTAATTGTGGAAATTGATAAGGGTTGGCGTGAGATAGGAGCCAGTGTGGAGCTGCAATTATGTGAAGGCCAAGGCTGGATGTTGGTAGTTTCTATAGGTAGAGAGAGTGTGTACACGCATAAAGCTGAGCAGTCCATACCATCAGGTACAACCAATCGCTATACACATGCAATGATGTGGAAAGGTGGCAAGGGATGGAGTTTGGAGTTTGAGGACAGAAAACAATGGCAGGTGTTCAAAGAGATGCATGAGGAGTGCTTTCAGCGGAATGCCAGGGCAGCTTCAGTACGTCACATCCCAATACCTGGTGTGACACATGTTGAGGATTTTTCAACAAAGGGTCCAGAGTGTCAATTCACAAGACCTTCTGCCAAGTACATTGGTCAAGTGGAGAATGAGGTGGAGTTGGCACTTGCAAATACACAAGTTGTGTACGATATGGATAGTGAGGATGAACAATGGCTGGTGCAGGTCAACAAGCAGAAAGACTCTGCTGATTGCACAACATCGGAGCCCTTTGTTGCTGAGGAGACACTGGAAAGACTAATGGACAAGTTAGAGAAGGGTACATTTGTCAAGCAGCAAGACTCAGTTGAATTGGTATCAGCTGAGTTTGCTGGAGAGTTGTGTCAGGGGTTGGCTTCAGAGGAGGTGATCAACTTAGTATATGCATACTGGTCTGGAAAACGTGATCGCAAAGGCATGGCTCTGGTGCGTCATTTTCAGGTATTTCTTTGTCTATTAGAGGCTATGATATCCCTCTTTTCACACTTATTCTGTTAGCTGTATGCTTTTGAAAGCCCTAGTCATATGCCAAGGTAGAGGTTTTCTTAAAATTGTTATCTAATCAAACAGAGTGCCTCTCATTACAGAATGTCTTTTGGCTACATCCTCTAAGCATCTGCAAGCAGGTTTTGCTTCTTTGTAGCTGAAGTCTTCTGTAGCATTGGATGGTAGGAGAGGTGATGAAATTTGTAAGCTCCACAAGTTTCCTAAACATTTCTTTGTGAGTTCTAAGTGAGAGTTGGGCACAGAAGTCCTGAGACAGGTGATAAGCCCGGGGTTGGACATTGAACATGTGTCTTGGGGGTTTTGTCTGGTGGTGACAGCCAGCACCATGGGAGATATATCAGAAGCAAATGCAGATGTGGCAGGATCAATTTATGCAACTGCAGCAGCAGTCATTGACTGCAAGCAAGCAACAGTTGCTACAGCAGTGTAGAAGACCCCCCTTGTTTGCCTTCTGCTTGCGACCACGAGGGCTAGAAGCGAGACGCATTCTACAGAAACAAAGGTCACATAGAAAACAATCTGTTAATGGGAGTGCCACTCGCAATTGGATCAGTGTGAGCTCCATGGATGGAGCTTTGGACAGCCCTTCAAAACGGGATTACTGTGCAGAACCTGTGAATGGATTGTATCTTGGTAAGGCTGCTAATCTTCCCCTTCCATGTAGGAAACTAGGCTCATAGAAGTGTCTATAGGCTTGGTCTGGGAAACTCACTGCCCTTTATTTTGACCTGTGATACTTTGAAGTCACTGCCCCATGTATGTGCAAATGCTGCATGTGTCAATTGTGGGAAGTCTTTCAGGAACTGGAATGTGGACAGATGTTTCATAATTCCATTTTCAAGAGGAGACAGTCAGGTTTTAGGGTAGCAGTCAAACCAGTTGTGCAGGGAAGATATAACCTTGAGCAAGTTATTGCTATCCTGGAAATGAATGGCTGATTTAGACTGTGGTGACTGGTGGTTGTTGCCTTTGTCATTGATTCTGTGATCTCTAGAATGAGCGAATGTGACTGTTTACTTCTATTTGACCTTGTTGTCCACTATAGTGGTAAGTTCTTACCTTTTGCATTGTGAAGTTGAATTTATCTCTTGATTGTTATTTGGTTTTGTGTTTTTTGTCCTAGGTTTAACAAGCCATGGTGGTCCTCGCCCAACAGAAGAAGCACTCAGAGCAACTTTAGCTGATCCATTTAATGGTTATGCTGGAGAAGCTGATGTGCCAGGATGGTCAATGCCAATGAGTGAGCTTGGGAATGCAGTCATTTCTGAAATTCCTCAAAAGAAATTCTGCAAGAGCAAGAAAGCCAGTCGGAAGGTGAGACGTCTGCGACGGCTGGCAGCTGCCCAAGAATCACGTCGGAGAGCACAGCTGCCAAGTAACATAAGCACCGGGAAGGTGCCTGATGTGGCTGTTGCAGCAGCTATTGCAAGAAGTGGCGCAGAGGCAGCCCGTGCACGTGCACAAGCACTTTATGCAGTAGCCGATGCAGCAATGCACAGGGCAGTCGTGGCAGTGATAGCAGCAGGTGCCTTCCAAACTGCAGACCAAGAGCCAGTAAAAGAAGAGAGGATGGCCAATGGAGGGGCCTCTGGTCTTTCATTTGGCTCCTGGCGGCGAGCTGTTCCAAACTCTGTCTCAAAATGCTTGAACCCCCAAGGACTCAGTGGTCAACAAGCACTGGCAAGTGAGGTGGATGATGCGTTATTGCCCGTAGCAAGCTGGAGCCAAGAGCTAGGTGCTGGCCTGGGCTCTCACTTACTTGACAAAGATGCCCTTTCTGTGGGCACAGCACAACCTGGGCATGGTGAAGGTCTGGTAACTACAGGAGGATTAGGGCTTATGAGGAATGAGAGCATGATGGCCATGCTAACTATGTAGACCTTTAGAGTGAAAACCAGTTTTCGTGACATAATCTGAGAGAAGCAGGAAATTGTATATGACAGTTGCGCAAGATCGTCAGACTTCTACAAATACCTTTTGGCAGTTAGCTGCAAAGAGTGGTGGAAGTATTCATGTACAGCAGGAATTAAAAGGTTTGTTGCTCTGGAGCTTTGCTTGGGATTCAATGTTCCAGTGTTTTGTGTAGAGCATGCTGTGAACTTCTCGAATTATCTCCGATGCAATGGAGTGGTGGAATTGTATGGGATTGTGGTCCACTAATTGTGAGTGACACACCACATGACAGTATGATGGCTGTAGAAGTAGTTTTGTATTTTGGGTGGAGCTGTGTAAACTAGAGGGTAGACTGTCACCTTGAAAAGGGACCTAAACTGTGCTTGTCAAGTGAGGTGGGAATATACAATATACCAGTGGGAAGGGCTTTAATTTTTGTGTTGGTGGTGGGTGGCACGGTTAGGTTGGGTGTCTGGGTCAGAATTATAAGAAATGGTGATTGTATGATTTTCAGTGTGTCAAGAATTCCAATGGCAACAACAAATTTGCAGCTCTTAGGGGGACATTTTGGAAATTTTGTTAGATGTAGCAGTGGTTCCAAAATTAAGCAAATTGTATACTGAGATTGTTCTACATCTTTGGAGTTCTATTCTTTCTACCATATTGATTATTTGATTTAAAGTCACTTGTTCACCAGTTGTGAACTCCTAGCCATTGCAATTGGCTTTGTCCCTTACTTGTTTTTGACCTTTTGTTCCCTCTGGTATATCCATGTTTTCTACAACATACTAGCCCATCCATTTTTAGATTGCCATAGTCTGGCTTCACTGGCCTTAAGGTTCAATATACCAACTGTGTGTACTCAAGAGAGTTCATTGTATGCTCTTAATACTTGCATTTGTAGCAATGAAATGCAAACCATCACAGTCCCTTGTGTTAACCTGGTTTTTGAATTGGTATGCATGTAGCTATGAAGAGGCTTTTGTGTGTAGTGTGACTTCCTCAAACACTTGGTACAATTCGAGATCTACTTTGAACTTTGGTCTAGGGGAATGGTAATGGTTGTGTGCTTGATGGAGATAGCAAATCTGTAAGGTTTCAACTTTCAACTCCAAGGTCAAAAGCACACTAGCTGATGTTAGGCTTCAGATTGGGCAACCTTCCAAAGATCATGAGACTTTGTACATAGACCACCTTTGAAGGTTATAACACAAAGACAAATAGTCGGTTGCATAGATGGTACATAGAATTGACTGTCCCAAGGATTATAGCATTGCTTGTAGAAAGCAATGTGCCTTCAAATGAGCCTTGCTTTCAAAATCTAGTTGATTTGTTGGTATTGCTATCTCAAATGTTTGCTATTGGCATTGTCATATTTCTTAGGACCCTATCGGTCATATTTTGTGACTGAGGCTAGGCAAAATGACTAGAGTTAGGAACAATCTCATGGCATTACATGAGCCACACAAAACACTTTTTACACTCCCATACAAAGTGGGAGGTGTGTGCAAGTCAAGTGTGGAAATGTGAGCTATAAAAAATTGAATTTGCATGGCCAAACAAAAGGTGTTGGTCAAAAGGTATGAGGGTTTGATGGGTTGGGAATAAATTAAACCCTACCTCTTGACCATTTGGGAAATCAAAACATGGAGGATGATATGATTTGGAAAGCTTATAATGAAATGTTACAAGATAGTGTAGTCAAATATTCAAAATACATACATTTCTCTTGAGTTATGAAACTCCAAGGTTGTAAGACAACACAACATCCCAACTTCTAGAGATGGTTTTTGGGGATTTTGAGGAAATCTCATTGGGATGGACTATATAATATATATTATTGCAAAGTGCCTCACATAGAAGTTCAAGTCGTATTACATTCACAACCCATTCTTTGTTCAAAACTACACTCATGACACTCCTATTTGTATTTGTTTGTGTAACTGAGGTCCCAATTAAATGCTTCCTAGTTATTGTGAAGATCTTACAATTCAATCTGATTCATGAGGAAGCAAGGGGAGCATAACATGAGTTTGCAAGATTTTGTTGTTGTTAAATTGGAGTTTACCACTAACATTACACAACAAACATAAGGGTGTGTCAATAACATTGGGTTCTTGAATTGACTTATGAGGAGTGTTCTATTTAAGATTTTTTTTAATGCAACCAAAATGGTGATCATCCATAGAGAGACTAAGGAAATATGAGGATCATCTCTACAAAGATCTGGGCATAGAAAAAACGTAATGTAGCCGTCGATGGATATGGAAATTCAAATCTAACCGTCGATGAAATCGCAGCAAGTGGCTGTCAATTTTAGTTACCCATTGAGATCTCCGCCGTTCACTGATACCCTAGGAGCGGAGTGCCATTGCCGTCAGATTGCCCTAGCGTTGAATAAGCTGGGCCGTTGATTACAAGACTTGCACACTAGAAAGAGACAGAGAGAGTCTTGTGTAGTGTGTTGTGAAGCCTCGCTCGCCCTTGTGGTGATCTCCTCGTCGTCGAAGCATTTGCATTTGATTACGAACAAGAGCAGGTGGAGCTCCTCCTTCATCGCACAGCAAGGCTCTTTCTCTCTCTCCCTCTCTCTCTCCATTGCTTGTGCTAATTTCTCTGGTTTGAGAAAGATTTTTTGTGTTTTTTTTGGGGCCGTTTCTTCGTCTGTACTGCTGCGTTGTTTCTGCTCATCCGGAAGGAGCGCGAGAGCAGGCCTTTTATCTTGCGCCATTACCTCACCAGTGCAGGCCGTATGTACTCTCACCATTGCTCACTATTTGCCTGCCTTTTGATTGATATCTATGTTGCTCGCTCTTGGTGGTTGTAGTATCGGTCTATCGCTTCCTGCTAATTGTATTAAGCGTTTCCTTCGTGCGGATGCTGCCGGGCTTTTTCTATGGGATTGGAAACATAGGGGCTGTTGTCGATGGGCAGATTTCCCAGAGTTTTATTGAGGTCTTGAGAAATGTATCCACAATGTGCATTTCATTTCTTTAGAACGATTATTGCTTGTTTCATTTTTGCTACTCCAGCTTCTAGCACCCACTACTAGCCAAAGCAGTTTTTCTGGTTCAGCGAAATAGCATACTTGCGGAATATATTTTCTTGGCATGAGCCTCCTGCTCTGCAACTTCTCGCCGTTGCCTTGTTCCCGCTTACTGTGTTTGGCACTGTCTTTTGAGAGCACCTACAGTAGGTTATAGAAAGACCTGTGGCTGTCTGCAGTGCACAAATCAGGCGATCAGCTTCGACTGTGCTGGTGTTGAAGAGGCAGCACACGTAATGGAGGGCGATCCATAACCTCACTCTTCTTATGTAAAAACCTCGTTCATTTGTATATAGATTGCTGCGAGGAGCCTTGGACAAGCGCTAGGGAGCTTGAGGTAACTCTGCAATATAATGAGCCAGTGCCAGTGTAACCATTACTGAAAAACATGCAAATCGATTTTCACTTGGAATTCAAATTTAGAACTACTCACATAACTTTCATCTTATTATGTAACATATATTTTTAGGAAAAGTTTAAATTTACGCTTTTTTGGTTAAATTCACATCCTTTCTTTGCGTCGTGGGCAAGAAACGCGGCAGACCTGCAGGCTCTAAGAACAAGACAAGCACGACCAGGGTGTGAATTTAACCAAAAGAGGTGTGAATTTAAAATTTTCCTGTTTTTATCGATTTTCACTGAGAGTTCAAATTTAGAATTACTCACATAACTTTCATATTATTGTGTAACATACATTCTTGGATGACATATAATGAATAATTTTCATTAAAGTGTGAGGGTCGAAAAGGGTTAATGTAGCACTATAATCACTTTAATTGTTTTGAATTGTGTGTAAAATGTTTTAAAAATTGAGTCAATCTTTTTGAAAGAAATATATTTATATGCAAATCAACGCACTAAACCTTAAAAATGTTTCATAACGAAAGAAACAAAGTTGTGAGTTGATTCATCAATGAGTTACGATTGTTGAAGAGATTTTCGAACGTCTTTGGTAGTAATAGGTGGGAGACAAAGTTGTGTTGAAGAATATTGTAGCTATGTAGGATTCCAAATGATTGAAGTTTATGCATAAGGAGGTCAATAAAATTGTTATTATTGTTTGGGCAATAGTGAAGCACATTGTAACCACATTGGAAGACAAAGATGATGACTCTAATAAGGAGATATTCTACATCCCTCCTAAAAGCCCCACTACTAAAATTTCTATTTTTTCAAACCAACCAATTTGAAAAACATGTATTTTTTATTAAAGGCTGAGGGCTTAAATGATAATGGGTATCTTTTAATTAATCAATTTGACAATTAGTCAAATTGGACATCTAGTCAAATTGAACTTAAAAATATCACTTAATCAAATTGGTTAGTGGCTTGGTCAATAAGACCACCCAATCTAGTCAAATTAACAAGTGCCCCAATCAATAAGGCCACTTATTATAGTCAATCAATAGGGTTAATTAAGAAGGCTTGGTCAAAATGGCTAATGGCCTAGTCAAAAGGGCCAATTATAAATTCCAATATTAATTAGGTATCTTGAGATTAAATGTAACATTTTGGCTATGTTTGACTAATTAAAAAAAATTGAAAAATGTAAAAATTAATCATAATTAAATGAATCATGACCAAATTAATTATGGTTAAATTATATATATGGTTTATTTAACCATGATTAAATTGATTATATTGAAATTAATCATGGTTCAACTGTTTATGAAAAATTTAAGTAAAGTTAAAACTAACCATAACTAATCTAACCATGGTCAGATTAACAATACTTGGTTTAGCCCTAGTAAGTTTAACCAAATAAACAGTTTAACATAATTATTTTAACCATTTAAAATTTATCCATAATTAATAAATTCATGTTTATTTTAGCCATAATTACTTTATGCATAGTTGGTTTAACCATAAAATATTTATTCATTGGTTAGTTTAGCCATATTCAACTTTACTCATGGTTAATTTATCCATTCTAGTTTAACCACATTTGGTTTAACCATAAAATATTTATTCATTACTTAATTTGGCCATATTTATTGTATTCATGGTTAGTTTAACCATATTTATATTATTCATGGTTAGTTCAACCATTTCTAATTTAACGATAAAATATTTATTCATTAGTTAATTTGGTCATATTTGTTTATTCATGGTTAGTTCAACAATTTTTAGTTTAGTCGTAAAATATATATTCATAGGTACACATAATTTGTTTATTCATTGTAGCCCTAATTAGGGCTTTGTAAGTTTGGCACTCATGATGAAAGCTACATTTGGAGTCTTTTGATAGTTTGAATATTCTTATGTCTAACATTGTTTAGATTGTCAAGAGTTGGTTTCATATCTATTGTTTTATTATTGGTTTTAGATACTTTATAGTCATTGCAACATTAACGTAGGAATGTTCGACTTACATGCCTAAGTTTGTGTATAAATAGGTTGTGGTGATCACATTAATCACTAATTAGGTTGAATGACCTTCATAATGTGCAACCAGTTGGTGGTTCTTATGTGTTTTATTAGTTTAGATTAATGATATTGTGTCTATGTTATCCATCTTGAGCTTTACAATTTGTCATCTCAAGGTCATCAAGTACTACAAGTTCTTCAACTATTGTCCCTAACATATATCTTTAAAAAGTTTCAATAAAACTTGAATAGTGATGTTTTGTTTTTCCATGAAACGTGGGTTGAACATTTATGATTGTGTTTTATTTCATTTAACATGTGGGGTTGTTTAAATCTACGTATTTGAGTTTTTTTGTAAGTAGGTGAGTCAAGCTGCCACCTTCTAAAATGTTGAATGTCTTGATTTGGGGTCTCTTAATCATTGATCTACTTTACCTTTAAAAAAAAGATTAAAATAGGATTTAAACATTTTGTAATAGTGTGTCCTTCTCTATTGACATAGGTTTTCTTACCACAGTATGGATGTCAAGGACATTAAGGATCTATACTAGTTTTGTCACCCTCATTATGCAAGTGCATTAGATTATTTGCATTCATTCTTGTCATGTTTATTTTGGTTTCATCAAATTTTACATACTTGAGTTACCTTCAAAGGTTATCGTAACTGTTCTTTGCAATAAAGGATTACATATACATTATTACAAATCCTATTGCATCCTATTAGTCATAAGTGCTAGCCATTATCATATTGATTTTTTGTTTGGATTCTGGAAAACTCATGACATAGATTTCTAATTTTTTTTTGTTCCAAATTTTGAGCAAATTATATTCTTGCCCATTGCCATGTTCATTACTTAATGAATTAGTGGAAAGTAATGGCGGCTAGTCATTTTGTTCATGATGAAATTGACAGTCCAATACTTGTGTTGAAATATTAATCATTTTTAGTGGACTTGAAAATGTACAGATTAGGTTGCAAAAGTTTTGGGTTTCTTTTGAAAGCATGGTTGTTAGTTTGATTTTGTCATTTTGTTTTATTTGGTTTTGGATGCTAAGGTGTTACATGGTGGGCACATAATGTTCATCATGCATTCGGTTGCTTCTTCTATCTCCATGTGCTTTTTCTTTATTGACATTCTTTTAGGATTTGCAAACCTTACCTCAACTTGGAGAAATTTTCGATCCTTGGGAAATATTGCATGACCCCAAAGATGGGGTAGTTGGACTAAAGAGGGGAAATTTCGTCAAAGTTCCACTTCCACATACTTGGAGCAACATTGAACCCATTACACAACATCCTGAAAGCTTGCACCCATGCCCTTTGTGTGCACATATTCAATTGTACACCAAGAAGGAATGGAAATAGACGTAGTCATGTCATATTGTCCCCCAACCTCACCTTCGATTTTTCTTGTGATTTGTAAGGTTTGATGTATTGTGGGACATATGTGTGTGATATGCATGGTGCGAACCAATGATTGGCCCAATTACACATTCACAACAATTCCAAGTGGCACAAGGCGACTTTAAAACACAAGGGCTTGTCGTATAAACATGATAAGATGAAATTTGTTTTAAAATTCTATTCCTTCCTTGTTTCCCTTTTTCTTAGTATGCGATTCATGCATTTCAATTCTTATTAGATTTTTCCATGTGAAGGGGTTGTGCTTTAATGTACAATTTATTTTTATATATTTTTTCATATAAGTTCAACTATCATTTCACTCCCTTTAGATGAGTACATGAAGGCAATCAAGCACCAAAGAAAACATGGGATGGATATTCCAAAGGACATCAAAGTAGTTGTCCAAGTTCGAAAAGTTTTGGATTTCGATTATGTGAAAACTAATTTTGATCAAAACAAGGAGTTCAACAAAAGCCTCAAGCTTGTTGGGTCTTTACTGATCACAAATGGCAAAGAAGTGGTTGTAATTATTTGCTAATGCGCATTTTGATTGATGTTGCAACAAATGTTGATGAAATTGCACTCTAGCTCTTTTAGCATGCAAGATTTGTGGAGAGGTCCAAATGTAAAAACACCAATCCAATGGCTATGTTTGGTGGGCAAGGGAGTTCAAGAGATAAAAACATCATTCATCACAACTCCATTGCATTCAAAATCCATTCATATTTTTCACTTCATTGAATCCATGTTGATTTATGCCCAAAGGTACACCCACTTTAGGCAAAATGATGCCCAAAAGGATGTTCCACAACCGACTGTTGTTGAGCTTGAACAATTTGCCACTAACCTAGTGGAAAAATTATTCAAGTTCATTTTCAGATTGTTCCCACTTTACATTGGAGGGGTTTAAGGGCTACATGGTTCCATCGAAAGATTGGGCACGATTGGGAAAATGCCATTCATTAATATGGGAATCACTAAAATCTTCAGTACCCTCCCTCATATTGACAAAGGTGACACCAAATTAAACTACATAATTTGGTTCCACAATAGTGAGTCCTTGATCCTCCTTCCCAAAAATCTATTTAATGGATGTTGATGTTATTTTGATTGAACCTTAACTTAGTCTTTGTTAATTGGTAGGAACTGCTTTTGTTAACCAATTCATTCGTGTGGGAGGGGAGTTTATTTTTCTAGGATATGAGATTTTCTTCAGAGCACAACATGGCATTGTTGTTCTTGGTATATTCCCCAATAAGGTCTATCACGATACAAGGCAAAACATTGGATTTATTCAGGTGGGTGTGGCACTTATTGCAAAAGCTAAAGTTGTCTTTATAGGTGCAAAGAGACAACAAAATTTGCAAATGTAAGGTGCAAACAAACACCAAACTCTACATATGCAATAGTGAAATGATATAGTGTGTGAATTATACTTGACCCATATTGATCGATTATCGTTCATGGTTTCATGTTTTTTTTGGAAGGGAAATGAATATGAAAGGCAAAATTTGATGGTTAAAAACACTAGTCGTTGCATGGATTCAATGGTTGATCTAAACCATCCATATTGAAATCATGCACCCTAAATTTGAAATTAAACAAATTGAATGTCACCACATTTGAATGTTTGTTTCAATTTTCATGCCAATAAGGTTCTAGCAATTTAGACCATTTTGGGCCATTTTAGGTTGCAAGTTTTTGTGTAACCACTCATTGATGTTGCCAACCACTATTCCAAAATATATATTTCATATACATTAGTAAAATATTACTTGAAAACATTTGCAATAGTGATGCAATTCTTCAACTCCCATTGGAGGGAGAATAATGGATATAAATGTATGAGAACGAGTAAGAAAATATGACACAAGGCAAGATGGAGTATGCACAAAAATGAAACATATGGGAACAAACATCCCAACAATGAAAGTATAATGAGATCATGTTCAATTTCTTATGTTGTTCCATGACGAACAACCAATGGAAATAATCCCCCTTATGTGTTCACATGGCTCCACTAAAACTGGCACCCACCTCACCTTTGTGGGCTACATTGATTCTGCAAAATCTTGTGTCGATGTAGGTGTTTGCAAGATGAAAAATCAAATTCTTAATTCCTCACTTGGTCCATTTAAATTAACACCCTTGTCACCAATTACAACTATTTCAATTTTGCAAAATCCTATGTCAATGTAAGTGTATATATGCAGGATGAAAAAAAATCATTCTCATTTCCTTGCCTCGGTCCTCTTAAATTAACACCCTTGTCACCAATTATAGTTACATCAATTTTGCAAACTCCTACGTCAATGTAGGTGTATGCAAGATTAAAAAAAATATTTTTGGGTCAATTTTTTTAAAGTAGTACCAAGCAAGACAAAGTAGAGGCAGTCCTTGACGCAATCTTTAATTTTGCCTTATACTTTTTATTACTATACACATTAGTGATTTTTTTTTTTCATATTTTGAAGTATGATATGTTAGACCATCATATATATTAAAAAATTAATATCACACACTTTGTGTCCACTTACATCATGAAAAAAAACTAGTAAAGAATATGAAAAAGTACAAAAGGGCGACATTTTGACAAGTTTTTTTATATACCTTAAAGAATTTGGACCCTTCTTATTTCCTAGCTACAATCCACTTAAATTAACACCCTTGTCTCCAATTATAGCTATGTAAATTCTACAAAATCTTATGTCAATGTAGGTGTTTGCAAGAGGTTACATCCACAATAAAATGAGCCCAACCCAACTCCTTTGTCCTTTTCAAAAGGGCTAGGACTTGAAATTGAAAATTGAAATGGCATGCAACCATTGCACAAAATTTATGGTTTAATCACATATTTGATTTATATAATAGAATTTAGTTTATTTAAATTCAATTTTTTTTAATGTTTGTCCAAAATTAATTGGAAAGAAAATTACAAATTCTAAATTTTATAATTTATCTATATATCAATTACAATGATGATCCAAAACTATGTAAAGTTTAATAATTATTCAATCTACATGAATATGACTTTTTCTTAGAAAAATCTAAATTAATTTTGATAATTTTTATGTGATTTACTTACAACCTTAAGACTGGTCACAAGTGTTTAATTAGTCCTTTTTCACCTTCAAATGTTGATATAATTGACTCATATTTGTACATGTCATTCTTGAATATATATTACATCACATTATGTAGATTACATGAAAAACATTCAATCCTAAGTAAAGTTAAAAATTGATAAGTGTGTTATTCAAGAATGGTTACACTTGTAATGGCTCATCATATACTACAAAGTTACCCAAGATGGAATAAAATCCTTATTTCCTCGCCTTGCTCCATTTAAAGTGGCACCCTTGCCACCAATAACAATTACATCAAGGACAATTATGTCAATTCTGTAAAATCTTGTGTCAATGCAAGCTTCCACACAATCCTTTCCATGTGATTGTGTCGTCGCAAAACACTTTCGTCATTCCATTGAAGTTTGCTCCATTGTCACCAATTACAATTATGTCAATTTTGCAAAATCCTACCTTGATGTAAGTGTCTACAAGATGGAATAAAATGAACACAATTGTCAATAATTACAGTTACAAAATTTTTGCAAAATTTTACGTTAATGTACGTTTTTAGCCCATTTCATACCTTGGCTTTGCTATACCGCAATTAGGTATCATCACCACTTACAACTACGTCAAATTTACAATATATTTTGTTGACCACATAAGCATTTAAAAGATGGACAAAACTGATCTCATGTCCTTTAGTGAAAATGTATGTCCTCTTCACTAATTATGCTATGTCAATTCTACAAAAAATTACAACGTCATCGTAGGTGTTTTTTGGGTTGAAGTTATGTTTACCTTGTAAATGGAATAAAAAATATTTCAAAATGAAAATTCATAATATAAGTTTATGGTTGTATTCAATAAGTATAAAAAGTGGGTTGAATTTCTTCATTATCTGCCAAGGTTGAAACTACTTATGCGGGCCGAGCTATTTAACCTTTACTTTGCTTTTACTCACCATATCTTTTTGTATAGAAGCCCTATCCTCATTACCAAATACTATGACATGTCCTTGCTACTTCTTTTTACCCCTGTTATTCTCAAAATAAACCTTACTCAATGGGTATCTTTTTCTTGTCTATGGCCAATAATGTGTCACATTCAAAATTAATATGACATTTTACAGTTTTGAGGCTTTCGTCCAAAATAAAAGGTTGAATTTGCTAGCGGTGTGAAAGGAATGGCTTTAAATTTAGAAAATGAGAATGTAGGAATTGTTATATTTGGTAGTGACACCACCATCAAAGAAGGAGATATTGTTAAACGCACCAGATCTATTGTGGATGTTCATGTAGGAAAGGCCTTGCTAGGTCGTGTGGTTGATGTGTTAGGAGTACCTATTGATGGAAAAGGTGCTTTAAGTGCTGCAGAACGAAGATGTGTAGAAGTTAAAGCCCCTGGGATTATTGCACGTAAATATGTGTTGTACCAAGGTGGGTAAACCTAGTCCAATCAAATAAATCGATGTTTAAATAGAAGAAAATTTCTTTCTCAAATTAGGTCCAACTTCCCTATAATTTTCCTAGTGTGGTCTATAGTGGGTCAAGAACTATTTTGCATATTACATGGGGCAAGACGATTCTTTTCACCATTAGCCAAATGAAAAATATTTAATACAAATTAGACCTAGCTGCAACAATGCAACACCCAAATGATTACACAATATGCATGTCATGTAAGGTTTGCAAAAAAACCTTGTTTTTTACTAACAAACAACAACATCATTTTAGGAACATTGAATGGGTTGGTCATGAAAATTCAATTTACATTGGTCTGTTGTATGTTTGACAATATATAATCATAACCTAAGGTGTACAACAACCATCCAACATTGGCTGAAATCAACAAAATAATACAATGCCAAGTCACATGACGCTTCCATATCATATACCATCACAAGGTATCAAATGAAATTGAAATGCATACTCAATATCCCCAAAAATTTGTTGTTGAATTAAAAACCCATTCAAGGTTGCTAATCAAACACATGCCACATCAACAAACAAAATATGCTTCAAATACTTGGACCAATTGTAACAAATTCATGTGTTGTATGCACCCTCAAAATAACATTTCAATTCCTTTAGTGTAACCTTGTTGGTTCCATGCCCACTTCAATTTTATTATTGCAATCCAATTATGACATAACCAAATACCCTAATGGGTGCATTTCATATTTCATATATAATGCACATTGGTGGCATTTTTTATGTAATGAATTTCACACCGATTCAAATGTTCAAAATTCCTTGAATTCAAGATCCAATAATGCATCCACCAATCCCTCGTTTGATGATTTGAGCATGTAATTTGTGGCTCAATATTTTAACATCTCTTCCAACTTCTAACCATGCAGCAAGGGCCCACATATAAAAGGAACACGATCATTATTGTTTAGGGTCACAACACGGCGATGACACGGGTATGTGATAGCATTACGAGATGGGAATTCCTTACTACTAAGAATCCTCAAACCCATCTTTAAACATCCTCCCTTTTTCCAATCAAACATTTGTAAAATTGGCCATTAGACTTGAGGAATGGCTTGGTGTGTTTTGTGCAAATGGCAGCAATGTTTGCACCATTTCTTGAAATAGCCCATCCACTATTTCAATGTATGATTCAAAGCCAAAAATGTGTCTTCCACATGCTTTCATTGCCAAAAAGGTTGCACCTACAAACCAACACAATACTTAATGGACACAATTTGCACCAAGGCTACAACCCTACAACAAACAATGAACACATCAATTACTAATTAACATGTCTCAACAAATCAATCGAGGATGCTACTATGCGTTGGGAAACAAATTTCAATTAGTTGTTAAATCATCACATGATTTTTCTCCTTCCCTCCCCTTCATGGTTCTCCATCTTCTTTTCTTCCCATAATATTTTTCATGATGTTGTTCAATAAAACATCCAAACACTTCACATCAATGGAGGGTTCTATGTAAAATGTGCCATTCGAAAATGAAAATTGACTTTTGGGCTTCATGAAAACCAATACATTTGAAATGGTGGTCATGGACCTTTCTTTGGGTCTAAATTGTGGCAAACAATTTACAATTGTATATGTCTTCACAAGCTCATTCAAGTGATATGCTTCACCACATCCTTTATTGTCTATCACTAAACCCATGAGCTTTGCTTACATCCTTGGTAGTTTGGCACCACAAAGGACAAACACGCATCAATCATTGTAAATAATATTCTCCAAGAAGTCATACAATGTTTCCAACCACCATTTTAAATGAAGGGCATTACAAGGAGGCACACCATCATTTAATCCATGCACCTTTAAGCCATCTACTACATCAAGGATGACCATGTCCATGCATCGTTCCTTGGTTTCCTACATACTATGTTATCCTTTTTTATAGAGGAATCATTTATCCATTTGGTCAAGAGTTTGAAATTTGGTGAAGGTATACCTATCAATACCCAATGTAAATGACCATCTTATATATTAAAGCTACAGTGGTGTCTGTCTGTCTGTCTGTCTGTCTGTCCGTCCAGGTCCTGAAACCCATATCCCAAAAAAAACACTACCCGTTCCTTATGTAACTTCCTCCTCCTGTCCCTGGCAGCAAAAGGAAAAAAAAACACTGCCCATTCCTTGTGTAACTTCCTCCTCCTGTCCTTTGCAACAAAAGGAAAATTCGAAACAAGGCAGGGCAGGGCAGGGCGTCCAGGGCAGTAAAAAATAAACAGTAAAAAATAAGAAAAAAGAAAAAACAGTGGCCAAAGGTTACAGGCACCCATGGGGGACTTCACAGTGGCCTTCGGCCACGGGCACCCACTAGTCATATCAATCATAACTTGTAGCTAGGATAATTATAGGTTTGATACTTGTATCCTGGTTAGGCCTAGGAATTGGTAAAATATAGTTTCGTGCCATTGACAAATGTTCAATACACGTAACTCCTAAGTGCCACAGTTGTGGGACTTCACACTATATGCCATGCAAAACTCCCTAAAGTTCAAAGTGTGCATTGTGTTAGGTTGCCTAAATCCATGACCTTCTCACTACCATGACAATTTGCTCCCTTCACTTTCCTTTTCATTTTTTTACGAACTATTGTCATATTTGTCGAAATATGAATCATGTGTAAATTAGTGTTTCATTGTGCTTCTATTTTCTATCTACATTCCTTGAAGAGAGTCACTTCCTCTTTCAACATTATCCTGTTTAACAAATATAGATACCATCCTCCACCTTCAAAGTGCATTTGAAGGAGGGATAACTATTGTTTGTTCCACAACAGTTTATTTCCAAGTGTCCATGCTCACCTCCATATCAAGAATGCAAAGATCTTCTTTGTTGGAACCAACACAACTTTCACATACATGTACATGGTTTGAAGCAAAATTTGCATTAACTCAGGTTGTGCCTCCCATTTATGGTTGCGCCAGATTGTTGATTTGGCATTCACTTTGTTGGGTATCTCCACCATGAATGTTGTTCCAAGAATTCTTCCTTCCCAAAGGGAGATGTATTCTTTAATGGCGGGACAATTTATTATTCTATCGAGGATTGATTAATCGATCTCCCACCTTCCTTTCATCGACAAGTTCTCCAATCTTCCTAGTGGCTATTCGCTTCAACTATGCACAACAACGTCCATAAAAAGTTTGGTCACAAAAATAAATCCATGTGATCCTATTGTTTGGTTTTCACAAAATTTGTATAAAATAAGCTTTAAACTCAAGCTTACATACCTACCACCAAAATGTTCTATGTGTCATCCAAGTTTTTAATCGTTTAATCCCTATAATGTCCATTGGAAACCTTGTTACACTTTTTGTTTCATTGTCAAAGTTCTAGATCTTTAGCCAATCGAGCTTCTTTTTCCCATCAACTTGTGACATACAAAGGTGACTTAGTCTCTCTAGGTTCATCTCTTCATTGTTTCCAAACCTAGAACAATGCTTCTTGATTTGCTTGATGAACTCCCTACCATTGGTTAGATTTGTATAGGCGATATCTTGTTAAGTATCTAACATTTTCATGATTTTATTGCATTCAAACCTTTCACAATGGATTCTTGCAAGTCAATTGGGTCACTTAGACCTTGATTCATATAACTTTCGGAAGTTTTGGCAATTTCATCCTCAATTTCATTCTATAATAAAACAATAGAATGTCATTGGAGCTAGTTGGATATAAAGTTGAAATATGAACTCCATGTAATTCAACCAATGTCTTATACAATAAGATGATCCTTCCTTCAAGCTACATTTGTGTGTAGACAATGATTGGATTCATTTACAATTTTAAATTGTAGCACTAATAGAACTTCCTTCGCACCTATTGTCATAATTTCTTGCCACATCCATCGTAACAATGTATGTGGAGAGTTCCCCATCCATATATTCATTCCATGAAAACCTCTTGTATTACATTGTACCATTTGTCCATATGTGCAACATTTTTTTAGCATTGTGCCATTTGCTCCTCACTAATCCTCCCCTCACACCACTCAAGTGGCTTCGCACCATACTTCCCAACTTGGAAGAGAAGATGAATGAATCAAACTTTCACTACATTCTTTTCCAATGACCTACAAAAATAAAAATGGTGTTCATGGCCCCTCTCAACTAGTCATTCAACCCAAATAGGTGTTTGTGGAAAAGGGAATGTAATTGGAAAAAATGTTTATATTCATATTCACGTGCTTATGTCATCGCAAAAAGAAGTGATGAAAACATGGTTCTTTCTATGACTGTCCACAACTATAGTTGTCACTGATACATGGTAATCTTCATGGTCAAATTTACCACATATGTTCTCATACCATGCATTGTATTGATGAATATTGTCCCAAATATGAAACATCTCGTTCAAAAACTATTGTAATTGTTCTCCACTAAGAATTCCTCGAACTCCTCATTATTTTTCTTCCACACATCATCCCGTGTACCGTGGGTCTCCTCCGTCTCATTCCGCACATGCCCATTTTCATGCTCCAAGGGCACATAAAACAATGCAGAATGAAGAATATAACCATTATCAAATGATCTAGCTAAAAGGGCTACATCATTTTTTAAAGCATGGTGGACCACCTCCACGTTTATCATTCTACATAGAGGAATAGGAATGGGAAACTTCATAAAACATATATCAATTAAGATTATGTTGATATTCTTCTTCTTCTTAAGAAGCCTCATTTTACTATAGTTTAAGAATTTCCCTTCCAATTCTATAGGGGTCAATAATGTTGGGGGTATCAGCCAAACCCCCTATTCCTTTTTCAAACCATGTTATGGTAAAATAGATGCATGTTAATAAATATGACCATTGTCAATACCAAATAACTTTAGAAGAGTTGTTCCTTGTTATTAAAAGTTTATTTTTTTGTCACTACTTCTTTTGTAAGAGGTAGCACCACCAATAGATGGACTTGGGGACTTTCCTGAATTCACATTCACAACTTCATGTAAAGACAAGTCCATATATTCGACTTCTTCCACATCATCTCTTATCCGCCCACTTTCATCCTCCTCCCCCCTAATGGTAGTTTGTCCATGGTTACAAGCTTCTTTGCTTCTTGCATGACCTACCATAGTTTCAAGGAGTTGATGTTTGATTCGACTTTTTGATCATTCACTTAGGCCTTCGCCAAGCGAGTGTGTCACTATCCATCCTTTTCTTCCTCTTATTGTCTTGACTAAACAATTCAAGCATGGTCTATTTCATTGCATCTCCTTCTCGCTCTTGGTCCATCTTCCTATGATATTCCTCCTAAAGTGCATAATTCAACAAAATAAGCCAACTTAGATCAAATATACTTATTTGTTGATATTTAACAACGGTAAACCCATAAAGTTGTAAAGTCCACTAAAAAGGACAATCATGGAAATTTTCAAACCTAATAGGATGCATTTGTGATTTTTGCCTTCCACAACATGTTCAATTCCTTTATTAAAATACCCTGATCTTAACTTCTTGTTCATAAGCACATTTGAAATCCACACAAAACAATGGTTCCAAATGATTGTAATGATTTCCAACTTATAGTTATAAAACATAAGCACTTGAACTAGGTGTCCAATTGCCATTCTATTCACATGTTCATAAAGTGAACCCAATGGGTCCATAATTCCTTGCTAGTAATTGAATGTTCAATTGGATAACTATTGAAAACCCTAAACCATTGAAACCTTAAATTTGAAAATCTTCTTTTATATCTTTGGCTAGATGTTGCACCTAAACTTTAGGCATCCATGTGATTAAGCCACACTTCTTGGTGCTTCTAAATGGACATTTACAACATCTCGCCAAGTGTCGAACAAAGTAAAATTTCTTGTGCGGACTTCATAAGTTAATTAGAGCAGACTTGTAATAAGAAATCAATTGTACCAAACATATTAGTTCCACGGCCTTCATGGGCATTTGAATAGAGGTCTACATTGAAGGAATCTAGCAAAAACATAAGTTTTGACAATAAATTGCAAACCATTGACATCTACAATAAAAGAAACCGAGTTCATATTCCCTAAACCTTGTGATGCTTCTTGTAAAAGAACTATTGGTTTTCACAAAATCATAGCATTTACAGTTAGGAATGCATGTTCTCACCACATACACGAAGCTTGTTGAAAATGCCAATAGCCATAGGAGAATGATCCTCAAGATGATATCACACAACTCATTGAAATCTCAATGGCTGGAGGAGAATGACCCTCAAAATAATATCACGTAGCTTGCACCCTATACACAACACAAATAATCAACCCGTAATGATGTATGCCACAACCCCACAAGGTTGAATGATATAGACAAAATAATAGTGGTGTGTTGGAGGCAATTCAAGAATGCGAACTTGTCATTCACAAAGGGGACTTCATTTGAACCATTGCACAAATTTTCAAACTTTCACTTTCAACTCCTAGCACTCACTTTGATATTGGTGGCAAACTCCTAAACATGTTGAATTTCGAAATTTGAATGTGAAGATGAATCGAAAGCCAGTTAGTAAGTTTCAAACCATAGCTTAGTCCCAACACCCTACACTTGAAAAATGTTGATGAACATCCACATATTTGGGAACAAGTTGCATCCAAATGCTAAGGTTCCTATGTGGCCACAAATTGTTCTAATTAAATGTTCTCAATAGGTGGATTTTATCTTTTTGGGGGATTTTTCACAACCTGCACAAAAAGAAGGCTAGGTGAATCCAACATGGGATTTTTTTGAAAAAAAAATACAAATAATTTATCATTTGGATTGAAAAATATATTCCTGTATATTGTTAGATTTAAACAATGGTAGTTGCCATTTAGGGCTAATTAATGTTGGGGATCTCGTCAAATGCATAATTTCAAAATAACACCAAATTGTGGCATAACATCCATTGTTTGGGGGAGAAATTCATCAATTTTCGAACAACTTATACAAAAACCATTCCTTGGGAAAAAAGAAAGCTTAATTACCTTACTTGAAGAAAATAAGTTCCAAATTGAGGAAGGGCTTAGAATGAGTTCATACTGTACAACAATTATAACGAGTTCATATTATGTGTAGCATATGCATTGCCATGTCATTGAAGCCACGTGCAACAATCTGCCATGTAATTTCCACATCATCTATGCCACATCATGGGATTGCCACATTGTGTCCATGTCATGTTTTCAATGTCATCAAACTACCATGTGTGTGCCATGTTAGCACCAAGTCACCCATGCCAAGTCATCAATTTGCCACAACAATGTTCCATGCTGACAAGTTATCCTAATTATCTGAAAATTTGCAGGTGTGCACACCCCAAGATTTCCACATCCCAAATTCCTACACTCTTCAATTACATGCTTCATCTATTAGCAAAATGGTCCTTTAACCATGATTTTGAACACTTGTATGATTGCATGTGCCAATCCATAAGCCAAAGGTTGGGGTTGGTGGGGGGAGAAAGTTGTTTACGTTGCTTGCCATTCCACTCCCCATTTTTCCTTCAAACAAAAGGTCATAAAAGGGCTTAAGACAAATTGCTTGATGTAATTTGGAATTGAAAACTATGAGGTTTAATACGTGGGGATCACTGCAAAGAAATTGGCTATTCAAAAAAATATAGTCCAATTGTTTTGCGACATTGTTAGGGATTAAGGGGTACCTAGATTTAACATTATTAGTAGTTCCAATAAAGGTTAGGTTGGTTCAACAATGTTTTTGCCCATTCATTTCAAAGAAAAAAATAATGAAAGCTATAACTTGCAAATTTGTCTCCACATGCATTGTGGTGCCATTTGAAGTTATGATAATTGTAATAAAATTTATTAATGATTAAATATATGTTAAATAATTCAAATTGTAAAATACAATATTAATTGTAATAAAATGTTTTCATAATAATATTTTGTTCATTTTGGTATATAATAATTGGTGATCCCTATAAAAAATTTCATGTTTGTGACTCATGCATACTTAAAATCCATTTAAGTGGTATTGTTAATGTGAATATGACTTTTTGATAATAAAATGACATGTTGTGAACTCCATCAAGTCATGCAACAAATGAATACTAAGGTTAATCACAATTTGATTAAATTTCATATTGATCAACAAAGTGACTATGTTGCTAATCTATGAATAAAACATGTTTAATACAACTACCATTTTAGTTCCAAATTTTCACATTTTCTTTTAAAAATTAAATGGTTTGTAAACAAAGTATCAAAACATTTGATATTTAAACTCAAGGTGGTGTTAACTTTTGAAGTTGTTGACATCCCACATTAATTATTTGCCATGATTAATCTTTATAACAAATGCAAACACTAGTGCACGTCTACACAAAGGAATTAACACATAAAAACATGTCATTGGAATTTTGTGTCAATAATAATCAATAGCCAAATTATCAAAGTTTCTTCTTATGTCCCAAATTGTTTTTTTTTTTGTTATGGAACATGTCATGTGATAAAAAGTTGCCTTTATAGGGTTAGCCAAGTGTTTAATTACAAATCCTTTATTGATTTTGTCTCAAATACCCACCTAGTTTCCTTTCTAATTTCAGCTCAAATCTAGTAATACCACTTACCAAAAATATTCTTCCTAATGTATTTTAATTTATGAACCAAATTTTTCGGGCTTAAAGGGATATATCAATAACATGGTGTATGATGGGTAATCCCTATTTTGCTAAATATTATGTTTATATCTATTTAGGTCCATATGTTCAACCATAACTTGTTCTTTTTTTTTGGGTCATTATTAGATTCACAATTATTAGATTGGAGGGGGCAATGGTGGACCACCAAATTTAGTTAGTTTTTTTTCAAAGGCTAGGCAAAACTCTCAACAACAAGACATCAAAAAACATTTTTCACACCCAACTAGAGGATTTTCTATCAAAAACCAATGACCTCCTTCTAAACCACCTAAAGGGAACATTTCCCCTAGAGGTGGAAGTGGCTCCTTAATGGTGGTAGTGGACATTTTAGAGGCAAAAATGGGCCCCTTGGAGGTAGTGGATTTTTTGGAAGTCATGGTCCTTTTGTCCATGGCAAACCACCTAGAGGAGGTAATGGCCCTTCCCGAAGGACTATGGCCAAAAACCCGTTGAAACCCATGGTATCCACCTTAGTATCTAGTACTTGTCATTACTATTACCAATACCCCTTTTATTAGGAAATTCATACCTTATTTAATTTACATTTCTAGGATTAATTTTGATGCCCATGAAAAAATCTTCAAAAATATTATTTAAGCCAATGGGGAAGAAAATAATTCGAACATAATGAATATGGTTTGCTTTATTTTGCGGGATGGAATTTAGGCAACATATGCTTAAAGCCTTTAGTTGCAAATTGATTTTCAACTAGAATAGATTTTCCCACATGCTTTGTGGTTTTTTAAAATAATAATAATATATTTAATTATTTAATAAATTTATATGTGATTTAATTATCTAATAACTCATTTTATCAACTACTTTTATGAATTAGCTACTAAATCAATTACTTGAATTGAATCGATTAATTTTACTCAATAGTTAAATATTAAATTTTCATTAATTAGTGCATGGTAAATATATAATATTCAATAAATTATTGAAAAAATTCATTCTTGAATATTAAATATGGATTTAGTTACTTATTAAGATATCAAGTAAATATTGGATTTTTTAATTAATTAACTATTATTTGATATTTATATTAACTAATCAATTAGTTAATGGATATAATTCATCAATAAATAATATTTTCTTAATACAATTATATTAATACGACCTCACCACCAATGTAATTTGATCATATCTTAAAATAAACATGGTATATATATTTTTAAACCATGTAAAATCAAAACGAATTTTTTTATTTTACTGTGCACATAATGAACAAATATATGTTTAATATGTTTTGAATATGAACTATATGTTTTTAAATATGTTAAATAGGCTTAAGATATGCATAATTGAATACAAGCTTAATATTATTTTAATGTAATTTGCAATACCCTAATGTACATTAAATGCATAAGCACACCATAAAAAGTAATCAAGTTACAATTAATTTTGTAATCAAATGAATATAAGGACTTATTTTTTAATGAAATATTCAAGAAGTTAGTCAATATGGAAGGATGTGCAATTTAATAGTTACACCATAGTTGTAAAAATAATAAATTCTTTGAAAGTATTGTGATTACTTATAAAAATGACAAAACATATTTGCAAATGATAGATAATCCTAGGTAGTTGCAATTGGATGGTTACATAATACAACATTTGTAATAGTGGTGATAAATATCAATGTTATGTGATTATTAAAATCTGCTACAAATACTTGTTGGTTATCAACCTATATATATATATATCCATTTTTTCAACTGAATGAAAAAAATTCAAAAAATTGATTTGTTATAAAACCTTGGTTTTCAAAATTTTTGAAATTACCTATCATGAAAATTGCCAAATTTTTGATGTCATGAAAAAATCATAATTGATAGCTCTTTGATTTTGATTTTTCTTGGAAAAACTAAAATTGATGGTTCTTTGAAATTTAAAGTACTAGAATCATTGGTTATGTTAAAAAATCAAATAACAACACAACATTGGTAAATATTATCACCTTCATGTCATTTATATATATATATCCACTTCATAAAGCAAGCAAACCAATAACTAAATAGACAAAAAGGCAAGCAACAAGCACCACTATGTAATATATTCACCACTTAAATTGTGTTGTTTTTAGAGACCATCTACTTAGTGATGGTTGATACTAGAAACCTTGGGTCATGGCTTATAGAATTTCATGGTACCTCACTTTTTGAATAGGATCATGAAAAACTCATGGGGCCACAATTCAAGAGTCTTTGTTCCGAATGTAAACGTAATTTGGACCAAAGAACAAACACATGATTTTTTGATGACTATCTTTTTCATCTTTGATCTTCACAAACTTTCTTATTTTGTCCACAAAATCTAAAAAATTATGAAAACAAAATTGGAGGTTGCTTTTCAAGAAATTTAATATTCTCATGAGGGAACTATGAGGGATCTTTGTATGTGAAGGTTGCGAATTCCTTCCTATCAACTTAAATGTGTTATAATTAGACTTTTGAAAAGAAGACCCATGCTTAAATGGCAAAAAACTTCAACACTATGAAGACCTTTAAAAAAAACATTTTATTATTATTGTGGTTAGGATTTAATGAGCAATAATTTAAGAGGTGATCCTTTTTTATTATGGTGTTTGGGGGTTTAAGGTTCATGATTTTGGGGGGTGGGGAGCCACCAAAAATTCCTTCTAATTTTACTTTTAGAAAAAAATCTTAAATGAATGGCTAGGATTTTTTGAAACCCTTGGGTTGCAGCTATCTTCATCTCGCCTAGAGGTGGGCTTGAAAAAAAAAAACAACCCAAATGACCCAAACGACATCATCCATAATAATTTGTGTAAAATTTCAACAATTTTTTTCATTCAAGGCCATTTGTTTGGGCCTCAAACTACCTTTAGTGTAAACTTAAATTGACTACCCTTCATGTTTTGGATCAATAAGAGATTTAAAAAATTTAATATCCCAATGCTAAGCATTTTAATGTAAACTACCCCTTAGTTGAACACCTTCAAAGTTTGGACTAAGTAGATGGCCTACAGCTTACATTATATAAAAGAAAAAGCAATACTTAATCCACAATGCACCTAAATGTCGACTACTAAAGACCTACAAGAAATTTGGTAGTGGGTTGGGAGGATATGTTTTTATATGAAATTTTTGTGTCCACTCTTGCAGTCATTTTATTTTTTCAAAACACCCACACCTAACCTAAGTAAGGTGTATTCACATTTGATGTTAAGTCAATGTTTTTTGAAAATCTATGTGGCATCCTAGGTGGCACCCAACCCAAATGTTAAATGGGCGATAGCTTAAAATAAAATGTTCATAGTAAGTAGGCGTAAGTCCTAGTACATGACTAGCATGGTGTTAGTGGACTCAACACTAGAGTCCCTAACACCCAAGTGTGTGAATGGGCCTTTACTTACTCTAGCAAAGCTGGGGACCCAATGGGCTTTACCCTACACATAGAGAGCTGGGTTGGGTTGTAGGGTTAGGGTAGTATGGTGTTAGTGGACTCAACACTAGAGTCCCTAACACCCAAGTGTGTGAATGGGCCTTATACTCTAGCAAAGCTGGGCACCCAATAGGCTTTACCCTACACATAGAGCTTGGTTGGAGTAGGGTTAGGGTAGCATGGTGTTAGTGGACTCAACACTAGAGTCCCTAACACCAAGTGTGTGAATGGGCCTTAATACTCTAGCAAAGCTGGGGACCCAATGGGCTTTACCCTACACATAGAGAGCTGGGTTGGGTTGTAGGGTTAGGGTAGCATGGTGTTAATGGACTCAACACTAGAGTCCCTAACACCAAGTGTGTGAATGGGCCTTTAATACTCTAGCAAAGCTGGGGACCCAATGGGCTTTACCCCGGGTTGGGTTGAAGGGTTAGGGTAGGACTAGCCTACAAACCAACCCAGCTTGTAGTGAAATCTGGCCTACAATAGTAGTAAGGGCGGGGCATGTCATGTGGAGTAGGAGTTTGGTGGTGGGGGCGCAAATGCAAAGTGCCAATGCATTGACACTCATCCCCAAAAATGAACTTTCCAAATAATGAAAGCTTTGAAGCTTGGAGTCCCTCCACTCACTACTAGCCTACTACTACCCACCTGGCACCAACTCACTTTTCCCACCAACCAACCAACCTCGCCACACTTGGCTTGGGCTCACAATTTCAAAGAGTTGCTTTCAAAAATTGGATTTGATTTGTTGCACTTCAAAAGTATCAACATTTTAGGTCTCACACATGTCTAGCCTATCTATCGCCAAATTGCATCTCAATTTCTTCTTCACTCCCAACAACGCCCTCCCCAAAAAAGGATAATCCTTGATGTTGTTGCTATTATTGTTATTAGACCCATTTTTTATCCCCTAACATGGAGTAGCCTACCTACCTGTTGTAGTCTGTGTGAGAGGAGGAGGAGGAGGAAGGATCTAAAGTATAAATTAATGCTCATTTCCAATCTTAGGTTGCAACCCACGTTATCGAAGTGTGTTGTTTGGCAATGGGTTTTTTTTATGGGATTTTGTTTTGCAATCTCTAAGTGTAATGTACTGTACTTAGTTGTTAACATATGTAGCCTTGTTGAGTTTGGTTGTGAAGTTCCTAATCTTGTGCCCCCATTCCAAACTTCTAGTAGGCTCAGTAACATTTGCAAACCAGTTTGGTTTTGATATGACTACCTTTTATTGCTTTGCTTGATCTAAGCACAGAAAGAAGTCATCGACAAATTCTGACCCAAAATTGGAGAACAACAACAATATGATGGAGGACAGCATAATCAAAGTGAGCATCACTTTACCACCCCGAGCTTGATTCCCTCTCATCATCCTGGTGATGGGGTTTTTAGTTTTTTGCACAGATGAAAGTGAGTATCTCTCATCTCCTCTTTCTCTCAACTTCTTTCTTTTCTTCTTTTTCTTTTTCTTCTTCTTCTGATCTGTTTGTGTTCTATACTATTTTCTTGATTCACCTTCCCCCCTTTCTTCCCATGTTTTTTTTAGAACTAATAAATTTGGGGTGTTTTTCGATTGTTTGTATGTTTGCTGGCTTGGCTCTCTTTGTAAGTAAGTAAGGGAGGGAGGAACCAGGGAACAATGGGTACCCAGTTTTTCATTCGATCCCCCCACATTTTGAAGAAATGTTGACCAGGTGTTGTCGCTGTGTTGCTGTGTTATTGTGAGTTCCATTTTAGGGATTAGGGATGAGCCCTCCTCTTGTTTGTGGGAGCTAGCCAGCATTGTGATATTGGGCGTTCCAGTCACTGCTGGATTTGTGACCAGAAAATGTCAGCACATTGATTGATGTCACATTTCAGATCTGTTTGTTATTGGGTGGGTGGGGTGTTTTTTCGCCCTTCTCTTCTTCTTCCTGCAGCAGTTTGGCTCTTCATCAGGTCCCCAAACTTTTCTGTGTTCAGAAATCTCTCTGACCTAATTTATTAGGTCATCTTTCTCTCACAACTTTTTGGAGGAATTCAGGTTCACTGCTCAAATTGTAAGTACGAAAGAAGATACTGTGTTTCTGTCCAGGTATAAGATTTTTTTGCACCTGTCATTAAGTATGGATTCTTTTGTTCAGTCTCTCAATCTTGAATGCTTTTTTTGTTTCTTTTTTCTTTGCATTTGAGGACCACCCACATTGATGATAGTAAATGTTGGTCACAAAAAGAGATACTTTGCCAGTGCTATACTTGTGATGGATGGTTGGAATTGCTGCTAGATTTTGTACTTGTCAAATTTCCCATTTGGTGTTGTCCATCAATCAATGACCAGATGATGATGGTATAGAACTCATGTCTTCATGCAAGCCAGCAGTGTAAGTGAGAAGCTATTGAAAATGGTCTTAACAAATTTTCTCTTGAGCAAGAAGAGATCCCAAGGCAGCATGGAATTGTTTTGATGATGAAAGTCCTTTTGTTTTGTCAAGTTGAAGAACCTAACTTTCCCCTTAGCCATGTTAGGGTTTACACTTTGGGGGTCTCTTAGTTCAGAGTCTTCAAATCAGGTGTAGTCAATAGTCATTTTTGTAGGTTCGTAAGGGCTCTTTATAGCATGGAAGAGCTCTTTGCAGCTCAAATGGAGGGCTGAATTAGTCCTCTGAAGAGCAAAGGGTGCTCAGTCAAACTTGTCATTTTATAACAACTAGAGAGGTTTAGTTAACAATCAGAGATTTGTGTTTGAAATTTCTGCCTTTGAAATCTTCAAATGGTTGTTTATATTGCTTCTTATAAACAATAAGGTATTTTGAAGGCCCACACTGTCCTCGAAAGAACTTGCTCTTGTATTTTTGTCTCTTTTGTTTCTTGGGTCTTTGTATTTCTTTATTCAGTTCTTTCCCATTACTACCAGGCTTGTGATAAAAAACCCTACTGCATTGGTTAATGTCTGACATTGATGCACCAATGCTGGGAGCTGATGAAATCTCAGCAATGGGTCTTAGATTGACAGGAAGAACCCATTTTGCTCAGGGATACTGAAGCATCAGTTTTAGGTTTTGCCAGATAATTTGTCACATGACGTGCAAGAAAACTCTATTTTTTGTGTCAGTATTGGCTAATTTGATGTACATTTGTGTGTGTGTGTGTGTATGTGTGGCAGATACCAATGATGCACACTTCTGTCAGCTTTTAATTTGAGTGTCACCAAGTCTGAGCTGGACAAAGCAACAATGGTCGCTGTACAGGAGTAGTATCCTTTCTTGTTCAAACATCAAGACTGGGAAGCTTGTCTTTCTTTTTCCTGCATAATTTCCTTGGGACTTTCAAAGCAGAAAAAGAAGAAAAAACAGTTGTGCAGAGAGCTAGCTTCAGTTCAGAAGTATTCTGATTGTTTTGGCTGCAGATGTTTTATCCTTGATTTGGCTTCCTGCAGTCGTATTGTGCTGCCTTTTACTGTTGAAGAGGTAAAATTCCTTGGAATGCTTCTCCTCAGCAGAAATTTTCTCTCATCATGATTGGAAAAAAATCTCATAGTATTGTGATTGAGTTGCCTGTATGATATTTCATTGCCAGGCCACATACAGTGACTCTTGCAGTCCTTCAGCACAGGCAGGACTGCTTTTATGTACATTGTTAAGTTATGGGTAATAAACAGACATAAATACACATGTTCTTGTTTGGGACTGATTAACTGCAAGCAGAGTTGATGTCTCCGTTGGATGCTGAAACCCACCCTAGTGACTTTAGGAGACCATGGAAAGTTTTGGCATCAGTGGTATGTTGTGTATGTCCTGTGACACATATTCTAGAGTAGATACTGATACAACTTCTGGCATCTGTCTTGGCTCAGTACAAGATAGCCCAGCTCTACATGGTTGCTAAATACAGTGCCAGTGAATCATCGGGTGATGATGGAGATGGTGTGGAGGTGCTAAAGAATGAACCATTTGAGGATCATGACCGGCGGGGTCAGTATACTCATAAAATATATCATCTTGCCAGGTCAGTAATCTGATTGTAAACTACAAGCTTTTTAAGTGTTCTTCTCATTTGGGTTTTTTCAGTTGCCTGCAATCTAGTAGTGCTCTGTTCTGAAGAGTATAATGTGGAAAATTATTGCAGCAAGCTGCCAAGCTGGCTTGTGAGTCTGGTGCCGAAGAAGGCATTGATGTTGGAGGAAGAGGCATGGAATGCATACCCACAATGCACTACAGGTTTGTGATACTGTTGCCTTTTTATATCCTGGTCATCTCTCCTGAGTGGTGATACATCTTCTAGATTTTGTGTTTAGATTGCAAAGGATTCCAACATTTTTGCAAAAGACCCAACTGAAATTATTCAGCTACTGACTGTGGCAATTGGGTGATACTGATGATTCAATGGGACACCATAATGGCATGACCCTGCATGCCCCTCTCTCTGGCAGTCTTAAAGGTAAGGCTCTGGACAATCCACTCTCCTTCAATTGAATTGCCAAGTGCACCTTCCAGTCCATTTGCAGATAGACATTCATTGTAGTTCTCTGCTTCTCAACTGGTAAAAATTGTGCAAATCTGTGCCATTAGGTGAAATCTTGGGCTTAAGAGAAGTTGGGTCATTTCATTATTGTTTGGTCTTTGGTGTTGCAGTGTCCCTTTTTCAACAAATTCCAGCTCATTTTGGAAACAACTCATTTGCCAGACTATGGGACAACAGAAAATGTATGTTGGCTTCTGAGTTCTTACCTTGCTATCTTCTTCTAGGTAGGGCTATAATTCAATACTATAGTTACCAGGGCTTGTCAATAGATGGAAGACTATGCCCCCTGTTTTCTAGATGGTTGTGTTGTTAACTCAAAGTGAGATTTTCTCCATTCACACCTAAGCAGCTTGACAGTGTAGATTCATATATTGGGGCTACCCAGGAAACAGGGAAAGCTTCAAACTAGACTCAAATGAGATCAGGGTCATGGAGGTTGAACAAAGTTCGGCTGGATGGGGGCGGAGCTGGAGGCATCTGATTTGGGTACATGTGCAAAACAAGGGCACAAACCAACAAGTTACTGGCTGTTGTTGTGATCATTAACTTTGTTTTTTCCTGACTTTTATGCTCAGGCATTAAATCTGGACTCGAAGATGATCAAGAAGCGACAAGTTGAATTTATTGACATTGCAATGGATCCTGTTGAAACATATGTTGAAGATGAAGACCCTACAAAGTTCAAATCTCAAAAGACAGGAAGGGGACCCCTTCAGGAAGGCTGGCAGGTGCAAGCATAGAAGATGCTAACTAGTTTTTAACTACATAATCGTTGAATCCTTTGAACTTCTTGCTGCATGCGGTGATCAATGTTGGTTGAACTTGAGCGTCATGCTTGCAACATGTTGTCAGCATGAGAAGTGGTAGGGGTGGGTGCCAAGGAGGGACGGGGGGATAATGGTTAATGGGGAGGACAATTGATCCCTCAGTAATCCCTGTATCAATGGGTTGTGACTGCAGAAAACATGTTCTCCAGTCATGTGTGCATATAAGTGTGTGACTGTTGATGTTCCATACTGGGGATTTGGATCCAGGCTCGAGAAGTTTGTATCTAAGGTCAGTGTACTTACCTCTGCCTTGCCTTTGAAATGCAGAAAGAAATTTTTAGTAGCAAGGTCTGTAGACAATCTGCTAGTTCCTGATATCCCTCAGATTTTTTCCTGATTTTTGGACAATGGGTTTGCTGAAACAAAGACACAGATTTCTGTTTGATTTTCAGCTTTGGAATCTTCATGATGATGGTTTGATCAGCTTCTTGTTGTTGGTTCTGAGTGGTGCAAAGCTTGTCAAGAACCCCACTTTGTTCTGTGAAAGATCATTCTTTTAAAGTTCTTGCTGCTTTGTTTCTCTTTTAACCCTCTGTTCTTGTTTGCATCTATTTGAATAATGCTGTGATGTTTGTCTGGCACAAAGTGAGGTGCTTGATTTTGTACATGGTTTGCAGAATGCACAGCGAAAGATTTTGTTAGAGGGTCACCGTAAATGCTTTTGTTGGCTTGACGAATGGCATGGGCTCACTATGGAGGATGTTCGTAAAATGGAGGATGATACTGCACAGGCAATAAGCAGGGTAAGGCATCACTTTCATTTCCCTTTGTATTATATATGGTGAATGTCATGCCTGCTATATGTGGATGGATCCAGGTATTGAGATGCCAGTCAGGTTTTTGGACTGGGATCTTTTTGAGTGTAAAAGAGTGGCCTTTCCATCAACACCGGTTTCGTGGTTCGTACAGGAGGCTGTAGAAACAATGCAAAGGAGGATCTTACTAACAAGCCAGTTTGTATTTTTAAAAATTCTATACTTCTTTCAAGCTAGTCTTGTGCAAGAGCTAAGTAGGGGTGTGTAAACAAACTTGTTATAGTAGGTTGCAGTAGATTGACATGCAGAAATGTAAAGAACCCAGAGAGCCCACGAACAGTGAGATGAACCCAGATATCCTTCTTTTGCATTGCAACAGGCACGTGCCATGGCTTTGAGGAAGGTTACAAGACAAGAGACCAGCTCTCAAGATCTGCAAGCAAGGGAAAATGTCATTGAAAATGAACCTTCTGTGAGTGTTCTTTCTTTTTATCAGTGACCTTACTTTGGACACTCTTTTTGTTTGTCTCCTTCTGTTTTTTCTTTCACTGAAGGACATGAAGGAATTCCTGATTTGGTTGTCAAATGGGGTGATGAAATAGATGCCAGATGTTTTGATAGTTGCAGAGAATTTTCTCTCAATGTTGCAGCAAGTCTAAGCTAGATCAGGGTGTTCTCTGGGTTATATATATAGGTGGAGGATATTGATAAAGCTGTGGCATCAAGTATCATGATGACATCAAAGTCGAAAGACACCAGCAGTGGAAGCCCACGCCTTATGCGACGACCAAGTTTAGTTGGCCCATCTGTAGCTCTTGGCATCACCACTCTTTCTGCATCAGATGTGGGTAAAAAATGCCCTTCTCTTAAATGATAGTCCATTTCATATTGAGGGTATAATGGGTGAGTTTGAGAGCTGTCAATTTGCAATAGGGATGCAACTTCAGGTATGTGACATCCTAGCCTCTTTGGGTCCCTGGCATCTCAAATTGTCAAAAACACAAACAAACAGATACTTTCTTCAGTGTCTGGTACTTGAAAATAGGAGAAAGGTTGCAATGGTTTGCTGTGGTGTAGGTGGATACTGCAATGCTTTGTTTAAGTTCCTAAGGTGGGGACTGGTTTGTAAGTCTCAAGGCATGAAAGGGGTGGTCATAGCAAAGTGAAATTTTTGAAAAAATTGATGTCTGTTTTGTAGGTTGAGGATGATGTTCTTGTGTTAGCCAGCACAGCACCACCACTGCCATCCCCAGAGTGGAAATCAGGTTCATTTGCCTTGAGGAAATCTATGCTGACCGACTTGGAAACCAAATCCACCCTCAGTCACAGTGGGGCATCCTGTGAATCATTTGCTTCAGTACAATCAACAAATGACTTGACCAGTGCAAACTGGGAATCTGTTTCATCAAATGGGCTAGATGATGAAAGTGATGTAGCCAACTGTGTTGCAGTTCTGGACCGTGCTATTGCTTGGGCAAAGTGTAGAACCCAGAAATCAGGATCACAAGGTACTCGTGCCAGCGGGATAGTCACTCCTGTTGCTGCACTAACTTCCAGTGCTGAGGGAAAGGAGGAGAGTGTTATCAAGGAAGATCAAAAGAATGGACAGAAAGGGGTATCAGATTATGTGACTGTGATTGACAAGGCAATGTCTGCTGTCAGGCGGCGGCCAGGGAAGCCAATGTAAAACTTTGAAGAGCTGGATACTTGAGAAATGGGGAACCTTTCTGTGAGTCAAGGGAAAAGCTTAGGGACAAAATCTCTGGTACTCCTTTAAGGGTGGGTGGGTGTGAGGAGAGACAGATTGAGTTTCCTTTGTGAAAGGGAAAGTTTCGTGAAGGAAATGATGAATGTTGTTTCCATCAACATTCTAGCGTTATAGTGCAGAAAAAAGCACTGGTTTTTGAGGCAAATTTTATGCAACAAAATCTTGTAGACATTCACTATTTGGGACCGTTTGGCAACGTGTGAAGCTTGCATATGATTCATGAAGTGGGAGGTGAACAAAAGCCATGGCATCATGGCAACAGCCTTGCATGTGGGGAGAATATGGGTAAAGCCTTGGTGTATTCTGTAGAGGCTTTTTTCTGCTTCATTAAATTGTAGGCAATGTTGGAAGCCTAGAAATATTGATCTAATCAAAGGTTAACCTATCTAGGTATGTTACTGGTGCCTTAAATATGTTTGATTACTTAGGAGATCATGGGAGATTATAAGCTTCTTCAATTTCATTGCAACAAGAAGTTTGTTGAAATTTTTTGTCTCAATGAAGGAAAGTGCAGAAATTTGAGTTCTATTTTCAGAAGTTGATGGATCTGTTGGCAGGGGAAAATGCAGAGTTCATTTGGTCCAACATTTTGAGGAATTTTCCCGAGGTCTTACTGTGAACTGGGAGTTCATTCTTTGGAAATTTAATGCAACATTTCCAATTTTTAACTGTCCCTGGTTTGAAGAAGGGGCAGAACCAATATGCTTGTTTATATATGTCCTACCCTTGTGCCTCATTCTACAATCTTGTCAAACTTTTCTCTTGTTTGAAGCCATTAAAGTGATTATATATATTCATTTTGCTTCTGGGTCACCAATTGATTAGGATGTGCAAGCCCTTGTCCAATTAGCTATTAGAACATATTGGAGTCTTCCACATGTGACATTGTGAAGGCCAAGGAAAGCACGCTAGACACAACATAAACAAAGCGAAATCGTGTGAAGATCAAATAGAACTCTTAGCAAGTACTTTTAGTACTAGAACAAGATTTGGCCTTAAGAATTTAGAGGTTGAATCTTACATAAATTGAATGACTTTTGTGCCTGGAAAAGGTTCCAGGAAAATGTGACATCATTTGCCTAAATACCCCCAAAAAAAGATTTCTTCAATTGATACAATCACATGACAAAAGTAAGGAGTACATTTTGAAGGTTGAAAGGTTTGCATTGAATTTTCATATTGAAAGTCTTAACTACCAACACCATTTGGCAAGCATTGGAAGCATATCATGATGTGAGGTTGTCCTACTTACCATAGTCCTATTATCCTTTACTAGTGGGTGCCCATGACCTTGGGACACTATGAAGTCGCATGGTTCCCCATCCATGTCTTGAAAATCATGTGCTAAAAAAATTCCAGATCCTGGATCATGTGAAGCCCCCTGTGTGAAATCTAGATCCCAAAATTGAGGTCCCACATCCTAAAAATCACGTCTTAAAAGTTTTTAGGTGTTTGTCTTGGAAACCGCGAGTGTGAAAATCCAGGCCCCAAAGTTGAGATCCCAAGTCCTGAAAACTATGTGCTGAAAACCATATCCAAAAATTTCTCAGGTCTTTTTTAGTCTTGGAAACCCGGAGTGCAAACTCCAGGTCTCCAAAAACTGAGGATCCCACATCCTAAAAATCATGTCCAAAAAATTTCCAGGTTTGGGTCTTGGAAACCCACACCGTGTACGTCCCAAAATTGAAATCTCACGTCCTGAAAATCATGTCTTTAAAAATTCCATGTCTAGGTTTTGGTGAACCCCCCAGTGCAAGCAAACTCTAGGTGGCCAAAAATTGAGACAGTTAAAGAACGTTGTGTTCAATGTGTTCAAATGAGTTATTTCTAAGGAACAGGCAACGACTGGAAGAATCTTCCAAGCACTGCCCACACAGACAGACACTGTTGCTTTAATATATCTTTTATATCAAATCTTTCTAGATTGGTTGGTCTCATGAGTCATAATGTGTTGCACTTGTTCTATTGGCATAAAATAATATTGAAGTCCTAAATCAAATAAGAAGGAACAAATCAAATATGAAGCGTACATATTTAAATCTCAAATGTCACTTAGCCATCTCAATGAGTAAATCCACATGTATTTACTCCATGGGTGAAGCCTACCTAATTATGGCCATGGTCATGTTGTAAGTTCTAACCAAAACATCATGGATCATTTCTACCCCCCTTTGTCTATACTCCACACATGTTTTTCCCACCACACATTAATCCAGTTGCGTACACACGCAACCACAACCCACATAAACATAAATTCACACACATAATAAACTTACATACACTTGCTAAAACTATGATGTGACATTTTTGCCCTTTTATCCGTTTTATTTTTTCTTTTCTTTTTTCTTTCATTCATCTTCTCCTTGGGTTCTTTGATCTATTTCAAAATGTACTTCTTCAATTTTAAAGTAGCCTTACTTTCTTTCATATGTCTTCATCATTGTGGATGAAAATTATTCATGAACCTTTTTTTCATCCATAATGGGTGATCATTATTCATCATCAATTCATCTTTCATTCAATCAATGAAACTCACCCATTTTTATCTATAAAACAAAAAGTCATCCACCACTATCCACTTTTCATCGTAATAAACACTTTCAAAATTGCTTAAAAGTCCTCAAATGATCAACTTATAATTTAACTTTTCTGGATTTTTTTCAACTAATTCCTTGACTAGACATAAATAAAAATAGTGCCACCCATTACCTTCAATTTCATCAATATTAGAGCATCTCCACCACATTCCCCTACTTACACTTGCAATAGCAATCGTAACAAGTAAACAAAGTTATTGGTTCCATCGCAATGCTTGCATCACCAAATTTTTGCCGATCTCATTAGATTTTCCACTTCGCTCCGGCAATGGCTCTCTTTGTATTGTTGTCATCATATGTGCCTTCATTTGATTTTGTCAACAAAATGTTCAATCATTTTTTTTACACTTCTTTTGTCATCATGTCATTTGTTGTAGGGACCCACATAGATGTAACCAAAACTAAAAAAGGAAAAAACTTCAAGGTGGAGGAGGAGAGTCAACCTTCTAGAAGTTTCCTTCATGTGAACCAGGACGCTATTGTAGGCAATGGACAACATTCCATCACATTTTGGGAGTGAGTGTCTTTGCACTACAATAATTTGAGGCTTGATGGTTATGCTAAACAATTGCCAAGAAGTTTAGAAACCAAATGGGGGATCATTAAACACAATGTTTCTAAATTTGTTGGTGTTTATGGAAGTGTTATTTCTTTGAATGAATTAGGTGACTCTATAGAAGATACTCTTCACAAAGCACTAAAGTTGTATAAACTTAAACATTCGAAGAATTTAAAATTATGTTTTATTCATTGTTGGCTTTTGTTGAAAGATGTGCCTATGGAGTGATTTGCTTGAAGACTTCAAAAAAACACTAGCCATGAAATGCCCATGTCCTTATGTTCAAGAAGTAGGACCTAAAGAACTTGAAGCTAATGATTTTAGTGTGGAAGTTATTGTTCTTGCCATGCCTTCCCAAGATGGGAGGATTATGAAATGACCTACATGTAATTGACATATGAAGGAGGAACAAAGACTTGGGAAAGTCCATGAAGTGGCACTAAAGGCACAAGCAACAACAACTTCCGAAATGGCAATCGTAATGTGTGCCAAGGTGGAAACCTTGCAAGAGCACACAACTTTGCAACTTTTCATAATGCATGTGGACTTGCTAGTGTTTCATCCAAAAGAAAAAAGGTACTTCCAACCTCAGCGCTCAGAGGAGCTTGCAAAGCTCAAATGACAATTATCATTACCTCAAAATTCGACATTGTTGCCTCATAATCTGACACATGTTTTTGTGGTCATGGTCACCAAAATCAAAACATATATTACAATGGACATTGCAACAACTATTGCCATGCTCGCATGCAATTTTGTATAAGAGGATCTAACTAATCTTGTGCCTTCACCCAAATTTGACAATGTTGACTGCTTTATTTTGGATAGTCACATCAATTAACATTTGAGCCTTGCAATGAACATGATGAGGACAATAGTTCAAGCTTTGACTTATGCTGAAATTCATCAAGGGTTTTTTTTACAACCATTCACTTTTGCACATGTTTACTGTAAGGAGACCTAAATATGTTTTAATCAAATAAATTTGCAATTTTGTTTTGAATTAGAAGATTTTTGTTTTGGACAACTTCTATTGGAATGAGAAAGACAATAGATGCAATATGTTAATGGAAATGGTTAACATGTATTTTTTTGTTCTTGTGATAACATTTTGCCTAGGATGTGAAAAAGTGCATGGTTGATCAACTTGACCATGATCATTGTTGTAGACAAATGAAAAGTTTTCATATTTCAAACATAAGAAAACAAGGGAAGCACTTTGCTTTTACCACTAAGAAAACCCGTCATGGGTGGCAACAGAAATGGCTACAATGGCACCAAACATTGTGTAATTGAATTTAATAATAAAATGTGATGATACTTTCTTTGTTGAATGTTTTTTAAGTTTGTTGGTTGGACCTATTTTTTCAAACTGTAGTTACATCATATGAAAGTATTGGCACCAACATTTCAAAAATGGGTTGTTTCCTATGTTGCCTTACACATTTGTTGGAAATGTTTATATACCCTAGTGAATTATTTGGTTGCAATAATCGATACAACTAGGGGTCCAAGAAAACCATACAATCAAAGCCATGGGTTGTTTTTCAATTATGGGAACATGCAAGCCATTACAGTACTAACAACCTCATAATTATACAACAACTTCAATTTGACATGATCATAGCAATAGCAACAACCTCAATTTGACATAGTCATCATACCCTAAACCCCAATTTGACATACTCACAACAACAGTAACTTGAATTTGACAAGTTAGTAGCATCATGAGGGCGGCCTTTAAAGTGAGGGCTCACGCTACGAGACTTGAATAAAGGTGAGAAAAGTGCTAAGGAAGTGCCGTCATGTAGTCTCAAAATGTTGGACATGTAATGTTAAAAAAAAAAGATTTGAAATGGGAGACTAAATGTTTGTATTGAGAATAGAAGGGATAATTATTGTTGAGAGCATTGATGCCCTTTCAAATCTATTTCTATGCATATTATTTGAAACCTCATCCACATGGATGGTCTTGAATAGCTGGGCACCATCAAAATGTTGGTTGATGCTAAGGACATTTAGAGACTTGTGATTTCCTTGAGTTTTATCCATAATATATACAATTGGTGTGAGTCTATAAAACTACAAAACCAACCACTATGCTTATAAAAAATATCAAGGTAACATTGTCTTTTAAGGAACAATAATGATTCAAACATGATTTAATATACACATCATAATAAAAAAATTATTCCAAAAATAATTTTTATTTACTTTCTCCATTATCAAATACAAAAAATTGAATACTACTTATGAAAGAATGTCATGTCCCAAAACAAATGCACGTAATGACCTAGATTGATTATTTCTTTCAAAATTTGTATTCAAAAAACCTTTTAGTACTTGGTTTCTAAATTACACTTTGAACATGTGCTGGCACATCCAAACTTATTAACATTTCACATTCTTTGTTGACATGTAACAAAAATACAAAATACAATGCAAACAAACAAATTAAACATTTTATCTTATTAGGATCAACATGGAATGATGATACTTTATGATAAGAACTATGTTATTATCACAATCATTTATTGTGATAGATCATGATGTTGAATTCATTTCTATATTTTCAGTAAAAATACATGTGAAACATTGTATACACCCACAATAAACCACCTAGAATAAAATAGATTATTTCAATTATGTCTTTAATAGAATTTAGAAAAAAAAACTCTATTTTGTCTAACTATAGTAATTGGAGATTTTAGTGTAAACATGTTAATCAAAACATATCAATAAATATTACTACAAAACTGTATAGAAAAATATAGTCTGAAACTCATATCTTTTGAAAGCATACATTATTGTTTATAATATGTAAATAGTTCATGTAAGGACTAATGCAAGAACACAACAATGGCATTTTGGATCAACATAAAATTATTGGACAAACCAAAAATTTATATATTTTGCATTTAAATGACCTCTATTTTTATTCTTCCACAATTACCAATTTAAATGCTTCACACTTCAAATTAGAATGTTTAAATTTTCAAAATATTCAAAATGTAAATAATACATTATGCACAATAAAGTACATTATTTTCTCACTTTATTCCAAATCACATAGACCTTCCCAAAACAATTTCCTTGCATTTATTTTATTCAAATATATATACATTCATACATAGGCAGGGCCTTATGTTCCCAACAGCTTGTTTTTCTATGGAATTAGTCCCTAATTAAAATCCCTTGAGACCAAGAAAAATCAACGAAAAAAAAAAAGAGTCCCATTTCAAGTTCACCTTCGTTTGGAGACCATTTTTCAGAAGTTGCAAGTTTGTTCTTACGCAAAATAGTTCCTACAAAAATGGTTTATATCAGTAGAGGCAGGCGGATGTCAAAACACATAAGGTAGGGTTTGCTCACCATTTTTGCAGGAGGGCCCCATTGTTTATGGTTTCCAATGAGTATATGGAGCCCTCCTAAACCCACTAAATCTCCTTTTCAGTGCGACAGATTTTTAGTGCCGAATCTGTCACACTAAAAATCAGCAAAAATGGATTAGAGGTGAGAAAGTTTACACATTATCACATTCTCCCAACCTGAATCTTGAGGAGTTTAAGAGGACTGCATATGTGATTGAGAATAGTAAAATGGGGAAACACTCTGATTAGATTGGCGATACACAATTACTGCAAGCAAGAAGCATACTTTGAAAACATGGAATGATGACAAAGTGGAGATCATGGATCAGCCAAAAAAGAATGAAATTGTATGACAAAATCTACAGCGGACAAACATGGGAATTGGATATGACTTGCCTGCTCTTCCTTTCTCAAGTACCCTCTTCTTCCTCTTCCTCCTTCAGCACTTTATTTTGGTCACTCTTTGCAAGCATTTCTTTGAACACTTTCCTTGCCTCTGGATTTCCCCCAACTCTTTTCTTCACATGTCTCTTTGTCCCTCAAAAATACAAGAAAAGGCAATGTAGGACTACTTCCTCTTTGTGGTGCATATCCTTTTGGCTTTGATAAACTTACGATTAGTTTTAGCACTAGTATCTTGGCCTGATGATCCCAGTGCAAAGGAACCACCATCAAAGTTGAGTCCACTGCCATTATGCTGTTGTGCAGGAATTGTAAATGGGTTAGCAGTCAAACCAGTGGGTGTAAAAGCATTTCCCACTGGAGGACTAGGCTGGCCCCCAAAACTGAAGGCAGGTCCAGCAGGAGTGGAGGACTGTTGGGGGAACACAAAATGTGCTGATCCTGCTGGTTGCGGAGCACTGAAAGGAAGAGAGAGTTGTTGTGAAGATGCCACACCAGAAGCCATTTGCAAAGGAGGTTCTTCTGCCATGCTATCCTCCATGTGGTTTTCAGCATTTGCATCACTGGCCACTGCCCAATTGGGAGAAGACCCAAAAGGAGACCCAAAGTTTGCTGACCCAAACACTGGTGTTGATGAGGATTCAGGCTTTGCTCCAAAAGAAAAAGGGTTTGCAGCTGAAGAGCCACTTGCAACACCAAAGGAAAATCCACTACTGGGAGCAGCACCTAAGGACCCAAATGCAAAGGTGCTAGTTGTTGAGGAAGTAGATGGAGCTCCAAATGAGAAGGTGGAAGAGGGTGGACTGGGGCCCAGGTTTGCAGAAGCACCAAATCCTGATCCAAAGAGAGAAGGCACGGGGGAAGGCTGGGCAGCCGCATCATCGGAAAAACCTCCAAAGGCCTGGTTGTTGGTGCCTTGTACAGCAATGGCTGGGGTGCTTGATGCTCCAGTCGATGTGGGAAGGGTGGTTAAGTTGCTTGATCCAAATGCAGAGCTTGTCGTTGTGCCAAACACAGAAATAGGACCACTAAATGCTTCAAAGTGATTTGGAGTGCTCCCAAAAGCAAGGGGTGAAGGCACAATTGTTGTACTGGTTGCTGGATTTGAAAGAGCTGTTGTAGGAACAGCTAAGCCAAAAGGCATGGGTGCTGGTGCTGCAAAGCCAACTGTCAACTCTGAAGCTGAAGAACTAATGCCTTGACCAATGGAAGGTGTAGCAAAGAGTGCTTGTGATGGAGTTGAGTTAGAACTGGCTGCTGAGGAGCTGCCTGATAGTAATCCTCCTGCTCCCAACAATGTTGAAGTTGAGGAGATTGGGGACATAGTTGTGAACCCAAAAGCTACACCTGCTGACAGGGGACCTGTGACATGATCCAGATTAATGCTTGCACTATACACTCTCACTCCACCTATCTCATCTTCAGAACATATAACAACAGTGGAGTCTACTCAAACACCAAAAGGAATATATAAGTCAAAGAGGATCGCTATTGCAAGCAAAAAAAAGACTTGGTTACAATCCCAAATAGGCAGTTGCACAAACCTGATATATTGCTGGAGATGGATGTGTTTTTGATTTCCTGGTCAAACATTTTCTTCTGGGATTCATCAGCCTGAGGTAAATGTGTTGAAGGTGAAGTAATCTGGGACGAAGGAACTGAGGGTGCTCCAAATTGGAAAGGAGATTTCTTCTGTTGTGACACAGAGGGGGAACCAAATGTAAAAGGAGACAAAGTGGCAGCTGTGGCTGCTAAACTGCTGGTCCCAGAAATGTTGCAACTTGTGCCTGTCTGGGGGACAGGTGCAGGAGCAGGTGGTACTGATGCTGATTTGGTGCTGCTGAAACCAAAACCATGGATGTTGCTGCTTGGGGTAACTGACGAGTTCATGTCCAAGGCAAACTTGCTACTTGGATTTGAGATTGCATGCTGCTGGGAGGTGAGGGTGTAACCAGCAGAAGTACCAAAGCTTGTTGATGTTGCTTTCCCTGCAAACAATGTGCAATTTGGAGATCAGATGAATGATCTCAGGTGCTCAAAGTACAGGTTGTTTGTTGGCACTCATGAGTATTAGTTTCATCATCACCTTTGCCTGCTCTGAAGGTTGCTACAGAAACAGTAATTTCCCAAGGATCACTGGCACAAGAACTAACAAAGATATATGGGACATACCCCTGAGATCCATCCAAACACGACCTCTTCAATGGCAGCACCGGCAGAAAGGCAAAGTGCAACTGTCAACAAAGTAATTACTCTCCCCTCTTATGGAAAGCCATGTATGTTTATCGCACCTGCCTAGACTTTTGGTGCTATTTCTGAACTGATGGTCCAGTAGGAAGTCACTTTACCTGGTTCAGATTGTGTGCTGGCACTAGAAAAGCTTGTTGTCAAAAAATTGGGAGACGTGGTTGCTAGAGAGGCACGTGGGAAGAGGGAATCAGGAGCCAGCTGTCCAATTGTTGGCAGATTGCTACTCTTGGCTGTGACCTCAGTTGATTCAACTGAATCCACTGGTGATTCCTGAATTGCAAGTGATCGAGGTGTTGATGCAGTGGTGGCAACTGCAGGACTGAAATAAGATTGACAAACAACTTCATCAATAAATGCCAATAGTAAAAGAAGAGCACTGTAAAGATCAGCCTATGCATTGTTATGAACATCTCCCAAGAATCTCCACACTTAGGGAACAATGCAGGACTTCTTCAAAAATGCAGAACAAAACCTATACATGGATCATACCTGAAAACAAGGTCTGACTTGCTGTCAAATTTGAAGTTTTTGCGGTTGAATGGATCACTGTCCTCAGCTGATTCTACCACTCCTGATGGCAATGAAAAAACCAGTTTCCCTGCAATAGGATCCGAAGAGAACTTGAAAGCTGGACCTCCATTATTGGCAGCTGCAGTGGGGAATGCCTTTGGTGTTGAGGGAGCCTCCAAAGATGCACCTGATTGGGTTGATGAAGGAAAAGTAAAACCACCTGGACTACCAGCTCTGGAGCTGATAGGATTCCAGGATGTCACATACAGATTTGTCTCCACACTGGCTGAGGCACCCATTACAGGTGGAATTATGGTAGACATTGACTTAGGAGTGATAATATCAGAAAACACAACCTGAGAGACAGGCTTGACTATGGAACTTGTGCTTGTAGTAGAGATAGTTGACACATGCAAACCTGTGTATGCAGCTTGGTTTTCATCATCTGACCCAGATTCCTGTGCACAATAGCATGAAGATCCACTTTCAGGTTGCACATACCCCACTGGACAAACTTGTTTCAACATTTAAAGTAATTTGCACAGCTCAACTACATCAAAGTCAGTAACAGGCTTCCCAAGGAAAATGGTGTTTGGATACAGATCTCTTTCCTTGCTGGAGATAAAAAGAGGACAGAGAATAAAACATGCACTCCCCCCTTTTCTGTAACTCCTAATTTCTTTACAATGAGCACAGAATAGCGAAGTAAAATCAACATACTTGAAAAGCAGCACTTATCCGGAAACCCTTGCTATTGGTGACAATTGGACCAACACCAGGCACAGTTTCCTCTGGCTCTTTACAACTTGCCAATGTCTCTTTGGCAGACCCTGTAATTGTACGTGAACCATCCAGTGTTTGACCTGTGAAAGTAAGCATGGCATTGAGTAGATTCTTCAACTACAAACAATCTCTTCACCAATCCACCATTTCTTTTTCCTCTTAAAGTCCCTCACAACAAAACACACTTGGCATATCCATCATCATGAACCAAAGGTCAGTTGCAATATGTAACAGGGAAAAAGTTGCAGGGTGATTCCTCCACTTGCCCAAAACAAAGGGTATGCCCTCAAGGGGGCACAACCAGTATCCCATATCAGTAGCAATTCTGATGCAACATACCATAGAGCTGCCACTGGAAGAAAGAAAGAACTCCCATGACTGGGTATGGTACCAACCTGTGATCTTCTTCTCATAAGAGACTTCTGGAAAGCCAAAGACTGGAGCTTTCCCTTTCCCTGTGAGTTTTGTGCTGTGGGTGGATTCTTTCCATGCAAATCCTTCAACACGGGGAAGATCCTTCTCTAAATTGCGGGCTGCAGGTCCAGCATCTCTTACTTTGTGAAAGTCTGGAATCTCCTGGGTCTGTGGACACAGCAAACCACCTCCTGACATCAATGCCTTAGGATGGCAAATACACAAAATGAGGACACTGGGCACACAGTTGCAAGGAAACTAAGCTTCGAAGTAAAACTGATATGAAAACTAGAGAGAAACAAATGAAGAAAAAAAGGAATCTACATGCATGGTCTCAGCCATAATGCTGGCCACTCTAAAAGACATGAAAGAGAAGACCAAGACACCAAGCAGAAACAAGACCCCGAAAAAAAAAAAAAAAAAAGATGAGCAAGAACCAAACAAGGAAAGACAGATAGAAGAGAAACATATATATGGGATTGCAGATAATAATCTAGAGTACCAATTTTAAGCTAACTATTATTTCAGTTCTGGCCAAACAAAAACCAAACATGAACAGAGTAGATTCTGTCATAACTCACTCTGGTTGTCATGACTGCACACTTGTTGGCCACATCATGACGTAGTTACATGGTCATGCTGTGACAATATTTGCTAGCACTCAAGTTACTTAAGTCACCCCTTACAAGCAAGAATCTCAGCCTAAGGCATAGAGCAGGGTCAACATAGAGGATACTGATTTGGGCCTCATGTACCATGAACAAATCCTTTAAGCATACCACTGTGACTATGAGGTACCTGGATGCAGAATATTTGCTCTAGCCACAAGAAGACATGTCTATGGGATGGAAAAGAAGACTTATATCTATGACAATGGAGACACATCTCCAAAACAACAATTTGAAACTAACATGACAAAGAATGCAGTCATAACCTTATGAGAGTTGCTCAGAAAGTGTCAGAGAATCACTTTCATCATGACTAGCAGCAACAAGCTGCCATGACTACCCACTGACTTTAGCAGTGAGTGTAGATAAGTACATAATATATCTGCCCAAATTTTAATTGCATACAATTCTACAGAAATCTTGGCGAGATTATTATACAAGATCTGCATCCTGAGTTTCTGTCACACTCCTAGAAGCAAGAGAAGACTCAGTCATGATGTTGGCTAGCTAATCTAAAAGGTCAAAGGTTGCAACAAGCTGCAACAAGCTTGTGAGGGTAAGATTCATTTAATTTTAGCTTGTCCCTGTACAAGCAGGCATCTAAACTGAAGGCATAAGGCATTCCGAGGGGAAGTAGTTGGTTGGAGCCTCCTGCACCTCAACACATCCTTCCAAGATGAGAAGGTATATCTTCATAAGTATTGAGAATTTCTCAACACATATGGCTTTTAGTTTTAGAAACTTTTGAAATGATCATTCTCAAGATTGCTAAAGGAGAAAACTCCAAACAGAAACCATTAGGCAAGAGGAGAGACTGCACAGGAACACTTTTGAAGGTACCCATTATGTCAGTTCTGGCAAAACCAGAACTGAAAAATAACAAGAAGAGAGAAACAACAAGAACTTTAAGAGTATGATCTTTTGAAGACAAATTGGTCTTTAAAATGCTCCCCAACTCAGGATTAAGAAGGCCCTTGAAATGATAATTTTACAGATTCCAAAGGCACAAACACCAAACATAAGGCACAAACAGTCACACACTGGTCAGAGACTTTCAACAGTGACCAGTGTGGTCTTGACTAGTTACTGTAACATGAAACCAGGAAGCACTAACAGACACAGAAACGAATCTACCTGTGTCAGGTGAGCTTGATCATTTTTTATCAGACTTGAAGTGGGCTCTGAAGCTGGCTGTTCTCTTGCAAGTGCCAGTTCCTCGTCCAGCAACTTGCCTCTTGGTGTTGGAGTCATTCTTTCAAGAGTTTCCAGAATCTTCCGTGCTGTCTCACTGGATTGTACAGGAACAACAGGAAGACTTCTGAGTGCCACAGCACTGCCTTTCAATTCTTCATCCTTTTCTGCCTCAGTTCCAGGTCCACTCTTTTTTGCCTGGTAGGGAACTCAACACACAAGATTAATATGAGAAGAGGTTCTAACTTGTTCACATCATCTGTCAATGAATGAAGCAGTGAAGACCACACTTATCTCCATTGCCTAACCCAGTTGACAACACGACAATCAACCACCTTGAGAATATTTGTCCACTGAGAATATTTAAGATTAAGAGTCCTTGCTACTGCACAAAAATGCTTCTCAATTTTACAATATATACATGAGAAAAGAATTGCTGGGTTTAAACTCTCAATATGCCACTGAGAGTTAGACACGCTCCTGACCTCTGACAAAGCTCTTGCCAAACTGCTCACAGTGTTAGGATTCTGCTTGACCTCCATGGGTGTTGTCTGAACAGCCCTTGTGGTTGGGGTGGAAAACTGGCCTAATCCAGGCCTCTTTGGCACAACCCTGACAGGACTTGGAGTATACAAGAAGGACCGTGGTCTTAACCGCCGTATAGGCCCACCAGAAGAATATCCTCCATCATCCAAAGCTGTTGCTGCCCTCTTTTTTGATCCCTGCAACTAGCACATCCAATACAACGTCACACAAGTAGATCAACCACAGTAACAAGTTTGCTGATACTACAGCATAGAAACAGCTGATCATATTGGTCCTTACAAATGCCAGCTACCTCCTCTAGACAGCAAACCTGTGTAATGTACAACATGTTCAAATTGTTTCCTACTACAGGTGGAAACACACAAAAGCAAGGGATATCGGCAGTAAGAAAGGGCAGTGATCTTGTGTACCTCAGTGACAGCCAAGCCAAGAGCTGACCCTGGAGGGGTGACAGGTGGCAGATGGCTCACAGTCCAAGGAACAGGTGGAGAAGGTGGCTTATCTTCTGACACAATCTCCTGAATTCCTCTGATTGGATGAGGTGGTGGTCTTACAAAAGGAGGCTGCTGAAATGAGCGTGATGCAATTAGCCCCCGATATGGTGACCGTGAATTCTCATGTTGGAAGCCTTTCCTTAGGTGCCTTGATGATAGTGGCATTGGTTGGTATGGCAAGAGTTGCAATGGAGTTACAGGTTTCTCCCTTGCTCCTGTTAACTGAGAAGTTGGTCCTGCTACTGGCGTAACTCTCTCATCCATGTAGGCTCTTGCAAGATCTACTGGTGAAGAATCAAGAACCTCTGCATCCTACAGAGACATTGGGGAATCAAGGCATAGAGCTTCAGCTTTTGACACAAAAGAAATCTAGCAGGGCAGTTCTGCAGCTCGATCTACAAGATTTGTTCAATATGACAAACCAGGTCAGGAAACTGTGAAAACTTCTTTTCATGGTCATTCCTTGGGGGTGAGAGAGAGAGAGGTTATACCTCAGAACCTCCTGCAGCAGGAGAAGCATGATTCTCACTATCAAATCCAACAGGCCAAAATTTGAATTTTTGTTCCTGCCGGTTTTTCGTTAGCTCCTCTCTCCATCTTTGTGCATCAGACAGTACACCATTGCTGTGCTGAGCACCATTAGCTGGTGATCGAGTTCGATGGAGAGTGCTAGGGGTGCAAGGTTTCACTTCAGGGGTGGTTGCAGCTGCTGCTGCTGCTTTCTTCACATCCACTCCATTGTCCACAACAGAGGACCGTAAAATTCCTATCAAACGGTCAGCTTCCTCTCTACATTTGGAACAAACAAACAAAAGAAACATGAGCACTATTCATGGCAGCCAAGGCAAGCAGTTCCTAGGGTTCACCATTCTGAGGTCTAAGATTTGCAATACACCAACAACATAATCAGAATAGACAAGTTGATAGTCCATTCCATGTCTAAATGTGATCTTGGCAATAAGACACCCACCTAGGAAATGTTGTACTCTTCATCCATCCTTCAATTTCTGAGATCTTGATGCCACTGTGCTCATGAGCTCTCTCTTCCTCACCATGGTCATTCACACCTTCCACCAACTCCTGTAAGATTCATCTCTCAACCAAATCAAATCCCCGTGTTCACCATCCCAAATTCCCAAAATTACTGCTCCCATTGCAACATTCCTTAACCTAATAATATCACAATAGATACAGGATTTGACACCAATCATCTCCTGTTTGATGATTCACAGGAAATAGTACTACTACTACTGTAGCCAAGCAATCTTAATCCCTAAAACCTCTGTGGCAAAAGTACCCAACAAGTCACTGATGCATGATGACTATTTTCATTTGTGGGCATGGTCTTCATGTGTGTGCATGCATGCATGCAAATTGCCAGTGGTTGCAGATCTCTAGTGGATGTGGTTTTCTATACAGTGAGATCCCATCTTCTCTCTCTCTCTCTTCCTTTCACTCGATCTGTCTCTTGTTTCTGAAACTGCTGCAAATGAGCAAGCACACTATGTAAGACATATCCAGAAGGCCTAAGGTTTTAGGGTTAAGCTGTGGGGGAGTATGTGCCCTGAGAGAGAGAGAGAGAGAGAACATACAGCTTCGACTGCCATTGTTGGCACTCCAGGATGTCCATCGTGATTTTCTTCCGCTGCAAGCAAGAAGGGGGCATTACCACGGGGGTAGGTAACCGAAGTCAGAGATTTTCTTGGCGACAAAAAAAAAACCCTAAATACACATCTTTGGAACTGCTTCTTGAGAAACGGGACCTACCAAAGGGACAACATCCAGTTTCCCCGCTTCACAATACTCTTGCAGGAACGCAAAACTTGTGATGCAAAGCTAACCATTTGTCTATAAAGAAGAGAAAGCGCAGAGAGACAGAGAGAGATAGAGAACAAAAACCTGTGTTTTTACCTCCGTTGTTGGTGACTGAGAGCGGCGCTGTTGCATCCTCATGCTGCTGCTGCTGCTGCTGTCGCCGTCCAAAAAACGAAGAATAAAACAAGGAAGCGCCGCTAGTAACGAGCTTAGAAGCAGTCCCTAGCAAGTCAATCCCAAGCCACGCCCCTCCTCCTCCTCTTCTAGCCGGCGCCTCCTCCGCCTCGTCACCACCACCAACGCCATTTGCCACAACGGCAGCAGCCTGCACAGGACCTGCAGAGGCATGTCGTCCAACTGACGGCCGTTCATAAGGAGTTGCCGCATTTCTAGTTTTACTTACTCGTCGTCTACCAACCTTACCACCACCACCACCACCACCAGCGGGGGTATAGAGAAAGCGATGATCGCCGTTGTTATGCAGTGGCTCCAACGGCAGTCCCGCCATGTGCTCTAGATTCTCTCTATAGCCTGCAGCAGCAACAGCAGCAGGAGGAGAAGGAGGAAAAATGAGACCCCACAAGAAGAAGAAGAAGAAGAAGAAGAAGACCAACAACAACAAGATTCCCAAAGGAGCAAAGGAAAAGAGGACCCAACAACAAAAACAACGTACAAACTAACTGCGACGATGATTACAGCAAGCAAGCAAGCAAGCAGCAAGGGAGGAGGGATTTGAAGGCCGTACAGTAAGAGTTCTATTTGAAAGGAAAGGGTGTTCTTTGTAAGCGAAAGTAGCGATGAAGAACAAACAACAACAAGTGCAATTTTGTTGGGTTTGGTTTGATTTTGTTGATTTGTTTGTTGTTGAAATGGTTTGTTGTTCGATGGGGGAATGGGAATAGGAGACACCAACAACACTACTCCTCCTCCTACTGCTGCTGCTGCTACTGCGACAAAGTGGGTCCATTTTGGGAGGATGAAATTAGGTCATTTGGGAGGGAGGGAGGGAGCGAAACGCAGACTAATATATCCGTCAGACTGATATCCGAGTTGATATCCAAGGTGTTGGATGTCACCCATCGTGATATCCGAGTTGATATCCGAGGTGTGGGATGTCACCCACCGTGATATCCGGTATTTTGATATCTGAAAATTTTATGTCTGATATAAAGCTGTTGATATCCGGATTGAATATCAAAGCCAAGGGTTGGATGGATAGGTTAGTAATTAGTAAATAGGTCAGATTACTAAATTTTTGTAAGCTCACACTTATTTATGTTTTTCTTATTTCTTTTTTCATTTAAAAAATAAAATTATGTAGATAGGGTGAGAAAAGTTCTTAGACAATTTTAGACTTTTTTTTAATTTTAGGGACACATTTTTAGAGGTGTGTTCAAATCAATAGTAGTTATTACTGTGGCTATACTTTCTTAAAAGATTAATTTATGATTTTTTTTTTGCAAATGTTTTGTAAAAATAATAATTGTCTCAATATATATATATATATATATATATGTAATATCCAATTTTCTCACTTACTCATTTTAAGGGGTGTTTAATAAAACTAAATTTCTTTCTACAGAAATGAATTCTCATTTTTGAAAAACCCTAAGAAATTTTCTATTTTTTTCCCCATGGTACATGTTGGATACTATGGGGGGGGGGGGGACGGGAAAAGAATTGGAGCAAATCTTTACACTTGGTAAAAGCCTATATAACTTTGGGCTTTATCCCACACTAAAATTTAAGGAGTAAAAACCCTCATGTTGTTCATACAAAGGGATAAATCAAGTAATGGGATTCATTGAACTCTACATTGAGACATTCATTGAGAACTTATTTCACCCACAACTTTTCTAATGTCGTTGGCATGCAAATCATGAAATCTAGTAATAAAAGGAGGTCTAGAACGAACATCACCCACTAATGCAATCTTCCTTTCTCTACCATAGTACCTTTTCAGGTTTGACACCTCAATGTCGAATAATTATTTTATTTTTAATTCAAGGATTAAAATTTGAATTTTAAAGTCTCCAACATTTTATATTAAATTTATTATAACCAAATGTTTATAGAAGAAAAGTTTAGTGCTTTTGTGGTTAGATGGTTAATAAGTTACTACTTAAAGCTAGTTGGAGAGGTTCAAGGATCAAATGTTAATTGGTTGCATGAATTTTTAATTTTTTCATCATAACTAACTATTAATATCCAAAAAATTCAACAAATTTGAAAATAATTGAATTTATGCCAAACGTGAAAAAGTATTCCGATAGTGTACTAAATGACCTCCCAATCGTTTATCATGGAAAAAATGGGCACATTCCTTGATGAAACAATTCATATCACACCCAGGTACGCCATGCACCTCCATGGCCATCAAAATAAAATGGTGCCCCTCATGAAGCCCTTTATACTCGTGAATTTTAACAATGGCGTTAAGTTCCATAACTGCACCTATTGGTTGATTAATGACATTCAAAGCCACCATTTCCCACTTCAGATTACTAACCACCACATTGGCAATGAAAACATGGTGGTTTCAAGTGATGTAGAAATTGGCTCGTAATGAAACTCTTAACATAAAGGCATACCACCATTTTTTCCATACAATATGCCAGCCAGATTTTTGGCTCTTTATTTTTTATTTGCTTTTCTACAAGCTTTGGTTTAGTTTTTGAAAATGATTAGAATGTTTATTTTATTGTTTGCACTTAATAAATGTTGGTCATGATTTTCAAAAAGTTCCCATGATTATGAAGATTTCACATGGAGGAGTTTGCATCTTTGTTATGGGTGTTATTATGTCATGTGACTCGGTGGCTTATGTGTGATCATCATTATTTTCAAGCCCGCGCCTACATGGCATGAATTCTAGTTGAATTTGGGTTTTATATCTCACCGCTGAAATGTTCAATTAACTTTTGGACCTTGATAGGAAGATGATTTTTTTCCAAATTAATGCAAAAGGTTTAAGGACTTAAGATGAACCAATGTAAATGAGTATAAGCTTCATTATTCGAAAACACCCCACCTTTTCGAACAAGGGCATACATGACATTTCGAATGGCGTCATGTGTGGCTATTTGTTAACCTCCAAATCAGCAATGAATTATGTGCATGCTAAATGCATCAAACCCATGCCCACATTCACACGTGAAAAAATTAAATGTTGAAAGTTAAATCAAACAAAAACAAAAACGCAACACTGAAATGAAAATAAAATGTGTGATGTGAAACAAATAGATAAATGACCTAACAACCAACCATAGCCCTATCCCCTTGCCCGAACAAGAACAAATGCAGGTTTTAGATGCTAAGGAAATGGAATCATCTTCCAATATAGACCTAAGGGATGTGTCATTAAATGAAGTCCATTATAAAGTCCTATAGACCTAAGGTGCTAATAATTGTTAGACCCTCAAAAGAAAGGTGCATCTCTTTAGTTACAAGAGGAAGGCCATCTTGCATTGTACATAAGCATGATTAAAGCAAATGTGCCCCCCCCCCCCGCCCGCCCTGCCCCCCCAACTTGAGAAACGTATTATTTCAAAACGAGTCTCTTGAAAATATTAAACCTATAACACAAATATGGAAACACTAAAACCCAACTCCCTATAAAAGCAAATGGGGCACAATCTTTCACATAAAAAAGGTTTATACTTCTAAAAGGATATTGATAGTCAAGTCGAACGACTTGTTAAGGGGCGTTAAAAAAACTCCCATGATCCTAAACCCATAATGTCCCCATAAACATGCATAATTTTCCTGTCAAAACTTGCCAAAAGAGACAAGAAGGAATAAGATTATCCATATCTTATATATTAAAGCTAAGATGGTGTCTATCCGTCTGTCTGTCCGTCCAGGTGCCGATCTTGGTTTCAGGACCTCGACGGACGGACAGGACCAGGTCTTGAAATCGAGATCCCTAGATGGAAGAGGAAAAACGGGGTTTCTGGAAAACGGGGGTTCGGGAGAACGGGCGGCCAGACAAGGCAGGGCGAGGCAGGGGGGCAGGGCGGGGCAGGGCAGGCTGGGCGCAGGGGGCAGGGCACCCACGGCCCGGGCCGAAAAAAACGAGGTTCTGAAAAACGGGGTTCGAGAGAACGGGCGGCCAAACAGGGCAAGGCGGGGCAGGGGGCAGGTGTCCGGGCAGGGCGAGGCAGGGGGCAGGGCAAGGCGGGCAAGGCAGGGGCCAAATATAGAGTAAAAGATAAGGAAAAATAAAAAATCTAAAACTTCACACTGGCGGTCGAAGGTCACGGGCACCCACGGGGGACATCATAATGGCCTTCGGCCACGGGCACCCACTAGTCTTATATATTAAAGCTAAGATGGTGTCTGTCCGTCTATCTGTCTGTCCAGGTGCCGATCTTGGTTTCAGAACCTCGACGGACGGACAGGACCAGGTCTTGAAATCGAGGTCCCTAGATGGAAGAGGAGGAGGACGACGACGAATGGCGATCGCAACAATTTTATCTAGATGTGATCAGCGTTGAAGAAGAGGGGGAATCTGGTGGCGGACCAACCCGGTTTCGCGGACGAGCTTCTTACGCATTTCAATCAGCTTCCTACCAGGTCTGGGTTCTCTCTTCCTTCCTATTTCTGCCGCCGCCCTTTCTGGGTTCCCTTTGCAAATTCGCATGTGTCAAGATCTTGGGTGCCTGCTAGAAATTCAAGGTTATAGACAAGAGAGAGAGGGGATGTGTGAAGATCTTGGGTGGGTGGAAATTTAGAGAGAGAAAGAGAGAGACACACACGCAGAGTGTGTGCGCGCGCGTGTGAATATCTTGGATGGGTGGAAATTCAGAGAGAGAAAGAGAGAGACACACACGCAGAATGTGTGCGCGCGCGTGTGAATATCTTGGATGGGTGGAAATTCACAGAGAGAGAGAGAGAGAGAGATGGGTATAGGGTTACATTTTGGAGAGCTTGGGTGTAGTGGTGGGTGTCATTGCTGCTGCTCACGAGAACCAAACAATCATTGCTACACTCTTGCTATTGTATGCCCTCCTGCAGATATGCATTGGATGTAAACGCAGAGAGAGCAGAAGATGTGTTAACCCACAAGTCCTTGCTCCAAAATGCAAAGGATCCAGAGAATCGGCCAACTTTCTATGTGCGCGCAGTTCATGTATGTAAGCTTGTGTTTATTCTTCTTTTGTTCTCTTCTTTGTCTCTGCTTTGATTGATAGATTTCTGTGTAGATTTGCTTGATGATGTGCAGTGTGTAGATCTTTTGGATTCAGGGAGTTGTTGCCCACAAGACTAATAGTAGTAGTAGTAGTAGTAGTAGTAGTAGCCTGATGGAAGGGAAGGAATGTGCTCCTTCTGGTGGTGACAGGTTCTTCCAGGCGAGGCACGCAAATCACCAAGTTCTAGTCCCCAGTCACAGGATGAGGAAGTTTCCAGTCGACCATTTTCTAAACTCAAGTAGGTCCTTTGTATAATATGAGCTATTTTCACTGTGATTTCATTCCTGCAACGAACCATTGCTATATGCAGGCTTTTACTAAACTGAAGAAATTCCACTTGGGATGCCAAAGTGAACTAGCTGTTCATTTGGGTATGGCAGTTTTAAAGTGTCAGTGTCTTTTTAAAAAAATATAATGTTTATTGTTAAATGTGCCAAACTTGAAAAGGTACCACATTATTTGAATTTGTTTTAGTTCACAACATTTTGAATAAATGTTAATCCTCTTTAAATATTCTCTTGGAAATTGATATGGTTTCATGGGTTTCTTATTGCAATAGGGCCACTATTTTTAAAAATCTTTCAATGGGTGAAAGTTGATGGTGAATTTTAATGATTTCATGAAAAATATGTAAGATTATATAATATATTTTCATATTGTTAGATTTAAGGAACAAATGAAAATATATAAACATTTTGACCTTACATGTCAATTTGATTATCATTGGTATCGATGAGCGAAATTATTTACAATTGCATGTGAAAGAATATACAAAAATTTAGATAGAAAATAAAAATGTGAAATATTTTAGGCTATGACAATCACATTAGTAAGGTAGCTTGGGGAATGGGATCAATTTATAAATTTATAGCAATAATTTTTAGTAATCATAATCTTTTAAAATGTGCAAATGTAAATATAACACCCTTTAAATCAAAAGAAGTTTCAAATTATGTGGCCCTAACATTAACCAATGATCAACTTATTAAGCTTGTCAAGAGAAATCCAAATGCACACTTCAAAAATGGTTATTCCTATATTTTCCAAGCTCTTTTGATTTGGAAATTCAAGATTTTAATTATTGAATAAAAATATGCCCAATTTATAACAAACTCCAAATATCTAAGATCAAGAAGTGGATCATTGCGTGTGGATTGCAAATTTGTTCCTTTCATGAAAACCCAATCTTAAATTTGACCACAAACACACATTTATCTTAATGGCTTAACATGAAAGGCTTACTAAGGTGCATGAACTCACCTTAGAACTTAAGGTTTGCCTTCTCTAGTATGTTAACTAGAACAATAGTGTGTCATGTGATTTGTAATTATGTGTTGATGAATTTTTTGGTTGTTGAATGGGTGAGTAAAATGTTGAAATCATGATTGTGATGTCAATTACAATTTGGAAATGTTTATGAATTTGATTAAATCATGTGCATATATAAGTTTTTAGCATTTGGCTTCATTTGTAACAATAAGAATTTTATAGTTTTGCATTCTTCATCAAAATTTAAACTGACCCATCTTGGTGGAGAGTTTGTGTCCCTTTTCATCTAAACAATTATATACATTTTTGCATAGACAATCTTTTGGTGTTTACTCTGGAATTTATTTTTGTGTATGATTTGAGATGGCATTTCGTTATTTGTTTCAAGACTCTAATTTACATTCATGAGACAAAACGAGGTTGTGACACACCACCATGCTCAAAAAATATTATTAGTAACAATTGTGAATAATGTAAAAATGGAAATTTGAACTTGAAGCATGTTCCTTAACTTTTCCCAAATGAAACAAGGGGCTAAGAGTTTGAGTATGACCGAGCTAAATAAACATTCTTTGTTAACAACTTCCATTCAACTTAGCTACACAAAACAAACAAATATGACATTCAGTAACTTAACATTCAATGCAACTATAGTCAAAATTGGATTATAGATTCATCATGAACTCAAATATAGATTTCCCAACAACCTACCACCATAGAGGCACCATGGTCAATATAATATATCTACATGTCCCAATGGGAACTACATCAAAATGGGAGAATCCTTGAGACCTTCAAAATCCTTTCTTGAAATTGAAACACTCAAGTGTCTTTCAATTCAGGGCTTTCCTAAAACTCAACCACATGGAATACAAAAGACAACTTTTTTATAGCCCTTGTCAAGAGATTTTCTACCATTTTGTCAAAATCCCCAACTAGACATTTTGCCACTCCAAATCACATTTTGAAATTTGCAATACCCTTTGGAACACTTTCATCATAAACCTTCAAACAATTGTGTTAGTGGAGAAACAAGCTCTTTCTAGATTGTGATGCATTTTTCCTATAGCTTTTAAATGAGCCAAATATCACTCAGTTTTTAAAAAACCAATAACTCAAATCTCACTTTGAACAGTATGAATGCTAAGGTCTTGATTCTCAAAGTGAAGATTCATTTCAGGCCTTAAAAGCACTTCCCCTTGATTCCCAAACACTTTTTTGGTCTTCACCATGTCTTGAACTTGAATTTGGCCAATTTAACTTACAAAAGACACATGACCAAAGACACTTGACAATCTCCTCTCTCATAAAAAAAGGACCCATAAATTTGATCTCTTCAACTTCATGAAACAAGATAATTGAGAAATTTTTCTCCTGGTACAATTGTCTGTAAGACTTTTCAGAGGTGGGCTTCATATGTCTTCATGGCATCATTATTCAAAGACATCACCTATCACAATAGAAATTTCAACCACAAGGTGCGCTTAATGTTTATGTTCAAGCTGAAAAGGACACACCCCAACCCCAAAACTGCACCCAAATACATTGAAACATAGTTCAAACATTAATGACATTCACATGCATGTTCAATGACTCTCATGTACAACATGTCTAATAGCTATCATATCATATGTCTTCATGGCATTGTTATTCAAAGGTATTACCCATCCCTATATGCTAATTTCAACAACAAAGTACTTCAACTATGTTCAAGCCAAATAGGTTAAGTAGTTCCCAACCCCCCAAAAATTCACACAGGACTGTCGCAACTGTTTGGCCAATAATATAAATGTCGCCTCATAAAAACATGTTTAGCTATCATACCATCCTGGTAACCTTCATCAACACCTGACGTCTGTTGAAGGGCAATAACTAAGTTTCAATCACATGAGACTAGTACTGGGGAAACTCAGCTCTAATGCAAGCTAGATCAAAAAATTGTAAGTGAGAAGGAAATGACCAAGGAAACCGAAGGGAACAGGAACACAAAGAGAAGGAAGAAACAATAAAGAACGAAAACAAACAAGAACAAAAGAAGAGCCAAGACAAGAATGTGAAGAATGTAAAGATTGATTGACCAGTGATGAATAAGTTATTTATGAGGGATCTAGCCAAGAAGATAAATCCAAAGCTTCTGCTACCTTGAGGCTGTGAAGAGACTCCATGTACCATTCCCACTCACAAAGGAAAACACACATGAAGATAACACAATTCTTGAGTTTGGAAAAAGTTAGGCCTCATTGAGCACATCATGTATGACACTATCACCTAAGCCATTAAGCATGAGGGTGTCACCATCTCAAACACCAGTCCTCGGTTGCTGACAATTACAAGATACCAAGGAGGCAGATGAAATGCAGAAGACAAGAGAGGAATGAAAGGGAGAAGAAAAGGTGTGCACATCTTGCAACGTGAATCAAGCTAAATCAGGCCATGAGGACACAAATATGCATTGGGTGTAATAAACAGGAAAGAACTTGGCTGTTAAACTTTCTGCAAGGTGAATGACAACTTGGCCAAACAATCCTCTTTACAATTCACCAAAGATGCACTCTTGTGGTGTTAAATGCAAGAAAAGAATCCACCACATCAACAAAACCAACACCATCAAGAGCCAAGCAGAAGATCATACATTTGGCCAGTGTTGTCTTGACCTATGCGCTTCAGACCTTCAAACTGCCGCCTGCTGCCCAGAAATTCTGCACGTCTCATTGGTACATAGCCAAGCTCCTCAGTATCCTTGGAGGAATAAATGCTTCGAAGGCGGTCTGCATGCTTTGAATCTGTATGGATAGCTACCTCAATCTCTTCCATGGACAAATAGGCCTGGAAAATTCATCTTCACAAGATGTAAGTACATTCACACATAAGGCACAAGATATCAGAAAAACATGCCACTCGGCTGAAACTCAAGAGGGTTTACAATTCTCTACCTGGTAAAATGTGAAAATGAGTTCAAGTATTTTCTCTCTTGAAAAGCCTTCTTCACTGAAAAATGTGCGTGACGATGGACCCAGTTCCACAAAACGATCAATTGGGAAAAGGATTGTCAAAAAAGCACCTCTGAACACAATCTCCTGTTTTTCCCTGCACAGAATTATGTTCTGTCAGCCCATCAGAACTCACCTTACAGGAAATGAAACAAACCCAGCAAGATTTGGTGAAGACATTAGACAGGGAAGATATTGTTTCTTTCACTGCTTTCTTGCCTTTTTCCAACTTTTTCAGCCTTTGTTCCACAAGCTTATTTGGCATTCAACAGTGGGCATCACATATCCCGCAGCCCCATTTTGACCATACCTCTCACTTAGTGGTTGTGCATAAAACTCCTCTGAAATCCCACCCAAATGTTCATGATCTTGACTGGAGCAGTCTTGATCATGACTGTGGTGGTGCTCATTGTCCTGCATTTCTTCTGTCACTGGCCCATTGTCAGGTCTTGCCCTGCTGTTGATGTAAACCTGGGCAGTTGAAGGTGAGTCTGTTATGACCCAACAAATGGACTCCAAGAGGCTTATAGGTGTGATCATTCGAGGAAGTGTCCGACATGGCTGCATTAGACAGTCCAAGTAGTGTTAAATGTGTTTCTTATAGTAACCCATAAACAGATACCTAACTGCAGAACTGGTCCTTTCCTGTACCTGCATGTGTATTCGTCTCCGACGCACACCTGCCTTCGCAAATGTAGCTTTTTCTTGGCGATCTTGTACACGAGCCTCTGCCGTTTGCTCATTGCCAGGTCTTAAATATGGGTGCATTTCATTCTGCCACCATGCCAACACAAAGGTTACCACTGTCAGCATTCATCCTTCCATACAACATACTCAGAATGACATCATGGCCTGCTGACCAAGCATGTCTGAAAACCAAATCAATTCTTTTACTATACTCTTTTAAAGGGGGAATGTCAGCTGCACACTCTTCCCCCAACAAATTGGAAGGCTTGGGATTTCACACTTGTATGGCCAGTTACTGGGTGAACCAATTCTAGCTAGATTGGCTAGTGTAGGTAACACATAGCCAGAGCTAGTGGTGAGCTTTCAAATCACTACCACTTTGCAAGATGGGCAGTAACACATTAAGAGGATTTACATTTAGAGTAACAGAAGGGTGTCCAAAAGGAGTGAGGACGAATAACCCTGGGTCGTACATGAGAATGGTGACTTTTGCTTTTACCACTCAATACAAGATCAGCAATATTTCTTGCAAGGTCGGCTGAATACTGCACACAGCGTAAGGGACATCCTCCTTGTACTGACATTACCCACATCGGCTGCAACAAGCAACTTTTGTGTTAGCACAATCTCACAACCAGTTTACAAGGCATGAAACTAACTCATGCTATGTTGCTTACATTCATCACGATGGTTTTCAAATTAGAGGTTCAACTTATGTATTGCACCTATAACATTGAAGAAGGTTCAATGATGCTAACAATCACACTACCGAGGACCTATTTAAAGTCAAGTTAACCCCAATACAGACCGTCCTTTGATCAGGAAATAACATTGTAATTGCAGTGAGGAACTCCACAGAATGTATCAGGCAACCAGAAAGATGCTGTGTTAGTTTCAGCCAAAACAAACAAACATAACAAGAATGAGTGGTCATAACCTCGTGAGCACCATTGACAAAATAGCAGACTATCATCACCTTTATCATGACTGGCAGTGACTAGCTGACATTAACACCCACTAATTTAATCACCTCCTAATAGTGGGTGTAGATAAGTATACAATAATCTGCTCTAACAGTTAGGACAAACAGTTACACAAAAATTTGCATCCGGCATTTCTCTCAAGTTTTTGGAATCAATGGAAAAACTCAGGAATGAAATGGGCTAGGAATCAAAAAGTGTGGCATCAATTGGCTTCCTAATACACATAGGCCAGGCATTCACAATACATGAGTGAGAGACACAAAAGAGTACTCACAGAGACAAGATGGAGGTTGAGGCCAATGTACTTGGGCAGAGCTCTTGATTCACATACAACATGGGTGGCATTGTTCTTCTTTGACCAAATCTCCACACATGTGGCACCACATGACTCAGCAGCTTCCTGCACCTGCAGGGCAACCTGAACTTTGAAGGCAAAGGACCTGTCTAACCATGCCAAGAAATAGAAGAAGAAAGTACAGGAATGAAACATATGTATAGTAGCAGAATTTCACATAACTAAAAGTGCATGCAGTGGTCATCAGCATATAGCATGATGTTACCTTGTCCTGCACCTCACTTGGCAGATCAGGATCAACATAGAGTCTGGTGCCTGCCAGGTTATACATTGCAGGCACATGATTGGGTGTACTTAATGTGTTTTTCAGCAACCCAGTGCCCTTTGAAACAGAGTGGACATTAGGCTGGAGACACAGAGAGTTTCCCACTTCTCGGCTGGCTGGAAGGCAGGAGTTCTGCCAACTGCTTGTTGCAATTGTATCTGAGAAGATTTCAGCTGATGCAGACCCATTTGTATGACACTTTTGCACAATGTATAAGGTTTCATCCAAACGCTCTGCAACATCCACACCATGCCATGTTCTGCAGCCTTACATTGTGAATTTGGCCCTAATTTTGTGCTCAAAAGCTGAGCTGAAGTCTCAAAATCCAAAAAGGCTTAGGAGAAAGGCAAGGAGAGATCAAGCATACCATAATGCTTGGCTGAGTTCAGAAACCATGGCAGAGTGACAACAAGGAGGCCTCTGTGTAATCCATGCCTCAGGGCGTACTCAAATTTCCGGCCACTGCAACTGTTCATGAAGTCAAGGCCTCTCAGCAATTTTTCTGAGTTGGTTTAAGTACAACTCTCAAACAAATGAGGCCACTTTCTATTCCCACACCACAAAGCCATGAAAATTACACAGACTACACAAATGAAAAAGGAGGAGGATATTTGAACAACAAGATGAGTGCAGTTGACATGGAGATCTGGGCTGTACTGCCCCCCCATCCTCTCTGTCATGATCTGGACCTGTTTCCGTGCCTCTGCAACACAAAATTGAGGAGGGCCATTCAGTGCAAATCAAGCTATGCATCATGTTTACTGCTATCAAACTTTGAAGTGCTGCTGCCATCAGAAATCTCGGATAAATTTGATGACATTCTCAAACCAAGCTCAGAGCTACATAACAGATGAAGGCAAAAGCAGCTCCATTTTTGGACTACTGGCATCTCACTTCAAGTCAAGACTGAATTTAAGACTATACAAACCCTCTCCACAAACAATGACACAAAACCTCTTCAGTGTCATTCAATGGCCGCTTCACAGACCTACTACTACCCTTGCCCTGAGATAGGAACCAAACAAAAGAACACAGACTGTAAAATGCGAGAGAGAGCTAAAGCAAGTTCTTGGAGAATGTTGGAAGAGAAAAGACAGTTCCAAGGAAGCTCAGGAAGCTATAGTTTCCAAGTGAGATGGACATACATACCTCTTAAGACTTGCCGGGTCTACTACATTGGACGGTAAGAGCAAGAGAAACGTGGAAAGAAAAACGAGCAACAAACGAGAGCGAAGAAAGTGATGCTGCTGCACCAGCAGCAAGTGTAACAGCAGCAAATGGATGTGTTACCTTTAGAGAGGCCGGTGACGCAAATGACGAGCCCTGCGAAAGGTTTCTCAGCAAACTCGTCTGTCGAAAGTCGAGATAACGTCTGCAAGGCTGCCGTATGCTCCCTGCTTGGCAACCGCTCCCGTAAGGACGGCGATGGGGACGGGGAAGGCGTAGTGGAACGCATTGCTATAATAATCTACTCGTACACACACACATACACACAATCTCTCTGCTTTCTGGACAAACGATCTGAAGCCTTTGCCCACTTCTTCTTTCAAGCAACAAATCGCTAGCTTACAAGAAATTCATTTTATACCACGCCGAAGAAGAAGAAGAAGAAGAAGAAGAAATCCTCGCCGAGAACATGGTCTCATGACCGTTTAATAATCTCCACCCCCCTTGCTTCTTCTTGATACGATCGTTCCATGTTCCTTACGGAAATACAATGCAGGTCCCTTGCTGTTGTTGCTGCATACTGAGAGAGCTTGGATCCGCACAACTAGTGACAAAAAAGCCTAATCCTTTCCTCCTCTCTTTCCCTCCCTTCCTTCCGTTCCCTTCTCCTCCCGAAACAGCGAAAGAAATCCCCTAACATCTTCTACACAACAAACAAACAATCCATCCGCAATCAGTCGATTCTTATTGTCTCTCCTTTGCATCATTCTTTACTGTTCAAAATCGTAAAGCTTCTGTTGATCCCGATCGCCTCTCTCTGTCTCTCTCCCTCTTCCGTGTCTTTCTTTCCGTCTTTCTTTCCTTCATTGCTCGCTCGCTCGCGCGCGCGCACGATCAATGTCCGTCCGGGCAAAGAAAGAAGGATCCATTCGTCTACGGACATTCCACGACAAGCAGTCATGCGAGGCGTATGTACGAGTACAAATACGCGTACAAAAGTAGGTGTATGTACTATGTACCTACGCAGCTTCCAAGTAAAAGCACCAACCGTAGAAAAGACAGAGAATACCGTATTTGGGCGAGGTGGTTATGAGTTGTCACATCAGGACCCCACTTTCTTCATACCTACCATCCAACGAACCAACCAACCGAACCAAAAACCAAACCAAACTATAACTAGCTAGATACCCTAATAACTTGCCCATACCAAAAAACCAAACCAAAATATAGCTTAGATAGATACCCTAGTAACTTGCCCATACCAAAAAACCAAACCAAAATATAGCTTAAATAGATACCCTAGTCACTTGCCCATACCAAAAAACCAAAACCAAACTATAGGTTAGATAGATACCCTAGTCACTTGCCCATACCAAAAAACCAAACCAAACCAAACTATAGGTTAGATAGATACCCTAGTCACTTGCCCATACCAAAAAACCAAACCAAACTATAGCTTACATAGATACCCTAGTCACTTGCCCATACCAAAAAACCAAACCAAATTATAGCTTACATAGATACCCTAGTCACTTGGCCATACCAAAAAACCAAACCAAACTATAGCTTACATAGATACCCTAGTAACTTGGCCATACCAAAAAACCAAACCAAGCTATAGCTTACATAGATACCCTAATCACTTGGGCATACCAAAAAAGCCAAACCAAATTATAGCTAGCTAGATACCCTAGTACCATACCCAAAAACACCAAACCAAACTATATAGCTAACTAGATACCCTAGTACCTTTGGCCACTTCAACACTAATTCTATTATCTTTGTAGAAATGTTGAGTTTTTTTTAATTTTTAATAAATATTTTTTTCTTCCAAGAACCACAATTTGTGAGGGAAAATATTGTATCTTTGAGAATATTACTATGTTTGTTGGAAATGGAGTTTTCAAACTTAATTAATAATTTGAGAGTAGGTATCATTCCGCAACTAATCCTTTGTGGGTCAACAAAGTTGGCATCACACTAAGCTCAAATTCCACCTTAAGGCCAAGCCAAGTTTCACCTACCTAATATTGGTTGTGGAAGGATACCTACCTACCAATTTCAAATATCCCACTATTAACTTGGGCTTTTTTTCCCCTCCTTTTTAAATTAAATTAAATTAATTTGTGGTGCTTTCAAATTTCAAGTCTTCCACCTATGTAACTATGTTCCATTTCCACTCTTTGAGGAAACTCCCAATAATTGACATAATTGAGAGCCACGGCTTATGACATAAGAATATTTCATTGCCATGAGAGATGAAGATCGCATTCCCATGATGGAAGAATCTTCCATTTTGTTTAAGAGATGTATGCTTTTCGTATTGCAAAACATCGTTGTCATCCAAAATGATGATTGATTCATCCTTGAATGTTACTTATTTGGATGTAAACTTGCCAAACTTTATTGGAAGGAGACATTACAAGAGGAAAGGAAGAGAAGAGAAAAGATGTAAGGTATGCTTTGAAATTGTTGATATCTTGTGATTATATTCAACTATCATAGGCCAATGATCTTATAAGACAAGCTTCAACTACCATATGTACATAAAAGGTTGGATGTGAGAATGGGAGGTGGGTCCACAAGGGGTGGAAGTTGGGAAGTTGGGAGGTGTTCAACTTTGAATGGAGGATGGTTGCATCTTTTGAAAGTCTATTGAAATTCATTGTGTACATAAAGGTGAACATAATTCAAAAGTGCATGTTGGGGACCTTTGGCATTGCATGCCTTGTATGGAATCATTAGGAATTATCATCAAGTTGTTTGTGCAAATGATCAAAGGAATAAGGTTGCAAACCTCAAGCAATTAAAAATAATATTAATAAAATGAAAAACAATGGGAGATTAAGTTGAGTTGTTGACATTTTGCCCACACCTTAATCCACTTGAAAATGAAAGGATGTGAATGTAATGCAAATCAACAAGTCCATGAAAAAAAAAACTTGTCGGATCAAGTGTTATTTTGCAAGTGTAGAATTTTTTTGTTCTAAAGCCAATTTCACCATCTATTAATGAACTTTTCAACAAAATGTAAGCATGCACATGCTTAAGGGTGACAAAAAGTTACGTGCCACTTTCAACAATTGTTGAAAGTGCTTATATTGACATGCATCAAAACTTTGGAATGGAGAATTTTGTGACGTGATATTGGAATTAAGTAATACCAATTGAAATGAATCCAACGCCATCAAGAAAGATGGGGATAAAACATTAGTCAATTAAAGCCCCCTTTAAGATTATCTAAGGACATGTGGACCTAAATGACCTATAACTTGCAAGCACAAATCAAAAGAGATCGAAGAAAATATTTCAATTTTCAAATAAATAAATACACGACATATAAGGTATAATGGCATTTTACAAAAAATTGGGTTAAAATCTTTGAAACCACTTGAACATCCATTTAGTATGCTTAATGGTGTTATGAACTCACAACCATTTTTAAACAATTGTTGTTTTAATATTAATGATGTGATTTATAATTTTCAAATTAAGGTTCAATTCATCACTAAACCATGCAATAAGTTATGTGTAATAATTAATTCAAGCTCATAACATTAATCACAAGATAAATCAATCACTAATTCTCAAATAAATATGTTGATTTTTAAGTGTTAAACCATGAAGGCAAACATGTATTGCATCATTGGAATGGTTTTTTAATGTTCACAAGTAAAAGAATAATTAATGGGTAATAATATACACCTTTAGAAAGGTAATATTTTCATCATGAAAAAACATGTTTAATTATAGAACTTCACATCATTATTTTGTTATATTTCATTGTGCATTTAGTTGAAATCATTTGTAGTTAAAAATTGTTCCAACAAACACCAATCACTCATTCGAAATTCAAAGGATTTGGCATGCAAACCTTTCAAAGTATAATTTCTGGAACAAATGAACAAATAATTATATTTAAGTGCATGTACAATGTTGCATGTAGTAAACATATCGAATCTAGAATACCATAAATTATATAATTATATTTCAAAGTAGTTCTATTGTAAAAGAAAACTATATTGTACATAATTAGGATTTTTTTTTGAGAATATTTAACAATCCTTTTGGCAAGTAAAATCAATCATGTTAAATTTTCTACCACATGGTTAATACATTGTCTCAATATATACCTTCATTATAATTTCAGTTTTTGTTCCACATACATTATTCCTAATATGTGTTGTCAAAGTTAAACATTGCATCAACTAGCATAATACAAGTAAAATTGACACTTGTATAAATATTTGTATTAATTTCAACATCAACAACTAGCTATATGAGTCATCTAACATAATACTAATTATAGTATCCATGGCATAAAACTATTCAATTTGTTTACATAATAATTTTGCATTGGATATGTGTTAATGGTTTCAAAATTCGATTTATATGTCAAATTTCTCCTACATATGTTTGTAAAAGTCAATTACCTTTTCTTAACATAGATTTTATTGATTGTACAAATATTGATGGAGTGATGTTATGAACTTGTTACAATATTGATGTTGTGTGGTTGTTTGATCCCAATCTATTAAGTCACAATGGAACACATCTCATGGTTCAATGGCATAGTTAAAGTTTGGCTAATGATCAATTTTATGAATCATCACTTGCATAATTCATAGATATATCATGCCAAAAAATTGCGAACTATTATCAATTGACATTTGAAAAACATTGATCACTTTTGATGAAAAGAAAACAACTCTTTAAAAAATGGGATGTAATTGTGGCCAACCAACATGGGCATTGGACCTCATTTATGAATATAACCATTGTCAAGTTCATGAAGGTTTCTTCTTAAAGAAAAGGCTAAGGATTCCTTGCAAATGGCAAGCTTTTCTATGCTAATGATGCAATTCAAGAATATGAACATAATGATGAAGAGGTGTTTATAAATTTGGATTTCATACCTATATAAAATGTTTAGAAATATATAATCAACACAATCAACTTTGGTTAATTCTTTCTAAATTATAATCACCTTCATAAAGGTGATGGGATGAAAAATAGTAGTGTTTCTTTGTAAGTTATATATTTCATAAGCCAATAGGCGTTGAAAAATATTAACCTTTTGAAAAGATTGAACCTTTTTTCATAGTTGTTCAAGAAAACTTATAATATAATCTAATACTTACATGTCATACATTTCCAAAGAATTAAAAAAATTAATAACAACATAAAAGAATGAATTTGTTGTTTAATGGGAGAATATCAATGGTCCACATGGATGAAGTTTGGGTAACCAACCAACTTAGGGTCAAGCTTTTCATCTCTATAATCACATTTTGATTCATTTCACCTTTATAACACAAATGTCAAAACATTTAATAAAAGAAATTCAAAGAAAGTCCTTAAATCACAAATCTATTTTGAAAGAATGTAATTTGTTTGTTTTGTTTGTCATATTGAAATCTCCCAAACCATGGCATCTCTTGCTTTGCTTTTGGTATCATTGCAAAGCCCTTGATGAAAATGGGTGCATCAAGTTGGTTTCATAATGTTTCATTGAATATTCATTTAAATCAAAACTAAAAACTATAAGGGAGTTTGGGCACATTATTGTTATTGTTGGGAAGCCTTCAATAAGTGGATTTAATGAAGGTTGAATTAGAATTTTTTTGACCTAAGGTGCGAGAAATATTGAATTTTGAGTAGTTTATATCATTGGAAATTTTAATTTAATTACAAAAATGATTTTGAAAAGACAAATGAATTGGTTAACCAGTTCACACTTGGGCCAACAACACGTGTTACATTAGTCAAAATTATAATGGATTTGCCTCCACATCATTTTTTATTTCTTACGAACGACTTTTTGAACATCACGTTTTTCTTTCCAAGACGTGGAAGGAAAGTTCAAGTCAATAGTTTCTTACAAATAGATAGAAAGCAAGTGCTTTATTTAGCATTCACAATTCTTGGTAAGTAATAGCACTTATTTTTTAAGAATTAGATTAAATGGTTTGTCTTGCAAATGTTTATATTCGATTTCCTCCAAATGTTTTTTGAAAAAAGATTGCACGTTTGTTATGAAAAAAGACAAAATAATTTTCAAAGTATCAAAAAAATAAAAAGGATTTTCCATGTTGTACACCTTTGAAAATAAAGTTTGGCTAAGGTGCCTTAAAATATACATATGGTTCTATAGTGGTGGCTTCGACACATATATGTTCAATAACTAATTAAATTTGAAGATTTCAATATTCCAAAAAAAAAATTTAAGAAATTTTCAGAAATATTTTTTTCACGGAAATTTTTTCCATGAAAAAAATATCTCTGAAAATTTCTACATTTATAGCCAAAATTTCCATTTTAAATAACTGGAAAAAATAAAATCCTTGGAGTTCCATGTTGACCAACCAAAGATTTTTTTTTAAATAATAAAATTTAAATTAAAAAAAAAAAACACCCAACAAAAACCATGATAAAAAACCCCAGCAATCAGGTCACCTACTCTACGTGCTAAAGTATCGACAAATCGCCCCCCCCCCCCTCCCCCCCCCCCACACTTATTCACTTGCCTACCTACCTACCTACCTACTACCCCCGGAAGGTGGAAGGAAGCTTCAGGTCCTTTAACAACCTAATAATTCCCCAAATACTAGGTAAGTACCTAAGACCTACGAAAGTTAAGGGACGCTCTTTCAACGGAGCCGATCAGAGAGCTACTACAAATGTACATTCATTTCACAAGCTTTTCTTTCTCCTTGCGCATCTGACCGTTGATTTCATTTATCAACGGTGGACAGGAATGGAATTTCGTGTGTATGATTGTCTAAAGTGGCGCGCTTGCCCCCCCCCCAAACAAGATTCCCTGACAGAAGAGCAATTCATCACCTGTGGCTACGCCTTCCCTAAGCCTATATAAAAATAGGCCTTTGAGTTGAAAGGTCCTTAGGTGTGCTCCCATACACAAGAGGGATTCTCTCTCTCTCTCTCTCTCTCTCTCTATCTCTCCTTTTTAGGGACCCCTTGTGTTTTTGCTTCATACATATGAATTATTTTCATCTTACTTTTTAAGGGACTTATTACTTAAGTTGGTCCCTTAGTTTCAAATTTCTTCCACCAACCTACAAGAGTAGGATTGTAGGCCTTGTAGTTGAAAGGGCCCTTAGGCTTCCCTTAAGTGTGCTCTCCCCACACACACAAGAAATACTTTTTGGGGTGCCTACTAGTGTCCTCTAAGTGTGCTATTACCAGATATAATAAAGAGGGTTCTCTCTTTCTAGGGACCCCTTGTGTCCCTTCAATCCTTTTTATCATTTTGACCCTAAACCATATAAACCATACTTTTTGGGGCCTAGGCATCATCTTCGTTTTAAGTGCGTTTTGCTAAGTGGAAGGGTCACTCTTTGTTTTAAATATTTTAATTAAATATTTAATTTAAAAGAAAATTATTTATAAAAATAAATAACAAATAAAAAATCAGAATCCTTCTATATTCCTGGCTACCTACAGGAACTGATCATAGAAATCTGGCGATTTTGGGGAGGGGTGGAGGGAGGGGGTTTAGCCACAGGGTCACTTAATTCATTTTAGGGACTCCGTTGCGGTCGCTTCTGTCACCTATTATTTTCATTTAGGGCTCCTGTTAGGGGCCTGGACGTCGTCTTGGGGTGCGGCGTAGGTCCTTCTTCGGGTGCGGCGTTAGCCCTGTCGCACAGTACCTGAGTACTTTTGCAGGCTTGCCGTGAGCGTTTGTGTCATTCTCTCTGTGTCTGTGCCTCTCTCTCTCTCTCTCTGTGTTTCTCTCTGTCTGTGGGAACACAATAGTGTTGCAGCAGAGATGGTGCGGCAGCAGTCGTGATCCGGGGTTCAGGATCAGTTTTTTGTTTTTTGAACTTTGGAGTTGTGGCGGATTTTTGATTGTGTTTGTGCGGAGATGGATACTCTCAATGACAACGCTGCGCAAACAGGCCAGGTGCGTGGTTCGTGCTTGCTGGCTTCCTGGCGGAAGTCGTAAGGATGATTAAGGGGAAAAAATAGAAAACCACAACACCCGACAACATGATGTGTAGTTTTTCTTGCAGGATCTAGTGTAAATGAAAGCAAAGATCTTGCCCTAATCTCTACCTCGAGCTCAGTTCCCCTCCCCCCTACCCGAGTATTTTGTAAGCTTTTGAGAAATTTGACAAATGAAGAGACTGTGTGGGGGTCAAAGCAGGTGGCATTCTTCTTAGGGCTTATGCCACTGCTGGTAGCATGGATCTATTCTGAGATTCTGGAGTTCAGGAAGCTTCGGTTCGCATCTAAAGCGTAAAATTCCTGAAACTTTTATATCCTCTCTCTCTCTCTCTCTCTCTCTCTCTCTCTCTCTCTCACCTTTTTGTCTTTGTCGTTTTTTTTTCCTGCCTCGGATCTGCACTGAGGAGATCGATCATATGGGAAGTGAATTTCTGATTGTTGTGAAAATTTGAACTGCTTCTGTGATGTGATGCAGGCATGCAGATATAAGCCTTGAAGATTTGGTTGATGGAGCCACCGACATCGAAGAGAGATCTGTTCTTCTTGAGGCCTCACATCCAGGCAGTATAAAGGGAGGAGGAGCAGCCTCAGTACAATCACAGCTGTTCAAGTCTGTCCCCTCCTCTTGCCTTGATCTCTCTGAGCTGCTGCTGCTGCTCCTGGTCCTGTCTCTCTCATCTTAGCCTCTGTCCCTGTAAAATTTCCAGACAGGAGTGCATTTTGTATGCACATTAATGGCAGCTTGGTTGTGGAATCTTGCTAGGGGATTCCAGCTAGTCTAGATCTGCATTTGGCTCTTTGACCAGATCATCATTGAAAGAGAGACCATTCTACCGTGCACATTAGGGGTCTCTTGTTGTACAAATAACAATTCAGCCCACGGCCCATTGCTGTGGGTTTTATTCTCATCAAATGTATGTATTGCTGCATGTTTCAGGTTTCTTTCACTGAATGAGACCTTCTTGCTCGAAAATCGCCTAACACTTAGAGCTATGTAAGAAAGATTCTCTCTTTGTGGCTTAAAAATTGCAATCACCTATCATGTAGTCTGAATCTTTGCTATACTCTTTTTGGGCAAGGACAGTTTCAAATGCGAAACCTGCATTGCTAAAGTGCCATATCATGCGAAGCTGCTTTAATCACGTATTTTTATGCTACATAGTAAAGGGGATTCAATTCTGCATGATGCTGAGTAGCTTTTCCCAATCCCAGTGCTGAGTTTGCAGGTCTCCTCTGCTACTTTTACACCTGTGACCGGACAGACTTCTTTGAGGCATCTCAAAAGGTGTCTACTTCTCTCTTGGAAGATCCTTCTAGGTCTTATTACCTCTTTATTTTTCTGAAAGCCAATTGAACAACTTCCATTTGGTGATGTGCCTTGCATGCTGTGTGCTGCTTTCTGACAAGTATTGAATCTTCAGGTCAACCCCTTATTTCCTACTTCTGAAATGTTTGTCAAGGAGGCTTTGCTTTCTGAGTTGACATTTGAATGTGTGGTGCAGAGCTATAGCAGAGATTTATTCTTGTTCCTCTACCTACTGCTGATCATAGTATCAATCAAAACTTCATTGAAAAAACATGTTGACAAGTCAGTTTTGGGCAAATCTATTCTTTACCTGAACAGGCATCAGACTGAGGAGTGGAGGGGCTGGATGCAGGTACTTGCCAGACTCTAATACTGGTTAATTGCTTTGTCCTCACTGTTTTATAGGTAATCCATCCTGTCTTTATTAAACTTCTTGTGTGGTGTGTTCTGTGGACTGTGGGTGCTCCTAGGTTCTGTTTTTAATGTACCATTACTTTGAAGCAAGAGAGTTCTACAATGCAATTCGGGTGTTCATTGCTGCCTATGTATGGATGACTGGTTTTGGCAATTTCTCCTACTACTATGTGCGGAAAGATTTCAGCCTGGGTCGTTTTGCACAGGTACACAATGTTGTCATGGTTACTTTGCATTTCCCTTGTGATAATGCCATACTACATGGACAACTAGCTTTTGCTTCAAATGGAATTGTGATTTCTTTTTCTTAGTATGAGTATGGTTCTGCAGTGTCCAAGAAAGGAATTATATGTAGACCAGGGAGTGCCATGGGAAATACCTTACTTTCATACATTTCTTCACTGGGGGCACCTATATATGTTGACATGTATTCCAGGGTACTGCTGCCACTCAAACCTGAGTTTGTGGATGTGGCAGATGATGTGGCGCCTCAACTTTTTGGTCTTTTTTGCTTGCATAGTACTAAAAAATGACTACATGCTTTACTACATCTGTCCCATGCACACCCTGTTCACTCTTATGGTATATGGAGTTCTTGGAATCAACCACAAGCACAATGAGGTGCCCTCTGTGATGGCCATCAAATTTGCTGTTAGCATCCTGGTGGTCATAGTTGTGTGGGAGATTCCAGGAGTGTTTGAATTTGTATGGACACCCTTCACATTTCTAATGGGTAAGTGTGACAACATGCACCTATATTCACAAGCAGTCCCTTATGAATTTGCAGATACATTTCTGTTGGATCTGAGAAATACTACTGGCAATAATAGTGCACACTTCATGGTACAATCTCATTGATATGCTAATCATATTGCATCAATTTGCTGGTATTTTGACAGGGTATGCTGACCCAATGGCAAAGACACCCATGCCATTGTTGCATGAGTGGCATTTCCGATCTGGCTTGGATCGGTATATTTGGATTGTTGGTATGCTGTATGCCTACTTCCATCCTACGGTATGTGAAACTGATGTGGAGCTTGATTAGCGAACTGCCTGTTTTATCCTCCAATCTCTTCTTGAATGCAGTTGCTTGAGTTCAAGGTCTTTGATGTATCTTTTATTCAGAAAGGTCTGAAGTTTTCTTTTTTGGGGACTGCCTTCATTAGCTTGAAGAGAATACAAAAGTAGAAGATTTTGTGCAGAAGGTGGTCATTGAAAACTCCTGTCCCTCTGGACCAAATGTGCTAAGAGACTGATCACTATGGACAATGGGAAAATTTGCACAGGTGGAGAGATGGCTAGAAAAGCTGGAGGAGATGGAGGTCAAATTAAGAGCACTTGTGTATACAAGTCTCATCAGTGTTGCCTTGGTGGTAAGCTCTGAGGCACCATGAAACTAATCCAAAAATCACATATGTTGGGCTGGAAATGCTATAGAAGTACCTAGTAATGCTTGCATGAGATATAGTAGACTCACAACCCATGTTGGGTGTCTTCTGCAGATGGGCTATGTATGGTACGAGCACATTTACAAGCTAGATAAGGTGTCATACAACAAATTGCATCCATACACATCATGGATTCCTATCACGTATGCTATCTTCCCCATTTTCCACGTGTGTAGAGTATCTTTTGGGCACCCAGCCAAGCTTCACCATTGACTAGCCTTAAGCTTCAAAGTGAAGTTTTTGGAAGCACACCAGATAGACCTAGTGTGTTGGTTTGTTGGGTTTGGGAGGCAATTGGTTGAGAGGATGTGCCCACCTTGTTGTTATTGGGGTCTAGGGAAAGGGATTCAGGTCAAGAACCTGTGGCCTTTCACCCTTCATTGATATGTGTGTTATGATTATTTGGCTTTGATAGAATTATCATTTAATAGAATACAAAATGCCCATACAATGCTTCATTGAGCTTGTGAGGATTCATGTATATGTGTCCATGTATCTGCTGGCAGCAGCCGTATTAGCATGTAACCTTTCAATTTGGTGGTTGTAGTGTGTATGTCATATTACGCAACTGCACACAGACATTGCGCTGCTATTCACTCACTCTTTTTGCGTAAGTTATTTACTTCAACTCATGCCATGGCTCCATGTCTGTCATGCAGTGCTATTACACTAAGCATTAAGCATCAGACTCTATATTTTGTCTGCTTGTCACAATTGTGTAGTATGTGTCTTTTTAGACATTGGGTTGGTGCACAAGTGACGCAGTATTAATAAGTGCTGGGGTACAGATGGCTTGGAAAAATCACGCTGGAGACCTACATTTCACAGTTCCACATATGGCTGAGGTGTGCAACAAGCCTGCTGCTTTCCTCACCTTCATAAGTGGTTCCTTCCTGTTTTGCATATTGACTTACTTAATAACCAGACCCATGAAAGAATAAATGTGTTTAGTAGTGCTTTCTTCCTTTCTTCTTTCTCTGAGCTTTGCTCCTGCATACATGATAAAGGTATCTCCTACATTCTTAGCAGCAGTCTCAACATTAGGATTGCATTCTTACGTTGCATCTGGTTTAGGTTTGCACTGACTCATGCTATAATTGTGTGAATGCTGTATATGGATGACCCAATTACAGAACAGGTGTACTGAATGGGCAGCCCAAATTGTTGCTGTCTCTTATCCCAAATTATCCATTGCTCAACTTCATGTTGACATCATCTATTTACATCCTGGTAGCTCTCTCACAACATCCTGTATGCTGTTAATACATCACTTTAGAGCCTCATAAGCTGCAACTATCATGCCCCTCTGTACAGCATTGGCAAATCTGTGCCATGCTACTTTACTTTCAAAGCAGGAAATAATTGCTGCTGCTGATTGAATTAAGTCTTGGTATGGTGACAGGTATCATATCGACTGTTTGAGTTGACAAACCGCTTGAAATTAACCTTTGTTCCCCACAAGGACAACAGGCGGCTTTCTCATATCGCACTGACCGGAGCTTCTTTGGCTATTGCTCTATATGCAGCAGCCTTGTTAATTATCAAGCTTCCAAGACTCATGGTATCTTGCTCGCCTTGCAAGATCTGTAGAAATTCGTTTTACCCTTCTTTTAAATCCATGGACAAGCATACTCTATCTTTAGAACTCTACATTCACATCCTACAGGAGTCCACATGTGGAATCTCAAATATGTGATCTTGTCCAGCGGATGGATGGATGGTGGCACTGTTTTGTGTTCTTACTCGGATGTGGGTTTTGGTGCTTTGTGCAGGGTTGGTAGGGTTATGAGCATTTGTATTGAATATGCCACCTCCACTACAACTTGGACTTCCTTGCTTACAATGTTTAAATATCTTGGATATATCAACTTTAGACAACATTTCTCAGCTTCAAGGTAAAAGCCAGCCAAAGCAAGGGGGATATTCCTTGGCAGGCAGGATATGGTTGGTGAATCTGTACTGCATTCATTGCCAATAGGACATTCCTACTTTCCTTGTCTATCATTTTTCTTTGCGCCTTTCCTTGGATCATTCTAGATTATTCCTTGATTTTGTGAGAAGAATTATTCTCATCAATTCTCAGCACCCTTGTTACTTAGTATGCAAAGGCAAATTGTGGTTTGGGCTGAAAGAGAAGAAGAAATATTCAAAAAAATGGTCTCTTCTAGTTTCAACATTCCTTCTCTTTTTGCTGTACAATGACAGTTTGTAGTATGGGGTCAACAATAGAGGCCATATGCAAATGGACTTGGTAAGGGACTTTGTATTAAATGGCAATGGTCTGGAATTACTAGACCTAGGAACTTAAACTCATCCTTGAAACTGCACTGGTCTATTTGGTCTAGAGTACTAGGCTGGTTTCTTTGCTTTTTCCAGAGCCCAATGTACTAGTAGGACTTAGATAGCTGAACTCTGAGATTGATCAAACCTGGCTATTGAATATTGACATGTGAATGAACCTAAAGGAAGGCTTCTTTTGGTGAGCATCATGAAGGTTGATGTGATGGAATCAACTCATTTGTCAAATCTATTAAATAAGTTGCCATAATGCTTTTATGGTTAGTTTTTCTACTTATACCAAATCTGACCAGTGATTACATGTTCAAAATTTATCATATACTAGTTCACAAAATTCTGGATCTGTTCTTCTCATTGTAAAATTTGAGATTCAATGCCAAACAATAGCTAAGCATTGTTATAAGCCCTTCCTTGCATCTGACACACCCAAACTGTGCAAGCAGTAACATTGTGCCAAACTGAAGTAAGATGTGCAAGTTTGGTAATCATTGCATCTCATTTCCAAACATACTGTCATCAATGAACATGTGTGAATTTAAAATTTTACTGTTTGAATGCAAATGGAAAGGGAGAAACAAACTTGCACTAAATGCGCCATCTCAATAATGAGATTTATGGAGACCCCAATTTGCAAACTCAAGTCACATATGCTTTGGACATGTTTTATAAAATTGGAAACATCTTGACAACACCTTTCTAGCATAGGTTCAACATCTGCAGAAAAAGCTAAAGGTGAAATGTTATGACACCATAGCCACAAAGTGTTTTGACCACTATCATGACGAGCACTATTGTGACTAGTCTGTAAGAAGTGACAACCTGAAGTTTTGTAATTTTGATATAGGGCCATAAATGTTACAAAAAATACACATGCTAAAAGAGGAACATTCGATGATTACTCTAAATGGAAAATTGGATCAATTAAAGCCAAATCTGCACTCCTATTTTAACATGCAGAGGTGGATTTGAAGATTTTTGTTAATGCTGTAGAATGCCATGGATACGTCTTGGAAGTTGTTACTACTTGGACTTGAGTAGTGAAGAATTGAAGTCTCACCTCTTGTTCATGAACTTTCCATTGGAACTCATGTTAAAGAATCATCATCAATAAAATTTGGTCAATGGATGTATATTATTTCGACTTCTTATCAATTGGGTCATGTGAATGTGTGCATCAAGCTTTGATCTTCATGTATGCCAAGTGTGGGAGCATGGAGGGTGCTTGGGGAGTGTTCAACAAGCTGCAATCTCAGGATGTGGTACACTTGGACTTTTATGATATTGGGACATGGGCAAGGGCGAAAGGTGCTAGAACTATTCTGGCAAATGCAACAGGAAGGGTTGTGGCCAGATGCAATCACTTTTGTGGGGATGCTGAATGTGTGTGCCCGCGTAGTTGCACTTGAAGAGGGCAGGTATGTTCATGAGCAGATCATTGAAAGCAGCGATGAATCAGTTGCTTTTTTGGGGAATAGCTCTGTTGACATGTATGCCAAATGCGGGAGCATAGCGGATGCTAGAAGCATGTTCAACAAGCTGCTCTCACATGATGTAGTCTTGTGGAATGCCATGATATTGGGACATGTGACATGTGGGCAAGGGTACAAACCACTGGAACTGCAAATGCAACAGGAAGGTGTGCAGCCAGACCGTATGACTTCCGCGGTGATGCTGAATGCATGTGCCAGTGTAGTTTCACTTGATGAGGGCAGGTGCGTTCATGAGCAGATCATTGACAGCAGCTGTGAGTCAGATGATTTTGTGAGGAGTAGCCTGGTTGACATGTATGCCAAATGTGGGAGCATGGAGGATGCTCAGAGAGTGTTCATCTCAAAATGTGGTCATGTGGAATGCTATAATCAGGGGATATGGTATGTTAAGGAAGCTCTTCAACATTTTGAACAGATGTGTAAAGGTGTACAACCAGATGATATCACTTTTGTTTGTCTTCAAAGCCAACAAACAAACAACCTTCTTTCATGGATAGATAGATTTTTAATATTATACTGAAAATTGGATAATCCATTGGTTAGAATCTAATAATCATTATGTTAATATGCATATGCATTTGCATCGATATGAAATCATATCAAGTAGACTAGGGAAATAGGGGTTGACCCTAGCACATGGAAATTAGCCTCTACATGATTATTGGCACACCAACCTTTGTCGTCCAACTTGTTGTGGATGACCACCACCACTAACGTTACCTCACAAAATTGGTATAAAACCACTCCCTCACCTTTTGGTTAGGTTAAGGATTTCATGCACTGAAAAAGAAAGTTCAATAATCACCTTCCACAAATCGTTGGTAGGCAATATTATCATTTGATTTGTATTGTGGGCAATTAAGCTCCCACTATATTATATTATATTATATTAAATTAAAATTTCCATTGAACTATTGCATAAGTATTCAAGGAAGGCACTAGAAGTTTTTACATGTGAAGACAAATTGTGTTGTTGAATGGAAAGTATACATGGTGGGAGCTAAATTTGGGATATATTACTATTAGCCTGTCCTTTAACATACAAATTAACTTTTCATAATGAACATTCCTTTGGTTGTTGAACCCTAAACCCTAAAACCAAAATTACACATAAAACTGCAGATATATGAACTTCAGTACATGAAAAATATGCTCCTTGAGCATCCACTCCATTTGGAAGCCACAACAAGCACGGGCGACCACAGCGTTGAACATTTCAGCTCCCATATAATGGAATTGATTTGCTTTAGTCTGCTCAATGACCCTGTCAACCTATGATTGCCATCAATTTGTGAGTTGAATCCCCAAGAGAAAACTCAACCTGCAATTGGCTATCCATTTGCAGTTGCTTATCATGAAAGACATCTAGATGTAAGTCAAAATCAAGCACCATGAAGTAAGTGAACAGTTAACAACAATCATCAGTTTAGGGGAATCTTAGTTCTCAATTGGTTGAATAAGCTTTTTGCATTGCAGCTATGCGAAAAACTGACCCATCATACTATCAAGTGTATACCTCCAGATACTTCAGATGAGACAATGCCGACTTCGTCTGATCTGATCTGCTGAAGAAAAATTTACTCATACTCCTTAGACATCTAGCCACCCATAATGAGGTCTAAAACACCATGCAAACCTTCGTTCTTCACCTATCCCACCAGACAGAAACACCATTCTTTTGTGCTGATTTGCAGATTACAGAGGGTGCTTGGGAAATCTCCTTCACAACAAACAGAAAAGAGTTCAGCAACAGCAAAAAAAAATTGATTGGTATTTCTTGCCTTGCTGATTGCATGCCTGATACACGCACAGAGAGAGGGGCCATGAGGTCACACACAATGTCTTCTGGCCCTATCCATCCAAGAAATCTCCAAACACCATGAGGTAGGGATGTCCACAAACTAATTCTGAAAAATGGGGCTACCAAGTTCTATACGCTGCCAAACAGGTTCACTTCTGACAGTAAAATGTACCCACCCACAAATGGAAATTTTCAACAAACTACTGCGAAATTTTGCATGACCATTACTTAGCCTACACCCAAAAAGATTATTTGGAGCTGTACCTTCTCCTGTGCAGTGCAGTACACCACATGTTTCACGCATCTGAATGCAAACAATTGAAGAGTAAGTCTATGTGCACTTACAGAATCTCCAGCAGGCAAAAAATATGGGGCAACTTTTTATCATGTCCGATCATCTGATATTGTTTCATCAGATGACACATCATCAAATTCATGCCCAGCACCTGCTTTACCACGAATAAGAGGGTCAGATTGTGTTTCACTAGAAGAATCATTGCCATTCCTATCTAAGTCTATCCTATTCAGTGGGACTTCCCAGGTCTTAGGACCAGGAACAGGTGGGAGAAGCCAATTTGGCAGTGGTGGCTGTCCAGCCCCCCTGAGGTGAACTTGCTCACTGGACTCAGAGCGTATTTGAACCCCAGGTCGATAGGCAAGTGACAGAGGGGACGCCTCCCCACCACCACGCTTCCTGGCCAGCACATCAATGTCCATCCCAGATCTGGAGTGTGCTGCATGAGATTCTCCATCACCGATCGAATGGTGTGCATTCTTGGTAATAGCGAAGGAAGGCGAGGCTTGTGAGTGAGCCAATCTTTTACCCTGCTGTCCACCATACCCAAATGGCATATTTGAATCTGATGTTGAGGATCCACCTTGTAGAATCACATTGCTCCTGCTAAAAATGGATTGCAAAGGCCCATTCAAAGGTGGAGCAGGTGGAAGTGATACTGATGCCAGGTTTTTAAGTGCCATCAACTCTGCCAGTGCACTTGGCCTTGAAAATGGTGGTGACTGCAGGGAAGGTTCAACTGGAGGCATGGAAAAGTCAAACAGTCTTCTTGAAAATGATGAAGAGGAAGGGGGCATGCTTCCAGCTTGCACACCACCTGTGAGACCTGACTTCAGACTTGCTGCATACTGCTGGAGGGATGCAGGAAGGGCTGGAAATTGGCTTTGTGCTTCTATTTGAGCTGGAACAGGGTGTGGAAGAATCCTGGCCACTGTCTCACTACCAGCCACAGAATCGAACTCCTCCGGAATCCTACCTTCAGAGATCCTCTCTTGCTTTTTGTTTCTCTTTGAGAAGTTCCTCGGAGGTGTAGGTGGGGGTCCAGGATGCACAAAGGGAGGGAGCCAAGTTTCGCAATCCTTGTATAGAAATTCCGTTGCCTCTGCAACAGCAGCAATTGTTGGTGACAGTGCAACAGGTTTTGGAGGTGGGGGTTGTTCGGGTTTGAAAGCTTCTCTCAACCAGTGGGGTAAACTCTGGCTTCCATCATTTGTGCTCAAGGCACTTGTGCTTTTGGAGATTAAACCTGTCCGGAGCCTTCGCCTGTCCATCTCTGCAATGCTAGCTGATGAAGCAAGTCGTGACTCAAGAGTTCCAGGTACCAAGCCACCAATGTGTACAGGTTGCAGAAAGGACTTGCTTGGAGACACTGCCTCACTACTTTCACCAGCTGCTCCCCCAAGGGTAGCTGAAGGAATCTGAGGAAATGGCAGGGAATGGTGATCTTGAGATTTTTGTGAATGTGTTGCACCAGAGTATGCAGCTTCATTAAGAGCAATGGCATGTGAGAGAGGTGGCAACTCAGGTTTTCCTGTCTGCTGCTGGAGGGATATACTTTCTCTTTTGACATCACTTTTTGCCTTTGCCATACTGTCCAAGGAGTTCTCAGCAGTAATGACAGGTGTGGGACCTTCTCGTCCACCTGCAGCTGAAGGTCTGGAGTCTATCATTCCTGGCAACTCTGCTCCAGATGAAGACTCCAGGAAGTTTGCTGATCCTGTCCATGCTTCCTTTGCTGGAAAATCACCTGTTGACCTGCTTGAAGCCAAATCTATTGACCTCATCGCTTCCAGCCCAAGTCTGCTGTCCCGATCTGTGAGAGACAAGCCCACAGGAAAGTCCTTGAACACAATAGGTTTGATGTCCATTTCACCAAATGGACGACTAGCTGCAGGGTCATTACTCTGACAACCCTGCTTTTTGTCTTGCACAAGTTCAGCAGCTCCCACATTTGGTGTTGGATAGCTCCAAGCAATTGATGAAGGTAACAGTGCATCAGAGCCCTTTTCACTCTGATGGGTATTATGTCCTTCTTGCATAGCTACCTCACTGATTGAACACAATCCCCTGGATCCCCTTGAGCTCCTGTCCTTGCGACTAGACAAGGGGTTGTTGTGTTGTGCACCTGTGTTCCTGGGCATATCTGGTGGTGGAACTCCAAATGTCTTCAGCTGCTCCTCTCTCCATCTATCTGCCAGATCATTAGCAGTCCGACTTCTGGAGAAACACAGGCGTTGGTCCTGCAGCATAGCAAACCAGTTCCCAAGTCCATGGCGACGCACACCTGTCCACAAAGCATCAAGCTCATCCTCTGTCCAGGTCTGCACTTGGTTAACAACAATGTCATGTTCTTCTGGTTGTGACCTCCTTGACCTTCTGTCCTGTCCACCCCGCTGGCTCCCTACCAATGGGTAGCTCTTTTGAATACTTCCGACTTGCAAGGGAATTGCTTGACCGAGATGATTCCCATTATTGAAGGGAAGGCCCATCTCCTGAATTTGTGGTCTGGTAGCATCTCCTGGATTCAATCTGTGGCCTGGTGCCATCGGCAATGCAGCACTACTCTTAGTTTGAGGCCCCACTGCAAACTGGGAATCATGGTTAGCTCGTGCTCTGGCAAGTAAAGCCTGCTCATGGCTGGATAAGGCCAAACCCCCAAATCCTAAAGTCATGGAGAGATCCGGAGTCCTTGGACTCTGTTCTTTGTTTTGTTGCTCCATGTTGCCAGGCAGTAACTGCACAGAATTTCTTTGATCTGGAGTTGACTGAGGCAGTGGACTCCCTCCCTTCTGGTTTTCTGTTTGCTGCAAGAGCTCCTGTGTCCTTGTTCCAACCTGATGCTCCCTGCCTTCCCATTGCAAACTTGATTCAAGTGCATTAGCAGATGTTGTTGCTGACTGCACACCACAAACACATCCACCATCACAGGGCCTTAGTGGAATGAATGAAATCACTACTGCTTTGATGAATCAAAGCTCTTACAGCTCTAGGTAAACTCCAGGTGCAGAATGTAGAAAGCAGATTTTATTCCAGTATTACACATTAGAGCATACAGAATAGGGCATACCGACAGGCCAGTGCTGTGTGGGTGTCTGCCAAAACTTCTTTGCTGGTACTCCAGACTGCCCAATCCATGAAACTCAGGCAGCCCTCCCAGTACCTCCCCAGGACCATGAAGCTTTTCTTCAGCCATGGGCCTTGGTAACCCACTTGGACTCACCTCATGAGAGGCTAGATGAATCAATGCAGCTTGGGACTGTGCAGCAACTCCACTCTGGCCAAAAGATCTTCCAGAACTTTCAAATAGGAGAGGTGGTGGTCTGAGGGTTTGCTGAGAGCTCCCAAATGGGAAACGGGAACTTTGAGGCAAGAGCTGTCGTAAGCTCGCCTGCAGCGTAGCAGAGACAGAAGGGGGTCTCCGAAACTCTTGTCTGAAATCTTGTTCTGAAACCTGTTCTAAAATAACAGTGTCATCCCTGTGATTTGTACTCAACAGTCTCCCAGTCTCTGAGGCAGCAGTTTCTGATTCTCTTGATAGTGGCTGAGCAAGATCATATGTCTTTGGAAACGGAAGTCCCCTCTTCCCAGGTATGGAAGGAAAGTGTGATACTGGAATTCCTGGTACAGTGTACACCCGTTGTGGATAAGAAACATTGCCTTTCCGAGAACGCTCCACATTGATCACAACTGCTTGCCATTTTGATTCATTGGTGCTCACTGACAGTTCAGTGCTGGTGTGAAGCCCACTTCTTGCACCAGTGGAAAACTCCTTAGATGGCAACATTGGTCCTCCACTGGCATCTGCAAGTGATATCTGGCCAGCTCCTGGCCTTGTATCCAGATCCAAGGCTGGAGATTTCTCAGGTTCATAGCTCCCTTCTGTACCCTTTTCTTCTTGGGCAAGCTGTGCTTGAGTTTCTCTGCTCCGGAGAAGACGGTCCTTTTGCCTTGCCCGGAGTCTTGCCCTGCAGATCACCAGGGCACCCATTTACTTAAAAAATATACATGCTAAATGGGGTCTTCTGCATGGCTCTCTATCTGTTGCCACAAAGGCAAAAACTTTGGGGGCTGGAAGAAGTAAAAATGCTCTGAAAAAAACGTACATCTTCTGCTTGAGAGCTCGACCTGCAGGTGTGTACTCTGGTGCTGGGTCAGGTGTGGACTCTCCCTCTGCCTCTTCCTCACAAGCCTGCAAAACAAATGAAGAAAGAAGAATTCCAGATAGTGGGCATGATAGCATTTGGCTCATATTGAAAATCCAGATCAAAGTGTTGCTACTGATAATCAACAAAGTAATTCCAAATCTCGTCCCCTGGCACCATGAAGGTCTGAGTCCATCAACTCTGATAATTTCAAACACATGCTTCGACCACCAAGACTCTTGAGCACATGAATGAAAAATGTTGAACAAACAATGCTCATACCTCAACAGAGGTCTCAATTGACTTCAGCAGAATGGACTCATTGTAAGACACAATTTTCCGCAGGCGCTTGCCCCTTCCAAGTGCTGCTTCATTCTCAGTCTGCAGCTTCTCCCACCTGTGGGAAGAACATCACAGTTGATACATGCTTGGTTGATTGTGCAACCTCCCTTTGGAAGAGAAATCTCCAGTACAGCACATCTGTGGACAACATGCATAGATTCCAAAGATAAGTCTAAGATGTACCTAGTTCGCAAAAGCTTCTCCCACTTGTTTTCCTCCTCCTCTGTTGTATCAGTTTTGCTAGCAGCCATGTCAGAGTCCTTTGCTGCGACTTCCTCTGCTTCCACCTCCTCCAATCCGTCTTGTTCAGACCAATCCCAGGTCTGCTACCACACCAGAAGTTCAGCATGTGCACAAATTATGACACCTGAGCATCCCAAATGAAACTGACCTAATCAAGTATGATACACCTACCAACAAGCATCCCAACTGAGAGTGACCTGATTATGGATGATACCACACCTACCCACTATGCAAGCACAGGAAATATGCAACTCTCCTAATCCTTTTGGTCACAAGAGTAAGGAGACTTCCCACCTTGAGAGAACCTAACCAGTCATTCTCAGGCTCACCCTCCACCACATCCAAATTACTGGTGCCAAGTTCTGATCTGTCTAAGAGACGAGACACAGCTGCATCATCCCAGACAATTTTGGGTCTCTCCTTCTTATGGGACTTATCTTCATCTCCATCTTCCAAAACCACAGATTTCTTCAGTTGATCCTTGCTCTCTGTGCCGTGAGCAGATCTGGTGGTGTCAGTAGGGCTCGAGAACCCACCTTTTTTCTCTGGCTTAGATTCTGCATTGACACCATTATCAGTGTCTAATTTTCCTGGGTAGGATTGGGGCTCTTCAGGTTGAGGTGAACCCCCTCCATCTTTGTGGAAAAGCTCTTCAGTTCCCCAACGTATAATATCTTCAATCTCTTTCTGGGAGCCAGACTTGCTTGCAAACAAGTGGTCCAGCATTAGCTTTTTCTTTGCAAGCTGTAAGATCCGTTCCTCCACACTTGCACGCACAACCATCCTGTAAACCAAGAGGGTCTTTGACTGGCCAATGCGGTGAGCACGATTCATAGCTTGAATGTCAGCATGCGGGTTGAAGTCTGAATCATAAATGATCACAGTATCAGCAGTTGCAAGATTAATGCCAAGCCCACATGATCGTGTGGACAGAAGAAAAACAAAACGCGAAGGGTCCTGATTAAACCGCATAATTGCTGCCTGGCGCTCTGCAACAGGAACTGATCCATCCACCCGCTCAAAGCTTTCTTGTCCAAATTGGAAGGTCAAGTAATCCTCTAGAATATCAAGAAGCTTAGTCATTTGCGAGAATATCAGAACACGATGACCAGCTTTCTTAAGGATCTGCAGCATGGAGTGAAGAAGGGTCAGTTTTGCAGATGCCTTGATGCGCATATCTTGAAGAAATTTGGAACTACCTCCCTCAGGCTCCGAACCTGCAAGGAGGTAGGGGTGGTTACAAACTTTTCGTAATTGCATCATTATGTTAAGCATTGATTGCTGCTGTCCCCCAGCTTTGCCTCCAGAAACCTGCCGCAGGAGCTGATAGTTTTTGGTTAGTAGAGCACGATAGTACTCTGCCTGCACAGAGGTCAGCTCAACTGGGACGACCCGCTCCACCTTAGGGGGTATATTCTGCATTGCATCTTTTTTTAACCGTCGTAGCATATGGGGAGCCACTAGCTTCTTCAACTCCTCAACCTGATCAGCAGTACTCAACAACTTGAATGTATCTTGGAAAGCAGCAAGAGAGGGAAATGTGTCAGGCTGTAAGAAATTGAGAAGATTGTACATTTCACCAAGATTGTTCTGCAGCGGTGTACCCGTCAACAACACCCGATGTCCAAAGGAGTAAGTGTTCAGAAGATTGAAGAGCTTGCTTTCTGAATTCTTCAGTCGGTGTCCCTCATCCACTATAAGTGTTTCCCACTGCACTGCTCGAAGTTGGCTAGAGTCGGCAATAACCATCTCGTAGCTGGTGAGCATCACATTGAATTTGAATGCTTGGGTGTCTGATCGCTTGGCATCTTGTCCTGCAGGAGGGCTGGCATACCACTCATACTCCCGGATCACAGCTCGTGCTTTTGCACTCCCATGGTACTCAATGACATTTAAAGAAGGAGCCCAGAGAGAGAACTCAGCAAGCCAGTTGGGCATGGTAGAAAGTGGAACAAGGACCAAGCATGGAGCCCTGGTGCCAAATTCATGGTGCAGTGATGACAGGAATGCACATGCTGAAATGGTCTTCCCCAAACCCATCTCATCAGCTAGAATCACATTCTTCTGGCGATGCCAGCTCTTTCGCAGCCAGTTTAAGGCCTCCATTTGATGAGGGAAAAGGGAGCCCCCCTTTAACCATTCAGGTTGCTCTACTAAAGGTTCTATCTCTGAAGGTCGACAGCCTCCTGCAGACATCCTGTCTGCTTTTGCATATGCCTCTTTTTCATACCGATCAAATACAGCGAGAAGCTCTGGATTGTTTGCAATTATAGGATCACTAACTGGCTCCCATGTGCACTCATCATATGGCAAGCCTTGCCACTTGACCAACACTTCAGTTGATCCTGACTTCAGTGTCTGTTGGGCCAGGATCCGCATGGGCAATAACCATTGATCCTGCATAATAACCAATGGCATTGTCCCATACTTGGATTTATAGTTTTCTAGCTTCCTCTTCGCCACCAGTCGCAACCTGGAGTCACTGACCCAACTATTATGAATGTGTGATCTACCTACCCACTTCACCAGAAACTCAAATTCCAACTCTTGTTCTGTGGATTTGCCAGTGGGAAAGGTCCCACCACTAACTTCTTTTGTGTCAGTTCTAACCCCTTCTGATTCCAAATTTGCTTCCACCACTCTGTCTTTTCCTTGGTTGTCACTAGAACTACACATCATGGCTTGCCAAACCTCCTTTGTGCCTTCCTTGGCCTTAGAGATGTCTCCATTGCTCTTTTCTGTCATGTCTGATGACATTTGTAGCACATCTGTATTAGTATTCACATCCCCAATTTCAATAACGAGTGATGTGCTGCCTTCACAGGCTTCTCTCAATCCTCCTGGACCAGAAGCAAGTAAAGGTTTAACGGGGCAACTGTTCATCTTTGTAGCAGTCCCAATGGAGATTCTGTCCCTGCAATCTTCATTTTCAGTTTGAGCTTTATGGGTGTTTTGCCCTTGATCCCCCCCACTCTGCAAATTTGCTGAAGGTTGTTGGTCTTGCAACATCTCAGCGCCTATGCCAGCTGTCATTTCAGAGTCAATGTCCATTGGTTCACCTCCTAGTTGATTCTCCAATGTGTATGGCCAAGGTTCTGCAGCTGAAGTTGCCCGAGGTCTTTTGACTATCATGAAACCGGCCGCTGTATCCTCAGCTGACCTTTCCATTGTCCCAGTGTCATCATCCACCAGAATCCCATTTCCAAGATCACCCACAGCAAGCTTAACCTCCTCGGTTCTCTCAACTCTCTCACTCTTGACTTTCCTTTTAGTTGGAGAAGCTTTGAGTGAGTGCTTACCCATAACTCGGCATCCCAGAATACGTTCCACCTGTTTTCAGGATAGCAACACCATCTTGCTCATTAGGGTGAATTTTCGTGAGATGCAACTGTGATCCTACCAGTCACATCATAAAGTATACCCCCCCACCACCAAAGCCAATAGGATGGAGAACAGCTTAAGACCTCAGAATGACAAGAACTAGACCAATGTTGAAACCCTATACACTGCTGCTTCCCAGAAGATTACCACACTTGCCTCAAAAGAGACTTCGTCATGCAGCCATGGGTACCCATGCTTCTCATCCCTTGAAACACATTTCATGCAAAGCCGAAGACTCTTTGCTGGTCTCTGTAAAACAACCAAGAGACATGAACTTCCCAATCAGTAAAGGTAAACCTTTTCTGCCTCATTTCATCAGCACCAAAACCATCACTTGCATGGCTTGAAATACAAAGCTTTCTCCTTGGCTTAATATCTCAATCCAACCACATAGCACACAAATCTGTTCTTCAACAGACACCTTGGCCACCATTACACAACTCTATAAGACCAACCAGCCACTGACACCAACCAAATGCACAGATGAATCCAGGTTTTGCACATACCCCTGAAGCTTGGAAAAGACAGTTTTTACAGAAGGCTCCGGAGCAACCAGTACAGTCAACCAGATTCTCATGCTCTCCACATGTATTGCATGTCCCCAACTGCCAATCCATAAAAGGGGAAAAAAGACATCTCAGTAAGTTTCATGATTACAAAATCTAATCAGAAAAGGGAATGAAACTAAAAGCCACAACATCACTGTTTCTGTACATCAATTTAACACACCTGTTTCTCCTCTTGGGATGGTCGTGCAGATGGACAATCCCTAGCTTCTCCTCTCTCATCTTGGCAAACATGACATAGACCAGATCTACTTGAGGAGATAGCAGCCCCACAATCAGCACATTTAGGAAGTTGGTGTCCTCCCTTCACACTGTCATCCACTTTTGACCTCACACGTTTCTTCAACTGCAGCTTTGTATCCACCTCTTCCCTTAATCTCTTTGCTGACTTCTCTGACAATACTGATGGCAATCTGTGCTTCTCCTTGCTAGAGATCTGCTTCCAGTGACCAAATGGGCAATGCAAATAGAATGATTACCAAAAGTCCCAGACCCATATCATTGAATCATATCACTGTTATTGCAGAGAGAACTCAACAAAAACATGTCAGGCAACCGAACAAATGCTTGTGATGGTATCTTTGAATAAGTGTAAACAGGTGTGTGCCTATATATCACTGAGCTGACTATGATACTACATGTAACAAGGATTACCCACCTTTTGACTGTGATGGTCCTCACCACCTTTCATACCCTTCTGTTGCTGTGAATTGGGGTTCAAGCTGACAGAAGATTTATGAGCCAAAGGTTGGTTGCGGCATTTGGGGCACACCCACTTGCCTGTGGGAGTGCGCTTCAAGAATGACAACACAAACCCCCACTCTATCAGCAGGGTCTGAAGAAACCAAACTTGGAACAAGATTGGAAGAGAACCAGCTGTTTCCAGGTACACATTCAACAGAAGTAGAGACTTTCCTACAAAGCCAACTTTCAACATGATGGCAGCAGCCCAAGGAAAGTTTTGACTTTCTCTAATACTCTCTCACTGATAAGGGTGTTGACACTTGGGAGCAGAAAAGATAGATGTAGCTACAGGAGTTGCAGGGAGTACCTTAAGAGGGGGTGTAAGGCAGTCCAGATGATACACACGGGGGCAATGGTCACAACAGAGCAGTTCACCACCAATGCCACACACCTCACAATCATAATAATACTGTGCACCCAGATGTCCCAAACCCAACATAAATGAACACTAAACACATCTGGAAGAACCAAATTATTCACATCCATGTTCAGTAATTGACTCATTACCACTTTTCTCAGAGGCAAGACCACAATGGTCATACTGAAAACCGTGTGCAATACCACAAATAAGCTAGGATACTCTTAGCTGCTTCTTGCATGTGGATCTTTGGAAACAGGCTCTGTGGCTTACCCCATCATCACCTGTCTTCTTCTGTTTTCGTGATTCTTGCCGAGGAATCTTAACCCCATCCACACTTCTTGAATAATCCCTAGATAGTTTCTTGCCTGAACCTTGGCGACTAAACTTCATTTCACTGACCACCTTCCTGGATGTAGATTGAAGATGAGGTTTCCCTGATGCCACCTGTGTCCCTGTTGCAATCAAATTCACTCCTTCATTTCCAGCTTCTCCTGTGGTTGCCCTCTTCCGCTTGCGGCTGACCTCCCCTCCTCTATTTCTTAATCTCACCCTGAAGCTCCTGTGTATCCCATCTCTTTCTCTTTGTAGTAGATGCTTTTCTGCTCCTCTGAAACCTTCTTCGGATCCATGCGCAGTCTTGAACTTGATTTGCTCATGTTTTCCTAAAGAAGTTTCTGCGCTATGTTTGGTACGTTTATTGCCTACTTCATCAGCCTCCTTGACCATCCTTGAGTCTGCCTCAACACCCTCCCCATCACTTGACATAGCTGTTGATGATTGTTGTTCCGCAGATGTATCTTGATCCTCTCGACGATTGTTGTTGACAATGATTGGGGATGCACCTTCTGCACATCGTCGCCGTCGTGCTTCTTCAACTATCTCCTTCAGTGCCCGTTCAAAACTTCCATCCTGCAACCGCTCTGGGAAAACCTGCAAACCAATGAGACCATTAACACAGATGCTGCTGCTTATTCATTTTGTAACAACATCCTGTGGTAGGAGAGAGAGAGTTTCAAGCATCCCATGTAGAAACTGAAACTCAGGTGGTTGCTAACCTGTTCATTGAAATCCTGCCGAAACTTCTTGTAAGAAGCCAAATTCTCTCTCTTCAGCCAGGCACTGCATAGAAAGTAACAAACCAACTTATAACTGCTACTTCCATTGTTCTCATCAACCTGACAACAGCCACTGTAATGTTCTTGTGCACTCATTCAAATTAAAACATACAGAATTGGCAATTGGGTGGGGAAGAGGTAGCATGACATACAACGGTCGTTTGTCAACTGCTGGTGAGCCATAAAACTTAACACATGTCCATCCGATCAACCTCTTTCTGCAGGATAAATGGGTAGTGAAAAAATCAGGTCACTGAAACTACCCAAACATTGTAACAGCTAAGACAGAACAATGGGTCAACCCTTTCTTATATATATATGATTTCAAGAACCTATCTTGCAAAAGGAATAGAACTTACTCGTACAAGTCATCAGGAAGCTCCTCGAGGTTCACCACCTGATGCACCAAACAAGGAGCACAAAGGTTGAGCACCAAGTTGTGCACTAGTTAATCCTGTCAGATCTTATTGGTTGTACAGTTGATAACCATAAGAAGCTATCAACATGAGTAAGGCATAAGAAGGGGGGAGAGGGGCACACCCGTGCAGGCCACCACGGGCAATTGTCCAGCTTTGCCCAGACAAGTGTCTGTGGAGGAAAAGCTCTGTTTCGTCTCTTTTTGCGAACAATGCGGCGTATCTCTTCTGCAGCAGTTGACCACTGATTTGCACCCCCTGCTTTCCGACCACTCCGCTGCTTCTTCATTGGGGTTGAGGCATCCAACTCCTCCTGCATGGCACTATCTCGTTCTGTGTCTTGTGCATCCAATCCTAAAGTATCTTCCAGATTCCTGCTTCCCAAATGAGCACAAACCAAATTGCGAGTGTAAGAACAACAAATTCAACACTTCACCCTTGGGATATTACAAACCTATATAACAGGACCACAATCAGCAAATTATCATGAACACCAGATACAGGGTGAACACCAGATACAGGGTTTCAGTTGTGCACTTACAGTCGTGTCTGCAGGGATCCCTGTGTATCATTCTCTCCACTTGATCTCCGCAAGCGCGGTGGACCTATTCAGGCAGGGACCCCCAGTTGTAAAAAACACAGCAAGAATTCAAGCATAGTGGATCTACCCCATTCATATAAAAAATATACAGAGCCACATAGTCACAGATTTCTTTGACACTGAGTTGGTTGACAACTGAAATGAGCTCAATCAAATGTCTACAGATTTCTTTGACACCAAGTTGGTTGACGACTGAAAATGAGCTCAATCGAATGTATACAGATTTCTTTGACACCGAGTTGGTTGACGACTGAAAATGAGCTCGATGGAATGTATGAACCCACCACATTGGCCAGCAAGCTTGCGTTTAAGGTACTCGCTGTTGTTGGATGCAGTGGCCACACCAAACTTAACCTCATACTTTTTCTGACACACCCACATTTGCAAGAGCGTCTTTTGATTGAAACAGAGTTCTTCATAGTACTTATCTTTACCGACAACAGCTTCCCAAAAGTAATCATGCATGGAGCAAGGTCTGGCAGTCTACCTACACTACAAGCTGCAAGGATATACATTCCTCATGCAGCTATCCTGTTGATGCAATTACAGAAATGGAAGTTCAAAGATAGCCAGTCTGAAACAACCTTAAATTGAATCCAACCTCCAAATGGCCAGTGTGTCAAACAGAGCGAACATCTATTCTAAATGATTCAACAAAGAGTGTCTAACAAGACAACCCTAACTGGTGGCAACAGTGGATCCAAGGACAGTAAGAGAAACCTGAAGAACAAAGCAGAGATCTTACCCGCAGCTCCTTCACAGATGTATGCTTGAATGCATAGACTGGGGAATGCAAGTCCATGCCCCTGGACATGTGCTCACTCATGTCTGAGCCACTACATTCTGTCTTCAACTCAATAGGTTCACCATTGATCACCCCTGTTTCAAGAACAACTCCATTAGCAGGAGGTGTTTGGGGTGAGACTGGCAGCTTGATGCGCAATTGTACATGAGGAGGAGTCCCTGCTGAGTGGTCCAAATCAACACTCCCATTACCACCGCCATCACCGCCACCTAGATCAACCGATGCCATGACTTTCTCACTTTGCTTTTCAAGAGCCTCCATCTACATCATGCCAAAGCTGCTTGACCCCATTACCCTAATGTGAGAGCACTGTCATCCCAAGTACATGTTTCATGCTAGGGTATAGAACAAATCCTGAAGCAAACCCTCTCCTCTTCACTTGACACTCTTCCTCAGACAGGTGACACTTGCGGTTTCTGTACAAAAAAGAGTAATCACCACAAAAATAGCAGATTCGTGCAAAGAAGATGGCAGGTTGTGACTACATGCATCAAGGCTACCACATCTAAGTCTATTTGCATGGATTACTGTTGCTCAACCCTTTGCACAACAATCATCAACCAAGTGGAGGCTACTGCAGACATGTCTACTAACAACCCAATGCGTGAGTGAGATTGCTTTGCACCCCTCAAATTAGGTCATAAGTTTTCATCACCAAACAGCAGTGAAGAACTGGGGTAAAGGAGAACAAAACACAAGGCAACCCTATAGCTGCCAAGAATGAATGCACTCTCTCAAATCCTACAGCAGTTACACAAGGCTGGGGCACACTCTTGCACTCTGAATTTCTCTACCTCTCAAAACAATGATGATGATGTTGTTGTGCAAGCTCACGGTCTGAAATATATACCTGACTCATCGAAATTCACATGACAATTCTTCCAGTTCAGTCAACTGGCTAGTCAGTGGTCTTCTCAAAACTGTTGTGGTGAAGATGAAGGCTTCAAACAAGGGGGCTGCAACACCATGGAGGTTGAAAGAGCCACAAAAAGGTGTGGTGCCCCTCCCCCCGCCCTGAACATAAAAAATAAAAATCCCCCAACCACAACAGAAAGGGACAAACAAAAAGCAATGGCAAGAAACACACTGCACACACAACAAACAGACTGAGTGAGTGAGTGCAGCTTTGACACACTGAAGATGAAAAGATACCCGAAAGCTAGTATGGCAATTGGTCGTGCAAACAGAAAGAAAGGGCCACACAGAAAACACAAGCAAGAAAGAAGAGAGATGATACAAAGACCACCACACAGGGGTGAGATTGAGGAGAGCAAAAAATACCTGGAAAACAACAGATTCGAGAAACAAACTTCCAGGGTTTTTTCCCAAATGCTAAGTTTCTGAGAGTAACACTCTCAGAAAACCCCACACAGCACAAGACTCTCAAAGGGAAAACTCTCAAGAGAGCCAGTCCTCAAAAGATAGAAAGAAAGCAGAGACTGGAATGAATTGCTATGACTCACATCAGATAGGGCTCTTCAAGCTCCAAGTCATCATCACCCATCACCACCAACATCATCAAGTAGAGAAAGGCTGCAAGCAAATGCTTTCACAGCACAACACAGCTTAGATAGGTATGGGAAGAAGATGATTATGAGAGACAGCCAAATACAAATTCAATCTCAAAAACCTCAAAAGACCCACAAAAGAGAAAATGAAACAAGAGTTGGAAAACAGCAGCAGAAGAGGAGGGGTAGGGTTCGATTTTGCAGCAGCAGCTAAGTGGGTTGGTAGCTAAAAGGGTGGAAAAATGACCACCGATGATGCCGGGAGCAGCGACGACAACCCAACCTAAAGAGAAGAGAAGAAACGAGAAGAGAAGAGAAAAAGGACACAAAGGAGAAAGAGGAGGAGACCTAGAGGACGTGAGGAGGATGGTGCCACCAGAGACAGACCCACCCAGCCACCCACCCAACAACGCAGATGAGCAGGAAATGGGGGGAAGTGTCAGTCTGACAAAACAATGAAGAAGCTGGGACCCACGTGCATGAGTGGCATTGGCAAGTAGTGGGGGGTGAGGGGGGATGGGTACGAGCCGCCGCTTGAGGAGGAGGAGGAGGAAGAGAAGAAAGTCTCGATTCTACAACCCGTTTTCACTGCATGAGATGATCATGATCCCGCAAAAATAGGCACAGAAGACGGCACGAGTGATGAACCGTTCCGGGAATCGCCCGAAAACCCGACGATTCCTTTCCCAATCTCTCGCTCTCTCTCCCAGAGACACAAGTATGGTTTCAGTCCTTGTATTGCGGCAAAGATGACGGATGGATACTTCTTCAAAACGAAAGCCGTAACGTGTTTTGTTTTTTTCTACCCGGAAGAAAAAGAACAACAAGGCAACACAGCCACAACAACCACCAGTAGCGCCAGCAGCAGCATCATCTGTACATCTGTTGTACCCATACCACGCAAGGGGACGAGATTATTGTCTGACTGACTGACTGACTGACTTGGGGGGGGTGGGGGGCTGAGTAGTAGTTGTTCTTGTTGCCAAAGAAAGTGTCTACTGGAGTCCAACTTGAGCTTTCCTGGTAAAGAAGGAAGCGGGTGTGGTGGTGGTGGGGGATGATGATGATGGGGAAAAAAGAAAGAGAGAGCAGAGAAGATGAGCAGAGTGCATTTTCCCTACTTGTTCTTCTTGTTCTTCTTCTACTCCCTCAGCAGCAGCAGCAGTAGCCGCATTCAATTCCTTCATTCATTGCAGCATCTGTCAGCATCATCATCTTTCTCAACGAAGAAGAAACTCCGGGTCGTTGTTGTTTGTGCTATTGTCATCGTCATCTAGGTCATGATCCCTTGACAAATCAGTCTGCTCTTTTCTCTGTCTCTCTGTCTCTCTCTGGATCTCCTGTAGCAAAAGAAAGCAGCTCATTAGGTGGGGGCGGAGGTGGGGACACGCAAAGCGCATCCTGAGCTTCCACATGGGTGTTTTTTTTTCCCCCTTGGCTTCCCGTTCTCTTTCTCTCTCTCTGCCTCCTCCTGCTGCTGCCTTCCCGAATTTCCTCCCCCTCCCCCACCCGGGTGTCCAGGGCCAAAAGCCGCATTTAAGGAAACTGCTGCATTTTCTGAATTGTCAGTTACGAAATGGCGTCAGCGAGCCAGCTAGCCCGTCCGCCCGCTCACCCACCCGCCGAGAACTACGTGGCTTTTCATGTCTGAATATCATTACTATTTCTTCTCCTTCTGTCGCTGATCTTCTCCATCTCTGTTCTCCCAACTCTCTTTCTTTCTTCCCCTACCTTCAAGAGTGGCACACAAATTCAGCATCGTGATGCATGAGGGGAGGAAAAGAAGCAGCAGCAGAAAGTAGCAGCAAGAGGAGTAGGAGCATCAGGAGAGAGATTTTCTTTCTTTCCTCCATACGTCTTTTTTTTTTTCCCTTTAGCTTCTTCTCTCTTCTTCTTGGGTACCACCCAGTGTTCTACTTACCGTCTGTCTGTCTCTCTGTCTATCTCTTGCTGCAGCCGCCCATTTCCACAACCCAATACCGTATGGTTTGTCAGTGTCAGCGTGCAGCGGCAGCATCACCATCACCACCACCACTAGGCGAAGAAAATGCCACCAGGCCCACCACCCATCTTTCTGCAACTGGTGTACTTACATACACACTCTGTCCCTGTCTTTCTTCACCAAACACCCAGCGATGTGTCAGACTGCCATTGTACTCTCTCTCTCTCGGAAACAGGCGGGGAACAGGCAGGCGGAGGGGGGGGGGAGTGGGGGGGGGGTGTAAGGAGAAATCGTAATGGCCATTACTGTAGATAGCAGCTTGTACTTGTGGAACTCATCATTCTGCTCTGGTTGCGCAGTTACTAGCCACTGTCCTGCTTCCCCATCATCCTTTACTATTTGTAGCAGTAGCAGCGCCATCAAACCCAATTTTGAATTCTTCTGTTGTTCTTGCCTTACATCCTTGCAAGTGAGTGAGTGAGTGAGAATTCGTGGGGTTGTTTGCTTGCTCTCTCATTGTTGCCGAGTCTTTTGTGAAGAAGAAAAAACCATCAACATGTTTTTGAGGCAGTTGGGTGGTGGAGATGGATGATCGTGGTGATGGTGACTTGTCAATTCAAGCACATCAGGAACAATTCTGCAAAATACCAATTGCTACCCCCCTCCCCCACCCTCCACAATCCCCGTCACTCAAACACAGAGTTGTAAGTACTGAAACAGCAGCTTGTAGCTCCATCACCCAAGTTCGTCTCACTGCAACTTCTTCTTCTTCTTCCTCCTCCTCCTCCTCCTTCTCTTTCTCCTCCCCCTGTCCCCTTTCCTTTTTGCAGCAAACTGGGTAAAGATTAAAACATACAAAACCTTTGAAACGCACGATTTCCAAAACACCCATCGGGAACGGATTGCTCAGTTGCCTGCCAGTTCTTGTTCAGCATGCAAACACGGAGATCACTTTGAAATTACTATCTAGAGAATCCGCTTCTGTAACAAACTGTGTTGAGGATTTTTAGCAGCTAGCTGCAAATTTGCAGATCTCCAAACACAGACCCAAAAGAAAAAACCAGAGATTTCTTCTGCAGATGAGCATCTGTGAATTCTAATCCAGATTTGTGAAAGAAAGTATGACATCAATCTGTCTTGGGTTGCCAATCCTTATCCTCCTTCTTCTTCTCCCTACCCCTCTTTCCCTCTTGGAGACTTTACTGCAACAAGATCTGCAACAAGATCTCAAGTCCTTTGACTCACCTCCTTCTGATTCTCTTGCAACAGGTTTTCCACTTCATGTTGCAAAACCCCAAACCCTAAGCCATAAACCCCTTAACTTTTCTCTCTCTTTTTTTCACATATAAAAACTTAGCAATTATTATTGTTGTTATTAGTAGTAGTAGAAGTAGTAGATGATAAAATCTCCCACTTTCAATCATCTGTTTAGTATCCTTACATTCTAGGCTCATGTGGAATCCACTATAGAAACATTTTCCACAATCACACTACTCAAGGATCTACTTGGTTTGGGGGGGGGGGGGGGGGCTTCACCACCCTAATCACCATGTGTTTCCAATTTAGTATCTTGGAAAAATTATCATCCTTGGTGGAATATTTATCATCCTTAAATATGGATGTCATCTAAAGAGCAATAGACATTTATGGGAAGGAGTGGCTTGTTTCTTGTGTTGAGATCTTGCAAACCCTAATTCATCTTATTGCACTCTTGGAAAAGCCGTGCAAAGCCCTCAATCAATGTGGAACATTTATCATCCTTACATATGGATGTCATCTAAAGAGCAATAGACATTTATGGGAAGGAGGGGCTTGTTTCTTGTGTTGAGATCTTCCAAACCCTAATTCATCTTATTGCACTCTTGGAAAAGCCTTGCAAAGCCCTCAATCAATGTGGAATATTTATCATCCTTAAATATGGATGTCATCTAAAGAGCAATAGACATTTATGGGAAGGAGTGGCTTGTTCCTTGTGTTGAGATCTTCCAAATCCTAATTCCTCTTATTGCACTCTTGGAAAAGCCTTGCAAAGCCCTCAATCAATGAATAGTGGTCATTCTAGGTAGAAGTTATTTTATTCAATATTGAACAATTTTCTCATTATGAAGTCAATAACAACTAAAACTAGATTTTTTAGGGAAATTGGGGTGCACTATTTGTATTGTTAGAAATCCCTCAATGAGTAAGATTTTATAAAGGTGATTTTATGATTTTTAGACTGAAGATTGGTGACATATTAATTTTCTATTTTAATTTTTGGGTTAGTGCAAATTCAATGTAAAAAACTCGTTTTGGAAGGAAAATTTAATCAAATAACAAACTCACACTAAGGCCAAAGGGGCAACAAACTAAACTAAGACTTTACATTCCTTTTCTCTACACACCCATTTACGCATATTTTGCTGAAAAAAAAATTATTCAAAAAAATTATTTGATTTCCAAGTTTTATCTGTGAAATGGCAAATCTTTAGTCTATCATACTTGTATATGTTGTTATAAATGTGAACTTTGTTATAATATGAAGAAAAGTTAGAAAATAAGTTGTTTTGTACAACCATTAATTGTTGATTCTCCTACTAATGAATTCAGTATCGCTATTTTTTGTCATCATGTACATTCAACAAATGATTGTAATTTAGTTTAATATTTCTTTGAGATTGAAATGCATTTCAAATGTAGTTTAATTATATTTAAATTATTCTCATAAATGTTTTTTTTTCCTCAATTTTGTGGTGTAGCCTCAATGTTAATAAAGTGTAAGTTCCATGAGGGCTATGCCATTGTCTTTCCATGCGAGTATTTTAATGAAAAGTGCAAACACACATCATAATCCAAGAATTAGATTAAGAAAACTGAAATGGAAAACGAAAGATTCAGTAAAATAATTTTAATATAATGCATAGAATTTTGTCCAATATGATTTTATGCGGTTTTTGACAGTCACTTCTAATTGGGTTAATCCACATGTCTAGTAGTGAATATTTATTTTAAACCATCATTCTAAAACCAAAGATCATCAAAGGTATATAACAGAAATTAATGATATATGTTACTAATTTCTCATAAATATCATCCCAAATATAAATTTATAAACTTCTTGAACATATTTATAAATTTTATTTCATCGCATTCATTTCCAAATATTGTGCCTTTTAAAACTTCCAATTCTTTTTAATAACTATTTGGAGAATGAAATATATTTAATAACTTTAAATCAAAAAATCATCAAACTTAACCATAATTGCCATCATAACAATGTATCAAATTTCACAAAAATTCACCCAAAATGTCACCAAAATAATGTTCCAAATTCATCAAATTTCACCAAAGTTGTGGCTAAAATAATATATCAAAAATCACCAAATGTGTCAATCCCAAAATGACTTTGCAAATTCTAAAGTCCAAATATTTGGACATCCAAATATAGAGTGCTTGTGGGTCCCCTTTGCCCCTATACATATAAAGGTTGGAAGACTAGGACTTTGGGCAAACGATATGGGTTTACAATGGTGCCTCTATGAACACAAATCCACGATCTTGCCCAAAAACAATTCATCCCCCATTTCCCATCCCTCATAAGCTGCAAATTATTTCTAGACCCATATAACAAACATCTTTTATGTATTAATTGCTTTAAAGCATGGCCCAACAAAAAAAATTTCACATCACAACTTTGCGAACATATCACAATCTTGAAACATCGCATGTTTCCATCCCTATGGGGGCAAGTTATCCATAGCTCATTCATGTATTGTAGACCCAAACGGATTTGTAGTCCTTGCCTAAAGGCCATGTGACAAGTGAACTTGGGCCAAGCTCAATAAACCAAATATGGTTAAACAAATATGAAAGTGAATAAGTTTTTATTTACTTTTACATTATTAGCTATTACTGGATGTTGTGTGTTACCATATCAAAAAAAATACATCTATCATTGTCTAAATTTTATAATAACAAATTTCATGCTTTAACAATGTATATTCAATTTGTTAAAGTCTAACACACAAAAAATGAAAATGCATGTTTTACACCCCAATTTGATGCAACCATGTTTAAACATACATGACATGCAAGTGAGGTGCAAGAAACTCAACTTGAAAAAAGATGAATCTCCCACTCCTCCAATGATGATAACACCAACATTGTATGGTTTTTCCTTTTTGAAAGAAACTTCAATCTTGGTTTTGGTTGGTTCATTGGATGCACATTTTCCATAGTTTATTTTTCAACTTCTAATTTTGGGTTCAATTTTAACAAATGGTTAATTCCACGATCCAATTCTTATGGTGGTCCCACTAAAAGGGTTTTAAGTTGGGTCCAAGTTGCAAGTATTTAAAAACCTAAAACCTCCCCCTCTCCTTCACATGTTTAACATTTCAAACCAAAAAACTTGCCAACATTAGATAATAGCAATTTCAAAATATTCTAAACCCATTTTGCATCAATTCTAACTAATTTTTTTAAACTCATGAATTATTTTGACATATCAATTCACTCAAATAATCATGACAAATCATTTTGTTATTGGAGGAATTCAATCAACTTAAACAAATGCAACACCTAAACATGATTTTATTTTTCATCTTTCAAGTTACAATGGCTTTTGGTCAAAATTGTGCACCTTTGCATGTAAGTTTACTTACCTTGTTCAAGGTTAATTTTGATCCTTAAATTTAAATAAAATTCAATAGTTAAACCACACATCAAAGTTAGATCATGACATTTGTAATAAGATTTATCCAAGATAAGTATACAAGGTTGTTTTAAATATAAATTGTAAAGGGTTGTCACCATGTTGTGAAGGTTTCAATGATTTAAGTTGTGTTGCTTACTCCAAAATCCACATGGTAATGAGTTTTAAAATAGTTTATCATGAAAATTCTTTTTTTAAAAATAAAGGTTCAAAGGGAAACATCATTTGGTAGGAAGTTAAGTGATTGTTTATCGTAGAGTCTTGTTTCTATAGTCGAACAATCTAGAAAAAAATCAAAACAACAACAAATATATGTTGTTCATTGAAAAACTAACACAACTTGATGAAAGTCTGATTGAAAATAACATATTTTCTTTAAAAGCTAGGTCAATGAAATCTTTGTAGATGAAAAATGTTTTGGCAAATTATAAAAATATTTTATTTGCACACCAATATAGTATTTTTTATACAACTTAAAGTTTTGAATTATGTGAAACACTTGGTTTGTATTTGGAATTGAAAGAGACATTGGTGTAAACATGGCTCAAATTTAGTTGCATTTGTTTGCACCATGAAAGTACATTGGGAATGTTCAAGAATGTTCACAACTTATTTACTTTGAATTTTGTGAACTACATTATCATTAGACCAAAAAAGTAATAAAAGTATATTGTAATATTTTTACCATTTTAGCAACAACTTTTTAAAAATTCAATAAATATGAATATTTTCAAAAGTAAATGCCAATAATGTTGGAATGGCAAAAAACCCTAATTTGAAACACTATAATCAAAATATGACAATATTTATCAACATCGTCTCCCTCACAAGCATTACATTTTGTTGTGGACATCACGAACAAGAAGCAAAAAGTATTTCAAGAAGAAAAAATACTTTAGACAAAAGGTGGGATCTTTGTAAATTATTCCCACATTGTAAACATAGTTAGCTTCACATAAGGACTAGGTATGTATGGTGATTTGTAAGTAATCTACACAATAAATGATGTTATGTACATGCTTATTATTCTTTCAGATTTCTATTAACTTTCTTTTCACAATTTACACTGAAATTGTTTTAAGACAAATTGGTAATGTACCTATGTCCCTCATTATCATCCATTTTGGACAAAATTAAAATTAAAGTAAAACTAAAATGCCATAAAAATGTTGCATGAGAAGGAAAAGTGGAATGTGAAACAAAATGTGGGTGTCAACTTGAGAGTGTTAAAGGTTGAATGATTGAAATACGAAAAAAAAACTATTATAACCCAATTATTAAGTAACCATATTGAAAAATAGGTATCATTGTTTACTTAACCATGAAAGGTACATAATGATAATACCAATTTGATGATTTATTTTCATTTCAACTAGAGGCCCAAAATTTTAGAATATGTTCATTTATTGTAAATAATTCACTTGAGTGTGTGAAATAAATGTTGAAATGGTAAAGGTATTATGGTAGTTCATTTTGGTGATCATTTAAACATCTTCAAATCCATTATCATAGTACCTTGGTTGTTTTGACATTTCAATGTCAAATATTTATTTATTTTGAAATTTTCATTTCGGCATTTTCTTTAATTTATTTTTTTTGAATTTATAAAATAAATACCCAGAAAAATTCATTTATTATTTTATAGTACATGGATGTAAACATTATTCATCCATTTTAATCTTCAATTTTTAAAAACAATAAAGAACTTGTGTCAAAAAAATTCTTAAAACCATCAACTTTCCAAGCCTCTTTTCTCTAAAATTGTGTTCGCACAACTAGGAAAGTGGGGTGTAGTTCACTCATCACAAACTTGCCCCCTCCTTGTATGAGTGCTTTTACAACACCTTAATAATATGTTCAACGTTCAATGTTGATACAATCATTGATATGATGTTAAAGTGACATTGTAACAACATGTCTTGAAATGGCATTGATATAATACTAAAACATTTAACATCTTATCAATATTAAATCAATGAAAAAAATATGACCAACATTGGCACAACATACATTAAGAAGTCATCAAATTGATGATTATATGTTGAAGATTCAATGCTAATATGGTCATTGATATAATATGTTGATGGCACTATGTATTGAGTTAGCATTGGGATTATTTTGACATAATTTACATTTTTTCAACACACATTCAAAGAATAAGATCTTGTCAATGCTGAGACAACACAAATTGATTAGCTATTGAATTGATGTTGTTACAACCTTCATAAAGGTGAAATTTCAATGTTGTTGCATATCATATAAAATCAACACATTAAAAATGTTAAAACAATGGTACTCATTGTCACAACATCAATACAATCCTATGAAATGGTGCAATATCAAATGGACAAATAACGAACATTGATTCAATATAAATCAAATCTTGCATTTGATAAGTGTTGAAACAACTAGTAGAGCAATAAAATAAATTCAATTATTTAAGCAATGGTCTTTGCTATCTTGTTATTTAAAAAAATTCCATCTACCAATGTGGTAAGATTTTTAAATTTTTTTTTTCACAAATTGAATAATCTTACAATTCAAAATGAACTATGATTCGTTTAAAAATTTTATTAAATCCTTCATTTTCATTACATACTTCATCCAAATAAAAATTAATACCCCTCTTTTAAGGTTTTGTTTTTCAATTTTGTGATGTAGCCAAAATGACAATTATCCATAAAAAATAAAATAGCCCAAATTTGGCTACATAATTTATATACTTTTTTAAAAATTAAAAATTTATAAGATTTTTCTTTAAAATTTAAAAATATAAGAAAAAAATGTACGGTAATATTGTGACTGGTGAAAGTAACAGCAGCAGAAATATTGGGACCTGTCCTGCCGGTGCTGGTGATAGACAACCGGCGATCGCCAGACGCAATTACTTGTGGCCCGCGGAAGTCCACCGGTCACAACCCGTATCCACGCCTCCCTCTTTCTCTCTCTCTCTCGCGCTCTCTCTCCTCCCTCTTCCTCTCCATCGCCGCAGAAATTTTGCAAAAAATCTTCTTTTATTGCTTCTTAGAATCACCTTCTTGGCTTCATTTTTTCTCTTTTTCCCGTATTTTTTGGGATTTTTTTTGGGTCGGGGAAATTTGATATTTTCGCCCGTTCTGTGTCGATGATCTGATCAGCGCTCTTCCACGTCTCTACTTCGGCTCTGATCATTTTCTTCATACAGGTATGCGAATGAGCGATTGTTGACGTAACTTGCGAAGATCATAATTGTTTTTCTTTCGATTTAGGAGTTGCAGCAGATTTGTTTTTCCCTCGTTTTGTATCTATTTCTTTTCTGAGTAGTTTTCGTGTCGAATGGAAAAGTCAGGAGGAATTAGTTTCTTTTGTCAATCTTGAAGCTCTTGCCAAGAGGAACAGTTTCACGGTTGTCAACGTGCCGGAGGGCTCTTGCTTCTTGTTCGCGTTTCTGTTCTGAAATGATTCGAACAATGCGTTTTGAGAAGAACGATCGATGTCTTCCAGTAGTGTCGTTTTGTATTTTGAGTATATATTATTCTTTTCTGTGTTTATCTCTATCTTTTCTGGCCAGTTTTCAAAAAGATAATATGCTGTGAAAGCGTTTGTTATAAAGCATACGGAAGTATGGATCCATGCATAGTTATATACTTCGCTTGCTCGTAACACTTGGAAGAGTTTAGAGTCTCGAGAAATCTCCATTTATTGAAAAGAAAAAACAACCTGCAATTCTTTTGATTTCAATAATGTAGCGAAATCGGATCAGATCTCCTGCTGATCGTGCACTGCCCGTAATCGTTCTGGCTTTGTTGGACGTGACATTGATAGACTATTGGATGCACATGTAGTTTGTGCGATTCGATCTGTGTCGAACAAGAACAGTTTGATAACCACGCTCCACAAGGACCAGTAGTGTGTCGATGTAAGAAGAAGGTTCACGGATATCTAGACTTCGGGACGAGAATCCATGTTCTTGGAAAACACTTGTGAAGGAAATCACTGCGTAGAAGAAGTGGCAATTCTGCATATAATTGCAATCTTTTTTGTGCGCTCAAATTCTGATGTTTGCTCGCTTCTGAATTTCTCGTCAATTGTAAGTTTTCCGTGATCGTCTTCACGACCGACCTCTAGTTTATGTTAGCTCATCAGCGTCCTCGAACTCTGTGTAATTCCTCTCTAGACAATTGTTAGCTTACATTGTTCGTTTCTATGGCTCCTGGACTAAGACTTGTTTTGTAGCCAACTTTGCGCGCGTCTGGTTTTGTTCTCTAAAGAAAAGAAAGACTGAAAAGAAAGACCCTACCTAAAGTCTTTGTGCTATTTGGTTCAGAACAAAATGGCAGGAAACGAATGGATCAATGGTTACCTGGAAGCGATTCTGGACGCCGGTGAACGGATTGATGATCACCGTGCACACGACGAAGGGAGCGACACATGCGTTCTAGCTTCTACTGCTGCCAAGTATTTTGTGGAGGAAGTTGTGGGCCACGATGAATCCGCCCTGTACAACACGTGGATTAAGGTAGCAACAAATCCATGAGAACATTAGCAAAGAAAATTGTTCTGTTCAAGTTCTATGTGTGAAACCAATGTCCCTGAGAAATGCACCAACTAAACATGAGAGACAGACTCATGTTAACACACCTTCGGAATGCATGTGTCATATCTACTTGTCTGAAGCTCATGCATTCTCTCCTTTATCAGATGTGTCTCAACTCTGCTAGCAATGTCCCTGAAGCTATCGTTCATTGCATTTATGATTTTTGCATAAAGTCACAGTATAAAATTTACAGAAATCTACAGAGAGAGATGGCTTGCCAGTTTTAGTAGACATGATTTTCAAACGTATTTGTGCCATTTGCCAGGCTAGGCTGATGACATGCCATGAGGTCTCATCATATTCATTGGGATTCAAGAGATTCTTTACTTGAAAGAAACCCAAGAGATGGGTCATATGTGTGTGCTAAGCCAGCCTTTTTCCAAGAACCTGTTGTTATAGCCATGTGTTGGGGTTTCCATCTTTCCTTCCAAATTGAGGTTTCAGTCTGATTTGTGCAATTTCAAGTGAAGTTCAAATTGTATACATGTGGATTATGTGAAGAGACATTGAGGTCTGAATGACTAGTGGAATAGTGGAGTTTTTCCCTTGCACAGTGAGGCAAAAGACTTGCACATTCACTATGACAGTCTGAATCTGACAATTGATATGTGTGGTCTGCAGGCCACAAAGAACACACAAGAGCGAAGTGTCTGGCTTAATTATTAACTGATTTTATTAACTACAGAAAGATTGCTACATGCAGCTATCTGAATGGATAGTTTTCTTTCTGTATGGCAGTAGCAAAGCGCAATGTCTGTTACTCAAGTGCTGCTATTCACAATGAGCCAATGTCCATTGCCTCTCTATTACACTGACTTGTACAAATGAAGTGAGTAAATTAACTAACATTGAGTTGACATTCTTTTGCAAATTTTTTAAGCAAATGCTTTTATATGCACCAATGTGTTATTTCTTATGCTAAACCATGTTATGTTGTTCCCCAGGTGTTCCCAATAGCTTCGGAGTTCTAGCCCATATATGGTTTGCCAAAGTTCACCTCCTGAAGGTGGGTCTAGGGGAGCATATTTGTTTTGGTTTTGCAATGGGGTTGCTCCTTTTGGGGAGTTGCTCAATGTTCTAAAATAAGTGGTGATGCGTTGCTCAATCAATGTGGGGTCCTCACAAAAAAACTCAAAAAAATGAAAGAAAGTGCGAGACTATAACACATTTACAACATCGTAATAAACATGAATACAATATTGATTCACTATTGAATATCCAATTTGCAACTGTGTTGTTGCAACATTACATCACCTACCTTCAACAACACACAAACAATACAAATACAATGTTGGGAAAGTATGATTATAACATAGATACAATAACATAAACAACAAGAATACAACATTGAGTCAATATTGAATATCTAGTTTGTAGCTATGTTGGTGCAACATTGCATCCCCTATGTTCAACAATGCACATGCAATGCAAATATGACGTTAAAAAAACATGAGTACAACATAAATACAAAATATACACAACATGAATACAATATAGAATCAATACAATAATAGAGTCTATAACCATATAGTAACAACATTGTATCATTTACAACTAAAAATGCATATCCAATACAATCATAATACTAATGCAGTATCATTACAATATGGACATAATGTGAATACAACATGGCAAACAACATAAATACAATGCAAATATGATGCTACATCAATTATCATTGAAACAATACCAAAATCAAATCAATACAATCTAACTTGTTTTAATGCCTATTTTACACGAACAAAACACTAAACCTTGGACATCTTGTAAAAGTATTGTGAAAGCACTTAAATAGCACTAATACAAGGGGGTCCCCACTTTGTGATGCTAGACTATTTAACTGTGGAACCATAAAAGTTAATTAAGTTCACTATAATTCACTACTTTTACCTTCATTGGTGAAAATGGTTCACTATATGGTGTACATGTTTACTAAGGGTGAAGTTTGTTTACTAGGATTGTTTCTTTAACGTTAGATTGTTTATCACATTTCAAACCCAAAACTTGTCAGGTGAAAACATAGCATTATTTCCAAACATGATTAACCGCTCTACTTCAATTGTGCCCAAATTCAAACTCCAATTGAGCTTCACAATCTGGTTGGTTCAAAGCGGGGCATAGGGAACATGGAAATTGTTCGCATTAGAACGTAGAGAACGGCCAGCATGAGGAGGGTTTTTGTAGCAGTGGGAATTTCATTAGCTCAGAACGCATCGAGAACGTGGCCTTCATTTTTAGGGCGACAGAAGCAGCGCGTGCAGAGTCCATTCTTCTTCCTCTTCAAGCTCTTTCTGCCACTTCGCTCGTGTTTCATGGTGTTTTTTCGAGAGGTTATGTGTTCTTGGGTTGCGTTCACAAGTTTGTGACTGAATTGTAGTTATTGAAAATTGGAACAGAGCAAACGGACTGAGCAGGAGGAGGAGGAGGAGTAATGGGTCAAGGACAGTCGGGCGAGTTGCCGAGCAAGTAAGGAGGTACAGGGGATCGGAAAGGCAATCTTAACAATAAGAAGGAGAAGAAGTACGAGCCTGCGGCACCGCCGACCCGCGTTGGCAAGAAGCAGCGAAAGCAGAAGGGACCCGAAACAACCGCTCGTTTGCCCGTGGTTCACGCCTGCCACCAAGTGCAAGGTTCAGCTTCTGAAGCTGGATTGCATGAAGGATTACTTGTTGATGGAGGAGGAGTTTGTGGTGGGTCAGGAGCGTTTGAAGCCGCAGGAGAATAAAAACGAAAAGGATCAGTCCAAGGTGGACGACCTGAGGGGATCTCCCATGAGCGTGGGCAATTTGGAGGACAAAATTGACGAGAATCACACCATTGTGTCCTCGTCAGTGGGGCCTGAGTACTATGTCAACGTGTTATCGTTCGTGGACAAAGACCAACTGGAGCCAGGCTGTGCTATTCTGATGCACAACAAGGTATTTTTCTCCTTTTATCTGGTTCACATAGCTTTCGAAAAGGAGCAATGGTGGCCTAACATGTTTGCACGCACGTTTCTGTCTCTGCCTTTCTGCTGTTGCAACTGTGCTAGCTCTTGTCCACATGACGGGCAACCTAAGCGCTTGGGCGCTATGGAATCCAATATATCTGGTGCAATTAGCTCATCTATTCCTATTGAAGGGGGGGGAATTATCTAGGATGTTATTTACTGGAAGCTAGGGGCCAATGGACATTTTAGGGTTCAAGCCTAGGGTACTGAATATCCTGGAAGTTAGTCCATTATGTTGCGAGATTCTCAACAGTAAGGTTTGGCAAGCCAAGAAGGAGTTCACCTTGAGTTGCAACTATGGATGAATTGTTCAAGTTGTACCCTGATATTGAAGTGTGGAGATTAAGCAGTCGCTTAGCCGGGTGAAGCATGAACCCCTCCTCATCTTGGGCTTAGTCAATGAACCTCTGACCTCTAGTTGTGGTGGCATTTGATGGCAAGGATCATTTCTACTCCTTGGTCATACCAATTATTGTCCTCTCCTTCCAGTTTTGTTGCTCTGCACATTTTCTGCAGTTCCCCTCTCTCTACTAGAAGCTAATCGAGTGCTGTATATGACCTCCAACTAACCCTCCGTAACATTAGAGAAAAACCAAATTCTATCTTTGACAGGGAACTAGTAGTTCAGAGGAGGGAAGTGTCAGCATCTTCAGGGCAGAAAGTTCTATGACCTCAGTCTATCACCATGCATATATGTAGCATCGTTTTTTGAGATACATGGTCTAAGCCATCATAAATGGCCAAGTGACACTTAAATAAATGATTTATTGCTGTATTCCGGGTGCTGTCAGTGGTAGGACTGTTGCAAGATGAGGTGGACCCCATGGTATCCGTTATGAAGGTGGAAAAGGCCTCTTTAGAGTCATATGCAGATATCAAAGGTCTGGATTCATAGATTCAAGAGATTAAGGAGGCAGTGGAGCTGCCTCTCACACATTCAGAGCTTTATGAGGACATTGGTATCAAGCCTCCTAAGGGTGTTATCCTTTATGGGGAACTTTGGACTGGAAAGACACTGCTTGCCAAGGTGAGCTTTGTGAGTGCAGGACGGACTGCTCAAGATTGAGGGATTTTGTTGTTTTGCGTTATTATTGGCACCAATGCATGAGGTGCAATCTAAAAGTAAAGACCTGGGGTTGGAATTTGAAACATGCAGTGGCAAATTCCACATTGGCAACATTTTTGCGGGTGGTTGGAAGTGAACTGATACAAAAGTATTTGGGGAATGGTCCAAGTTGGTGCGAGAACTCTTTTATGTTGCTGATGATCTTTCCCCATCCATTGTTTTTATCGGCAAAATTGATGCCGTTAGGACAAAGAAGTAGGTTTTCCTCTTGCACAACATTGGATAGAACAATCTAATTCTTCCTCCACAGGTACACTTCTGATAGTTCAAACTTGAGGGATGTGTTATAGAGTGGGTCTTTGAGGTTCCTGCACTACTTGGCAGATACGATGCACACTCAGGGGGAGAGCAAGAGATTCAAAGAACTATGCTGGAGTTGTTGAACCAGTTGGATGGATTTGATGCACGTGCTGATGTGAAAGTAATTTTCGCTACCAATCGCATTGAGAGTTTAGATGTAGCTCTGCTGCGACCCTTAGGGCTTGCATGTGTGTAACATTGGGTTTGGAAATTTGTTCCTAATGTGGTTTTTTGGCAATGGCAGATGTAGAAGATAGAGATAGCAATCTGGAAAAGGTAGATTTGATTTGGGGGTGGGAAAAGTTTTGCTTCTATGTTTTTTTGTTTGCAAGGAGCTAGTAGTAGCACTCAAGTGATGGAATCATTGCTTTTAAGAACCCTTCACCAAATTTGTTCATAAATTTATTGATGTGGTGTGTCTAGGCAGTTTAGGGCAACAAAATGTCATCCAAGGGTAGTGGTGACTCTTCACTTGTATAAATTGCAAGCACACTGAAAGTTCAAACAAGGATCATCAAACCTTAAAAATTTCTATGCATGTTTCTATACTTGTCATCTTGAGTTCTTAGATGGACACATGGAAATTACAAGATGAAAATATTATGGAGTTAATTACCCATATTTAATGGTTAACAGATGGAAAAATCTCCCTGAATCAACCAACCATAATTTGTGAAATAACTCTCCTAAATTAACTAAACACAATATGAAAAAATAATTTAAATTAATTAATCACACCAGGTGAAAAAACCCTCTTAATTGACTTGTGTTTTAGGTTGATTTAACTAATAGGTGTAATTTCCACTTGAATTTGGACATCACTTGTTTCCATCTTGTTTCACTGGCTTAATTGACCTGTCCGTAGCAACCGGTCCCCGATCACTGTGGGGTTAACATGTTTTACCATGATTTCCTATAGTGAATTTGTCCTAGTGTACTCAAATCTTAGTGAAATACCCAGTGAACTTGGCCACATCTCCTAGTAGTGTAGATTATGATTTGATAGAAGCAAAATGGAGCAATGTGAATAATTGTTGCAAAAATATTTGTTGGTTTAGAACAAGGATTTTGCAAGGATTTTGTTGAATGTTAAATGAAAGATGGAAAACCAATAGTTGCATTGAAATACACTTATTTCTATCTTCAAGAAAGTCATAAGTGAGGAAAGAAAAAATCTCAAGTTCTTATGAAAAATTAATGAGGGCAAGTTTGTGGGGTTGGTTTACATCCCATGGTGATATAAAACCAAACTACATTCATGCACAACTTTTGATTGCCATAAAGAAAACCACATACAACATGTTGATGCTTGAAAAATATTCAAAGCTTTGAGCTAATACTTGGTTACAATGCTCAAGAAAATGAAAGAGGCATGTCAAAAACTTGTTACCTCCATGATACAACCCATGGTGCAAAAACTCTTACTCTTAAAATCATACATGATGCACTTGGAGGTTTCAAGGTCACAAGACAATGGATTCATCAATTTTTGAAACAATACATGAAGTAGAATTTTGGGGTGGGAATAATAATAGTAAGTAAACTTCAAATGATTGGGATCAGCAAGGGTAAGAGATGGGTTACAAGGATGTTTACCTTGTAAAAACTTACAACATTCATGCAATCCTCATGGTCAACATTGACCAAACTAGATTTCATGCAGCCATAATGGTCAATAGTGAACAAACTAACTTACATTTCATGCCAATAACATGAAAACATGCATGGGAAATTAAGGTGCAAAACAAATCAATGTATCATGGATTGAGGACAATTCTTTTTAAAAAATATTTTCATTATAGAACATATTAAAGAAACTAGAATCTATTTGAAAAAGAAAATAGAAACAAAATAAATAAATACATAAAAATAGAAAAAAATGAAGATAGACAAAATAAGAATAGAAAAAATAAAAACATGAAACAAACATAAACCAAAAAAAAAGAAAAAACTATAAAACTATAAAAAAGGAATGGAAACAAATGAAACAAGGAAAGGGAAATACAGTGAAATAATTTTAAAAGATAAAAAAATCCAAAAATGAAGAAACCAAATAAAGAGTAATAAATAAGAATAAATAAAACTTATAAATATTGAAGAAAAACCCTACTTGAAAAAGAATGAGGTGTGTCTTCTTTCTCCAAACTTCAAACTTGCATCCAAATATATATATATATATATATATAAGTGAAAAAGAAACACTTTATTTCTATTGTACAAAATAATAATAAAAATAAAAAACACATAAAAATAAAAAAAAGTTAAAAGTTAAAAGTTTCTAAAAAAACTAAAACATGAACCAAGTTTAAAGAAACCGGGGGACTTCACAGCGGCCGAAGGTCACGGGCACCCACTAGTTATTGCAATAGCTTGCACTACATTAATGTACAAAACTGGTTCTTGTCCTCAAAAAACGACAAGAATGCAAGATAGGTGACACTTGTTGTTTCATCATTTGCGGATAGATTGCTCTTGGGTGCAAACTATGAGCCATTGGTGCCCCCTTAGGTGATTACTTTTGGGGGAACATTCTTGGAATAATCACAAAAAAATCTTCATTTTTTAATTTTTAAAAAAAAATTGTTATATTTTGTTATGGTTTGTGTTAAAAATTTGCTAGAATATGTCATTTTCAAAGTTTTCAAGTCCATTTACAAGTTTTTAAATTGCTTAAAGGTAGTAATTATAAATATTTTTACATTACTTTTGAAGGTTCAAATGTTAATGAAATATTTTCATATTTGGGACATTTATTAAATAAGATATTATATTTCATAATGTGCCAAAAAAAAATCAAGTTAAATTTTTTTTTAAATGTTTTTGGCTTAAAATAAAATAAAATGTAATGGTTATGCTTGCTTTTGGCTCCTATTAGCATAAATGTATCCTCTTGCCCCCTCAAGTTATCTTTATAGGCACATGCATAGAACACTACCCCTAAACAATGAAGGAAAATTCATTTGCATCAATAATAGATGGGACTTCACCTTTAGTGAGAATCATTGGTCAACCTTTGAGAACACAAAAAGATTTGTTCACAAAATTAAACTTTTATAGTTTTATTCACAAATTAAACAATTGTGTTTGCTAAAACATTTGAAAATAATGTGGTTGTTGGATTATTAATCTATACTTAAGAACAAGTAATTTATAGATTAGATGAAAAAATATCACCTCACCATTTTGGTCATCTTCATACCAACAAATTGCAAAAGTGAACTACAACCTCAAGATGTGGTTTTACAACAACCATTAAAGCATGCATTCAAAGTTGAATTTAATACATGGACTACATTTGTCATCAAATACTCGATTGACAATGGGCAAAAACCATGTGTTGATTTCAAGATGAGTAAATCTCAAACCAAAACGGTGTAATTAGTTGCGTGTTGCATATATGAAGGTGAAGGAGATGAGGAACATGATTGTGAAAGGATCTGTTAACGAGTAGAAATCTTGAAACTAATTAGTTCCATAGGCCTCCTAGTAATTACTAGTTACTAATGGTAGACTTATCATCCTTTGCCCAAGGGGTGAAGCTAATGGGATTAGGTAACCGAATTTATTGAATGGTTTGGGGTATTCCACCTAATCATCTAAAAGATTTTTAGGAAAGGGTTAAGATAAGGGCCCTATTTTCTAAGGGTCAATGTGGGCCTTGTGTGGTATGTGGGGAAGAGGGACAAGAGGAAGTAGATGAGGATGGGGAGATTCATTCAATACTTTGGGGGAGTGGGACAATTTGGGAATGTAGGACTTGCATGGAGAGGGATGTATGGAATGGAAAAATATGTATGTATTTTGTGTGTGATTTTAATGGAAGATGGTTGAAGGACTCGAATATCATGTTGTATGGTTATTTTATTAAATGAAGAAGGCAAAATAATTGATAATATGCAAATAGGACGTTTCATTTAGTTAGTAGTTTTTTATTTCTTTTAGGACATAGATTAACAAGGCTTAACCTTTAATAACTTCTAGATAGTTAAACTATTAGCTACCATTGGAAGGTAGCAACTAGTCTTTGATGGTAGAAACCAAAGGAAGGGAAGATCAACAAATAGTTGCTTAAAAACTTAGAAGTACCTCTGTAGATAGTACGCAAGGGCTAGGAAGGAAAGCAACATGTTATAGATAATAAAGAACAAAGGAAGGACTTCATGACGTGATGTAAGCGACAAAAAGAGACACTAAAGAACCTACAGGTGTAGAAGAGGAATATAGTAATGGTAGAAGGTCTAAAGACCCTACTAGGCAACATTAAGGGCATTGAAGGTACTACAAGACCACAAAAGTAGCTACTATCGGGTTCTAACTATTTTTCATGTCATTTTTTACTTAGTTCCTTCTACATCCTAAATTAGATTTGTCATAGGAAGGTAGGTCTACTATTGGACAATATTTCCTTACCTTCCTCATTTATCTTTGTATGACTCCTTACTTATTATTTGAGTAATTATAATAAAGTAGGATAACGAAGGTAATACGCTGTTACCTTGTCCCCCTAGTTTTACCTCCTGGAAGATGATATTGATCAAGGGCTATAATTTTACCCCTTAACATGATTAGATAATACAAGAATCATTAAAGCATTTGGAACCAAATTCCAACTTCCTGCATTGAAGGCTAATATTGTTACACCATTGTTCACAACCACTTGAGGCATTGAGGAACAAATGGAAGAATATTTGGATGTAAACCCAACACTTCCAATATCAATAATCATGGAGGAATGTTTGTAAGAGAATTTTGTCTCAGTTTAGTCATCTATAAATCCAAGCACATTGAGATCAAAATTCCAAAAAATGGCTAGGAAACATAAAACAATATGAAGAGTTGAAGTGTCAAAATAATTTACTATAATAATTTAGTCAAAAATTGCATGGTAGGTATTTTTCCTTTCAAATTACCTTTGGATGATGTCTTTGATCACATATAAATACAAACACAAAATCAAATCTTGAATCAATTTGAAAAAGAGTTAATCACATGTTTATCACATCAGAGCATTTTCAATCTAATGGCCAATCTTGGTTGAAACACTTTTGCCCACATCTGAAAACCTTCCCCCAATTTATAATCCAAGAACTAGAGGATTGATTTTGTGTGCAAAAGGATTTTTTGTGGAGCTTAGGAGTGATAGATTCTCTCACCTTTAAATCAAAGTGCAACTTGTCAATTAAAGTAAGTAGAAAAATAAACTTACCAACACTTAGAAAACCCAACATGAAAGTCGTCATGCCCACAAGTTTGTAGCAAACAAACAATATAAACTAAATCTAGATGTGAGAAGTATTGTTACAAGGCCAACTACTAAGCACTAGTGGAGCTACTCTTACACTTGTTGGGGTGTTCCAAATCAAAACAAGAATGCATACAAAGTAACTAATAATTGTTACTTCATGAACTCTTCATTACAAACCATTACCAAGCACATTAATCCAACATGGAAAGTATAGATATGAATGCGGATGACAATTCTACATGGCAAAAAAAATGTAGCAATTATAAAAATATAAATTTACAATTACACATCATTATAGACAAATGTGAAATCTATTGATCCAAATTGAATAATTGAGCCAATACCAAATCCTCCTCATGTATTGGCCTCAATTTTATTCAAATCAGCCATGGCATCCAAACTAGTGCCAAACATAGCTACAACAAGGTTTGTGATTCTTGCAGCCCCTTTCTACCTCCCACCTTTAATCTTAAAGCAGACCCTATTTTTCTTCCACACAAATCAACCCTTTCTTCCTTCTTCCAATACATAATTATTGCAATTCAACATTCAACAGGAATAAACAAACATCAAATTATAATCCACATAAGCTTGCAACAATTAAGCTCTTAATAAGCTTTTATGTTTGGTCACTTGCATTTAGCTTTGAGCAAAATCCATTGGAGAACAACAATAGACCCAACTACTAATAAATTAAGACACAAACACACTGAAACAAAAAAAACACGAAAACCATACCTAAACATGTTTTGGTGGATACATACTTGTTTGTGTCCACTTGCACCAACACCAACAACATGCTTATTATTGTCATCACCTAAGGCCTCGCACATGCATGTGATTAGCCTCCCAGACCTTTTATTTTGCACATGAACTCATGGGCCATTAATGACAAGTTGCAGAATTGTTGATGATTTTGCCAAACACAATGACACCCCAATTTACAAGGGACAACATGTGTCCCAACAACCACACACAATGTTTTTGGCACCTATCTTGAAGGTCTAGGATCGCCAATTTTGCTTTATCAAGTTGTGTTTAGAATGAATTGCTTCGACATCATGGACCTTAACTTTGTGGAACTTCATAATCTACATCACCAAGTGATCTTTTTTGAAGCATTTGTTGGTTAATGGAAGGTCAAATCTACAACATTAATTTGTTTATTGTTTTTATTTTTTCCAAAACAAATATCTAGGCTTGTCACCTATCAATGATTCACCAAAAGCCAAAGACCAAGAGCTTCGGAAACACGAATCTTCATCAATGAAGGGCCAAATCGAAACTCATTAAACCAAATTGCTCCAAAAACTCTCTTTTATCAAGTGCCATCCTCATTTTTGCTTGATTCATGGCCTTAAATTTCATTTACATGAAACATTTAAATAATTTATAACGTTCAAAAGTTTCAACATATTATTCAAATTTGTGAATCAAAGTACAACAAGATTATTAAATCATTCAAACTAATGAATTGGGGAGTTTTGTTACATGATTAAATTAAATCCTTTTGCATGATAAGTTACTAATGGTTTCTTTTGATTATGTTGTAATTGTGATAATAGTACTTGTGTGTGATTGTGATCACAACAACATAAGGGAATTAAAACCATTGACATATGGCCTTGTTTTTTGTAAGGATAGTGATTTTCCATTGTCCAAAGTTGTAAATATGTAATTAACCATGTCGGGAACTTTGGAAAAACATATTTTCATTAAAAAAACAAATGGCATTTCATGGTGAATAGTAGTTTGATTCATACCTTTTACAATTGGTCAAAGTTTGACTTGAATAGTTATGAAATGACTATGCACACACTAGCTAAAAATAATAATGTAATTTTGATATGATAAAAAAAATTATAATCTCATCATCCTAATTAATATATTTCCTAAAACTTACAATTGCAATTTGTTGCAAATGTAATTGCTTATAGTCGATTTAGAAGTAGCAAAACATAATCAACATTCATGGGGCAAAATGCAAGGTCGTTGTAGGTTCAATTATGGAAAATATTAATGATCTAATGATGGTAGTCATTGTAAATATCGTTAATGTTACATGATTACATATCAAGATTAAAAAAACAATTTGAATTACTATGGGCATATTGGTTGTTACAACTTGTCATGGTGAATAGGGGGATGTTTGTTATATCCATGACAATAGGAGTTAATAAGTGTAGATCTTATGTCCAATGGGTTTACCAAGTTGATAAAATAAAGGTTGAATTTAAAAGCATACATTGAAACAATATCCAATATTGGGCTTCAACTCAAAAGTTTTGCCAATTTAAATTATTTATTGCTTGAACAATATGCAAACAAATGTAGGCATACGCAAACAACTTTTGGTACTTCATTTAAATAACCTACAAAAACCACATCCATATGTAAGAATCAACCCTAACATATTGTTTTGATGATTTGCTGTGTTGTTTTATTGACAATTGATTTTAGAATGAAATATGGGCACTTGCCAATTCCTTTAACATATACACTTCATTATAAACGATTTTGTGTAAAAAAATTAAGTATGATTCATGGCATGATGTGGATGGTGCAAACATTGGACCTTCATGAATTTGTCAATTGCGTTAATATATGAAACCATCTAATCACTCACTATTATGAAAGTGGGGTGCAGTTCATTAGCTTAAATCATTACGGGACCTTAAAAACGAAATAAGTTCATTACATTTTTGTAATTTCACCTTGGTTAAAGTTATTTCATTATAATATCATTATGTAAACATCGTGTTTCATTACTAATTGATATAATTCAATATTATAATTTATTATAATAAATATATTTATTTTTATCTTAATTTAAATACCATATATATTACTTTATGATATATTTAATCTTATTTTAAGCTAATTTAATTATTATAACTTATATTTTAAATTATAATATGTAATTATTAATTATTATAAATTTAAAATATATAATATGTTATTCTACCTTAAGGTATCTTATTTAACTTATTATATGCTTTTAAATTATTTTAAATTAAATTAATTGACTAACTTTAGGATATACTTTAGGTTATTTTATTTTAAGTTAATATATTTTTTTAAATCATATTTTATGTTATACAAGGTATTATATTTTAAGAAAAAAAATCCAGCAACAAGTTATGTTAATTTAATCATGAATAACAATTAATAAAATAGACACCAATAACATTTAACATAATAACCATTAATAACCACCCATCATTATAAATTAAATACATAACTTCACATGTGTTCAATTTCATACATCTTTAAAATTATAAATATAATTAGGTTTATATAATCATTTATAATTTCAATGTAATTATTGAAGTAAAATTATGTCAAAGGACCTAATTAATTGTTGATTATACAATTTAATGATTAAATTAATTTGAAATGTTATACTACATAATTTAAATATAATCATTAGAGGAAAATCATGGATGAAAAATTAGTTTTACAATTAGTTTTGAAATGCAAACATCATTTGCAACTAAATTCCATGCATCTGTAAATGACAAGTTGTAGGTGATAACTAATTATAGATGATATACATATTGCACATGTTATTATACATGTTCATCCATTATAATATAATATATAGTGGTTGCTCTTGCAACTACCTACAATTATTTTAGTCATCATTTTGCAACTTATGTTTACAAGTCATCTATGAATGCGTGACAACAATTTTAAACTACCTACCTACACACCTAAACCACGTGGCATTTAAATTAGGTTAAACTTAAGTCACCTAGTTTAAGCCAATGCCCTAATAGTTTTTTTAACATCTAAACTGTACCTAAGGTTAAGCCACCTAGGCTAAACCTAAACCTAGACCATGTGACACCTAGTGAAGAAAATCCTATTTAATTTCATTTTTGGTTTAATCTTTGTACAATGAAATTTTTTTATTGGTTCATCCCAACACTATTATAGAAGTGGGGTGCACTTTACTAGCCTAAATTACTATGGGACCTTAAAAGTGAAATAAGTTCATTGCATTTTATTGATTTCACCCTGGTGAAGTTATTTCACTATAATATCACTATGTAAACATCATATTTCATTTTTAGTTAACATAATTCACAATTATAATTTATTGTAATAAATATGTTTATTTTTATTTTGTAATATTTTATTTATGTTACTTTATTATATACCATATATATTTTTAATTATTCTAATTTATATTTTATGTCATTATAAGCTATTATTGTACCTTAAACTATTATACGTTATTTTACCTTAAGGTATCTAAATTAAATTATTCAACTAACTTTAAGCTATACCTCAAATTATTTTATTTTAAATTAATATATGTTATTTCAAATGATACTTTAAATTATTCAAAGTCATTATACTTTATGTTATTGTAAATTATTTTATCCTAAGTATAATAACTTAAAATAATCCAAAATAAAATATAATGACTTAAGATAAAATAACGTAGAATATAAAACAACGACCTATGAAAAATAATTTAAAATAACCCTACAATATAATAACTACCAATAGCTTGTGATATCATAACATAAAATATTCAACAATAATTTAAATATAATAACATTAATAACCACCAATATCCACCAATAGAATATTCACCAATACTCATTAATATAATAGCTAACAATTTTCATGACAACACAAAAGTAAGGACTAGTAGTGCTGCCATGTCTCAGTGTTGCAGCATGCAGCAGTGTAGACCTGGCAGTGTTGCAACATGTAGCAGTGCAAATTTGGCAACGTTGCAGCAGTACTACAGTGCAACCGCGTCTCGGTTTCTCAAAATGGGATGGTTCAGGGTTATAAAAGGAGATGGTCTGGCGGATAGCCCTCCAGTAGACCAACACCAGTTGATGGATCAATAAAGCTCTCAATTCTCCAGTATTGTCATATCTTGTCTTGTCTTATCTTGTAATCGTCCACTTGGTTGTAGCTATGTTTCCTTACCTTGCTTCACACTAGTCCGGTTCATAACAACAATAGCCATTAATATAATAGTTATTAATAACCACCAATATCCAATAACAAAATACCCACCAATAACCATTAATAACCACTAATATAATAACCATTAATAAGCATAAATATGCAACAATAAAATATTCATCAATAATCATTTATAAAATAACCATTGATATTCATTAATAAACTAACCATCAATAGTCATTTATAGCCATTAATAAAATAGGCACGAATAACCATTAATAAAATAGCCATGAATAGCCATTAATAGAATAACCACAAATAAACATTAATAGAATAACCACGAACAAGCATTAATAGAATAACCACGAACAAGCATTAATAGAATAACCACGAACAAGCATTAATAGAATAACCACGAACAACCATTAATAAAATAACCACGAATAACCATTAATAGAATAACCACGAACATCCATTAATAGAATAACCACAAACAATCATTAATAGAATAACCATGAACATCCATTAATAGAATAACCACGAACATCCATTAATAAAATAACCACGAACAACCATTAATATAATAACCACGAACAACCATTAATAGAATAACCACAAATAATTATTAATAAAATAACCACCAATAGCCATAAATAACCACCAGTAACCCGAATAGAAAAACAACTAATAGTCATATGTTATGATTACTTAGGATCGCTAAAAATAATCTAAAATGAAATAATTGATAATAGCCAAAAAAAATTCACAATAGTCGAAAATAATTTAAGTTGAAATATACTAAAATAACCAAAAGTAACTTAGAATAACCAAAAATAGCCTCGGATGAAATAGTAAAAAATAAATAGCCATGAATAGTTGTAAATAATGAAGGGTGAAATAATTTAAATTAATAAAAAAATAGTCATATAAGAATTGAAAATAATTTAACATAGGTAATATTTTATTAACAAAAAATCTATTATTTTTATTTTTTTCAAAAGATTGGTCATTGAAGTGTTATTGAATAATGATATTCAACTCTTTTTTTTTGTTCAAATGATCTTAAGCTTTCAAAAACAAATAAATGTAATTATGTACATTATTGAATTTTTTTTTTAAAAACTTGAATCATTTCATTTGAACAAAATCTCATTAAAATATGAATTTTCAAATTTTATATTTTTGTAACATTTAAAATGAAGTATTTGATACATATAATGCAATGTGACGTATTACCGCAACTAATGGGATGGTTTGATGGTAAAAGTGTTTTGCCTCCATTCCAAAGGTCAAGGGATCAAACTTCATGAGTGGTGTTGTGTGTGGCCAATAATGGTATGTTGACCGAATATTTTTTTATTTAATTCTTATAATAGGTGCTTAGGTTGATTATGTGGCCTACCTACTTTGATTAGGTTTTTAACCTACCCTAGTTAGTGACATGTGTCAATAAATCATAAATTAAAAAATAAAAAAATAATCAATAATATTATATATTATATAATTAAAATTTAATTGACTTCCATGCTAGTTACTTAATTAACTAACAAATGAATGGTTTGGTAAATTTGTATTTCATTTGAAAGTAACTTTGTTTCACTAGTAACTAGTGAAACAATTCATTGTCCTAAACTGATCCATGTTCATTAAGGGGTTAAACAATTTCACTAGGTAAAAAGTCCAAATTCACTCAAAATCTAGTGAAACCCAGAGTGAACTAGGACACATTTTATAGTAGTGTTTTTCAAATTATAGTCAAATATTAAGGTGTGCATTTTATTTAGCATGTTTTCAAACATTTGACATATCACTTTTTATTGAAACATGTCAATTCCACTACTTATTATCCATAGGGGAATGGTTAGGCAAAGTCCATTAACAAGATGTTGGGAATGTTGTTGACTAAATTGGTCAATGAGAATAAATGGATTAGGATGCACATTTACCAACAAATTTTTTTTCTTACAAACATCATACAAAGTGGGTACAAGATACATATTATACCAACTTGTTTATATATTGATTACATCCTTTAATGCCTATAAAATATATATTGTTAGTTATCAATAGTGACCATATTGAAAGGAACCTTAAAAAAAATTTATCAAATAAAGCCTTAAAGCTAAAGAAATTACATGAGGACATATTGTAATTTGAGGTTAAATTTGGAACATCACAATTGAATAGGGCTTTGTGGAGTCAATAGAATAATATAAAAAATTAATTTCAAATTTAATAATTTTGTTTTGTGGTTTCCAAAAGGCAATAAGTCACATTTTGGAAAGTTTATTAGGAAGTGGTTTGGACCCTATAGAATGCAATATGTGTTGCATAATAATACGGTGTTGTTAATAACGTTTATTAACTTTGAACTAAATCCAATGTTGATTAATATCAACAAGTTGAAATTGTACAAATTCATTGAATATAAGCTACAAGATTTTGAAGCATAAAGACTTGTATATTATTAAGAAGAACCACATGCATCAAACCAATCATAAAAAGGAATGGAAAATGACATTGAAACATATGAAAATAGAAATGACGAAGTGGTGACATGTCGACCATGGATGGAGGTTGACAACTTGGCTGTGACAACTCCAAAATAATCGATTGATTCAGTAGCTCAATTGAATAACTTTATTTATGAGTTGGGAAATATCTTAGTACACATTGCAGAGAACACAAGGGATGAATGGACATGTGGTTACAATTGTACAAGGATGAATGAAGGAATGATTAATGCATTTGGACCATTAGTGTTTGAAAATGATGTTAGTTACTTCCACATGGAAGTACAAGAAAAATTCATCATGAATTAAATAGGTTGCCTAAAATATGTGATTGTTTCATACAAAAATGGTGAGTTGTTCTAAAAGAAAAAACAAGAAGCAAGAGTGGTTGGAGAATTTTTTTAGTGTTTGAAGTTATTTTGTAATGTGTTTGTGTTTTGTGTTTGCAATGTGTTTCGCAACATGAATGAAGAGAGCACAATTGAAAGATTAGAATGAATTATGAGGGAATAATTAGAAGCACAAAGTTGAGATGCAAAAAAAAAATAGTTACAAAAACCTAAAGAGGTATGTGACAAAGATTGTTGAAATAAATGACAAATACAAAAAGAATTGGAGTGACAAGTAATAGGGCAATGTACAACATTCTACCATTGACAATGATTTCACCATCGTCATCATAGTGTGAAAAAGGAAAAATATTTATAGTAGGGTTCAGTGTAACATTTCAATTTGCAAAATACATTCAATAATCATTATGGATAATATTAAAATGTTTGAGGAAAGGCATTTTTAGCAAAAGATTAGGAGTGTTAACATGACTAAATGTAACAACAAAAGAAGTGGTGGTGATTATGGAGTTTAGTAAATTAAAGGATAAATGGAAGAGAAGTGAAACAAAATAACTAACAATTAAAAGCACAAGAAATTCAAAAAACCACATGAATTGCATTTGAAATTATGTAAGCACCAAAGGTAGGTCAACAATCAATGTTTACCGCACCACCTCAATTAGGTTTGAAAGACTCACAAAAATCTACAAATGAAGAAGGAAAAAGAAAAAATCTTTGGGTAATGGATAGGAATTTTTTTAAACATAGAAGGATTAGGATCCTAGATGATAGAAAGATGAAAGGAAGGACTAGACCATGGATATCTTGTGGAATGTCTAAACATGTTTGTGATCAAAGGATTTAAGATCTTTTTTGAAAAAAAAGGGATAATGTATGTCATAAGTAGATAGATTATGGCTGATGCATTTGGAGTATGCTAGATTAGGTACATTGAGGATCCAAATGGATAGGTGAACAAATTGGTGGTGGAAAAGTTGTTGTACAACCATGTATCAAGCCACCATACATAAATGGAAATCAGTGGAATGAAAAGAAATGCAAAATGTTATTTAACATAAGATACCAAGATGTGACATCTATGGTATACAAAAGAAAATAAAATGAAGTATATGAACAACATGAATGCACTTACATCCATGAAGGTGGAGGAAGGAATTGAGGTGGATTAAACACATATTATGTTCAATAATCTATGTAGTGAATTGGAAAGATGGACAAAGATGCAATATAATATATAGCTAAAAGGAAATTATGAGGACAAAAAAGAAACATGTCATTCAATGATGGTTCTAAAGAGGTTGTTTTGGTATATGTTTTAGGGGGAATTTGTAGCTAGACAAAAAAATAGCAAAAACCCATGATTTTTGTTTTAAAGATAAAAAAGGAATTACAAAATGTTTTGGATGATAGGAAAGGAGTTCCATTGGTATCCCCATGGACCACGGAATAAAAGGAAGAACAAATCTAACACTAGGGAATGATCGAAACAAATAAAGAAATCAAGGGAAATGTCTAACCTCAAAAATTGATGAGGGCGGGTGCAAAAGCATATGGAGTTATAACTTTATTTGGTTATAAGACATGTTCTTTCCAAACCAGTAGTTCATCACAAAACAAAAAAAACAAAAAAACAATTACAAAAGATGAAGTATGAATGGAATAGATCACCACAACTTGAAGTAACAATCAATGTACAACATCAACATGCACAATGAGATGAAGTGGATGAATTGTATGATTTTCATACGCAAATGGAAGTGCATGATGATGATGTATCATATGTACATACATTACAAGGATAAATTAATCAATAATAACAACAACATCAACAATAACCACAAATGTAGTCTCAAGTACCACAAGTGGTTTTCACAAAATTATCATTTAATGTTCATAGACTAGCTATAATTTTTGTATCACAAAATCAACTAGGCTATCTTTCAAGGTCTTTCAAGGTTGGTTATGAGTTGTAGATGAAGGATAAAGTGGTATCATCAAGGGAGGGATCGAAGGAAGAGACACCACAAAATCTCACACTAATATTTGTCGATGATCTAACAACAAAAATCATGGAAGGCAACAAAACCATATAGATGTTTCAAGCCATGGCCATTGTTAGTTTCAAGATGGGTACACTATGAAAAAATTGTGTATGTTACAACTTGTTCAATGCAATTAAAAAAATCCAATGTATCTAAATTACAACTAAAAAATGTTTAATACAACTAGATTATAACTAAATAGACATGTTGCAATGGATATGATTTTCTCATAGTGGTAATTTGGGTTTAGAAGTGAAATGATTGAAAACCATATTAACCACAATAAAAAGATAAACATATATTGTTTCACTAGATATAAAATGAACAAACATCCCATGGAAAATACAAAAAGTAGATGAGTGGTTTGAAAAAAAACAAAAAACAAAAATGAAATAGAATGTGAATGTCAAAATGTTGTAGTTGTCATAGAAAATAAGGAGATCAAGTGGAAGATGGAATAGTTCATAGCTTGATAGAAGGAATGGCAAATGTTGAGGAAGAAAAAAAAAAAGGGGCATAGAATGAAACATAACAATAATATTAGAAAGCATTGTTGGGATGTAAACATAAAAATAATGCTTTGGAAAGAGAAAAAGAACTTTGGTGATAGGAAAAAATAATTTAAAAATGTAATAAACATGTATGTGTAAATCATATAGATGAAATGCATGGTTGCAACAGAAGAATTCCATAGATAAAAAGTAGAAGAAGAGAAGGAGTAAGTTGTCTTGGACGTGTTGATAATATAAAATATATATGTTTAGAACCAAGACAAAATTGGATCTTACTAGAAAGGCACAAAGACATTAACCTTGTGTATGTGTAGAACACATTGGAGGAATATGATGATCATGTCCAATATTATTCAATACTAAACATCAAACAACAAATGGAAGATTCTAATGTTGAACTAAATGAATGGTGGGAGCTAGCAAAGGCACAATTCAAAAAAGAAATGGAGAAAAAATTGGTTGCACCCATGAGAGATGTGGAAGGGTATAAAGGGTACTTGTTAGCTTTTAAGAAAACATTTCTAGATTTGATTAATTAGTTCAAAGCCTTTTAATCCAACAAAGGAAATAAGGGAGGCCGAGTACAATGGAATGGCATAGGATAAATAAGGACCATAGATTCTTCAAGGGGGAGAACAAAATCATTAGTATGAGGAATCTAAGGTGTAGGAAAAGATTTTTTTTGAAGAAAGGATTGAATTGCAAGTTCATGACACTGGAGTTAAGATGGGGCTACTTAAAGGCAAAGATCAAGTAGCGTAACATGTAATATCCAAGGGGGTAGAAAGAGGTAAAATATAACCACAAAATGATGTCACAAAATTGAACAATGAAATGATAATCATAGTTCATTAAGTGAGTGTTGTCATGCCAATAGGAATGGGAGCATTATAGGTTATAATGTGAACATAGATAGAGGTGCACACATACAAGTTAGCAATTTAGAATGAACAAGGAGTGACCATAAATGGTTGACATAGTGAACTAAAGAATTTAAATTTTTTTTTACTATAATAAGGATATTGAAGACAAAATTCAAAGTAGAGGGAGGGTGTATGATTAAGATTTAACAAAAGAAGATTAAGACACTTACTTAGTTGTAATTTTCAAATTACTTTTGGAGGTAAAGGATTTAAGATCTAGTTATTGATTGAAATCAACGTTGGAGTTTTACCCACACACAAACTTATAAAGTTGTTGGAAAATAATGATACATCCAGAATATGTAGTTTTAAAGTTTTGTTGAGCAGTGAACCATAGATTTTCATGTTTTCATTTTTCATTTTTATACTACACATATTTGATACTTTCAATTACGATTAAAGAAAAAAAAAACATGTTGGTGAAAAAATAGTGAGTAAACCTGAATTAGTTGTATTTTTTGACTATAATAATTAAATCTAATCATAAATTTTTATTAGAAAAAAATTTAAAAAAAGGAAAATAATGAAACAATAACAATGTTGGGATGAATGTGTGAATACAATTTGAAAAACTTAATTGGTTTGGGACAACAAATTGTATGTGAATTAAGTGCACTTGTGTTCATAATCTATAGTGTTTGTTAGTAGGTAGAAAACAAATTAAATATTAAAATTTGCACCTACAAGCTACCTTTTATTACATTAATCAAAAAATATTTGAACAATCTTGAAAATGTTATGAATCAAATGAATCAATGAATATGTTATAGGGCTTGTAACTTTTTTTCAAGGTGTGTCATCAATGGAATTAAATGCACATGAAGTTGAATGACTTGTTGGTATAAAAAATCTACAAGAACAAAAAACGACAAAAAAAGAAGAAGAGAAGGAAGTTATATAATTTGTGAGCACCAGTATTTGCAAATTGGATGCAAATTGAAAAGGGCAAGATTTTTTAAACCATAAAAGTTGATCACAACAAATTTTGATTTTTTTTCAATTATAAAATGTTCACAATTTTTATGTTGTTGAAACATGTTCAAAGTTCGGCTCTTGATTTCAAATTTTAAATTATTCAAATATTTATTATTTTGGTTAAATTAGTTGCATGTGAACCATAAAATCACATGTCTTTCAACTTATTATCACTACATATCATACAAAAAATCTTGAAAATGTTAATTTTTTTAATATATGATTCACATTCAAGAACATTTGTTGTTTAATTTTTCATTCAACAATTATAGTTTTAAACTTAACGATCAAGTAAATAATACATTATTTGTGTTTTGAGAGATAAATATTAAATATGTAAATTGACTTGCACATTATGTCTTAAATTTTAACATTTTTTTTCATATGATAACCACAGCTTTTTTCCATTTACATTATTTTACATGGCCATATAAAAATCATAAAATTGTATTTGTTTTACAATTACATTATTTTACACAAATGTTTAAAACCATATAAATATATTTATTTTGACATTTACATTATTTTAAACAACACATAATAATTTTTTATGATTTTATATTTACATGTTTTGTGTTTTACATTTACACGAAGTGTAAAGAAATTTTATTATGAAATTTACATTTACAAAAGGTGTAAAAACTCACACCATTTACACACACAACATTAGTTGTTAACATTAAGATTGAGAATACTATATACATATATATATAATAACATTTATTATTATTTTTAATAATGTGGTGGACGAACGGACGTGGTTTCGCTCGTAGTACGACGAACGAACAGACATCCTTTCAGTCGTACGAGGACGAACGGAGCAGCCGACGAGCGAACTACGACGTCTTCGTCGATCGTGATTGCCAAGCTTCTTGTGCACTTGCTTTTGCCTTGGGGCGTTACGGCGTCCCTTGTCGAAGACGGAAACAGAGCGCGGCCTCCGCTTGGAGCTGCGGGGACGACGACTAGGGCAAAAGGAGAAACTGGCAAGGGCAGAGAGAGAAGAGAAAAGGAAGGAGGAGCCACTTTCATAGCTAGGAGAGAAAGGGGCAAAAGCAAACAACAGCTCGGAAGACGATCATCGTCTTTTTTTCTAAGGGGAGGAAAGAGTATCAAGGGGAGAAGAAAGAAAGAAAGAAAGGAAGGAAAACAACAGGTCTGGAGAATAACTTCATCATTTCTCACTACTCACTCAGTTTGCCCTCGTAAGAGTTATCAGAGCTCTTGCTGTGTTTGGATTAGGTTAGAGTTTTGGAGTTTGTTAACAGGGTTGTGGTGGATTTGGGGTTCCAAAGACACAGTCTATTTTTATTTTATTTTTGGGGTGAATCTCTCTCTCTCTCTCTCTCTCTCTCTCTCCCGCTGGAACGTTGTTGTCAGCTTCTCCTTTCCCCGCTGGTTTCATTTTCCTTATCCGTTTTCCATGTGTAGGGTTTCTGTTTCAATTTTTCTCGTATTTCTGTTTCTTTCATGTGGACTGCATGCTTTTGTTGGATTTTGAGATGCTGGTGCACCGATTTGCTATGAGCTGGTTGGTGCTCACTTTCTTTCTTTCGAGGGTTATCACTCACATGGTTCGGGGTGCTTTCCTTGTGGACAGATCCTGTTTTTTCCGGGGTTCGCAGATGAGCATCTGGATTTCCGGTTTCTTACCTGCCGATTTGTGATTTCTACTCCCTGTTGAAAGGTATGATGACAGTGATCTGTTTTTACTGACAATGAGCCCTCTCCATTCCCAACAGTACTTTTCTTCTGAGACCTTGTTTCATGATCTGCAGTCCGTGACTATCTTTCTTGAGCTTCTCGAGACAATGTTTTTCATAGTGCAAAGATTGCTGAATGCAATTCTGCTTACAGTATGTGAGCCATGGAACCTCCTCATTACTGGTATGACTAACAAGCGTGGCCTTTATTTTTCCAGAGCAGTTGAAGAAGCTGAAGCATTCAGGCTCTTACACAGGTGGAGATGGCTGAGGGAGATGCAGCCCGAGCAGAATATAGACACAAACTCCTTCAGCACAAGGAGTTAGAGTCAAGACTGAGAACCTGTGAGTGACCAGATTCAGAGAAACCAGTCTAGGGTTAGTGAACATGGAAACTAAAATCCTTATCTAAATGTCAGTCTAAGACTTTCGAGCCCTGGCTGTATTTGTTACACAATTGCTATTTTGTTTGACATTTGTCAGTGTTCTCAGTCCCCATGAAGCTCATCCTGCTAGATTGTTTTAAAAGCTAAGTTTTGTTGTGTTTCAAATCTGCCTCTTTGAGACTCATGCTGCACAATTCACTTGCATCTACTGTTCTATGACAGCATGATCAGCAATGTTCATATGTGACTGGTTTCTTGTAGGTTGATAGATATTATATGTGTTGGTAGCAACAGGAGATTGCTACAGATTATGTCTCCAGGATACTGAGTAGAGACTTGTTTCAGTGCGAGAGAATGTGAAGCAAGACAGGAAGGAGTTTGATAAAACCGAAGACGACTTAAAGGCACTTCAGAGTGTGGGACAGATCATTGGCGAAGTCCTGCGACAATTAGACAGTGAGAGGCGTAAGTATACTTTCTGTTGGAGATGATGATTGTTTTTGTATTGAGGAGGTCAGTAATCAGCAGCAGATGAAAAATAGGGGGGCAATCGTTGAGGGGTGCAGGCAGGAGTGTATTTCTGGTCCACTAATTTACTGCACATTGAAAGAAGAAGAGCGAACTCTTTCCTTTCAATTGTGCAATGAACATCTTAGATCTATGACAATTAAAAGCTTTTGATCTAACCAATTTTGATCAATGAATTGAAGCGAAATCCTAGCACATTGAGCTTTGAAGGCAATAATGACTTCCAGCCCTGCTGGGGTGTCTGAATAATCTTGCTTGTTCTATTTTATGGGAATTTATGTACTGTAGAAGTTTGCGGACTGACTTTTTTTGGCTCACAGTGATAGTGAAGGCAAGCAGTGGTCCTCGGTATGTTGTTGGCTGCCGCAACAAGGTGGACAAGGAGAAGCTGGTTGCTGGCACAAGAGTAGCACTTGACATGACCACTCTCACGATCATGCGAGCTCTTCCAAGAGAGGTGATTTCCTGTGTCTCAGACTTCCCCTTCTCATCATTCAGTCACTCTACACTTTTGGAGGCAATCTCAGACTCAAGAATACTTGTTCATTTCTGTTAATAGATCCAATTTGGTCTGAATTTTTACTGTTTGTTGTGTTTAGGTTGACCCAGTTGTGTACAATATGCTTCATGAGGACCCTGGGAATGTGAGCTACTCAGCTGTTGGAGGGCTGAGTGACCAGATTCGGGAACTGAGAGAGTCCATTGAGTTGCCCCTAATGAATCCTGAACTCTTCATGCGTGTAGGCATTAAGCCTCCCAAGGTACTTCATAACTTGCTCTTCTCAATCTAATGGCTGAAGCTGCATGTATTGATCCTCGATTGTTGCTAGTTTGCATTGTGTTAAGCCTCAAACAATGATGTGCTGCTATGCTAGGGTGTACTGCTCTATGGACCTCCTGGAACAGGAAAGACACTGTTGGCTCGAGCAATTGCCAGCAACATTGATGCAAACTTCCTCAAGGTACTCCATTTCTAGCCTCAAAATCTTTGAGATACCACTGATATAATAGCTTGAACTGTGTGAGCACTGGGACTGAACAGCTTTATTTGAGAAATGTTTCTGTATGCACTCTTTGTTTTGTTGCAGAGTCAGGGTTCATGGAAAAGGCTGGTGTCTTGAGTATGTGTTCCATTCATTGGAAGTCTGTCATTGGTGTCAGTATGGAAGTTGCATATATATGCTGTTAGCTGGTGAAATAATTTGGAAAGTGTGCCATCTTTTTTGAGCAGCACACATGTCCTGTGCTAAGCAGGTGGTTTCTAGTGCAATTGTGGATAAGTACATTGGTGAGAGTGCACGTGTCATCCGGGAAATGTTTGGGTATGCACGTGATCACCAGGTACTTATCTTTTGTTCTCACTTTTTCCTTCATCCAGTGCTGTCTTTATGTCCTACTTTTCCTTCTGCTCAGACCTCTTGGAGAGGGCTTTTCAGGTTTATGAAGTTAGTTGCAATTTGGCTAAGGTCTTGTTCTGCTTGTTTTGTTGGGGAACTGCAGCCATGTATCATTTTCATGGATGAGATTGATGCCATTGGTGGCCGGCGATTTAGTGAAGGCACAAGTGCTGATCGAGAAATTCAGCGAACTTTGATGGAACTTTTGAATCAGCTTGATGGCTTTGACCAACTTGGGAAGGTATATCAAAACTGACAGTTTCTTCTCTGCATGGTTGCTCCCTTTCCTTGGAATTAGGGGTTTTATGGTCTGGTGCAATTACAAATTATGACTGTTAATTATATGTGGTCATATTGTTTGATTCTTTATCTCAATTAATCCCAGTTTCAATAGTTGTTGCCTAGTTTTGGAGCAGTTTGATTGATTAACAAATTGCTAAAATCTGGTTTCATTTGTGGAGTTCTGCAGGTGAAGATGATCATGGCCACCAATCGGCCAGATGTGCTGGATCCTGCTTTGCTGCGCCCTGGTCGTCTGGACCGGAAAATTGAGATTCCATTGCCAAATGAGCAGTCCCGCACTGAGATCCTCAAGATTCATGCTGCAGGAATCACCAAGCATGGAGAGATTGATTATGAGTCAATTGTAAAGCTTGCTGAGGTATGCAATTCACTGTTTGTAAAACTGACTTGGTGTCTTAGTTTAGCTGCTCTGTGGATCCTGATGGAGGATTCAATTGTGTGGGTTGAGAGCAGGGTTTCAATGGTGCCGACCTTCGAAATGTGTGCACAGAAGCAGGGATGTTTGCAATTCGGGCTGAGCGTGATTATGTCATCCAGGAAGACTTCATGAAGGTCAGTCAGAGAAAAGTACCATATTCCTTTCAAAGCATCCGTCCTGGCTGGTTGTTAATTCAACTGTGCTCTTCCTAAAAGAATGCTGAAGGCTAGAAGCAACTTCAAGTCTGTGCCAACTTGTCATTAACATGTCTATATCTCCACCATGAATGGTAATGGTTACTGTATTCATCTCCTGATTCAATGGAATAGAATAGAAAAACAGGAAATCAGTTTGACCCTTGGAGATTTAAGAGAATTAAGGTTGAAAAGTTGGAAAGTTATATGAAAGGATTGTCCAAACTTCACATTTGAAGTGTTTAACATGGAGCCTAAATATGAGTTCCAAGGACCTTTCTTCTAACTATCAGGAGAAATGACCCACAATTCCCATTGCTTTTCAGTACTCTGCAACTAGTGGTGTGTTTTGACAGTTGGATGTTCTTGGGTGCAGGCTGTGCGCAAGCTGACCGATGCTAAAAAGCTGGAGTCAAATGCTCATTACAACACAGATTTTGGAAAGGATTAGTTGCTGTCTCATACATAAACTGCAGTCTTTTTGGTAAGTCATGCCAACTTGAACCTTTAACCCATCTCCAACATAAATCATTTGGTTTGACTTCCTGCATTATGTCAGGTGTTATGTAGCTTTTAGATTGATTTGGATGGAGATTTTCCATTGGACTGAGATTTCCTTCCTCAGAAAAATTGTCTCTCTGTCTACAAATTGTTGGAAGCTTTTGCATATCTGAACTCAGTGTTTTTGCCAGTCTGCAATTGTGTACCATGGAGAAAGTATATCACTCAGTTGGCTTGAAAACTCTTATGAGAAAGAGGAGAACTAGGTTCTGAGATAATTGACTGAATTTTTACTCTGCATAGTTAAGGAGAAACACAACTTGTAGATGAAGCAAAAATACAAAGCTGGTTCTCTATGGTCCTAAAACACGCATGAATGTTAAGACAGTGAACGCTCCTGCCAAACCACTGTAGCCTGGGATCCTTCCATGATACAACACTCAGGGCAGTTGACATTTGTGTTCTACATTGAATGCAATTTTTTCTGTGTATGGTAGGTAGGTCTTCTAGACAGAAGTAGCATCCATGTATTTTATTTATCATGTGAACTCCAAGCTGCAATATTCATCAGTGCTCCAGCATGATATTTCATCAGTGTTCTAGCAGGATATAGCAACTGTATTGTCAGTTGGTGGTAGCACACCATAGCCAGTTGACGTTACTGTGTTACTTAATGTGAACACTCTCATGTACAGAGAGAACCAAGTTGTCCATTGCCTACATCAAGGGTGTAGACCATGTCTTCCAGTTCAGAACTTCTAGTTTCAGGTTAATCTTTCTTCAAAGGAATGTTTGGTGACTTAATAAGTCCAGTTGTTCAAAATTCTGGGTTTAGGGTTCTCCGCGAGGTGAGGTTCAGGTTCCAGTAGGAGGCTGGTTCAATGATGGTTCAGCCAAATCTAAAACCAGGCTATCCTTATGCCTTGGAACTGGCCTATATAACCCAGAACCACCCAGCCAGCAATTGTGTAGATCTGCTGTCATATGCAGGGAAACAAATTCTGAAACATTGATTTTCTGGTGAATTGAGTTCCTCCCAATGAGAGCTCTGAAACAATTGACTTTACACAAATGTAAAAGGTCTGACTGTGCCAACATGCTTAAGAGACAGAAACCAAAATGAATAGACCCCAGATGCTACAGGTGCTGTCAACTGTTGAAAACTCTGAAAAAGCTCAAGAAATGATTAGGAAAGCCAAAGCTCCTGCAGCTTGATTAACCTGAAATTAACCATCTTTAGAATCTCCCAAATACATATTATTATTCCAGATGACTTTGGTGGGCTCGTTCATTCAAAGATCTGAGTCTAGAAAAGGTAGAAAAGTTATACTTCAAATTATTGCCAGTAATTCTTCATTTTGAGAAGTTCTTGCAAAATCATTGATCTGTAATTGTTTTGGGTTTTACAGATACTAAACGTATTTGTCAGAAGTAGCCAGAAGAATTTGGTGGAACTTTTCAGGAGCTGAGAGCATGGGGCTATGATCGGACTCCATTTCAACTATCTGAGAGATTTGGTTGAGCTCAATCAGAAATTCCTGAACTTCAGGAACAATGACTTTGTCTTGTAAGCATTTGATGTATACAGAAGGCACTGTCCCATGCTTCTCATTTGTGTATGTTATGGCAGCTGTCATCATTGCTCCTGCTGGGTAAGGCCTGCTCAGCATTTCTCCTAGTACAACATCCTGACCACCAGCAACATGCAGCACAATGCTTATCAGAAACAGAATTTTCTAAGCTATGGGTAATTCCTCGCACAAGTTTCACCCCTGAATCGTGATCCCTTTGCTATGCCTTTTGTCTTGGCAGCGGGTATCTTCTCTCTATCTTGAGAATCTAAATAGTGCTTTGTATGAACATGGTTTTGTGAAAAATAAATCCACAAAACCATGGGAGTCATTCTGTGCGCCATGCAGAAGTAGATCAAGTGCAGTGCACTGTCAATAAGAGTCTCCCTCCCTGTATCTTATGGGTTTCTTTCTTTCCTTTGGCAGCACAGTTAGAGACTCTTGATGTGGTTGATTCACAGATGTTTTGTACTAGTTTGAAGGATTGTAGTGTTGTTTACACCTGTGGTGAACAATTGTTGTAAAACAGTCCATGCAGTCTTGACTTTGGAACTCTGCCTGATGTTGGTGGATGTTCATAGCCATTGCCAAATGTATACTCAGCTCTTTGTGTTGCAGGCTGGTCTTTGAACACCTGCCATGTGATATCATTGCATCCATTAGGATCAAACATTTATGGGTGTACTGAAGGTAAAGAGTACAATGGAGACAGTTTATAAAGCATGTGAACTGCCACTTCTTGATCTGTCAATGTGCTAAAAAGGAATATAAAGTGCTACTTGTGGATCTGGCAACACTATCTGGAAACAAACAATTGATGCTGTGTGTTCCAAGTGGTTCCATAGCTTGGTAAACAATTGATGTTGTGGTCTTAGTGGTTTTGACATTTGTGTTTTTTTCTCAATGAACATTGCAGGTTTTGATAATGGAGAGAGAGAGAGAGAGAGACAGAGAGGCTGGATGCAGTAAACAAACCATCTCACAGAAGCTTGGAGAGTTGGCAAATTATGTCCACTAGGCAGCAAGACTGCAGAAATGTATACTTTCAGTATGCGATGGAACCTCTCCATGGTGTCCAAAACACTGACGCCTGCCATGCTGTGACCCACTAGCAGAATCTGTATCACAAAGTTGAACGCACGAAAAAAACCCACTACCATCCCCACACAAAAGTCTTCAGCATCCTCTGCAAACATACATATAGAGCTAGCTAGCTATAAAAGATGGCAAGCAAGCAATGCTGCAGCATCCGGCGCTCTTCTTCCACTTACGAGCCCTACCTTCTCGGTTTCAGGCAACAACAAGAGAAGAAGCGGTTGGTTGTAAACAGTGAATTTGGAAATAGTATTAGGATCTGCAGGATGCGTGCCGCAGCTTGCCAGATCAAGCGTGGTCACACGGTGACCAGTTCGCCGTAGCAAATCAACCGTCTTGTACCAGCACCAAGCGCCGTGCATGAGACCATGCACCAACACAAAGTGATGCTTGATAACCATTTTGTTCTGCAGCTCAACAAAGCTTAGCAGCTGCTGATCATCTAGCTCCTGATCAAACTCGCCCACGTCGCACTGCAACTAACTTTCTTCTTTTTCTTCTTCTTCACATCCACCACAACCCAAGGTGCTGACTCGCCTCAAACTTGCCCATGTTGCACTGCAACTGACTTTCTTCTTTTTCTTCTTCTTCACATCCACCACAGCCCAAGGTGCTGACTCTCCTCAAATATTCCCCTTCTCACTGTTCTGTATTAAAAAAAGTCCGGATTGCCTCTCTCAAAACCCAACACCACACTAGAGGTCTTCTTCATGTCCATGCCACTTAAATCCAGTCTCTCTTCATGAATGTCATCACTGATTGTTGTCACTTGCACAGCAGTTTTTTTTTTTTTTGTTTCTTCCAAACAAAGGTGATCAGGGACCATGTGGTGATGATGATGATGATGATGATGGTGATCTGAGATCATTCTTTCACATTACTTCCGGAAACAAGTTGATGGCATGATAATGGACCTCGATTTGCAGAGGCAAAGTCAAGTCCATTGTGTATGTCTGCCAGGAAGAAGAATCCATGCAGACGACCAGAAAGCAAGACTAAGGAGACGTCACATTCCAGTAAAGTGACACAAAGTATAGAGCTGCCTCATGCAAGCCCTTATTCAGGTAAAGCCCTGAGCTGTGGGCTTTACCAGGCATAAAAGACCTGCTCCCATATTTTTTTCCTCTGTTTTTCACTACAGTATCAGATGAAAATTTTCATCTGTTTCCTATTACACCAATGTTATGATTTTTGTAGAGCCCATCTAACTCTCTGTGGGTTTTACAAAAATCTGGAAGTCCACTTCCAAGTTTTCTCATGGCTACACCACTGTGTAGTTGCGGTCTTTATGTAAGGTAAAGCCAATGATAAGTTACTTTTTTGAAATTGAGCCTGCACTCAGCTCCATCTCATGTGTGTCCTCATTCCAAGTCGAAGGCTTTACCTAATACAAATTGCCTATTTAAGCCTGCCATAAAAGGGCAGAGCTCACATGAAAATCTTGTAGTCTTCAATTGGTCCCATAGGGTACCAGTGTAGGTGCTGGTTCACCCAACTTCCAAGGCTCCTCTGTGGGTACAGGGCCCCAACAAATATCCCAGATTGCCTGGCTGGAACATGACCATTAGGGGCACAATAGAACCACCCAAAATGGGCACTACTGGATGAGCTGCTGCATTGGTGCGCAATGAGTACTTATATATGTTGGCGATGCATGAAAAGGGGGGTGTGTGTATATCTATAAACTACTGGTAATAATAACTGGATTCCAACAGCTTATCAAAACAGCTTATAAAACAAAGCAAACCTTTGTTGGCCACAATTGGGTGCCAAGGGCGACAAGTATAAACTACAAGTGGTGAAACAGTAAAGAGTTCGAGATAACTTACAACTGATTCATCATGATATGGCTGTCTCCAATGTTAGAAAACACTGTCGCACTAGCCATTGGAGATGATGTTTTAAAGGCAGTTTCCCATAATTATACCAGCTTTGAGGGGTGAGGGGAAATGGATGGTACTGTGAATCCTGATCACAAAAGAATGTTTATGGTTCTAAGTTATTAGAGTTTTTAGTGTTCATTTCTTTTACTTCGGCTACATCACTATGGCTAGATGACCTGGGCACACAAGGGCTATGCAGCCAGGCTCAGTCAGGAAAGGTGGTGGCAACCAGTATCTTTTTTGGGAATTTTTGTTTATAGACAAAGTGGCGACCATCCATACAAAGATGTAGATATCATCTCAGCAAGATTTGCTTCAATGAAACATGAGACATTTCAACTTCCAAAATTGTGACAACAACCACCTCCAAATATTCATGACTTTAATATGTCATCAAGGCAATATAAGATGAACAATCCAACATGATCTTCACCCAAATCATCATCAAACACTACCTCCCTTGGGTCACATGCAATTATTTGACCGTTAGCTACAAAAACACCTTTGACATAAACATCACATTCTATTCCTCTTTAATTGCATTGTTCCAATGAAGGAACAATTGTGTTGTTGTCATTATCATTTCTTCTAGGAGTACATATGTTGCATGCTAGAGTGCTACTTTGGCCATTGGAGCTATGATCACTATTGTGGGAAACATTATTTGGCGTTTCACTATCTTCATCAAATTCGGTGAAGGTTGGCTTCCTCAATGGAGGATGTTGAGTATGTCTTTGGACAAGAGATGAAACTCTTTTCATTCCCAAATTGTTGAATCCCTCCAGGCAGTTAAAGTCCATGCATCCCCATTCCACAATTGGTGATGTCAATGTTAGTCCAACCTTCAAAAACACATCCTTTACATCCCATAAACAATTGACGCCCATCAATTCCCTATAACATCTCGTTCTTGGACTTGGGCAAAATAGATTTTTTGGTGCCATGGATTCAAACACCACCAATGGTGAAACAATAATGCAATATTCAAGCCCCTATGGCCCATATATAGGAGCAAGCATGGGATCCTTACATCACCCAAAACCAATCTACATTTTTTCTATCTGAAACGTGGAATCCCATAGATCAAGACTGTCTCCAATAGCCAAGTCCCTAGCCTTTAATCAATTAGCGAATGTGATTGCATCGATATGGAAAAAAATTGTGATGGTTATTTGCACCTGAACTAACAAAAAAACTATTCATTGACCATAGTTCACTCCATTTTTCAACGTTTATTCCATTCCAAATGTTACAATGGAAGTTTATATAATTTCAATATAACAAAAAAAAATTTGGTCACATAATTATTTTTTCAAGTATGCAACAAACAAGACTATGCATAACATTGTTTATTTATCCTGAAATATAAATTCACCTAGTGGTTTGGCAAATTAACTAAATGTTGCAAAAACACCTACAAACCACCGGGCGGTGTTTTAAATTCTAGATTGAGTTAAAAAGTCCATCTAGAGGTCACCTTGTGGTGACCAATTGGTGTGTTAGACTTTAGATAATAATGCAAAATTCAACATTGAATTCTAGGGTAGACACAAATGTTAACCCCATTGCCATAACAATTGGGTCACCACCAAGTGGGCTTAGTGATTAGCAGATGACCTTGTGCCACACAAGAAGTGAAATGTTAAATTGGTTATATATATATGTATATATATAATCTATTCAAAAGTATGTTTGGAGTTCTTCCCCATTTGGCCTTATTCACTATCATATATTTTAAAAACAATTGGGTGATACCCAACCAAACTTTGAATTCATCTCCATATATGATGTGATGCATGTTCCAAAAGGTGCATAAAATTCACAGACAAATTCCATACTAATCCCTGATACCCTTAACATGTTCAAAACATACATTGATTTGAGACCTTTCATACCACTAGCCCAAGGAAGGTTTAGATTTCAAAACGCCCACAAAGCAAAACCTTTCCCTAAGTGAAAACAAACTAATTTTATATATCTTTTATAAACAACAAATCAAAGACTCAAAATTTTGAACCTCAAAAGCCCCATTACAGGATAGAGATAACTAAGGAAAAGTGAATAAGGAAAAAAACACCTTCAAAATTGGTTTCACATCCTAGCTCAATGTTGATAGCAAACGAATTGGGTTGAAAATTTAAAGAGATCTTCCTTACAAAAAGATGAATGTGATTTTATTTTTTGTGCAAAAATTGGGAACATTGATGAACTTACATAATAGATATAGTTGTAAGGTTTAATGCAATACCTTTTGAAATTGAGAAGCCCCAATATAGCCCCTCAAACACACTACACATTCCAAAAATGTATAGTTTACAATTACTCCAAACGAAGTGTGGAGAAGCATCAAAAAATATAAATGAAAAAATCAAACTTGTTTTCACAACATGGTAACCTCCTTTAAGCACCAATGAAAAAAAAGGAACTCATTAGGATAGTCGATGTTATTAGATTATATTGCAAAACAATTTTTTCATCTTAGAAATTGAATCAAGTGGTTAATATTTTCTTATCAATCTGACATATTTAGATTTTGATCCCTCTCAACTATAACAAAACAAAAAAAAAATCACAATTTATTGTTAATGAAACAAACATGGTTGAGTTTTTTTGCTAAATTATGAAAACAAACAGAAAACCATGTGTCATGCGTAAGTTCATGCAGAACCATCCAAACTGAGATAGGTGCAAAAAAACACAATAGTCGAACAAAGTTCGATGAAGGTTACATAATATCTCCAAATACCCCTCTTTGATATCCTTCAAAACTCCGCATGCCTCTGAAGGTCCACCTCTTGGCCAAAGATGCTTCCAAGGTATGACCTTGGATAAAAAATAACCACCACATGGCCACCATGTAATTCTAGGGTATAACATTGGATCACACACACCCGTAAAGGTTAAACATGGATGGTTGTGCCCCGAAAGCCTGCAAGTTCCCTAGTTGAAATCACCTTAGGGTTGCTGGGTCATCTGCCTAGGGAGGCTTGGGGGCAAAGTCACTTGGTGGTTGCCATGTCGTCCAGTTGGAGAGCTTCGGGGTAAGGTTATGTGGTAGCTTCCAAGTCATCCGCTCAAGGAGGCTTAAGGGTCGGTCACCTACTCGCCACCACGTTGTTCCGCCCAGGGATCCCCCCAAGCAAATCATTTCATTGGTTCGCCCGAAAAGCCCCTAGGGCAAGTCACCTAGTGGGTGCTAGGTGGTTCCGCCTAAGGAGCCTTTAGGGCAGGTCACCCAATGTTCGTCAAATAGTTCCACCGAGAGACACCTTGGGCACATTCACGTGGTAGCCACTAGGTTGTTATGCTTGGGGACACCCAAAGTGTGCTTACCTAGTGACCTAATAAGCCTTGGGGCAAGTCACCCAATGGCAACTACCAAATGTTTCCACCTCAGGAGACCTTACGAAAAGGTCATTTAACAACCATGAAATTATTCCGCCCAAGGACGCCACATGCCCATTCACTTGGTGGTTGCCATGTCATTCTATCTTAGACGCCCCTAGGTGCACTCTCTTAGTGATCGCTAGGTAGTTTCACTCAAGGACACCTCGAATGCATTCACTTGGCAACTGCTAGGTTATGTTGCTTAGAGAGGTTTATGGCTATGGGCGCTAGGTGGTTTTAGGTTTTAGGTTATTTATTTTTAGAAGTACCTTAATAATTACCTTCCAATCCCTTCTCATTCACTTTCTTGTATAAACGCCTTTGCCTTGGTTTTTATTATTTGGAGAAGTGGACTATCCTAAAAAGACAATGTGTCATTCTTCCTATTTCATTTCTCTTCGCATAGATTATTTTTTATTGCATAATATTTAACTAGTTATAGTAGGATATTGAATGAGTGATAGTCGCTATCTTACAAGTAGGATTAATTTGAATTTGATTTTCTCAACATTGCATTCACGAGGACAATAAATTTGTTGGGGGATTACATTTTCACCATTATATTGCCATTCATGGATTAATTATATTTAATTATTTTTTTGTGATTTATACAACATTCATATTAGGCATATCTAATGTGATTATTTTAATCACTATTAATAATGATAATATGCATTGGGCCTATTAGCAATTAGGTTCAATTTGTAATTTCAAATCTTTTTAAACCATAAAAAAAATTAATTTAATTTCAGACTTTTTCAAAGTTTAAATTTAATTAAATACATGTTCTTGTTACAAGGAATTAAAAATTTGGGGTTTTTATTGGGCACCTCATCATTCATATCATGTGACACACCCCCAAGCTCCTTGATCAACTTAGTTGCGATTCCAAAAGTGAAAATAGTGAAAGGAGAGGAGTTACGACATGTTCTTTAGTTCGCAACACTTTGGGGGTAGAGGGCGTGCTAGAGTTCCAGGATGGGACTAGGAAGATTGATAAACAATTGAATTATTCACACATACTTGCACAAACCAAACAACAAGTTGATTAGTGCATAGTTGGAGCACTTTGGTAGACAGACAAACCATGAGCAAACACCGATTTACAAGACTCACCACAACCCAGACTTGGGGGAAGCCACCACCTTCCCCCTTATAGTATACTTTGTGTTTGGCCCAAGGGCCAACATCCAAATGTCATTTTGTTTTGGAACTCCCGCCCAAATGGGAATCCTGAAATTCCCAAAGTTGGGATTCTCACAACTTTGAGGCCAACAATTTTGTGTTCAGACCTTCAATTGAAATGAGGTTTGAAGCAAAGTTGTAACATTGGTCAAAATCTTTCCAACAATATGTCGCACACCACTTGAGCACAAGGAAATGAGATGACTCCTGACTTTTAATGATTGGAAGTCAAATTGGCAATTTAACTCCCGGCCTTTCTTTTGGCCATAACTTGTGTTTTGAATGTTCAAATGGGTATGCAAATCCATTTTAGACATCTATGTTCCAAAAGCTTTTCAATGATATAATGAACTTTTCAATTCAATGGGTTTTGACCCTTGAAATTGTTCTCTGAAAATTTGGGAGTCCATTGCGACTCCAACTCCCAAAGTGGGAGCTCACTTGGGAGTGTGAACGTTCATTCGCTCACACTTTCCTATACTTAGCAACAAGAGATGTGATTTCCAGGTTTCCCTCTTGGCCTACACCCTTACAAGGCTAAGGTTACGACATTCACATTATTTTTCATAAAAAATTCCCTATTAAAAGATGTTTCACATGTTGACCTTTTCCTTAAAATGGGTGATGTTCAAGTAGTCTTTGGAATTATAACCCATTGTTTTGTGAAACGACCATCATATCTATTACAATGCACACCTCCTTTTATCACCTTCATAGATTCCCTTGTTTTTTTAAATTCCTTTTTCCTTCAAATGTTTGGATGTCTTTTGGGTCCAAGGTCGTTTAATAGCCCAAAAAGACCTTTAGCTTGGAAACAAACCTTTTTCCCAACACCTCTTGGTGACATTAGGTACATATGAACATTCACCATCGCCCCAACAACCTATTTAAGGAATTGGGCCTTTATAGTTTCAATCAAATTTGTTAAATTTATGGTTGGTTAATGTACGTTCCTTCTTGTAGCCTTTGCACAAGTCAATAATAATGCCTTCCCTTTTAATAACAACTCAAGGCGGCATGTGATTTTCTACTGCCCTCAAGACACTTGTGCCTTTTTTGTTTTGAACAATTTATCGAACAAAAAATGGTTCAATTTCAGGATTCCATCTTGGAACATTTACACCATCATACCTTTTCCAACATGCTATCCAACACGATACCCGAGGCCCATTGTGCTTAAATTTTGTCATGTTTTGGCCTTAAGGTGGGCACTTGGTTTATGGCTCAACCAATCTCCCCAACCTTTTGATTATCTTTGCCAATTTTATTCACAATGCTTCATTTGGACTACTACATCTTTTAATTGCAAGATTCCATCCATGTGTTTTCACACCCCATTCGACCTTATGGATATTCACTTTTTACGTTGCACCCATGGCAATGAACACATGAAAACCCATGATGTAGTTCACGACATTTTTGCTACCATTGCGCAAGATGTTGGATGTCACATGGGATGAAAACAACTACATGTGTTTTCTTCAACCATGTTCAATTCATTTTGTTCACAAGTCGACTGCTTTCACTAAAGATGACATTCGCACCTTAACTAATGTTGTCATTATTGACCTTATGCATGTGGATTTACTTCCCCGATCTTACACAACTCAAGGATTTGTTGCCTAAATGTAGTTCAAGCCAAAGAAAGGAGTTATCGCAACTGACACCCCATTGATCAATTCCTCCCTTTAACAATTGAGGTATTTAAATGTTTGCACAATCAAATTGTTGTGTTTTTACATAACTATGCCATTGCCATTTGGAGCTTCAAAGGGCTAGAAGCCCCTCCTCTTTATGTCTTGGTTACTTTTCTTTGTAAAAAAATTTCAATTATGTTACAAAAAATGCAAACATCATCCATTTTAAGTCGGGCAATAATGATAGGCTTAACTACTTACATACTTCCACTTGTTGAGGACACACCCCATTCCCACGGCTGACCTATTACAAGTTGTGTTGGTTGTTAAAATGGAAAGATTTTGACATTAGTTTGTGTTAACTTGATGTCCTTTAAATTATCCTTTTTTCTTCCTAATGCCTTTGTACATATTCCATAGAAGTGGTGTGTTTATAAATAAATTTTGGAGGGTTTTGATGATGACTTTGTCCTCTTTCTTAATCGTGAGGCCCTATTGAAAGGGGAGTGATAGATGCAAGTAGAAACCAGTGTTGGCCCATTCCAGCTACTAGGTCAGTTTTTGTATTATCAGTGTTTGTATTATCAGCTAACGTTCAGAGGTCTCCAATTATTTGGACAACTTTTGATCTGAGAAATATGATTTTCAACCATACAAAGAATTTTTCATGGAAGAAAATGGCCCAAATTTGCCAGATTTTTATGATAAGTTCCAGTAGATAGTCAAGAACTTAAAGGATTCTTCTTTATTTCTACATTCATATTGAATATGTAATCGAAATTGGCTACATCACAAAACCCTACACCCAAGAGTGCTATATTTTGAATCAGACTGTGCTCCAACTTTCTTCAGGTTCACATTGAAACTGGAATTTTAACATATTCAAATAACACTTTATCAAAACCACATTGAAGGTTCCATATAAAAATCAAAAGAGGTCATTTCGAAATCAAGAACCGGAACCAAAGTCCCTCTCAGATCAACAACCAAGTTATTGTCACACATGGTGGATAACAATAACAGATACCCAGTTTTACAAGCCTTAATTTTCTTGTCTTTGATTTTCATTCTCATCACATTTTCATGCCTTTTTAGACAATGGACTACAATGACAGATCCAACAGGCCAATGTACCTCAGGTTCTACATCAGACTGATACTGGTGTAATGTTGTGAACACACACCTAGTGACAAGTCATTGGTAACTCAATGTTACCCATATCAACTTTATTGTTCCATTCATACATAAGATGTTAGCTACCACTAATTCTTATGTGGCATCCTATGTGGCAGGCAGTGTTAGCTTGGTGTTAAGCGAATCTTCAGGAAATGGTAAGTTAACACCAAATCTTCAAAATATAAAGCCCGTTCCTCTCTCTCTTCCTTCCAAGGTGGATAAGGAAGGCCCTTGCCAGAGGGCATCACCAGAATACAGGGCCCACACAAAGCAGAGCCAACCCCAGCCCCCCTTCTGGTAACTGTCTCCCTGAGGGCCTTAGGGTTCGAGGCATCTGTGCTAATCATGATGAACACACAAAATGGAACACATTATAAGGACCCAAGGGATCCCAGATAGCACTGTCCAATCTGCTTTGTAGAATGGGTGTGCAACCCCGTGGAAATTTGACATTTATTTCTCAAATGGATTACCAAAGCAGAAAACCAGATACACCTGTGAACCTATGCAACATCATGGCTCAATACATCAAACTCCAGAGTTCGTTACTACCCTCTGTCTGCTCTTGCCTTTCTTGGGGGCAAATTCACTTGGCAATGTTCACTCAGGCCTGTGACAACTCTTCCTAAATAATGCATGATATATGTATCCTATAGGGTGAAGACTTGGCTAGCAACAGGAAAGAGCTACAAGTGCATCATTCTAAATATTGCTCATGCTCAGGCACCCTCCTAGAGATTACGACCTTTAAAATTTGCACAACACATCACATTTATGTAGTCAGATATAGTCAAATTTGGGTAACCTGGACTGAAACCATTTCCAGAAGGCAACATTATAAGCAACTGCCTTAAAAGAGACTAGTCCATGAATTCAGGTCAGGTTTGTAACAGAATGGGGCCAATCCAGTTGCTGAACATGTCACTCAAAGCCACCTGAACTTCTCCCGATCCATGCTCACAGCTGATCAGACCTGCCAGCAAGGGAAAGAATCGCACCAGATACCTCTCAAATGAGGCATCTCGTAGACCACTGACAGCCTGGAGAGTGGCCACTACAAGTGGGGCACGTGCCACCAATTCTCGCCTCCTGGCAGACCCAAGAGGAACCACCCAGCGTGCCTTCTGTATGGGCACAACAGATGCGGTGGAAGTGGAGACATAAAGACGCAGCACCTCCTCACAAAGCTCAACCAGCCGTGTCTCCACATCCACATCCTTCGCCAGGGTAGGCTTGTCCAGTGGCAGATGCTGCAGCATGTTTAGATATGCTTGGTAAGCCTCACTCTCCAAGCGTAACAGTGGAGGGTCTGGCATCAACTGTAATTCCTGCAGCTTCTGTCGTAGGGCATGATCACCGTTCACCTTATGTGCATGACCTGCCACTGCATGCAGTGTGTCCAGCAGCAGCATCGTGTTGGCCACTGACAATTGTGATCCATGTGAATTGTAAATTTCTGTCATTGCCTGTTAAAATGCCCACTAGCTTCAGCAACCTCTCCATATACCTTTCCAATAACAGGCACCTCTCTTGCAGATACAGTTGAAATATTAATTTTCTGAAATAGCAACAACAACCAACACACCACAATACCTTAACACTAGAGAGGCCAAGAGAATCAGTCCATACCTGGACCAGCAAAAGCTGCACAGCAATCCGACATTTCACAGCAGTAAGCAGGAGGTGCAGAACCAGGGCATCAGTTTTTTCAGGGTGCTCAGGGTTGTCATGGGAAGATACAGGCTTATGGCTTGTCTGCTCCTCTTCTGCACTAGCAACAAGGTCTTCCAAGTCAGGAAGGGTCTCAAATGCAGCTTCATGAAATGCTGTAAGCACTTCCAGCCACTTCTCATCAGAGAGAAGATTTCCTGCATTACTCATTAGCCGCACAAAGGCAGCCACGCCTATTGCTGCCAAGCTCTGGTGAGGCCGCTTGATGAAGCCTGTCAACAATGATAAAATCCTTCCTAAAAGTGGACTAACTACAGGATAGAATTTAACAAATAGATCAACAACAAGCTGCAATGCCAGGGTGCAGGTCTCATATAGCCATGCATCCATCTCTAACTCTGCCTGCTTCTCTGAGCTAGCTTCTTGCTTTCGTGCTGCAGGTTCCGTGGCACGACGCACATAGTCAAAAATTGGAAACAAAACAGAGTCAAACACCTTCTCCCAAAGACCAGGTGAAAACATATGCCCATGGAAACGTAGTGTGTCAAAAAGCACTTCCAATGCACTCTTTCGGATGTCGGGCCGAGGATCAAATGTCAGCTCTGATAATCCTGCATATTCCACCACATTATAATGGTCATCAATTTCATAAGTTAAAGAAGAACTCTCTGTTGTCGATTGATTGCCAAACTCACATTACCAGTGACCAATAGAGATTTGTATATGAACATGGTGGGGAGAAAGTACATAAGGACAGCAAATTGTTCCTGATATAACACATTCTCAGTTGCCAATTTTCCAATGACACTCTTGTGAGATTAGAGGCAGCACCAGCAATCAAAAGTAGTTATTGGCAACCCAGATGTGACCATTTGGTAGGCAATCAGAATGCCCTCTAATGAAAGTTCAACTGACCTGCTAGAAGTGGAAACCAGAAGTAGAGACTCTCATCCTTATCGGTGAAGGTTGGAGACTCTTGTACTGTCTGTTTAGGAGAGGAGGTGGCAGACTTCACATCCTTGGTGGAAGCAGCAGCACCAAGCTCACCTTCAGCCAGCTTGAGAGCACAGAAGCGCAAAAAAGCAATAGCATTAAGGCTGACATCTTTGTCAAACCTGCTATTTGTGAAAGCGATCAGACAATTCACACAATCAGTGAATGTAGTCGTCTCTGTTTCTGTTATGTATGGAAAGTACTCCCGGACGATCTTCTCTATGGTTTCAAATGCAAGAAGCACTATAGACTTGTGTTCATCTGTGGCAGCTGTAGTAAATACCTGCACATTAACAGGAGGAATACCACATATGAACCATGTAGACTAGTCCTTAACTGCCCCAACCCATTGAACCACTGACAAAAGCTGAAGGATTATCCAGCATAGAACCATCGCACAATGCTATCAATTACTGCACAAAATAGACCTGGGATGAGAACCTCACCATAAACATGATCTTCCAGCCAGATTTCACATTACCCACACGGGCAAAGACCATTTGTGACACACAACGGATTATCAGCTCCCGGATCTCCACAGAGCTGCTCTTCCGCATGACAATCACAAAGGGCTTCATGAACTCGTTCTGAAAATTATAGTTAGCAAGTTCTTCGCGCTCAAGAAACTTCATAGCAAGTTGTCTCAGAGAATCCATAGCATACATTGCAACTGAAAGGTTGTCAGAGCAGCCAACTGTCACAAAGTAGTCAGCCAGGACACTCCACATTCGTGACCACACCAGTCTAATGCGTGTCATGTTGAAATGCCTGCACAAACTTGCAACTGTCAGAGAAGCTGTGCATGTCTCAATTCCAAAAGCTCAGATGATGACACATGACAAACTGTGGTGTACTGACTAAAATGCCAAGCAAGTCTGGTGTACAACTTACGAAATTTCAACGATTTTGGTTAGGCTGAACACACGAGGGTCACTTGGAGACCGCAGCTCTTCCATTGACACCTTGCACAGGGCCTTCACAAAATCCACAATGGCTTCACTGTTGAGCCTTTGACTACGAGAAAATATCTTGTTCACCTCAAAACTGCCAATCTGTTCCAGCATATTGAGGTTAGACACCAGATTACTCATCTGCTCAGTTGTCACAACTCCAGCAGATCCACCCCCAACACCAGCACTGTCATAGGATCCACGTCGTGCTGCAGCTGCTGCATATTGTAACCGTCCTTGTGCCTTCCGTCGAAGAACTGGCAACACTGGACCTTTGATCGTTTGTCGCCTATCTGCCTCACTCTGTGGTGCAGCAAAGAAGGTTGCATCCGGAGGTGCACCCTCACCTATCAAGTGCAGATGCTCAAAGCGGGAAACACATGTTAGAATGTGTTCCCATGCATCCTGTAGATAGTTTCCATCCTCATCTGCAATGGAGATAATTGCCTGCACATATTGCCACAAGCAAATTTTGACCAGTATTCAAGAAGACACCGGTGGCCTAGCCCTTAGTCCGAGCTTTACCAATCATATTTATTGGAGACTGCAGAGAAAACTCTACAATAACACTTTGAAGGTAACACAACAAGATGAGTATGGTGGTCATAACATTATGAGAATTGCTCAGAGTGTCAGACAATCACCTTCCTCACAAATAGCAGCAACAAGCTGCCATGACTACATCAGCTCCTGACAGTGGCTGTAGATAAGCACATAATAATCCACTAAAAATTTCAGGCAAATCATTCTACCAAAATCTACATCCTGAGTTCCTATTGTATTTCCAAAGCCGTATGAGACTGTCATCCTTTGGGTAATGGTCAGCAGCATAATTTGCTGCCAGCACCTCCGCAGACATCTAACCAGTTGGCAACATTATTGAAATCACTATGTATTACACTAAGCACATATTGAGAAATGGAGCCCCTCCCTATAGGCCCTTCATTTTAGTGTGAGGGAATCTCACAGCTATTGATCAATGACCAGTAGCTGGAGCATACTTTCAAAACAGCATTTTGAAACATCAGAAAATGTAAGTTGTATCATGTGCCATTTGGACACTGTTCTTCATAAGAAAAGTTTAGGACTGCTCAGTTGCACAGAAGGACAAAAAGGGTTTCTGTCATACCTTGATTGCATCAATATTCTTTTGCTTGATGTCTGCAGCAGAATGAAGGGATGTGAACTTGGCCAGGGAGGTCAAGAATGCATCACGCTGTGTTCGCATGCAAAGAACAGCTGTTATGTGAATAGCATGGCGGAAGCCCTCAAGACATTGGAAAGTCACTACCTCCTCTTCACTCTTGTCAAGTGGAACACTAAATGCTGCCAACATTGGAGCCCAAGTGACCTCTACCATTGGTCTCAGCAACTCCACATCAGATGCAGCATAGTACACTGATCTGCACCCAAATGCAAAACCCAACCAGCATGCACATGTGACACCCAGTTTGTGCTTCAAACACATGCAAGGAAAACCAATAAAATATCAAAACTCTTGTAGATGGTAGAAAAATTTGTAGTGTCAGGCATTGGAATTTGCCATGTAGTGTTGAAAGGACATGCCATCATGCATGAAGAACTCACTCAGATTTGCCTGCCTTGGCCTTGAATTGCTCCTGCATATAGCGGATCACATCATCACTTGTCTCCAGAATCTTTGATTCTTCACGTGGCCTTCGGACAACAATGTTGAGGATGGTATCCAATCCTAGCATCCGGTTCACATTGGCAGGCTGCTTACTGGGCATTGGTGTGTCAGCCTTCATCTTGATTTCATTTGTCACAATGCGGTCATACAATGCCCCCATAAATTCTTCGGAAATGTCATTTCCATCATCAATCCCTCGATTATTTCGGATGAACTCAGCCTTAGACATCTGCCAGTAATCCACACAAGATTGATGAGTTTCCTCCAGAAATTCCACCTCTCTTAAATTCAATATGAGCTGGTTCAAAAATCATAATCAACAATCTGCATTGTGGGAACATTGGGCTGTGACAGTAGCAAAGGCAATCTGTTACCTTGTTTTTCACCATATTGTTGTGAGCATCTGTGTTGAGCATAATCACAGAGTACGCCAAAACATAGGCTGTGTCAGCACTGGTAAAAGCCTTGGGATTACACTTACAATACCGCTCAGCAAATTTCTCCATAATGCGATCGATCTTCTGGGCCTCCCCAGGAAGCCTAAATCCCAAGAGGAACTCCCTGATGGCTTCATCAAAGTCCATGCCTTGGAAGTTAAATGAGTCCACATAAGCATGCATCACCTTCAGGGCAAAATCCTCTTTCTCTCCCAAATAATCACCAATCATAGTCTTATCTAAGCCAGTTCCATTCCGCAAGAACCTGGCAACATCCTCCGCAGACTCACCCACCTTGTTTGCTTTCACTAAAAACTCAATGCCCTTCCGTGGCTTCTTATTGAACAGTGATAGTCCCTCCTGCAAATTCTCACTTCTGTAAAATTAGAATGTCAATGTCTGGAGACTGAAAGGTATGGGAGATGACAATAATCAACAAACAGTAATACTATCCCTGTGATAGCAGAGCAGAACTCAAAAAATCAGGTAAGGTAATCAAACAAATGTTGTGTCAGCTATATCCGAACTAAAACAAATATGGCAAGGACGAGTGTGGCCATAACCCTATGAGGGTCACACACGTCTCAAACCGTCACTTTCATCATGAATAGCAGTGACTATTTGTTATTACTCCCCACAGACTTTATCAGTTCCCAACAGTGGATATTTGTAAGTGTAAAATGAGCTGCCAAAACTAGGGTAAAGAGTTGTACAAAACCATGTGTTCTGAGTTTCTGTTGCATTTCTGGAAGCAACGTGAAGACTCAGTCAAAACAATAAAAGTAATGTCAAACCACTCAAAGCAGGATTGGAACCTGTACCTGGAACTCTAGTTTATAAGCTCGCCGCTGCTCAAATGTGGCTGCTTCTGATGTTTCTTCTGAGGGGCGGCTTTCAGATGTGCTGCTTCCCTCTACACTATCCTCCCCGGGTTCAATACCAGGAGCTGACATTGAAGCAGCAGTAACTTCACTGGTGTTCTCATCACCATCAGATGACTTCAGATAAGGTGACGAATCAGTCAGGTGCATCTGACGACTCATCCAGTCACCCATGGAGCGCAATACCCCAACTAGACACTTAATTGCTGCCAGCTTCAACCCAGCATCCTGAACTGGATTCAAACTGCTCTCTGCTCCAGGAGGCACTCCCTGTGCAGTCTTCAGCAGCCCGTTCACCATCCTACCACCAGCCCACAGTTAGCAGCACTCATAGTCCTTCATTGTGTGGACGAACATGTCTGTTCCAAAACAGTAAATATCTGCTGCACCGGCAGAAAGAGTTTGAAGAACTACCTCTCAAATATATTTGAAGAGTCCACATCACAATCATAGTTGACAAAAATGTCAACAAGAATCTGTGGATCAACAGACAGTTTCTCCAGAAATCGTAGGACTATTGTCTTCTGAGAAAAGTTTGGATGTGCCACATTCTCCAGAACTCGAAGGACAATCATGGGAAAAAACACTCCAATTTCAGCTTTCAGTCCAGCCCTGAACCTTGAAACAAGACTCATAAAGATGGAGCAAGACAACTGGAAGATATTCATCAGTGATGATGCACTGTTTTTTAGCAGAGAGAGACATAGATATTGTTTGATGGCCCCCAGGAATCTGCAATAATCATCATGGACAGGACACCACCCTCATCAGTTAACATAGATCAGCAAAAGAGCTAATCAACATATACCTCAAATAACATATTCCAATGACTGTTACACGACACGATAGCATCCCTAGTTTCCACTCCAGTACATAACACTAGACTTTTCCATTGCTGCAGTATTAAGCTCATGTGACATCAGCCAAAGCATGGCATTGATGATAATCCAGAACACTGTTTTCTCAAAGCTCCAAAAGAAACATTGACAAGTACAAAGCAAACTCAGGTTTGGAATCTCATTGTGAGTTACAGAATTCAAACAGCTTGTGCACATTAAATCAGGGCAAATTCAGAAGAACTTGGGGCTGATGAGAAGACCAGTACCACAATGTCCACTCTAATTATCATTTGCAAAGAAAACATGACCAACCAACAAGGCACACAAATTACATTTAAACTACCATGACACAGCACACAGGTTTGATCCACTCTGCTGACACACTGCTGCAATAACATCCATGTAAGTCCAAGACACTCGATTGATTTGCTTCTTGCACATGCCTCTAGATTGCAATCATCCTGAAGATTAACAGTGATACCCCAAAACAAGGAAAACCACCAGAAACGCCAAAAAAAAAAGGGTACCTGTCACTTGTGCGGAAAACAGTTCCAGCATTCTCTAGAAGAATTTTCAACAGCTCCAATGCTATAATTTTCCCACGAATGGAAAATGGATCTGCCACAGCCTCTTGTGGTGCATTCTTCATGGAGAGCTTGCAAAGTGCCCTAAATACCAGAAACGCATCGCGACGAAGTTTATTTGTAATCTGAACTTCAAGATCCCCATCTTTGTCTGCACTGGCATCATTAATCTCAACCTTCCTTCCCTGATCAATAGCATTCTTGTACATGCTAATCTCCCAGTACCTGGCATCCAACATATCTTTGTCTGTAGACTCCAAAATGTCAGAAGTACTGCTGCTTTCTGTGGCTGTTGCATCAAATGCCCCATCATGCTGCATACCTTTCAAGGCTGGCACTGGGGTCAGCACAACTTCAATATCCTGCACAACCTTGGTAATGAAACTCTGCACAAACTGAGTCACATTAGTGTCGCTGGTCATTATCTCAGCTGGCTCCATCAGGTCTGCTATTGTGATGGGGATAACTGTCACAGTTGAAGAATCCGCTTCCATGCGACGGAACACAATCACAAGCATCTGTGTGAGTGAAGCTTTCGCCGTGGTCTGATTCACAGCAGACTTGCTACCGAGGAACAAGTTGTAACATGTGCGGACAGCCTTGAGCAGGCAATCCCCGTGCACCCGCAACGACATGGACGTTACTGCTGTCAGAAGCGTTTTCAGCACCAGTAACTCAATGCCTTCATCCGCCATGTCATAACATCGGCACACTGCATCCATCACCTGCAAGCAGCCAATTTTTGGAGCTTCACTTGTCAATCTAACAACTCTCCACAACCTTGCGGGACTTAAGAATCTTTTGCGACAATACTTGCCATAGCGAAAACAAACGTTGCAGAATCAGCCCGGAAGGATACAAACAAAGGAAAAAGCAAAACAGACCTGCAACAGCAACTTGCTATCAGGGGTAAGAGTGTCCATTTCCCCACGCAGATGGCCATGCGCGATCAGCTTCTGGAGGCAATCAAGAGCCGGCTCTACAACTTTAGGGTACGCAGTTTCACAAGCACTGATCAAGGGCAACAAAATAATCTCAGCCTGCACGTCCTTGTAGCACTGGCCTTTGTCATCAAACAGCGGACTCTCAGCCCCTCCTCCTCCTCCCCCGTTGACCCCAATCTCGGGTTCCGACGAAGAAGAAGCCAGCTTCTCCAGCGCAGCTTTACAGTCCTGCACCAGCTTCCCATGCTTACGCCACGCAGCATTCTTGATCACTTTGTCCAGCGCCTCAGATACCACTGTCTGCAACTTATTGGTACTGATGGCGCTCACGCCAGAGCCTCCACCTGCTGCTGCTGCCGCCATGACGCAACAAACCCTCCCCCTACCTGTGGTGCAAAACTCCCTGCTGCTGCTGTGAACTCCGTTCACGGCCCGTCAAATGGCGCCATGAGATTCGACTTCCTGGCCACAAATAAATAGATCTGGCGTTCTGGCAGATCTGGTGTTCCGATGTTCTGATGTTCTGATTCTCCTTCTACTGCTGTAAGGAATGGTGTATTGAAGAGGCAAGAAGAAGTCGAAAGGCGTGCGCCATAACTAGCAATCTAAGATCTGCGCTCCTTGCGCAAGCTTGTGCGTTGGTGCTCCTTGGCTTTGCTGTCGCTCCGTCATATCCTTCTTCTGACGCGGGGATGAAGTTGCTTGCTGATTGCGGAAAACATTATTAGGGTTTGTTGGCTCTAGCACCCACCAGTGCTACCATGAAGAATGAATGAAAACTGGTCACGAAACAGTTTTCTGTTGGGTTTCAGTTTCCAAACTAACCATGGTGGTTACCTCAGTTGCTTTTTTTTCTTTTCTCCCACCCTAACCTACAAACAACTCACAAGCAGGTTGGTGGTAATAGGTAGGTAGGTAGTAAAAACAGCCCTTTTACCTAATAATTAATTACCTAATTTCCTACCTATCTACCTATATAAGAGACCTATTTCCTACAGAATTAGTTACCAAGGTGAAACCAAATATTATTAACTCGGGTCAAACCAAATATTTTTCATCCTTATGGATGTCATTTTTCAAGGGCAGAGCCATTATGTGACAACCGGCTTTGTTCCTTTTTAGGGTTGATTGATGATGGCTGGCATATTAAGGCAGTTGAGGAAAAAAAACAATGGAATTTCAACTGCCCCATGACAAGCCATAAACGTCCCTAAATGGATGGGAACCCTATTCTATAGGGTCTCACACCTATTCCTTAAGAGTGGAAGGTATCTTACACCTATTATTAATAGGCATAATTTATTGGAACTATGATCTTTAAGATATTTGGATTCAAAGGAAGAATAAAAGATGATATTAAGATTAAAAACGGTCGTCTTATACACAACAAGATCAAAGATAGGAAAAGATGAAACCTTAAACTAATGGATTCTTTACATTGTCACTTCTTTTCAATGTAATTTGTTCATCTAAAAGCTTTCATCTTTTAACAAATGTTCACGGAAAAATTAGGTCATTTTTTTTTAGTTTTTTTCTAGGACATCTTTTCTTCTTCTTTCAATTATCATTGTTCCCATTGTTGGCAAGTGTTGTTGTCAATAATGGAGTTTAAGGTTGTGCAAATAATAAATCAATGATATGTCATCAAAATTTGTGAAGTTTTGAGATATTGTCAAGCTCAATATGTGAAAAAAACATTATCTTTCTATATCTTCTTAAACTTTTATAGTTTTCAGTGTTATGATGCATCAATTACTAAACCCAAAACAATCCACATAAGAAAACATATGATATGGATTGCTTTGGGCTTAGCAAAGTCCAATGAAAATCACCATTTGAAATTGATGCATCATAACGTTGCAAACCCATGAAAGGTTAATGACTTGGAATTTCACAAATGAAATGATATTGAATTGCAACACATTTGTTTCATGCATGGAATTTTGGATTCTTAGTTAAGGCAATTGCATTTTTGTTATTCGCATAACTAATAGTAGGGAATGGTTATGGGACACTTATTTCATGGATAAATGTGCACAACCAAATAGCTTTTATTGTGGCATTAAATAAGGCCATTACTCTTATTCAATGATAAATAAAGCAACAAATGTCGTTTCTTGTTGGTCCAACTAATGGCCACACCAAAAAATAATAATAATAAATAAAAGTGGAATATATGGTGTCTTGACCACGTGCTAATCCATTTTTAAATAGCCTTGTAGGATTGCATCTAAAGTTTTGTGATAATGAAGTTTCGAATTGGGTATTCCATGAAAATATTGTAGTATTTGCTTAAATTTTTGTCAGTGATTGTTAGTGACAAATATTGGGATAAACTTGAAACTACTCAAGCGTAATTGGGTTGAAATGCATTGTGGCAAGCATTAAGCTACCAACAACTTGTGCATAAGGAATTATACTCGTGTGAATTTGTTTTGCTAAGGTTTTTAGGCAATTGTTTTTCGGATATTTAATGTCACATTTCATTAGATTAGAAATTGAATGCTAGATTGCCATGTTGTATCACAACAATAGACCTTTCAAATATTTAATTTGAATGAACAAAATTCAACCTTGTTGACAATTGTGAAATATACCAATTTAAAAAATAAAATACATAAATCACCTTCATTAATCATTTCAAATTCTTCTTTTAAACTGAAATTAATATAATGTATTAGGTTGAATTTGTTGTTAACTACAACCCCATCATCAACATAAATAACAAGGATGATGAATTTGCCATTTATTATGTTTGACATAAATGTTGGGGTTTGATACAGTCTTTTAAAGAACAAATATGTATCGAGGCCTTTGTTTCATGTTTGAAATGATTACCATAATCCATAAATGGATTTCAATAATTTACAAACAATTTGAAGGTTGGAAGGTTTTTCCAAACCTTGTGGTGTAACCATGAATATTTTTTCATCAAGATAACCATTTTTAAATGGAGTTTTGACATCAAGTTGATGTGTTTCCCAATCAAATTGAATTGTCAATGTTAGTAAAACATGAATTAAAATGATTTTTACAACATGGAAAAATGTTTTCATAAAATTGATACCTTGAACTTATGTGTAGGTTTGGGCATTTAAACATGCTTTGTACTTATCAATTGATCCATCTTATTTAATTTTGAAGGCCCATTTGGAAATGATAGGTTTTTTGTCTTTTGGTGATGGAAATAATGTCCATGTTTTATTTTTATGTACATATTGAAATTCAAAATCAATTGTTTTATAGCCATTCATTAACATTATGTTGTAACCTTAACATTGGGTTCACGACTAAATGTGGAGTGCAAAGGTCCATGAGGCTGAAAGAATGTGTTTAAATGTGAAACACACTCTCACAAATGAAGGAGAGTGCAAGGGATGGAGCCCAATGATTCCTAATGCATTCCCACTTTGGGAATTACATTCGTGCAAGAGTTTCAAATGTTCAGAACCTTGGTTGAAAAGATAAACAAACACCAAATTGGGCCCCTAGGACACCATTAGAAATTTCTTGAAACGTAGATGCTTAAAGTGTCCTTGCATTTTTCATTTAGACCTAATTTGCATGAATTATGATCAAAAGAAGAGGTAGGATTCCCGACCACAAACCCCTTGAAAGCAAAGGTCAAATGAACTTTGATTGAAACTTGTTATACACTATTGGAAAAATCTTTTTGAAGGCTATAAAATATTGCCCTTGATTTTTCAAAACACATTTAATTTGAGAAAGAAGATATGAACATCCAAAGTTTTGGGACAATAAAAGTCTTAATTTTAGGATTTCCACCTGGGAGTTTTGGAGAAAAATGGCACTTGGATGTAGTCCCCACGAAGAGGCACAAAATATACTATAGGGGAAAGGAGTGATGCATCTTCCCAAAAGTTGTGAGCCATGTAAAACTTATGTTTGAGGTTGTCCTTACTAAGTTTGTCGCATCACTTTTATTCAACTTGCATTAATTGCCCTTTTTTCTTAGTTGTGCAAGTTGACTTCATTTAAAACTTTCGCTTATGAGTTCATCCTAGTCCCATCCCGAAGCTCCCACATGCCCTCGTACCCCCAAAGTGTTGCGAATTAAGGAGCATGCCTAAACTTTAAATTCTATTATTTTGCTATAAGACCCACATTTGGGTTTTTTAAAGAGTTTGGGGGCGCATCACATTGGATATTGATAATGTTTATTCAAGTGTGTTTGGGAAGTTTAAAATATCATCATTGAAATTAATAATTTAAACATTATGTAGATTTTTTTTACATTTTGGTGTAATGGATCATTGGCCTTCCATAATTTTTATCAATTAGGTGGGTTTTTTCTTTTGTCAAATTGGTCTTGGTATTGTTGAAAGATTATATTATTTGTTGCAACAATTTCAAATCCATGCTATAGGTGGAGTGATGATCTTTTTAAGGTAACACCTTTCTTGTTTAATTGATAAAATTAGGAAAACATTAACAAATGTATCATGAATTGGTAGCAACAACACATTTGGAATTGTAGTGTAAAATCTCATATTTTGTTCAAGCATAAAAGTAGGGACCCTTGATGCTTATGGGTTTGTTAATGGGCCTTGTTATGGAAAAGATGAAATAAGAGGTTGTGTGGTGGAATAATTAATGGAAGGTCCATTTGTAAAAGATTTAAGGAAAATCGAATCATTATTGAATCATTGTCATTTTCTTCTTAATAAGTTACATGATTATTGGTAGGTAAGATTATGGTGGACTCATAAAAATTCGTATCTTTTGAAATGACAATAAGTTTTTGATTCTTTGTTATAATGTAAGAAAATATATTTATTTGAATGACAATTCAAATTTGTTTTCTTATACTTGTGGATATGTACATAGGTTATACATCCAAAGATTTTGAGATATGACAAAATATGACAAATTCAACTTTTTCCAAACCAAACTTCTATTAGTGTTTGATTGATTGTTAAAGCTTTGGCGAGGCTTCGACTTTATAAATAATTGGCTATGAGTATGGCTTTTCCCTAATAATATTTAAACAAATTAGCATGTAGTAGCATTATGAAAGTTGCCCCCATTAAAATTCCTTTTTTTTCTAAAACATCATTTTGTCATGGTGTCTCAAGTATTGTGAATTATCTTTTATTTTGTATCCCTCACAAATTTATAGGTTGAACTCAAGTGATTTTTATTTTCCATCACTGTTTAACACTAAAATCTTTATTTTTTTGTTAAATTGAGTATAAACTAGTGTTTTATAATGTAATGTATTTTGAAAGATTTCAATTTTGTTTTGAAATAAATAAATTATCGTATAACAAAACAAATAATTTTTTATAGTTAAAATTAGACATAACCAAAATGTGTGGGGATTTGAAATTTTCCACTAATGTGAAAATGGATTAAACCAAAGAATTATGTGGCTCTTATTTCGGGAATTTTTTGTTTATTTTTCTTTCATTTTAGGCATGACTTACAAAAGTTTAAATCTTGAGCATTTTCTAATAGTACCAAATGTGCATCTTGATTTTCCTTAAAAATTTTATTTTATTATATTTTAAATGAAATAATTGCTCAATATTCAATATTTCTTGCACCATAGGTCTAAATGTGTAAACATTATGAAACCACCTTAATGCACCCACATCATTGAGACTTTTTAATGGTACTAAGAATGTGACAAAAGCACTATGGATTGGGAGATTTCAAGGTGACAAAATAAATTTTAAAATTTAAAATGCTTATTTAATACCCTTTATTTTGGATTTTCAAGAGTAATCATATTATTTTATATTATGTAAAATGTTTTGATTTCATGACCCGGTTAGGTTTTAATTGATTAATGTTAATAAATTGGGTTATAATTATGTTTTTAGTTTGAAATTAATTCAAATGTGAACACAATTGGAGCTATTTTGTGTTTTGGATATAAACCCATGATGTGTGATCTTGAATCAATTAAAAAAATTAAGCCCATGTTTCACCATATTCAACATCCCTTAAGAATTAATGTTTCGCATCCATGGTTTAAAGATAAAAGGTCACCATGGAGGTGCCATGAGATTAAAAAACAAAAAACATTTCAAGTACAAGTGGCATTAATGGATTTACAAAATGGGGGTTCCAAGCAGTATTAATTGGTTTTGAGTATCAACACCACCATCGTCACCATCATAAGGAAGGGATTCCTTGAATTAGGATTTGAATTATATTACAAGGCAATTACAAATTGTTGCACTATTATAATGAGATACACGGACAAACTCTATGGAACTACCAAAGAACTTCATTGGTATTTAAGGGCAATTTGTTTTGTTTAGGAATTTGGCACATGGTAAAAATGCATTAGGAAATTGTTCACCCCGTTCATGGCACGGAAAGGGTTGTTACAACGTTTGAAAGGGTTATCGATGGACAATTTTCATGAGTTCATGCATGCCCATGAAACTTTTATTAAGGAATGGCAAATGTGTTGATTGTTTAATTATGTTTCCATCACCTAGGGTAATATGCCCTTTGATTGTTATCATGACTTCAAATACAACTATGACAATGCCTAATATCAATTTGGTTAATGGAAATGGGAGTGTAAATGGCACAATCGCCAAAAGTGGTGGTGCTAACCCTTCCATTAATGGATAAGGTCCTTTATTGACATTCAACCCTTTTATAAATTTTTTTAAAAAAAATTGTCAAGAAATCACAAAAGGGTTTTAACAATAAAACTATGAAGTTTATAGGACTTTCAATGTGAGCTGCATGAGAGCCTTTGGTAGCCATATGTGTGAACGAAAAGGTTAATCATTATGATATGAGGGGTTGTTTAAAACACACATTATTCAAAACATAATATCGGGTTTTGAACAATGAATTTAAGTAAAGGGTGCAAGGTGATATGTTATTTCAACTCACAATCGATATCAATGAATGTACTTTTAATTGCTGAAATGTATGAATTAAAATTGGTGAAGAAATGTGTAGTGTGTCATAGGCACAAAAATACCATGAAAAAATGTAGGTTTAGTTTTAAATTCAAGTCATGGAATAAGAAAATCAAATGAAAAAACACAATGGATGCACAATGTGAATGCAAAAGAATTTTATTTCAAAAACACGATAAAAAATAATAAGATCATAACAAAAATATGTACCCAAAATTAATGTTGAACAAACTGAAAAATACTATGGAATTTTATTTTTATTTTTACCGATTGGGCACCTAATTCAAATAAGTTTTTTAGTAAACTTCCAACCTACACGTCATCCATGGTCACCCATGTGCAACCCATGTGTAACGACGTGTGACCCATGTGCATTTATGTGTGGCCCATGTCCATTCACATGGGAATTAACAATGAATTAAATTTTAACTATGAATTAAATGAAAGTTAACTATAAATGAATTAAAACTTAACTGATATTTAATTGAAAGTTAATTAAAAGTGAACTTGAAATGAAATAAAAGACAACTATAAATTAACTAAGAATTAATTAAAAGGTAATTGAATGCTAATTAAAAATTAACTAAGAGGGAATTGAAATTAAACTAAAAATTAAACACAAGTTAATTACAAGCCACGAATGAACATTCATATGAATGAACTCCATAATGTTGGCATCTATAATATGGTGATTTCAAGTTTAATAAGGATAACTTGATGAATTCCTTAATATTGTTTATTCAATAATCACATTGTTAATTAAATAAGACCATGTAGGTAACCAACTTTGTTATCATTGTAAAGTTTATGGGCCAAATTAAAATAAGGTGGTGTGTGATGGGTTTGGTCCCCACGCTTAATAGCCAACCATCTCCTCATTATAAAATTTATAAACATGATGCAAATCATTGTTTCACCTCACATTTTGAACTACAACAAGGTCAATCGCAAATTGCCAATGTTGTGAAAGATCAAGGTTATAGGAAATACAAAAGGGGAAAGGTGTGATCAATTCCAAATCAACATAACACCATGGAGGTGAGCTTTGCATGCCTAGTCATAAACATGGTGATAAGTATGTTGACATAAGTGAATTCCAATTCGAATGTGTTGGTGAAAACTAAAGAAATGAAACACGATATCTTTTAGTTTTAATGTTGACCAAAGTTTTTTTTATAGAATTAGATTTTTAAGTCCATTGGCCTGAAATGAATTTACATCAAATATTGCAAAAGATCAAATGGAAATCATGTTAAGGTTTCAAATCTAATTATTTTTTTCTTGATAATGGCAACTATGGCAAGAGCAAAATCTTGAACATTGAATCATGGGTGCTAACAAAAAATTGGACCTTCAACATTAGCTTCATCTCTCATAATCATTTATGCTAGTGAATACAATTTCCAAGCTTATGAAAACATTAACTTATGATTGTGATTAGTGACATTGATAAGATGTTTGGTTATATTTCTAAAACAAAAACATTAAACAATGTGATAAAGCAACAATAGTTGCACGTATTAAACACCATTGTTTTCCACCAAAAACATTTGTTATTCCCAACATTCAACCAATGGCAATTTTTTGTTTGGTGGCCACATTATGTGAAGATGGGGAACACCATGGACGGTGGCTACATTGGACGAAATTTTAATACCAAGTAGAGTGCTTCAACATGTTTCCAAGGTCAGCTAAATCAAGGTATCCAAGGTCAAATCTTCCATGTTGTTATAGAATTTAACAAAACTCCTAGTGTGTTTAGCCATTGATAAGCCAAAAGTTGTTCTCAACATGGTTGTGGTACATAATGAAGAGGGGATGTTGACACAACAATACCAAACCCAAATGATTATACTCAATTTAGTGTTTCAACCCATGATGTCGGGGGAAATGAAAATGGAATGTTTTGGATTTACCATTGATTTAAAGCCATGCCCATATGAAATATTGATATCAATGAATATTTTTTTAAAATCAGGGATCAATTAAACAAGAGGTTGTGATCCAAATCAATCCCCACATATTAATATATTATACCATGGTGCAAGCTCAATCAATGATTATGCATGTCATGTCCTATGATGTGTTAGTTGGAGGAACAATTTTATAACCCTAGGGATTACTTTAAATTTATAAAAAGAAACCACGTATTACTAATCAAGATGGTATATAACAAACAACCATAAGATTTTGCTGACAATGAAGTTTGTTAAAGGGTATTCAAAAAAATGAAACAAATAAATAATGTTAATTAAATTCATGTTGAATTAACAATGTTGATAATATGTCAATAATAAATGGGATGATGTTCATCCAAAAGTTGACATTAAACCCCATACCACTATGGGGCACTTTGTCATTGCATTCATTAGGCTTGGCACATTTTTTCATCATTTCATTCATTGGGCTTGACAACTTTGTCATCACTATAGTCATCAAATTTGACACATTTTGCCACTAGTAAACCCATAGTCACTTGTGATTTCTAATAATGGGTCATTAATAGTAAACCATTTGGATACCAAGGTTATTTCATTGAAATATTTCCAAGGACAAGATATGTCTATTGGAGTTTTTTGGGAACATTAATTATAATCTAATTATTTTTTGTAATATGACATCAAGTATGATAATACCACTATGTGGAGAAGGACCCACATGTTATATAAACCTCCATACATCATGTTATGATGTTGTAATAATGATATTTTAATTTGTTGCCAATATCAACAATACATGGTTATTGGTGTTTTCTACTTAACAATATCACATTGGGGCGCAATATTTGGACATGATTGGACGAATTGATTTAGTCATTTCAAGATGGCCATGTTAAGGTCTTCATAGGTTAACACACGTCAAAGCCTTTTAGACCCATATCATAACTTTTCTAGGAGTCCATGTATTGTAGTAGGTGTAGAAATTGTGTGCATATTTGTTGGAAAATGTTCCACCATTAGGAGATTATTAGCTATTGTGTTAACGTGATCGTAACATATTTGGGTTTAAATTGCCAAACCAATGTAAGTGGATGTGCAATAATTAATTCTTATGCCCATTGGCTTTCATGGATCTGGACTAACCTAACATGACCAAAGGTGATCCATGGTCACCTACATGGTTTTTAGATGAAATATTAAATTTGGGACATTAGTTATGTGTGATAGACCACCATGGCGATAAACCACCTTTGGTGGTGGTCAATACAATAAGATTTCAACTAGCAATCCTATTGATGTTTTTGAGTTTTCTGCAGTGTCATGCATTTTGAGATGTGAAACCAAACATGGTTTGGGATGCCAATTCATTTTGTTTTGGGGAACCTAATGAAAATGAAAAGGAAGAAGCCATGGGGTTTTGTAGTGCCAAAATCTATAATGTTAAATCTGTTTCGAAGTGGATGGAAATGCATATTGAAGCAAGTTATGAATTTTAATTTCTTTACATGGATCCTAGGTTTGGGCTTAGCACAATTAGCAAAAGAAAAACTATAGTTTACAACCAATTTTTGTGACTAAAAAATGTTGTTTACAATTGAGTTGCACAATATCCTTTACATTAATTTTTTTGCAAAAGACATTTTAAAATTACAAAAATTGATTGCAAACAATTTTTCTTTAATAATTCTTTAATTTATAATTACACCCATTTGTCCACCCTATTACTATCGTTTGCACCCATAGTTGGAATAATAATGTCAATATAAGGCGGGTGATGTTATGATAAATTGAATTATATGTCCTTGGTAATTATGGGATCATGAACACCAAAAAATATATTTGGGTGTTGGAAAGGAAATCGGTGATGTGAGGGCACCATGTTGGTTTGACATTTCACATTATTTGTAGCAAATCATACATCATAGTTTTAACCTCAAGAAATAAGGATAGTTTATCATTTTAAGTATAGGCGATTATAAAATATGGGAACTGAAAATTAGTCCAATTGTGAAATGCATGAAATAAGATGGTTGTTACATGATTAATCATATGTTTTGTCTTTGATTTGAAAAATCTAACCCAATTGAAATGATGAGAGGCATACACCACACTTAAAGATGATAATCTGTTTTTTTGGTGACCTTACAAGCTTTAATGAGGTGGAAAGGACCTTGGTTCAAGCCTAAACAACACAATTTTTGGATGTTGGGTTCATGTAAATGTGTAGAGGTGAACATGCTTCAAGAACAATAATGTCATTCATGAAAAATGTCTTTGCCATCTAAATTAAGCGTTATGTGTGAAGATCATCATTTGGTGAACAAAAATATGCATTTGAACAAATATGTCATACCTTTAAACAAAATATATCTTTAATGCCTTTAGGGAAGGTAAGGTGTTTAATATTTTGGATTTGTGTTATACGTACCATTAGTTGACATTTAAAGAAGGTGACAAGGTATAAAACAATTGTTTAAAAGCTCCATTTTAATGGGAATAATTTTGTGTAGCAAAGGTGGTTATTACCATTTGGTTTAAAGAATGCCCTTATAAAATTTCAAAAGGTTGTGGATAGGGTTTTGGTTGCTTTTGCTTTTGCCAAATGTTACATTGACAATATTATCATATTTATCTTGAATCCAATGGAACACTTATAGGAGGTGTATGAAATATTTAAATAAAGAATGTAACTTTAAATTTATCCAAATAAATATTAATTATTTTAGACTTAGTTGGGATATTCCAATTGTGTGATTTATTCAAATGGATTAAAAGTTCAACAAGCCAAAGTTTAGGCCAATCATAAATTTCATATTTATCAAATGCTAAATGTTAGTTAGTTGCGAACATAATTGGGTTTCTATAATTATTATTTAAGTTTTGTTGAAAAATATAATAAGACTATTAAATTTATAATCCAAAATTATTAAGGCCCACTTTCCAATAGGAATCATGACAAAAAAAACTTAAGGCCAACTTTGAACATTTTTGGGTTGTAAATTGGCCCCAAATTTCTAATAAATGCTAACACATTGACGTTAGGATATTAATAAATGCTAGAACATTAACCCCAAGGGTTGCAGATTGACCTCCTAGATTTTATGGTATTTTTTTTTACCCTTGGGGCTTTTACAAAGCCATAAATTTTAACATTTATTAGCAAATTGGGGTAGATTGAAAAGTTTTTTTTTTTCTCTTTTAGCTTTGCCTCCTAATGTAAAGCCACTTGGGTTGATATCAACTTTTGCACCAATAGGAATGTTGGATTTGGGTTGGACATTAGCTGTGACTCTTAACGTAAAGTGGGCCTAAGAATATATACGGGTCAAGACAAGAACAAACCTTCAAGAATTGAAGGTTTGGTTTGTTTAGTTTTTATTTTGTGATGATCCATCCTTAGCTATTTTCCATGTCGACCTTCAATGTATGTTCTGCAAACAACCTTTAGGGGGCCCAATTATGTTGGGGTGTGATTGATGTTGCAAAGGTTAGAATATGGGATGCCTTACACCACCCTTGAATGACATATTGGTTGAAAATAGGTTTTGCCTTTCAATGCACTAAACAAACCTAGATATTCATGTAGTTAAATAGGATTATCTTAAGTTTTCTCTCACAATGATTCACATTTGGTTGAAATATTTGAAAGATTATAGGTAATGAATGAATGACGAGGTTCACATTTACACTTATCCTATTGGTCCTTTCACATTATAATCAAAGTTTTCATTCTTGGTGAATTCATTTGAAAAAATTCATACGTTGTTATCTAATTTTAAAAGACTTTAGGCACCGTTTAGACCTAGTGTTAAAAGAAATTGTTAAAAACCCCATAACAACATAGATGTTAGTTAATTTTCATTTTTTTATTGAAATGTTAATAATCATTTTTCTAATAGAACCAAGAAAATAAAACCATTTACCTAATGTTACGAGAAATTGTTTAAAACCCCTTAACAACATAGATGCTAGTTAATTTTCTCTTTTCAATTCTAATGCTAGTAATCATTTTTCTAATAGAACTAAGAAAACAAGACCATTCATACCAAGATGCAATGTTACATGACACCTCTTCTTTTGATACCCTAAATGTTTTTTTTTGCCATTCACACCAAAAAGACAAAAATCTAAAAAATTGTCATTGTTTTATATGAATGAAGGGTGCAAAATAGAGAAGAGAAGAAAACAACTTCAAAAGCAAAAATGAGAAATGGTGAAACCATGATAGGACTTTGTCAAAATTTTAAGAATTTTTAACATTGACTTACCATTGAGTTATAATCAAGTTTGAATGATGCCTTACTTCCATTTAAAGGGATGAGTTGGATGTGATATGCCATTTAGGGTTTAGGGTTTAGGGTTTGTGCCATTTGTTTGATGTGTGTAAACAATGATAATTATAAAGATTAACATCATAATGCATAACAATTGTCAAAGTCCATATGATAAACAAGATTATTTAAATTTTAATAGTTTAATTTCAACAACTTGTACACCAAAGGTCTAAACATTTATGAAATCACCTTTGATCATCAAGGGCTTTCCAATCTTCCTTTACTATATAGATATTGGGTTTCTTTTAATAAAAATGAAATGCAAATGCTTTTAGGGTTTATTGTTGAATAAATCAAATTTTTAATAAAATGAAATGGAGATAACCTCATTTTAGTATAATTAAATGTTTAACCTTTTGTGAAATGAAAACAACTTCATGGTTTGTTATTAAATAAATCAAGGTTATACACACACACACACACAAATGATTTAATTTTTTTGGTTATAAAACATATTAAGTTAAATGTTTAAATATATGAAATGCAATTAACCTCAAGATTTGTTACAATGTAAATTATAATAAATGAAATAATTCATAGAAAATTATTTTTTTAACTAGGATTTCTTAAATGATCGAATAATATTTAGAACACAAAATTCTTTTTTTTTAAAAAGTAATTAAAAGGGAAAATTAACTGAAAGGTAATTTGAAAATGGTAATTAATGGGTAATTAAGCTTGTGGCCGCCCATTAGTAAAAGGCCGGCTGTACGCCAAAAGTACTTATATATAACACGTACCTACAATAGGGGTAAAACGCGTCGGTTCCATGAGCCTGGTCTCTCGGTTTGAGATCTCGATTGAGACTGGCCTCTCGGTTTGGGACGTCGAAGAGACAAAGGGGAAGAAAGGCATTACTTGCTTTCCTTTGCTTTGCGTGCTGATAGCGTAGCAAAACTCCTTCTGTCTTTCTTCAGAAGAGAAAGCAAGTGCGTCTGCTGCACTCACCCACGCTTGCTCCCCCATCTCACGCTCGCGTCCTTCGTTTTTATACCCGATCTGCTTCGGAAGGTTACTAGTCAGGTGCATCTTATGAACCCATTTTGTCTTCAAATGTCTTTATGCACGGAAAATGTCTTTTTATTCCCGTTTCTCTGTTGTAAGTGTTTTATCTTCTGGTTTTTCCTTTGTTCTTTTTTGGAATTTCTGTGTTTTTTAGGAAATGCTCACCAGTTCCTAAGTTCACATACCTAGCCGCAGGCAAACAAAAGTGTTTGATCTCCTTTTCAGATCTCCGTGAACGTCGCCTGCAGCGGCATCACTACTTCGGGTTTCTCTTTTTCTTCTTCCTCCCGGTCTTTCTTTCGTTTTCGATCCATCTTCTGTGTTTTTTGTTTCTGAGGAGCTGCTGTTGTTCATGTTTCGGGTGTTGAAGAAGACATCCGACATCAGATCCCTCTTTCGTTTACTGTTTGTTTGTTTTTATTTTTGGGTGGGTGTCGAGGCACCGCCGTCTTCGTCTCCTCGTCTTCTCTTTTTAAGGGTGTTCAGAAAGCGGGGGCTTAAGGGAAGTTCTTGGGTGTCTCTGGATGCTCTGATGTTTGCAGATCTTTCTTCTAGGATTTGGAGCGAGAGAGTGAGGAGTCAGTATGGATGAAGAGTACGATGTGATCGTTTTAGGCACAGGCCTCAAGGAATGCATTCTTAGCGGGCTCCTTTCTGTGGATCGCCTAAAGGTTGGTGTCCGTCCCTCCTTTTTCTTGGGGTACATGAAAGAATACAGAGTTGTGTTGGAGGGGATAGACAGCGATGCCCATTCCAAAGTGATCCAGAAACAGTGAGTGAGGGGTATGGGAAATTTTATGTGCCCACATGTTAGTGGAACTCTATAATCGATTGTGGACTCTTAATAAGCTGCTGCTAAGGTTGCAGGAAAAAAAGATACTGTTAATCATGTAGGAGGATTTTGTAAAATGGGTTGTTTCTTCAAGGGAATTCTGATTTCTGAAGGAAAGTTTTGCAATTAATTCATTGAGGACCAGTTTCTGGAGCCTTGGGAAATTACCGACATTTTTCAGAAACCTTGAGAGCTGGAACTTACAACTTCGGGTTTGAATTGTAAGCATTTGAGTCGACTCACCAACTATTGGTCCAGGTAGATGGGGAGGTTTTTGCCCTTTTTCAGTTTTTGTCTCATGGAATCACGATTTTCTTCTTTTCTGTAGGTTTTGCATATGGATAGGAATGACTATTACGGAGGAGCATCGGCATCCCTCACTCTGAACCAGGTGTGTATGTAATGTTTGGAACATTATCCTCCTAATAGGTTATGTTGGAATTATTATTCCTTTGCATCCATGGCCAAAGTATGCATTGCTTTTCCCCATCCTAATCAACAGCTGATTGTGTGGTGAATGTGGCATAGTTATGGGCGAAGTATAGGGGTACAGAGAAGCCTCCACCATTTCTTGGATCGAGCAAAGAGTACAACGTGGACATGGTTCCGAAGGTGGACAATGTTCTTCTTTTTGAGTTTTTTCATCTCAGATGTTTGCACCTTCACCTGAATCCACAGCAAAAAGATATGTGTCTGTGTCTCAATATTTCCTTTCACCATTATGAGGTTTTTTGAAGGAATGCACAGAATAAGAAAAAATTGGATATTTTTTTTTACCACCATCCTAGAGATAGGTCAAGTGAGGTGCAGTGAAACTGAGGAACGTGGGTTGGTGGGCTTTGATGAAGAAGCTAATCTGCTGCTGGAGGCTGTTGCTGTCCACAATCACATGATAGGTTTTTAATGCAAAGTTATTTGTTTTCAGTTTATGATGGCAAATGGTGCACTTGTGCGAATTCTCATCCACACAGATGTCACAAAATATTTGCTGTTCAAGGCAGTGGATGGCAGCTATGTATACAAACAGGGGAAGGTAAATACAATTTTGTCAATACTTCTTGGAAAGTAGGTTGAGTTTAAACCTGATTGTAAACTTCATTCTGTTGACCTTCTTTTGGTGGTTCTGTCAAGTATTCTATGTGCTCCTCCCATCATCTACAGACTTCTATTGAGTTGATTGCAAGTCCCTTGCTGCAGTCAAGCAACACATGGAAAGTTTTTCTCCTGGATTGCAAGAAATTGTTTTCTCATCTAACCAGTATGGCTAATGGATTTCACAGGTTTACAAGGTTCCAGCAACAGATGTGGAGGCCCTGAAGTCACCCCTCATGGGTTTATTTGAGAAACGCCGTGCTCGCAAGTTTTTCATTTATGTTCAGAACTATGACGAGGATGATCCCAGAACTCATGAAGGAATGGACCTTAATAGAGTAACAACCAAAGAGCTCTTTGCGTAAGAACCTTGCTTGCATTTCAAGTTCTCATCATATATGTGTTCAGTTTCAGGATCATAGCCTGACATCTTTGGCAGCCCAAGCTTGACGTGTGCACTGAAACCAAATGTGGATTCTCTTGTTTGTCTGTTGCAGAAAGTATGGAGTAGACGAGAATACAATTGATTTTATTGGCCATTCCTTGGCACTGCACCGTGATGACCACTATCTAGGGGAACCTGCCCTGGAAACAGTGAAGAAAGTGAAGGTAACCCCAGGCTTGATTCTAACACTTGGCTAACCATTTTTGTGATTCAGGTCGTGGAAATTCAATGCCATGGTTGTGTTGACTGTTATACTTTGGCTGCAAATTTTCCGAGAGTGCTTAAATGTTTATCCGGGGTATTGCAGACCCTTGTAGGCAAATCTGATGGTAACCAATATCAATATGTTCTTCTCAAGTTTCTGAAACTTGACATTTTTTTTCCTTATGCAGCTGTATGCAGAGTCTATGGCACGTTTCCAGGGAGGCTCACCTTATATCTACCCGTTGTATGGACTTGGCGAGCTTCCACAGGTCTTCTGGACTTGCATTGTATCTGTATTTAAAGTGTTGTATGAACCTTTTCGTGCTTCCTAAGGTTTTCTGTTGAAAGAGTTAGTGCAGGGAACATGTGATGTTAAAGGTGGTTATCAACTTTGTGTATTTTCAGGCATTTGCTCGACTTAGTGCAGTCTATGGTGGAACATACATGCTTGCCAAGCCCGAGTGTAAGGTATGTGATATTTTGTGTACCCTCCTCTGTTCCTGTCTCTGTCACTCTGTCCTTTGTTAAGGCTGGATGCTCGAAGAAGGCTCTGTGATTGCATGTCTAAAGGACAGCAGAGTCTTAGTTAAAGAGCCAAAGTGACCACTGACAGCATTAACTTTTACAACAAGGGAATACTCACATATGTGGGCACTGAAGCCACAAGAGGATTGTTGTGCCAACCCCACACTTTCCTTCTAAATCACAGTACATGTTCTAAAGGTTCAAAACCCCAAGAAGATTATTGGGCCACACCTGCACTTTGCCAGTAAATCGTGGCATTTGTCTCCAAGGATCTGCACTAAAAAGAATTGAGTTTTTTTGGCCTAGCTGCATTGTAACCACTAACCCTCACATAGTTGGTCCAAGAGCAAATTGCACACAGAATTCCATTTTCTGCATTGGTTTTTCTGTCTGGTGTTGCAACTCTCAGATGCCTGGTTATGCCACTAGGTGGTTGGGATTTACCACAAATGGTGTCCTTATAGATGCAGTCCACTACATAAGTAAACCCTTAACTAAGGTGATGGTTAATTTTTTGTGCCACAAGCTTCCTAGCTCAAATCGGGAGGTTTTTTCATATTCTGAAGATTAAAGGTTGCTCTTGTAGGTTTCTGCTCAGTTGAAACAGAGGCTTACATTAAACAAACGGAGATTTCTGTATGGTGTTTCTGACTTCCAAATCGTGAAAATCATTAATTGAAGGGCTTGGTAGTCCCAAGTAGGGTTCTTCCTAAAACTCACTGTGACCTCTTTAAGAGAAGTTCACCTTTTTCTTGTTTGTCTTACTTTTCTTTCTCTTTTTTCTTTTCAACCTCCCTCTTCCCCTTCTCTCTTGGGTTTTATTGAGCTAGCTAGTATTATGACTGATAATATCCATTACCAGTGGTCTTGTGACAAAGACATCACAAGCTCGAGTAGCTGACTTTGTCAGCAAGGATTTGCTTTGTAGTTGGTCACCACCATACATGCTTATCATGAATATCTCTGGAACATGTATGTGATTCTTACTGTTCAAACCAGTTTGCAGGTTTTTATCTGATTTGGGTCTTTATTTTGTGTGATCTGAAACCTCTATAACTTTGTCAATTCTATTCAAGTTTAGATATGGAAAAGCTCCTCAGTACTTTTCCAAAATGCACTTTGCAATTGAGGTGGTCTTTGATTTAGGCTGCAACCTTTGAATAGGTCACTGGCAACAGATCAAGCCTGTCACACAGGGTTTGATTGGCAGTCGGATAGAACAAACTAATGTGAACCCAGAAACTTGGGTTGTGGACAGCATCCATGAAAGTGTCCAGATTGCTTTACATTCTGCCACTGGGATTGATCCCTTAAGACTCTTTATAGATTCTGCACACAACCTTTTGTAATTGACGGTGCATGATCCTGGTCTCTGTCAATTGTGTTCACAATGTACTAGAATGTAATTCTGACTGTCCTTAATCCCTTGATTTATTTGTGGGGTTTTCCTGTGGAATTTCAGGTTGAGTTTGATGAGATGGGAAAAGTGACAGGGGTGACATCTGAGGGTGAGACAGTTAAAGCTCCAAAAGTGGTCTGTGATCCTTCTTATCTGCCTAACAAGGTACAAATCTTTCCTTTTGTACACATCCAGACAGGCGCAAGCAGTTGCTTATATCTTCTTTACTGTTGTTCTCATGTTTTTTTCATTGCTTCCCTGCAAATGCATGCTCTTCTATATACTCAAAATGTTCACTTGCTTCATTTGCTGAATGAAAGGATGTCTTACCATTGTAAAGTGTCTGTGGAATGCTGGATTGCTGAAGTTTCAAGTTGTAAACAGGTTAGAAAGGTAGGTAAGGTGGTGCGGGCAATTTGCTTCATGAGCCATCCCATTCCAAACACTGGAGATTCAGACTCTGTGCAGATAATTCTGCCCCAAAAGCAACTTGGCCGCAGATCTGACATGTAAGGATACAATCTGTTCATCCGGCTCCCTGGAAGTTTTAATGTTAGTGGTTGTTTTTCCATTATTTCTGGATGTCTTTGTATGTTGCACCTGCAAAGGACAGATCTTGGGCTGATTGTTTGGGCTCTCTCTACATCTGGGAGGTGTAGTAATAGTCTACAAGAATGTTGGAATGTGTGGAGTGTAAACCAAAAGATTGCTTGAATCAATCAACAGTGGATTAAAAGTGCTCTCTGGCAGGTATGTGTTTTGTTGCTCCCACTCGCACAATGTGGCACCAAAGGGCAAGTACATTGCCTTTGTATCTGCATCAGTGGAGACTGAAACCCCCGAGGCTGAGCTTGAACCGGGACTTGCATTACTTGGACCAATTGATGAGAAGATATTGGATGTGTATGATCAGTATGAACCTGTCAATGACTCAACACTCGACAATTGCTTCATCTCTAAGGTAAGACCCCATAGATATATCTATTTGATGAGTGTATTGAAGTAATGTTAGTGCATTTTCAAAAAAGGAATGCTTAATCCACATTTTTGAACTCTTGGTTGCAGAGTTATGACCCAACAACACATTTTGAAACAACAGTACAGGATGTGCTGAAAATGTACACCAAAATCACTGGCAAGGTATGTGTCATGGTAGGCAATAACTGGCATAAGCTTATTCAACAAACAAGATGACATCATGAGATTTGTGTGAAAATTTCAGGCTCCGTGCAGGATGTAAATAGCTGGATACTTGGCTTACGAAGAAGGGACAAAGACCACTGTCAGAATTGATTATTTTGTGAAACTGATACAAGTTATCAGCATTGATTCTTTCTACTGAAATTATATGTGCAGGTTCTGGATTTGAGTGTGGATCTGAGTGCAGCCAGTGCTGCAGAGGAGTAGTAAGTCTGCAATAGACAAGAAGGCAAGTGGTTCTGGTCATGGACTTTAAAATGGGAGTAAATAGAACTTGGCAACATGCACCTAGTAGCACTACTATGGCATCACATCACATGCATAGTAGTGATGTGGCACAATCAGCATCCTTACACAGTGTGAGGCTTGTGGACACAGATGTGCCCAATATCTAGTGCATTACATGACATTGTCCTCTAGCTTGCACGTGGATGGTTGTAACAGGTAATGCTAGAGAGAATGTAGCTACTGTGTTGTTCTCTTGGGTTGAAGCCTGTGATGAAATTGCAAATCTAATTTGGAGTTCTCAGTATGTGTTTGGTGCACACAGGTAGTAGTGGTAGGTTTCTGACTAATTTAGTACTTCTACTGCTAAGGTGTCCACAACATGTCAAGAAAATAAGTCTATATTCTCTTGTAGTTGTGCCTGTGAATTTGTATTTGGAAGTCTTTAATTTGTCTCTTTACACTTGTTAATGGCTGGCGAATGTATAAGCCAAAGATATTGACAGAACATAAACTGGGATTTTAGTTTGTCTCACTCTTTTTAAATGTAGTGTTTGCTTCTAGGACCAAACTGGGTGCAATTTTGGGTTTTGGGTTCCTTCACATCTCAAGTTCTTATAAGCATCAAGTTTGAACTTCAAACAATCAAGCAGTGGCTCTTCCCTTGGGAAAGAGACTTGACTTGGGGTTTGTATATCATTTGGTTCTCCGTATGTAGCTGGAAAGGATGATGGAAGGTTTGTGTTTGAATGTATTAATGTTGTAGGTTTGTATTGAAAGTTGTTATAATGTATTTAGCCATGAATGTATAATCAATGTGAATGTTTTATATGATGATAATGCTATAAAGCTTTCTTGCAGCATCACTCTACTAATTCCTCCAAATAAGCAATGATGTGTGAATATGTTGTAATGTCTGTGAATGATGCATGATGCAATATTCTATGAAGATGGGTTGAAATGTGAGTCATCATTTAATTTATTAGAATGTTGATATGTTCCATTTGTACCATTCATTAGATCGTTGTGTGTTGCATAATTATCAATACGAATTTGAAATAGTGAAATTTGGATTTGTAACAATGAATTAGGAGATATGTTGTTTATCTTGTTTATATAATACATGTACATTTCATATCTATTGCATTAGGACAAATTTGTTGCGTTTAAACCAATTTTATGTAGGTATAGGTGTATACATCAAAGTATCAATCCAAGTATAAGCCCTAGTATTAAAAAAATATCAATTTAGTATAAGGACTTGTCAATACTTACACTCATATCAAACCAACTTATATCTTGACTCATAAGATATTATTGGTCTTGGCATCCATTATATTACAATTGGTATTCAAACTTAAGATTTTCTTTAAAAAGTTACACCAAGGTCTTGGGTATTGCCTTTGATACTTAGAAATTTGTTTCGTAATGTGCAATTGAGTCCTATATATTTCTCATTGAGGTTAGGTGATTAGTAATGAGGAAGGGGGTGAAGTTGCAAAGTGCAATGCATAGTACCCTTGAGTAATGAGGAAGAAGATTGTCAATGAGCTTCATTGAAAAGCTTGAATCTTTTTAATTGTTGTGAAAACATACCAAGATTGAGGTTGATACACCCTAAGTATCAAGTTTAAAAAACCAAAATTGATATTAAATTTTGCATTCACAATCACATTTTTGGATTTGATACCAAATTTATACCTCTTGTAAACATAAACCCCACCTTGATGTTATATATAGATTAGGACTAGTCTAGTATGTGTAAATTCCAATATTCACACAAGATTGGTTTAAACCTTGTTTTATTGGTTTAAATTTTGTATAAAACAAATACGGAAAATTTGGATCATTTGATGGGATTCAAAGACATTGGTTATTTATGGTATTAATGTCACATTGTGATTGTGTGGCAATTTGGAAGTGATTAAAAATATTAATGAACGTTTTGATGGATTGTTGTGTTCAATTTGTAATAATTGATGTGCTTGAACCAAAATTTTGAATTTAAACTATCAGGTTTTTAGTATTGGTTCTCAAAATTCCTATGTCATGAATTGATTGAACTTGATAAAAATCTCAAATGCCAATGATGTCAAGGTTCCCAAAGAACTAGTTTTATATTTCTTGAAATTGTATAATCCAAAAAATGAAAAATACACCTCTAAATGCACAACAAATGTCAAAACAATTAGTTTTCTGTATTGAACTACAATGAGCATATAAAACATTCAAGTTCATTAACACATCATTTTTTTAAAAATGTGCATTCATGTGAAGACATTGCATTGTGATTCCACATATGTAATGTGCCCATCAATAATCAACAAATATATCAAATGACTTTTATTTTTAATTAGTAATAACCTTGTTGAATTTAAGGTCGTCCCATATGACACATGACACATGACACATCATTTTTGCATCAATTGTCACATTGGCATCCATTAAAACCCATTGGTTTGTTCATTAGTCTCAATGTACATTATGACATTGACACAATAAAACATTCCATAATAATTTTTATTGTTGATTTTTAATTAATGCACATCATAAATTAGACACATTAAAATACTAACTCTTGTGTATGACACCAATCATAACCAATTTTGTTGCCCCATATATGGTCAACCTAATTGCGTACAATAATCCTAGCCCCATAGGTAGGTCCCTCTCTAGGTAGGTTTTATGTAGGTTCTTAAGTAGCCTTCTAAATAGGTTTAAGCAACCCCCCATGTAAGCCCTAAGTATTTTCATAGGTAGTTGATAAGATTGACTTTAGGCTAAATAAAGCTCACATGTTATGTAAGACGTTTTATTTCAAAATTTGCGGATTTATTTTGGTGTAATAAGTGAGCAAAGGCAACCATTTTGTAATACAAATATAAAATGTGTTGTTTAAAACATACCATGCCAAATGATAGATGCTTCTAGCTTGGGGCCCCTTTAATTGATTACTTGGGTATGCAACAAATTAATGTTTGAATATATGTCCTTCAAAAGTTATGAAAATGTTACTAGGGTTCAAGGCTAAATATAATACAAATTTGTGGAATGTGCATTAAAAGATCTTGTAAACTTCCCTCACTTCTTTTTGGTCCAAATTTTAGACAAATTTGTTCATGCTTTTGACATTTTCTTGTAAATCACAGTTTTAGAAAACATGATCAAATGTTAATGTTTTATATGCATAATTTCATATATTATGTAATACATTTAAGCTATCGTGTACCCAAATACTTTTTTTTTTCATTTTATCTAGTCCATTCAACTTCACATATAATTCTGAAAATTAAATTATCTATTTATATATAATAAGATTAATAAATAAAAATGAGTTATGAAATTATGAAATTTTTAATGACTCAATATAGTTATTTGTCGTGGTATTATTAATTCTCCCACTTTAATTTATGATTGTATGAAATGAAGGTCAAACATGTTATAATAGCTTGAGTGGATGCCACTTGTTTTGCCAAAATCATTGTTAATATGAATTTTAAATGCATGTTGTTGACATTTTGTAAGCCTAATCACTTGACATTTCTAATGTCTATATTCAATATGCCATGTGATTCAACTTTCATGATGTGTTTTCAATAGATAGTATGATCAAAAGGAGGATGCTATTATTTTGAATATTCAAGTGGGCATCCCATATCAAAAGTAGAGTGGGATGATAAGGAACAACATTTCAATCACAATCTCTCAATCAAAAGTATTCCCTTCTATTGGTGCTTATGTTGAATTTTGCATGACTATCAAGGTTTAGGGTATATTCAATGAAGCAATCTTTCCATGTGTTTAAGATTACTTATGTCATTCCATCTAAACTCAAAGGATTCATTTGAAATTAATGTTAAGAAATATGAAGTAGCCTTAGGTTATCAACCATGGCCATAAGGTTGCATACACTAGTAGAAAACCCCCCTTTTTTGACCAAAAGTTTTCAACTACGTGACATTTGTAACTTTGTTTCAACTTTATTTTTTTAATTTTGAATAAAATTATGGCAATTACCAATTATGTTGTTTCGTTTACTATATTGATATATAGTTGAAAGCATTTTTCAACTACACGGTCATTTGCTGAATTATCATGGCATCAACAATGTTTCCAAGTTGAACTTCCAACTATGTTGGTAAACAGTGTGAAGCATGTTTCAACTAAAGGGTCATTTAAAAAAATATTCTTGGTCTTTAAAGTTATTTAGTTGGCACATTGTCAAGACATTGACTAGTGTTCAACTATTTTGGATGATAAAATGTACTTAAGGATGGATGAAATATGATCTTGTTTGCAACTATCTCTTTCAACTAGGTTAAACAACTAATAGGCAACTTTAATTTTATACATACAATATTGTAATATTTATTTAAAATCATGATAACATTAAATTACATGTAAATTTATTTGTGTAAATGAATGGTTTTTTTGGCGCATATAAATATTAAAATTTAATTTCAAAATAAAATTTTAAATTTTAAAAATGTTAATACTAATGTTTATGTTCAATACACATGTAATTTATTATTTACATGTAGATCATTACAACATATCAAGTAAGTATCAAGTAAGGATGCATCATTAATAATATTGTGCAAGTATAATCTTTATTCATTTTTATACATATGATATTTTAATATTCGTTCAAAATTATGATAAAAATTCATTAAACATTAATGTACCGTATGGCATTGGCCCAAGTTTGAATGCACTCAATTGAATTTTCCTTCCAAGCCCCTTTTTGCAACTTGTTTGAATTTTCAACAACAATATGTACCCACTAAAAATTCAATAATATTGTTCACATTTTAGGTCTCAAAATTACAAAATCAACTTTATGAAATCGAACTTGGTGACAACTTTCCAACAACACCAAGAATGCCCCCAAATTTCAACATAGTTTTCAATCTTGGTTTTTCAAAAAATCAATGAAAAAATGATTCAATAATCAATAGATTCCACACTATAGCTCACATTTTAGACCAAGTTGTTGCACCCTTATTCATTGAAAACTTTTTGATGATAAGTTCCACAGCATAACTTAAAAACATTGTAGTTTGGGAAATATCATTATGACAAAACTAAACAAACTACCTTCCTTCATGGATAAATAAAATAACATGTGTTGTTGGCCCCAAGTGTGAACACACTCAACTCATTTTCGCTTCTAAACCCAAATCAATGTAATTTGTTTTTATTTTCAATAAAAAATCATTCAAAATTCAATATCTTCAACACCTTAAGTATGAAAATTATAAAATAAATGTGATTAAATCTAATTTAGTGATTACTTTCCAACAACACCAAGTACACCTTTGGTTTGAAGTGAAATTTAAACTTAATGATATTGTTAATGTTTATCAACAAAATGGTTCAATAATCAATAACCTTTCCATTGTAGTTCCAAAAAAATTCAACCCAAGTCAATACACCCTTATTCATTGTTAGGTTTTCAAATATATCAACAGCATTATATGAAATAATTTGGTTTGGGGAATTTCAATATGATAGAATAAAACAAAGCAAAATATCTACCTTCATTAATAGATTAAATTATGTGTAAATTATCTTTGTATAAAACAAATGGTTATGTATGATGCAAATAATAATATTTGATTCAGGGAAATTTAAGGAAATTTTGAAATATAAATTTGTAAAAATGTGCATGTTTAATACACATAATTATTATTTATATGTAAGTTGGATTTACTTTTACAAATATTAGATAATGATACATAATTAATATTTTTTTATGGAACTCAAATGGTTATTAATCTTTATAGACATGATATATCAATATTTGTTTTAAATAAAACTTCATTAAAATTTTAACCTACATGTAAATTCTATTTGTGCAAATGAATATTTATGTATGATGCAAAAACAAATTGTACATATAAATATTAAATTTTAATGAAATTTTGAAATATGAGTTTGTAAGTTAAATATGTGTAATTATTATTTATTTGTAAATCAAATGTTAATTTACAACAAATCAAGTAATGATACATAATTCATAATTTTGTGAAATTTTAATGTATACATTTTTATACGTATGATGTCTTGACATGTTTTCAAATTTATAATAAATATTCATTAATTATTAAGGTACACATAAATGTTTGTTGTATACATGAATGATCACCTTTAAGTTTTCCTTCCTTTCAACACCAAATTGAATGTTTTTTATGTCGTTGGAAGTGCAAAACAAATAGTTCTGAATCTTTTTTCAACATCAAAAGCAAAGGAACAAAGCAAACAACACAAGAAAATAAAGATTGATATTTTGTTTCAAATTTTGTCTCTAGACCCCCTTTACTTTTAGCAATTGTATCTTGTTCATTTCTCATTCAAATGCTACAAAGGCGTTATCTCTAAATCTATAAAACTTGTTTAAATTGAAAAAAATAAAAAAACAATAGTTGAAGAGCTTAAGCTTCAAAATCATATTGAATATTTATGAAAAAATCCAAAGCACAACCGCCTTCACTTTGAAAGGCCATATCTTGCTCATTTTCCATTAGATTGTAACATTCTTTATAGATTTGGATACGCCGGGTAAAGGACTACAAAATTGTTCAAGTTTTAAAAGCAACAAACCATGGAAAGAGAGTTATAATGATCCAATATTGTTAAGTGTTCGGTGATAGGTGTGTCTACCCTAGGTTACAACTAAATTTTTTATCCCATATTGTTTGGGTTCCATTCCATGAATCTAAACTATATGAAAGAGTGCATTATAATTGTTGGAAAACACAATGAACATGAAAATCTAATAGTCATTTGGGATGAACCAATCAAGAAGGTTCAACCCTAAAGGCTAAACCAAACTGAATAGGATTTCATTTATTAATTGTCATGTGGCTTAGGTCTAGGCCTAACATAGGTGCCTAGATCTACCCCTAACTTAAACCTAAATTAAATGGCCTATGTTTAGGTTTAACATAGGTGCCTAGGTTTAAACTTAACCTATGCTTAAGCACCATGTGGCCTAACCTATTGATGTGGATATACCATGTATCATTTAGCTATTTTTTGACCCCACATTTTATAAATGTGCCACATGTCAACATTATGAATGCGCCACATGTCACTAAACCATTCACCGAATTTTTTATATACATAGATGCAACATAGTTGAATTGTTCAACTTACATAGTTGCAACCTAGTTGAAATTGTAATTATATTTTGGCTAATGTCATGCTTAATTAGTGGATGAAGTTCATCCACTAGTCAAATGTAGTTGACAACATCCCTTGAGTATATTGGTAGAGAAAATTTCAACTAAATTGGTATGTAGTGGCATGTAGTGGTTATTGTTGTGGTGTTGACATGTGGCATACACTTTTGACTGTAATTTCACTCTCAATTTGTATTTTTCAACATTACTGGTTAGCAATTGCAAAAAAAAAAGTTGCAATTATATGTATAGTTTTGAACTTGGTTTGTAGTTGAATAGTAGTTGAAAACATATTTGTAAGAGGGGGGGTATTTTACTAGTGATAGTTGGGAACAATGCCAATTTGGGGAACCAAGCAATTTATTTAGTACATTGAATCTTATAATGTGATTGATTCAATTTCCATTTCACATGGACGAATTTTTTTGTTTCAATAGGCTTATGTCTTTTTCTAAACATGTTTGTGAGGTCTATTTATCAATTGGATTGTTTGGCAAACATCATACATGATGAGTAAATATGATTTTAACAATGTGAGTGCAATGAGAAAACATTGCTTTTGATATCTAAAGTACTTATGTATTGAAATTTTCCCATCATATGTTCCATTCCCTCGTGGAAATAGGAAGGGGAATAACATTACTTCCATTTAGTGATATTAGATTTGTTAGACTATAACAAGTTTTGTTTTACATTCAACCTTTCTAATTTATTATTAATTTTGTCAATCAAATTCCCTACACACAAGTGGTATTTATTTTTGCACAAGTGAGTGAAGTTTATAGAATTGATAAACACAAGCCACAATGCTTGCATTTTCATCTTCATTGTTATCAATTTTATGGCCCATCTCATGGTTAACTATGATTGATTTAACAATCTCAATTGATAAAGCACATGCACATGTTTTTGTTGTCTTGTTTTTTAAAGTTCGTGTTGTATAACTTGAAACAAAGATTGCATGAATAGTTTTTTTGTAAGACATGAAATATCTCATCCACCAAGTTTCCAAAAAATATTTCTTCATCAAGGAATTCATCACTTGACATAATAAGATTATTTAACAAACTTGAATCAACTACTTGCCCTTAAAAAGAACAATATTTGTGTTCATCAAGAGGTATGAATATGTCTAAAAATGACAATAGTTGGACCTTAAGGGGGTGTGCTTTTAACAAGTCTTTCATGTGGTCCAATGTGTGATAAACAACATAAGGAAATTGATGTGCAATAATATCAATGTGTCAATTGCATTTTGTAGAAATGAACATTTTGGAACAATCTTTAGACGTATAACGAGCCATCAAAATGTTGGTGATTTTGTAACATGTACATCCTCTCATTGGAATATCATCTAGATCGAATACATTTGGAATTGTTTTTACGGTATGTGAAAAATTATGTACATGATGTCACATATTGCACATGTAGACATGTTTGAAAAATGGAAGAGAATCTTTTGTTGAATTCTTGATCAAATTTGGGGGTTGTCTCCCAACTAGTTGTAATAGCCTTAAAATAAAATCCTTCCATAATATTTGAAAACGGGTTTGGATTCAAAACTTATGAAATTCACATTCAATTTTCTCACATTTATTTATCATTGTGGAGATCTCCATAATGTTTCAAATGTAGTATTCTAAATTATAACATATTTGTTCATGTGGTAGTTGATTTGACCAAGACATGATCATTTTTTATAATATTATTAATTCACTTTTACACACGAGAACAAACTTGGATGAATATATTAAATTGGGTTTACAAAGAAAAAAAAATTAGTAGAAGAAATTCGAGAATTTATGACTGATTTTTTTAGTTATAAATGACATGAAGTTGTTTTGGATCCACGTTTCATGAGATATAGACCTATTTTGAAAATCCTAGGCTAACATAGCCTAGTAGGTGTTTTAAAGGCTTCCCATAGGTTAAAAAACCAAAACTAAATAGGTCCCTAGGTGGGTTAACTAGGCAAGCAATGTAGGGAGTTCTAGGATGGCTTTGACCTAGGTTTAATTGAGGTTTTGAACCCTTCACCTCCACTTTGATGGGTCAAAATTTTAACCTTTGCAACAATTTTTTATTTGTGAAGTACTACATCTCATCACATTTAAATAAATATTTTTTATATCCTACATCCTTGTAAGTTATTCAACCTACCCTAATTAACATATCCTAGTCTAGATAAGCCTAGGTAAACTAGCATGACATAAGCCCTATCTATGGGTTGCATAAGTGATAGAGTGCTTACCTAAAAAAACACAAGCCTACCTAGGGGCTATGTAGGGTCCTACATTGAACAACCAATGAAAATCTTACTCCAAGAATATGGCCATCCTTGATATTTTAGGAAGAGGGTGTGATTGGCTTACCAAGAATACACTTGCATTTTTAGTCCACCATTTGATTGATTTGTTGCTCATAGAAACCTACATATTTGTTAGAGACATGAGGATGAACAATAGAAGACACATGTTCATGTCATGCTATTATTAGACTTTTCCAAATCAAGGGCTACCACTCCAAGATCCACATTCTCTGGAATTGCTTGGACTACAACAATAGAAATTGAATTGGCAATTTGGAAGGCAAACATGAAATGCATTTCTTGGGTTTTTATCAATAGAAGGGGTTGCTTCTTCTCCCTCCTAACACATGTCTAATGTTCTCTTAGATGTCTCCAAGGATTATGGAGGCGAGATAAAAACAATGACATGCAACTTGCCTTGTTTGGAGGAGGCAACATTTTGTCTCAAAAAATGACAATTAGAAGTCCAATCGTTATGTCCTCCTTCACAAATGTCATTTGGATGAATTATAATTTGTTAAATAAAACCTTTTTGTTTCCACCCACAATATTATCATCTATTAGTAACATAATCAATTATTTATGATCTTATTTTTCTTTTCAAAGTTGTATTATGATTATAGTCATTCATGGAGGCATTGAGGACTTCTAAAAGTTGTTTTCTTGGTTTTAGAATATAGGATTCCTTTTAGTGTTAAATGAAACAAATCCATCTTTATTATATACCATTCCCTAGATTTAAAAACAACAAAAAATGTTCATGATTAATGTAAACCTTTCTTCAAATTTGGAACTAACAAAAAATGGTACTAATGACGATGAATTGTCTATAATAAGGAAAAACTTTTGGGTTGTTTCGATGAATATGTGTCCAAATATATAAATATTATTATAGCATGTCAAGTTAATATTATTTTATCAAAGCTCCCTATATAAAGTTTTAAGTTGGATGGTAGGGGTAACATGGATTGTATGTAATATGAACTATAGAGGTTTAAAATCTAAACACTAAAACACACACCTTGTAGACAAATGTAAGTAAAAAATCAATAATGAACTTCTTGTCAAGTAATAATGGTTAGTTGTTGGTTACTTAAAACTCTAGGCACTAGTGATTAACATACCAGTTGTCTATTGTTTATTTATTCCATCAATTTAACCCCATAATATTTTTACATGTAGGTTGTGATCATAACATTTGGTTCAAATAACCATTTACTATTATTATTTTGTGTGGGGGGTGGGTGTTTGGTTTGTGATGTTTAAACTACATGTTTGAATAAAGAAAGTTGCAATGGACCTATAATATGGAAATAATTGTTGGTAGTCTTGTCCCCTGTTAACCATTAACCAATAAATCAAATGAATTTAAATTGTAGCTTTAAAAAAACGTGGGATTGCTATTGCTTTTACCTCAAGCTTTTTGTAATCTAGTAAACACATGTTAAAAGGGGTTCATATTAGGAATTTGTCTTCATCCCAAAATGTTGGCTTAAAGAAATCATTTTTCATTTAACCCCCAATTCATTTATTCGACATGACAATATGAATTTTGATGCAAAAATTTGTATTTTCAAATGATATTATATTGTGCATTCTTGAAGCACCCCCAAGCTCCTTAATGGACTCAATTGCAAATCCAAAGGTGAAAACAACGGAAAGAGGAGTTAGGGCATGTTCCCTGGTTTTCATCACTTCAGGGTATAGAAGCGTGCTGGAGCTTTGAGATGGGGATTACGAAGATTGACAAGCAACTCAATTACTCACACGGACCTGCACAAACCAAACAACAAGTTGGTTAGTGTGTAGTTGGAACACTTTGGTGCACAAACGAGCCACAGACAAACACAAATTCACAAGCACTACTACAAAATGCGTCCTTGTTCATTATGGGTTTCACTATATTTTGAATGAATTTGGACATTTTTACATAGTGAAATTGTTTAACCCTTTAGTGAATGGGGACTAATTAATACGGGAAATGAATTGTTTTAGTACTACGCAATGAAATAAGGTTACTCTTAAGTGAAATACAATTTTACTAAACCATTCATTTGCTAGTTTATTAACTAACCAACATGGAAATCAATTAAAATTTAATTATTTGATATATAATATTATTGATAATTTCATGATTTTTTTAACCTATGATTTATTGACAAATGTCATTACCTAGGTTAGGTTTTTTAACCTAGCCTAGGTGGGTAGGCCATGTAATCAACCTAGACAACTATTGTAGGAATTCAATAAGAGAATATTCGGTCAACATACCATTGTTGACCACACACAACACCACTTATGAGATTTGATCCCTTGACTTTTTATAATGCAAACAAACACCCTAATCATCAAGCCCCCATTTGTTGTGGTAATATGTTGCATTACATTTTATTTATCAAATATTTCATTTTAAACATTACAAAAACATAAACTCTGAAAATTCATATGTTATTGAAATTTTGTTGAAATGAAATTATTCAAATTTATTTTTAAAACAATTTCAATAATGTACATACTTACATTTATTTCGTCTTGAAAGTTTAAAATCATTTGAACAAAAAATATATACATCATTATTTAATAACATTTCAATGACCATTCTTTTAAAAACAAGTAATGTAATAAATGGTTTTAAAATATATATAATTATACTTATTATACTAAACATTTTTCAATTTATATATGATATTTTACATTAATTTATATTATTTCACCCTTTATTTTGTATGGGTATTTATGGTTATCCTCAAATTTTATGGTTGTTTCACTTTTAAATACTTTTGGTTTTTTTAGCTTATTTCACCTTAGGCCATTTCTAGCTATTATAAGTTTTTTTGGCCATTCTATGTTTTTTTGGCTATTGATGGTTATTTCACCTTATGTTATTATTGGCAATTATAAGTTATTATAACCTATTTCACTTTAAATTAGTTTTGTTTATTATAAAATATTTCACCTTAGATTATTTTCAGCAATCCTAAAAAAATCTAGTATATGGCTATTGGTGGTTGTATTATTAATGGTTATTGGTGAATATTCTATTGTGGGTATTGGTGGTTATTAATGATTATTATATTAATGGCTATTGGTGAATATTCTATTGTGGGTATTGGTGGTTATTAATGATTATTATATTAATGGCTATTGGTGAATATTCTATTGTGGGTATTGGTGGTTATTAATGATTATTATATTAATGGCTATTGGTGAATATTCTATTGTGGGTATTGGTGGTTATTAATGATTATTATATTAATGGCTATTGGTGAATATTCTATTGTGGGTATTGGTGGTTATTAATGATTATTATATTAATGGCTATTGGTGAATATTCTATTGTGGGTATTGGTTGTTATTAATGATTATTATATTAATGGCTATTGGTGAATATTCTATTGATGGATATTGGTGTTTATTGGTGATTATTAATGTTATTATATTAGTGGTTTTTTATGGCTATTATATGAATGGTTATTGGTGTATATTGGTGGTTATTGATGGTTATTATATTATAAATAATTGTTGGTTATTATATGTTATATTACAACTATTGGTGATTATTGTATTATAAATTATTGTTGGATATTTTATATTATAATATCATAGGCTATTGGTAGTTATTATATTATGGGGTATTTAAAATTATTTTTCATAGGTTATTATTTTATAATATAATTTTTTTTTAATCTTAAGTCATTATATTATATTTTAGATTATTTTAAGATATTATAATTAGGATAAAATCATTTATAACAACATAAAGTATAATGACTTTGAATAACTTAAAATATAACTTGAAATAATATGTATTAATTTTAAATAAAATAACTTAAGGTATAGCTTAAAGTTAGTTGAATAATTTAATTTATACTAACTTAAAAATTTATAATGAATTAGTTAAGATACTTTAAGGTAAAATAACATATAATAATTTAGGGTACAATAATTTATAATAGTTTATAATAACATAAAATATAAGTTAAAATAACTAAAGTAGTTAAAAATAATATAGGGTATATCATAAAGTAACATAAATAAAATATTTTTAAAAGCATAAAAATAAACCTATTTATTGTAATAAATTATAATAGTGAATTATGTTAATTAATGATGAAACATGATGTCTACATAGTAATATTATAATGAACTAATTTTCAATTAGTGTGAACCCGGTGCATAATGCACTTCATCGATCCCCCCCAACCGGTCCTTCGCATTTCCCACTCTAGTTCACTTCCACCTATTAAGACCCCTAGAACCCCACCCCCACCCCCTCCCCCCCTCCACGAAAAAAATAAAACTCATGACCCTCCTAAACCCTTAGCCCAAAAATAGTGCACCCAAATCTCTTCACCCACCGTCCAAATCCCAAAAATACCTCCCCCATCGATGACTGCAGTTGCTGCGCGAAAACGAACATAAAAATAAAAGTAAAAAGTAAGAACTCGAGGTCCTGAATAGTTTTTGGGCCCTCGAGTTCGGGGGGACAGTTTTATTAAAAGTGATATGGGTTTTAGGACCTCGACAGACGGACAGACAAACAACCTTACTGAATTAATATATAGGACAAGGTGAAATTAATAAAATGCTATGAAGTTATTTCACTTTTAAAGTCTGATAATGATTTAGGCTAATAAATTGCACCCCACTCTTGTAATATTGAAGATTCACCACAGTTCGGACTTGAGGAAAGCCACCACCTTCCCCCTTAAAGTATTCTATGTGCTTGGCCATTGGGCTAACACCCAAATGTCATTTTGTTTAGAAACTTCCAAACGAGAGTCCTGAAATTTCCAAAATCAAGACTCCCTCAACTTTGAACGCCCATAACTTTGTGTGTAGACCTTCGATTAAGGTGATGTCTGAAACAAAGTTGTATTCCTCGTTGAAATTTTTTCAACGGTATGTGGAACGATACTTGCACATGAGAGAATTGAGGCGATTCCTAACTTTTAATGGTCAGGAGTCAAAGTGTTAATTTGAATTCCGACCTTTCTTTTGGCCATAACTTATGTTTCAAGAACCCCAAATGGGTATTCAAGCCCATTTAAACATTTAAGTTCCAAGAGCTTTTCAATGATATAAGAAACATCTCAATCCAATGGGTTTTGACCCTTACAATCGCGCTTTGAAAATTTGAAAGTCCATCGAGACTTTAACTCCCAAAGTGGAAACTCACTTGGGAGTGTGAGGGTTCATTCCCTCACACTTTCCCATATAGTCGGAAGCATGAAATGTGACTCATGGCTTCCCTTTTGGCCTGCACCTTCAGAAGCCCTTGCTTTGGTCATGAGGCCAAGGTTAAGGTCGTGTTAATTCCACAATTTAAAAAATCCATTTTTTTTGCATTTGAATAATTGAAGGTATTATATGTATCACTTGTATAACAACATTTTTTTGGAATATTTAAACATTTTTGTGATCTAAAAAGGATGTGTCATTGACTGATGAAGTGTTCAATCAACTTTACCCATTTACATTGTAAAATATTGATATCATTGTTTAAAGATCTTGTTGCATGAAAATCCAAGCACAACTTACAAATGGTAATTCTTGAAACAAAGTAAACATGCTTGAATTATAGAAAGCTTGAATTCAAGCCCTAGCCAAGTCTTACATAATTGAGGCTCTCTATATGAGAGGTTTGCATTTCACTACATGTAAGAAAATCATTGTGCACTTCTATGTTTTGAAACCTTGCAATACATCAGCATGTTAGTTTATAAATGACAAATTCCCCTTCTAATAGGAGATTTTTTAAAAGTAAACCATCGTAAAAAGAATTATAATTTATTTTTGTCAATATATGAGTCACCCATCCTTGGTACATTAATCCCATTATCATTTTTCATGGTATTGTTTAAACCTGATTTCATGGGGGGGATTGGAAGCTTTTATAAGCAAAAAATATATATCAAATATTAAATATTAATAAATAAATAAACAAAATGGACTTTACTCAATTAGTTTCCAAATATAGTTCTTCATGTTGAATCCATTATGTGGAAGCTATATGCAAATAAATTACTTAAATTATGAAAAATTAGCTTGAAGATTTAACAATATCCAATTACCAAATTTGGATCATTACCAATATCCAGATTTGCATGAAGAATCACCATCCATCAGCTAATTATCATTCCACCCCCACAGAAAGTAACATTGACAATGCTAGTTTTGCTCAAATATGATGTTATGTTGAAGGCATCTAGGTGTATTCATGACTAGGGTACCAAAAGGAATGACATGAATTTTAAAAACTACAAAGGACAACTTTGGGGTTTTTTTTTTATCTTACATTATTATAGTTTTAGTGGATTGTTGTAAGCCAATAAATAAAATGATGTCTTGTTAAATTACTACAAATATTCTTAAATAATTTGGATACTATGTAAATATTACATAATAAACTAACTATATCAAGAGTTTAAACTACAATTTTTAAAAAGGAATCAAAAGGAATGCATAAAGTCATACAATTGATTTCAAACTTTTTGTACAATAAAACCATGATCCCTTCTATGAACGTAAATTTTCATTGGATGAATTTTATGAAAAATCAAAACATACAAAAACTTCAAAGTCTTGAAATTTTGAAGGAAAGGGCTACAAGGCAAAGGATTCGTTTTTTAAACCATTTGACAAAAAATATTTTTCATTTCAATTTTTTAAAATTGAAAATCACTGCACATAGACAATGTAAAAATATATATGAAAAATTCACCCACCAGAATGAAGCAAGATATGTTAAAATATAAACATTTTGAATATAAATTTAGATTATAATTGTTACATGATATTATTGAATCACAAATATAAATGATCTTCACACTAGAGGTAAAAGTGGTTACAATGTGATGGAAGGATGTCCTACATCTAGTTTGCAATATCAATTTTCAAATCTAAAAAATCATAAATAATAGATGGGCGAAAACATGATCAAGTATACATTTCATGATCCTTGTCAAGAAAAGTGTAAAATGCCATAAATCAGACCTTAGCATATTAAACTTTTAATATTATTTAATTTAATGATCAACATGAACATATTCTTTGAATTTATGTCAATGGTTTTAAAGAATCACATTTTAAAGTAGATTTAAGTAGATTTTTAAAAATTGCAAATAAATTTTTTCTACTTTATGGGTTGTCCAAAGAAACAAAGTAGGCTTCAAGTACATGAAATATTGATTGTTTTTACTTTATTGGTTAATGGCCATCTAAAATTTATTATGTGCTTTCAACTTTAAAAGTGGAAATAATAATAATATATCAATCTTTTAATTTAAAAGTATTTTTTAACACAATTCCACCAATCAACTTCAAAAATACATTTGACCTATTTTTAGTACATTAAAGTTTTCCAAACTTTGTATACAACATATTTCAAATTCAATATTGTGCACCATGATGGTTTGACAACGATTGAAAAGGGTTCAACTCTATTCTCTTCCATTTATGTGTAAAATATGATTGCAACTACTCATAGCCACTTTTGTTGTATATTTGATCATGCTTTCACCTAGATGTAAAAAATGTTGAAAATTTTGTTGGGACCACTTTGTGCCTAATTTTATGCCAAATTTCCTTGATCTTGAAATAAATTTTGAAACGAATTTGGGTATCATGGTATCTTCCAAGCCAAACTTGTTGGAGTTCAATGTTAGTTAACCCCCTTTAAGCTAATTTGGGTGCACAATGCTTGAGCTCATTTAGAGATGTTATAAATATTAACATTATCAATCCAAATTTCAAGTGCAAGATGCCAAATCCAAAAATAGATATTACTCTTGCTACATTAATCCAACTATGGTATTGAGTAAGAATGGTGATGAGGTAGAAACCCATTGTCAATTCCCTTTCATAACAATTTGCTTGCATAAATCTATACAATGGATTGCCATTCCACAAGTTCCTACTTTTCACTTATAACCAAATAGATTACAAGTAACAATTGTGTTTTCAATATTTTTTTTATATCAAAATAAGGTGGTTTTAAGATGGAAACTAGCCATTGTAGGGAGCTTCATATAAACACAATATGGTTTTGGAAAAATAATATGCAAAACTTAGTTGTAAAATTTCTAAATTTTTTCTCAAGTGGTCAAACCCCTACTTGAATTCAAGCCATGGTTACATAATTTAAAAAATGTTGAAAGTGATAATAGCAACATTGTTTCATGTACAAGGAACTAACCATACAAATTGGCTAAAGTAACATAACCTATCTAAAAAATGGCTAGAGCCATGATATGATTTTAATTTGTGTGAAATTTAACCTAGGCTTGAGCATTATGCATACTTTCCTTAACTAATTTTAAAGTATGTTGTATGGTGGCTATCATTTGATTAACTCCCTCCACTTTAGAGGTGGGTGTTGAGATAAAAATGAGATTTAAACACTCTTGACCATAAGGGGCATAAAATGGTTTGGTTTGAATGGAGGAATGCCAACTTACATAATAAGAAAATTCTATCAAAAATAGGTATTGCTCCCATTGTGTTTGTTTATGCCCACACAATTTTTTAATGTCTTCTAAAGTAGGATTGGTTCTTTCTATTTGGGCATATGTTTTGGGGTGGTAGACACTATTCATTTTTAATTTGGTGCCCAACACTTTGAGCAAGGTACCCCATAATTGGTTTATAATGTTTCAATCCTAGTTGTGAATAATTTCTTTGGCAAACCATGTAAAAAAAATTTCACAAATAAATAGTTTTGCCACATCAATGGTTGACATAGTGGATTTGGCAAGTATAAAACATGCATGTTTTGTGAGTCGGTCAACGATCACAAAAATACTATCATGCCTTTATAGTGGCAATCCCACTATAAAAGTCCATGTTCATGGATTCCCACTTGTTATTGGGAATCCCCAATGGTTGTAAAATGCCTAGGGTCTTAATCTACTCAACTTTAATTATCTAACACATAAAACATTTTTCTACATATTTTTGTACATCCCTTTTCATGCTTGGCCAACAATAGTTTTTCTTTATAACCATATAAGTTTTCAAAAATCTAAAGTGACTAGCTATTGGGATGTTATGACTATCATAAAGATTTTTGACACAAAATTTTTTAAACCTAGGGATACATACCCTAATGCCATAATATAGAACCCCACCATATAAAGTGTATGCCTTATATTTTTGAAATTATTTTTGGGTTTTATGTTTTTTTTCAAGGTTTTCATAGAGTTTTCTGAACCACTAGTCTTGAGTATAATATTTTTTAATTTCCTATGTCATGGTGTTTCTAACCATGGAAATGGCATTAGCCAAGGGACGATGGGAAAGGGCATTAGCCACAATATTCTCTTTGTCTTTCCCATATTGCATTGATTAACCAAAATCAAATTGTTATAATATTTCCACCCACCTACGTTACCTCCTACTTAAATTCGGTTAGGTGGTTAAATGCCTTAAGCTTTCATGGTTAGTGTCAATTGTGAATTGTGTTCTTGACAAATAGTGGTTCCAACTTTTCAAAACATGAATTACAACCAACAACTCCTTTTCATGGGTGGGGTAGTTTAGTATAGGAGTAAGCTTTCTAAATTCATAGGCAAACACTTGCCCCCCTTGCATTAACACTGCACCCATGGTTAGGTCACTACCATTGGTGCATAATACTAACCCACCCATATTGGGATTAATTTCTCCCAATATTAAAGCAAAATCAGGGCATTTTCAAGTTTTGAATTTTTTGTTCACAACTAGGGTTCCATTGGATATCCTAGGAGTTGATTTTCGCCTTTAACATCTTAGTTAAAGGTCTTGCAATTTTGGAATAGTTTCTCACAAAACGCTTATATAATAATTGGCCAAACCTAAGAAGCTTCACACTGAGTGGCCATTCAACACAAGTATGATCTTTTTAAATTCAGCTGCTGCTCCTTTGTCCAAAACTACATGTCCCATGTAGTTTACTTGGGGTACACCAAATTCATATTTGTTCATTTTGGGATACAATTGATTGGTTTTCATGATTTCAAATATAGTCCTTAAATGTTCCCAATGTTCTGTTTTGGATTTGGAATAGACCAAATTGCCATCCATAAACACTAACATAAACTTTCCTAAATACTTCTAAAACAAGGAGTTCATCAAAGTTATAAATGTGGTTGGGGAGCTTGTCAATCCAAATGACATCACCATAAATTCATAATGCCCATAAATTGTTCAAAAGCCATTTTAGGAACATCTTGATATTTCACATGGATATGATGGTAGCTAGTTCTAAGATTTATTTTGGAAAAAATCATCAATTATAGGTAACGCAAATTTATTTTTAACAATAAGTTTGTTTCTATAATCCACACAAAGTTTTGAAGTCCCATCCTTCTTTTACAAAAAATGGATAGGAACACCCCAATGGGATTTATTAAGCTTTATATACCCATTATTTAGAAGATCACTTAGTTGTGGTTCCAATTATTCATATTCAACAAAAAAAATCAATAGGGGGCTCTCAGAAGGGTTTTGCATTTGACATTAATTAAATTACATGGTCAATTTCCCTAATTGGTGGTAAGCCAAATAATTTTACATGGAAAACATTAGAATAATCTTCTAAAAGTTTCCCCACCATTTTGTTCAAACTATTCTCATTCACGAGTTCATTTATTGGCTTGTGCACACTTATGATAAATAGTTTCCACATCCTTTTTTACCCATTTCTTAAATTGTTTGGCAATTTGTAAAAGGGTATTAAGTAAGGTTTGCAAACATGTAAGTTCAAAGGTAGATCCATTAAGGTTTGTGCTGCAAACCAATATGTTGCCCATGCATCCACTAGGTCCAACCATTACATGTCTAAAATGACATTGTAGATGCTTCTTAAGCAAACTTGAAAATTGGTGTAGTAGGTCTCCAATCTTGGAAATTGTACTAGCACATTTTTCATGAAAACATTTGTGCTATGGGTAATAAAATCCTAGATGGATCCATGGGTCCAATGGGGTGGCCAAAGCTAGTAGCAAAAACCTCGAACATTGAATTGTGGGTAATACCGAGGTCCATTAACACCAATGTAAGCCTCCCAACAACTGAACCATGTCAATGCCAATAAATGTAAGGTTGTGTGCCACCATTCGTTCCAATATGGTTGTTAATATTCAAATAGGCCCCTTGTCCTTTGCCCCATGGGTTTCTATTTTTTCATCTTCCTTACCTAGGTTATTAGACTAAGGGTTGCTACTTGACGAGGTCTTTTTGGACATTATAAAAATCAATGCCTAGGTTCATGACAAGATATACACAAGCTTTTACATTTATGGTCTTCTTGTTATTTCTTATTAAACTTAGGTAGGGTCTTTGATGTTGGACCCACCCTTGACCGGGGTTTCCAAACCTTGCACAACTTTTTCCATTTTCCTTTTTGGGTGTGGGTATTGGGGGTATTAGTTTTTTCCCTAAGTGTTGTGTCCATGTTTTTTCAAATGGTTTCTTGTAAGGTTTACTACGAGTCTCAAGTTTATGGCTAACCTATAAGCCTTAGGAATAGTCTTGGGATTGTAGGCTTTAACCATAAACTTAATATGGTCAGCTAACACACCCTATCCAATTCCCCTTGGGAAGAAAAGTAGATGATGTGTGTGTTAAACTTTTGTTTATATTCCATGAGGATGGCTTATGCATGAGTGTAAAACATGAGATTGTATCTTAAAGTTTGATGTGATTTTAATCCACCTACATGGATGAATGTGTCCATAGATAAATGATTTCATATGGATGAATGTGATTTTTGCATGGATGATTTTCATTTGAGTTTGATTAAATAAATAAATGATTAGATTAAATTCATCCATGATTATTAAATAAATAAATATTCATATTCATTTTCATTTTTTTGTCCAAATATTAATATCTCAAACTTAAATATCATTTAATAATGATGGATAATGTAAATGTAGGGGAAAATGTGATGATTGGACCAAAATAAATTTAAAATTTTTGTTTAAAAATCATTTTCATCAACAATGTTAAACAATTAAAGAATATTGACATGGGATGTATGTTAACCCACCTTCAATTATTGTCAACAACATTATATATGGGTGCTTTGAAAACTAAAGCACTTTGAGAATAACTAATTATTAAAAACAACCCCATTGTCATTTATGATAGTAGTTTGTTTGAAGAAAGTTAATTAAGGTGCTTGAAATTGAAATTTAATTTATCAAAAAAACCCATTGTTATCAATGATAACAATTAGTTTAAAGATATCCAAAGCATTCAAAACCCATCATTGTCAACAACATTAGTTAAATTTGATGAAAGTTGTGGCACTTTTGAAAAAAAATGAAAACAAATCCCTTGTTGTGATCCATGACATTTATAAATAGGTTTGAAGGGAGTTGTAACACCTTTGGAGAGGAAAAAAAAACCAATGTAATCAATGACATTGGGGTCATCTTGCCCAAAAATAAAAAATAAAAATAATTTTATTTATAAAAAAAACAACAACAAATGTGGCGTTGATGTTGACACGATAATAGTAATATAATTAAAACATATTGAAAATAATGGCATTTAAAACTATAGCCATCAAATACATTTATAATGGAATTTACATTATATTACTGAATAAATGTTATATCATATAGAATTACATTTTGTTTCATGAAACTTTAATTAATTAGAACTAGGGGGGGAAAGTTTCATTGATGATAACTTAATGATAAAATAAAATATTCATCCATAATTTTGATAAAAGTTTTATATATTACAAACATGTAAATTGAAATTTTTTTTTCATTTATAAATTGGATGAATGGAGAACATCATTAATCCATAACGAAGATGAATGTTTACATTCATCCCCATGTTTATTTCTAGGTTTACATGTATAAAATTCATTTTGTAATTAAATTCTTGGATTTTACTTGCATGTGTATAAGGGAAAAAATATTTTACCATTTTAATTCCAACATTAGGTTTTAAGCTCAAGCTTTAGGCTCATGCAACAACTTGCCTCTATATTCCGCTATGGTAATTAGATATTACTTTAGTTGGATTAACTCGTCTATCCGATATATGAGTATAATAATCCTTTGGCATATATTGAACAATAAAGGTCTGTTAAATTCTGCCCAAATATTCATCAATGGTTTCTCGTGGGCTTCATGATCCATTTTCACTTGTCCCCACCATACCTTGGTTTTACCCTGTAACATCACCATGGCTATCCTAACTTGTTCCGCCTCTTTGTAATCCTCACCAAACAACTATTCTAGAATCTTTAAGAATGATATGAGCTCTTTAGGGGTCGTATTATCCTTGCCATGAAATTCTAAAGGTTTAACCATCTTACATATATCCTTATTTGCATTCTTTTGGCAATTGTCTTCTTGTCATTCTTCAAAACTTTTGAGTTCAAAATTAGGTTCCAAATCATGTTCGTGAAACCAATGTTCATGCCTTTCCACCATATCATGATTGATTAACACCTTAAAAGTAATGTTGTCAATCCCAAGCATCGACACTTCTAATTGAACTTCAAAACTCCCAATTCTCAAAAACAATATCTAACCCCCAAAAGGGTTTTTGCTATCTCTTTCATTAAATATACTAGTCCTTTACACAAACCAAGACATGGTTACCAAAATAATAATAATAATGATAATAATAAATGAACCAACAAGAGGTTATGTTTTCTTACATGCAAGTGAAAACCCTATCAACCAACTTCGCCACTTATTTATACTGGGGGTTACCAACAACCCTAAACTTTTAAATGTTTGCCACATCTTAAGTAAAATTACTAACACCATCTCCTATTTCAAAATTCAATTGATAATTCTTCCTCACATCTATCTATTGTCTTCACCATCATCCTTTGGTTATTAACACAAGGCACCTTTGGTTGTTAACCCTTACCCTAAACCATTAAGATGTAAACACGTAGTTAAAATATCATTTTAAACATATGTCATGTGTTTTTGTGTCAATGCTTACAACCCTCATTATTAACACATATCCAAACAACATATACCATACTAACATAATACCTACCATCTAGACTGCCCCCCTATTTGGGGCTGAAGTCCTCCTAAGCTAGATATTAATAAATAAATCTTGTTTGCAGATTCCCTCAAGAATGATCACCTTAATTCTAAGGTGCAAGGACCAATAGGCCAAATGCAAATGTGAACCCCATTGTTAATCACCCAACTACAATCTCCCAACTCTTCAACCAAATGTGAATCACTTTGGAGAAAAATGAAATGTATCTTCAACTATCAAAATTTATAAATGAAATCTTAAATTTGTTTGGTGCATAAATGACAAAACCAATTTTCAACAAAACCAATTTTCAAATTGTACCTTATCCAAGGGTGGTGTAAGGCATCCCATATGCCAACCCCTTAAACATTAATCACACACCAACATGGTAATGGCCTTCGTAGACTATGCACACAACATACAATGAAGTTTAGTATGAACAACTACCAAAGATGGGTCAATTTGGTTGTTCACATGGGGAAGATGACACAATGCACAATTATACACATGATCCTTCCATATTTGACCATTTCAACCTTTTAAACAACAACATTACAAGATAAAACCTTACGCACATGTAAATTAACATGTATTGTAATCACATCCAAAGTAGTTAGCGTTGTTTGATATAGGTACAACTTATTTATCAACTTGAATTTACGAACTCGAAGTCAAGAACCACCTTCAGAAATCATGGCATACCAAAGTGTATCCGATGTTGGGCAATTATCAAACTTTCCATGACCATGGGCATGCACATGTTGAAATAAAGTTACACATTGCTCACATGCCTAAAGCCACAAATTTGGATCATCCAAATTGATGACAACCATCACCATTACATAATTTGTCATTTTGACCTTATCATTTTCTTTCAATGACAAGTAATGATAATTAAACCACAAGTTTAAGGTATTAAAAACCTTAGCTTGTTTTAAGATGTCAAAGATCTCTTCAAGTAAGGGCATGACATACTTGTCCAAACAAGTTTGTTTTTTTGTTGGATGGTAATCCTAACACATGCGATATTTAATTTAATTGTCAAAAATGTCCTTGGTTAGCATTATTATTATTGAAGAATATTGACCCTTAAATAATTCCATTGAACCCATGTCCAACAACTCGTTCAAGCTTGAATTAAAGATTGTTGCACCTCACTAAGCACGTAAGGTTTCCTAAAAATTGGAATATCATGTTGTTATATGATCTCAATCCCTAGTCCCATCACTCTGCCCGATTCTTTCAAAAACCAACATAATTTTGTAATAGTTGTTGTGTTACATGCATTTCATTTCTTATAATCATTGGACCGATCTATTATGAAGTGTATGAATAGTTCAAGATTACACATTTGTTGCATATCACATCTACTATCAAATTCTTAAATGAAATTATCCAATTCAATGGTGCCAATTGCCCCAAATATCGATAAGGCCCTTTTGTGCCTACATACATGTCCTACATATCACACAACAATGATGTGATAACAAACTTTGAAAATGAACTTATTTTTAGATTTAGAAGCTCCCCTAGATGATGATGAAAGTGGTAGGGTGGTTTATACTACACCCCATGCTTGTTAAAACCATTGATGATAATGACTATGTTTTGTGTCCTTAGATTCTATGACTTTTCTATGGTGAACTCTATCCTAACTTGAGTTTTCACCTTAAAACCTTCAATAAGATCTGTTGAACTTGTTATAACTTATATTACATCTGAAGGATGTTAAATTTGTTGTGCTTGAACCTACCCCTTAAACCAAAATTCCCACCACACAAATATAAAGATATTACAATTGTATGATTAGAACACATGTATTAAAAAAAAACATTTCACAAACCTAACAACAATTAAAAGCATTGTGAATATGACAAAAGTGGTTTATCAATTCCACAATAACTTAACCTAGTTTGCTTACAAAAATAAAGATATAAACATGTAATTACCTAAAATTCATAAGACTAATTTTGGTAACAACATTCCTAATGTCATAATGAATTTGAATAAAATTTAACTACTTTCAATGTTGCTACAATAAAATTATTATTTTATCAAACTTAAATCACACCACATATGAAATTCATTAATTACTTAATATGATCATGAAAAACAAAAAATGATAACATTTCCAAACATTAAGTCTTGAATTTTTTTATTATCATTTATATGGTTTTTTTTTTGGGCATTGAGTTTTTATTTTGTAAACATAAATTAGAAGATGAACAAAACAACCTTATAAGTAAATCATTTCAATATAATTCTATAAATGCAACAAAGTAATTTGAAGCTCTCAATTATCAATCTCATATATATGAGTAATCAAACTTTCTCGTCACCCAAATATGTCAGTTTTTCATTCAATGACCATTCACAAAATAACATACACCACAAGGCCTTTGTGTAAAACACATGTTCATTTTTCAGAATAATAGTTCAATTAAATGCATTTGATACATAAGTTGAAAATGATGCAATTGAAAAATTATAAACTTCACTAAAAAATATAACTAAATAACATTGAGCATGTAATTACTTGTTACTTGCATTCTAAGTCCAAATGTGATATTATCCACCACTTACATCCACAGCTTTGTGAGGCACCAAAGTGGCAGGCATCCCCACACAGATTTTGCCTTAATTGGTGACATGTTTGTATAGGACTAATGAGTTATTTTCATTTATAAAGCTTGTAAATTGATCAATTGCCAAGTTAGTTTGGACATAGAGCACTCAGTAAAATATCCATGTTATCCATGTCCATAACTTGTCACAATATAACATACTTCACAACACTCATGCATTTACATGATTAAAAATAGATGAGTGCAATGAGGAATTAACAAAAATTAGTCAACTAATTTCTCCAGTTGATTGTACTGTCAATATTGAGAAATATTGTCAATTCGTATATCTCCATACCCACCTACCTCCTCCATCTAATCACTGGATCAACTAAAGAGACTTCGTGTTCTATTAGATTTTGGGAAAGCAAGTGAGAAAAATCCTAAACACCTATCATGTTACGGATTTCCATGCATCTAACTTAACACATGATGCATAGTGAAACCTTGAGATCGTCCACTTTCTGTTAGACTACAGAAGATGAATTGATCAGACATTTCTGGCATGCCCACTAGTTCAACCCACATAGAATATACCAATAGATCCGATTCATATTGTACTGTTGGTTTTAAGCCCTGTTAGCCAAACACATGCACATGAAGACTATGACAACACATGTGGGTCACTGGAAAGTGCATGCAACTCTGATGCAAAATTCTGCATTGACTCACCTGAGCATATTGCTCCCACTATTCACCAGATCCAAAAAAGGGAAGAGGCAAGCCCCATCTGCAAAAATCGATCAACACATAGGTATCAATTTGCCAGCAATACAATCCTGTGCACTTGTGATTCACTAGAAGACTGGTGATAACAGTTCAGGATGTGAAATTCCCTGATCACCTATTAACATGCAGAAAAGGAGGAAAAACTGAAAGGGAGAAACTGAACTAGGAGATAAAAAGTCTTGTATCTCAGGTGAGACCAAGAATCCCAGTCAGATACACAACCCTGCAGTACGCAAATCACAGTTGCATCACTAAGCCCACACAAGTAAACCTCCACTTTTATTATTTGCATGCCATCCAGGAATAAACCTATCCTTTTGGGGAATACACCATTGAAAGGCAAAAATATACCCAGCATTGCTATGTCGAGAGAAATAGTCATTATCGAGGGAGACTGCCAAAGCCAAGGCTACTGCTCTCTCCAACAATGTCAAAGTCCGGGACACTGGTAATGGTTCTGCCTGCCACACCCAACCCAATCAGTCCAGGAACTTACAATTAAACTGTCCTGATGGATACTGCCCAAAACTCACAGATGCAAAAAGCAGTGAACCACCACAGACACAGAACAAGTTAGGTCCACCTCTTCAGCAGCAGCCCTTAATTGCTGCATTTCTTGCAGCCCTGAATGAGTTTGTTTGGTTGACAGTAGAGGCTTGTGGTTGTGCAGGGTTTCATCATGTGCAGTGTACTGAAACCTGCTTCTTGGCGACACATCCCCAAACCGGATCATGTACTGCCCTGCATCTGTCAAAAACTGCACCCATTTCCATCCTCACAACCACTGAGTGCTTTGCAAGGCCACATCCATTTCAAGAAGAGTTGAGGTAGTAGCATTTATGCACTGTCCCTACCTTGCCATATTACCTTTACAAGAGCATTGGTAGGAAAATGGTTATTCCAACTGAAAATCTTATCCCCATTGGTAGGTGAGTGAGAGTGATAACAAAAGAGACTTCATCCAGGCTTCATCTGCCACTGACCTCATAACCAAAACCCCTCCAATTACGATCAATTTCAGCTAATCTTCCTTGATTGCGATCCTTCAGAGTAAATGTCCAATGCCAGAACCCAGGATTCTCTACTGCCGCAAACTGTTTGTTCCTGCCAGGGGTATTACCCTTCAGGTTATCACCCACTCTAGAACTTCAAAGTGAACAATATATTTCCACTCCCATGTGAAAGGATCTTCCTTACTTCTACACCTTACAAAAGAGGCAACAGATAGCAGCATAATTTGAACACCACAACAGGACATCTGTTAATAGCAAATGACGATACCCCAAGTAAACATCATAATTCCGTCTCCAGAGATGCCATCTCCTGTGACACTCTCCAATCACCTGCACAATCACCACACAACACAATTTGTGATCTGTAGGCCTGGAGGATACATTGCTAAATGTAAGGTATCGAATGAAGGTGCAAAAGCCCAAATCAACATGAGACCATAATAATTGCAGTTGTAATGACATCAGGAAAGCTAAATACATTGATCACAAACTCAGTACATAACAGGTGCACTGTACTCTTTGCATCTTCAAAGCATAATGATAGAAGGTAGGAGGGGTTAGTGTGTACATTTAGGTGGTAGGTGCACTTACTTTGCCATCAATTTCAACATAGATTGCACTGTTTATGAACCAAATAGGTCTCCGAACCTGGAGCACCCCAAGCACGACAAAAGTCAGGCAACTTGAAGAAAGCAGCTTGGCATCCTGTAACAGTGGGTTTGTTATTACTAGCTTACTGCGGAATCCATTGTGTTCACCCCTGACATTATCTGCATTAGAAAATCCAAGGACTTTGCATCATCCAACCATTCACAGCATCAGCAGATAAATTCAAGATGGTGAGGATGTGAGTTTGCCTGGAATACTACAGTGCCATTAGCATCTAGTATTGATGCCACAAAGGGACGCCTCGTTCGCATCAACTGCATAACATGACATGGTGACATGATATATATGTCAACACTTATTGAGTTCTATACAGTACAGTGTAAGGTATACACCAAACAAGATATGCAAAACATGAGAACAACCTTTGGTATCTGAAAAAGACCCAATGAGTCAAAAGAGCTTCCAGTTGGATGGACTGGATTGCATCCAAGGGACAATAGAAAGGGCATTGTGAGAGTTTCAAAGACTTAGGGACTTCAATAATCAAACTTCTGGGGACACAGGGGCTCTTGTGCCCTTTTATTCAGCCAAAGTGGCCCCATGATCCTTGCTGGAAGATCATGTTACTGCCAACTGATCAGTTCTAGGGTCTTCAAAACAATCTCTTCATAAGTAATGAGAACTCCAAACTTATGATTTATGTCTTCTCCACAGGGACCCAATAAAAAGGTTGAAGAGATTTCTAACCACATGTCAGCAAAGAGGCAAAAGTAGGAAAGAACAGAGGAGGAAAGAAAGACAAAAAAGAAAAAAGAGGAGAAGTTTGAACATCAGCAACAGCCATACACATGTTTAGTGACTTTCAATACTAACATATATGGTATTCACCAGCTACCATAATAGCCCTGTGGACTGACTCACCTTCCAGCCATGAGTGACACTCAATGGCATACATTAACCAACAGCCTGAGTTTATAAAGGTTCAAAATGACCACACTTTCAAGAGGATGTACAGATGGAGGAGTTCTTACCTGTCGCAGGAGGATGTTGCTGTCTTCAAGGATGTAACCAACTGGCTGAGATCACAGAGCAAGTAATATCCCATGTCAGACACTGTCCAAAACCACACAAAAACATGAAAATTTACTGCTCATGTACTAAATCCATTACTCATCACCCATCATTGAACTATTTGCAGTCACACTTGCAGGTCTAATTTGTCACAAGAGACCAAAAGCTGCAGGAGGTTCATCAATGGAATGATGGGTCTAACATACACTCAATCCAATAGTATACCTATGACATCACTGGCTCCCTCACTCCTATCAGTTAAACAAACTGCTGTGTGGAAATGCCACTTCCTACAGGCAAACCCTTTCTCCCCTAACAGGTCCTGCAACTCCTTCAGACCTTCTATAAATTCTACTCCCCCACCACATTTTCAGAAACACATAACAAAATATTACATTGTTATACATTAACTGTTGCATATGACTTTACAGCATACCCACCAACATAGTACTTAATTTCCACGATGGCATGTGCATTCATAAGATCTATGTTGCATTCAGGCCTCTGCAACTACAGGGGTGCAAGTATCATTGATGAATTTCTGATTCTTAACAGGAAATGTCCAGAGAAGTGTCCAACCTGCAATAGGTTTTTTCCCCCTTATACCAAAGAGCAAAATGATTGAAGCTATTGGAGGAGAAACAGCTAGATCTACTTACAGCTTGAGGCTGACGAGGATCAATGATAACATATCGGTTTTGCTGCAGATGATAAGCACAAAACCACAGTTACACCATCTGTTCTACTCAATTGTCTAACCCAGTGGAAAAACTAGCAAAAAAATCTGGAGCATTGGTCCAGGGTGAACCACCTAAACCAAATACAAAAGAAAGGATTGTGGTGTTAGCACTCTGACCACTGCTCACAAAGCCAGAGCATGATGGCCAGTACAAGCTGCCATTACTCTCCATTGACTCATCAGCTCCCAACAGTGGATGGAAACATGACAATGAGTGCTGTCATAACCTTGTGAGCACTCACAAAGTATCAGAGCATCGCCTTCATAAAGAATGGCAGTACTGGCTGCCATTGCCCCCTCCTGACTTTGTTGACTCCCAAGAGTGATTGTAGATAAATAATACATAATCAACCCAAAATTAGGATATAATTTTGAAATAAACATTACAATGATATAAACATTACATCATGAATTTCTGCCAAATTTCTGGAAGCAACAGGACAACTCATTCAGGATGTTGGCTACCGGACACATTCACGAGAACTATAGGAAAGATTATTTGAGCCCTACCTGCTCAAAGCCAAATGCCAGATTGGCCCATTCCACATTACGGGTAATGAGCAAGTCTGGCCTTGCCAGCACAGGCGCAATAATCTCCTGCAGGCACAGGACACTGACATGCCATACCTCAATGCTTCAAAATCAACAAACCCAAAAACAGAACCATAAAGAGCATCTAGATTTTTCTCATCTTTAGTCTGTACATGGAGAACCCATTCCTTCATCTGGTGCAGAATGCACAGTTTACCTCTACTGGAGATGTTGCTGCCAGGGATCCAGTGAGAGGCTGGCTTGGAGGTGGTTGGTATTCATGGCTCCATTCTTGCTTTATTTTTGAATGCTTCAAATCCAAGGCTTCATCAGGTTTTGCCAATGCCTGGTTAACTGGTCCTCGCCCTGAAATGAGGGATTTTGGTCTCGCTAGGTGCCGTTTTTTGTCTGCCAGCCAGCGTTGCACCAGCCATTGGTTGCTTGGAGTTTGCTGCTGGCAAATTCCTCCAACTGCGATTGCTGCCTTTTGCAATGTCCTCCATGTTCCATTTCTCAAGCCATGGTTAACACAATGCCCTAAAACAGTTGAATGACGTCCTACTTCATCTGCAGCAGGAGCATTAAACTTCAACACGGACGTAGAAGCACCCAACAACACATCACGCACCTGTTCCAACAACCCGCACCCTTCCCAAACCTGAGTGCTAATACTCAAAAAGAAAACTCAATTCACAATACAAAACAAATGTGCACAACACTATTCACTCACGTTCTGAAATTCTCAACTTCTAGAATTGGATCAGAATATCTTCCAGACTAGAAGAATCCGGATCGTCTTTCTTCCCAAAATGTGCAACTTAATTAGAGGCTTCCAACTAATGCTCTCAAACTGAGAGCAGACCAGTTTCACATGCCGATGCAGTCAGTGGTAAAGACTCTGTCTGGGGGGGGACAGTGCAAAATCCATACACCTAGACTAGAATCACTCCTGGTTCCAACAGAGCTTCTTGCAAAAATCTTTCAAACTGCAAAAGAAATACTCGTGTTGTATGAAGCTCCAAGCACTTATATCATGGCAAGTCTCCAAAAACCAACTCCAGCAAGAAAATGAAAAAAGAAGAGAGACAAATTTTGACAAAAAAAGGGAAAAAAAGAAAACACTGAACCGCAAGGGAGACGGGCAGTCGACAAGCTCGCCTTGTAGCAGCCATTTCATCCTTCTCCCGAGCGCCCCCCTCCCCACCTACTACACCTGCCTTCTTGAGCTCGGTGCAAAACGCAAGAGAAACAGAACTGGCTCAAGAAGAAGCTGAAATAAGGAAGCTCGACAAAACACAAGCCCTAAAAATTCTCCCATAAGCTTTTCCTTCTGGAATTATGCTCAAATTTATATATCTTTTACCTTTCTTTTTATTTTCCCTCTCTGGAATTTTCACCTTAACCTACATTTCTTTGCATCTTTTTGACATCATTTTGCTTTCATCTTCTTTTTTGCTTTTGCTCCAAAGCCTTTGTAAATGTGTTATTTGCCTTTGTTTTTTTGTTTTTTTTTGTCTTTAGGTCCCATCTTCATCTTTTTCTTCCTTCTTCATGTGTCTTGTTTAGGTATTGTTGAAGTTTTTGGAAGTGCTTTTTTGTTTTGGTTGTGTTCTTTAATTTATGTTCTTCTTTAGCATTGATGGCATTGTGTTTTGTTGTAACATTTTTGCTTCCTTCCTTGATGTGTGTTGTTGTTTAAGCATTGTTGAAATTTTTGGAAGTGTGCTTTGTTTTGGTTGTGTTCTTTAACATTAATGGCATTGTGTTTTGTTGTCAATTTTTTGAATTAATTTCACCAATCTTTTATGACAACTTTCAATTTGTTGGTTTTTTATGTTAATTAATTAATTATGTATATATATGTGTGTGTGTGTGTGTGATTACTAAAAACATTGTCAAATATTTTTATGTTTTAAAAAAATTTCATTGTTCTTTTGGGTGTTTTTTAATGAGTTAAAAATTAGAACTTGAAATTCTAATGTTCAACGATGATCTCATCATAAACATCATAAATAACATTGGAACAACAAATGGGGAATGTTCAAATAAATAATTGAACTAATTATGATAATGTACATCCTTATCGTGATCAAGTTTTATTTCATTGGCATTCACCATTTGTCAATGATCAATTGAACATCAATTTTTATTTTTGCACATTTACCCCAGCTTTTAGACAAAAATGTTTGCTTGAAATTGCACACTAACATGAAGATTAGGGTAGAAACTAGTGTTGGGTAGGTGTTTTTCTTTTAATTTAATTTAATTTAATTTTTCTAATTAATAAATTTATTTTAAATAAGAACGGTATGGTTTCAATTTTTCCAAACACTTGAAATTACTGATTTGATTTTTTAGAATCCACATTTTTTAGTTTACAAAAACAAATCAAGGATCAAAAATTTTAAATAAACATTCAAGTCAGTTCTTAAACATGATGGTTCTTAGACCAAAAAAATTGATTTTCATATTCAATTTCAATTTTACATTCATTTTAATTTAAAAATTAATTAATTGAATTTTTAAAAAAAAACTTGTGTTTGGTGTCACCTCTAATGCATGCCTCCTCCTCATTAAATTAACCTAAATTAAATTAAATCAGCACTTAAATTAGTTTGATCTAACTTATATTAATCCTAAACTTTCTTAATTATGGTAGATAAACTTTTGAACGAGCAATTAAAAGTTCAAAAGAGATCAAATACTTGCATATTACTTGTTTTCTAGATTTATCCAGAGTCTATGGCTTTGAACTATGTATATTTGTGCACCCTAATTTTTTTAAACATGAAAAGACACATTTTTTACTAAATTACTTATGAAATGACACATTAAGGTTTTTTTTTTCCAAAATGTTTTTGGATGTTGCATGTTTGTCTTCCTTACATTGGTGAAGAAATGACAACTAAAGTTTTTTTAGATCTAGATTTTCATATTATGATTTTTGTTACAAATTTGAATAGGGAGAAAGAGCCAAAAGGGAAGTTGGAGAAATAATGGCACATTCCCAAGCTCCTTAATAGACTCAAATGTGAGTTTAAAATGAAAACATTAGAAAAATAAGGAGTTGGGGACACATTCCATGGCTCACAACACTTTGGGGGTAGAGGGGCGTGTTTGAACTCTAGGATGCGACTAGGAAGAATGACAAATAACTTTATTATTCACAAACCTGCACAAAACCAAATAACAAGTTGATTAATGCATAATTAAAACACTTTTGGTGCTAGGATGAATCACGGGCAAACTCGGACTGACAAGACTCATCATGACCCGGATTTGAGGGAAGACAACACCTTCCCCCCTATAGTATGATTTGTGCCTCTTCACGAGGCTCACATCCAAATGACATTTTGTTTCGGGACTCCCAAATGAGAGCCCTGAAATTCCCAAAGTTGATATTTTGGGGCCCCATAATTTTGTGTGTAGACCTTTGATTAAGATGAGGTCTAAAACGAAGTTGTAATTCTTGTCGACATCTTTCTAACTATTTATTGCAAATCATCTACACACAAGGAAATCAAGTTGATTATGGACTTTTAGTGGTCAAAAGTCAAATTACCAATTTGATTCTTGGCCTTTTTTTTGGCCATAATTTGTGTTTTAAATGTCCAAATGGATCATGCGAGCCCATTTTATACATCTAAGCTCCAATAGCTTTCCAATGATATAAAGAACTTTTTAATCCATTGGGTTTTTATTCTTGTGATTGCTCTTTAAAAATTTGGGAGTCCACTAGGACTATAGACTTCCAAAGTGGAAGTTCTTTTAGGAGTGCGAGGGTTCATTCCTTCACACTTTCCTTCATTCTCGGGCTTCCTCTTAACCCGTAACCTTGTAAACCTTTGCCCTAGTCACGAACCCAAGGCTAGGGTTGTGACAAATAAAATATTAAATGAAATGCACAACATTTTAAATGATGCATCCACATTAAACTTACCAAATTGCATGTCCATCTTTGTATATTTATATCCATAAGTACATATTTTATGTTTGCACATTGGTTATATTATATTTAAGAACAATTAATTTTTTAAAAAGTTTTTTCTTTGTTAAAACCTATTTTTGCACATGAAGCATGAACCTATTATTTGAATATGGATTTTGTTCCATAACTGGTAGTTTTCCTAGTTTAATAGAGTTAGAAGTTTTATATATGTATATGTATTTCAATTAATTTATACATTCATTGTGAAAATTATTTAATTCAAAACTTGATTTTATTGCAAATGCAATTATGTAGTTTGGAGTGGACTGTTTTGATATTCCATTGCAAATATCCCTAAATGGGCAATAATGTCAAGATCTTCCCATATTTAATTGTGAAATTACATTATAATTGTTTAGATTAATTAGGTAATTGACATTCATTTAAACTTTTGTTTTCATTAAGTGGATCATGGAATTGAAATAAAAAATTTATGAGTAAATAATAACAATTTGGTAGCATCAATACAACCACCAAGTCTATTCAATAGGGCAATCTGCAAACAATGTTGACATTTCAACTACAAAAAGATTTAACCCTCATTTGATGACGCACTTTCAAATTCCTTGATGGATTTAACTACGAAAGGGTTCACAACGGAAGGAAAAAGAGTTGGGCACACTCCATGACTTGTAGCATTTTGGGGGTAAAAGGGCATGTTTAAGCTTTGGGATGACATTAAGACAAGCAACAAGCGGTTTAATTGTTCACACGGACCTATAAAAAACAAACAACAAGTTGGTTAGTGCATAGTCGGAGCACTTTTGATGCACAAACTCATCATAAGCAAACACGGACTCACAAGACTCACCACGGCCCAAAGTAAAAGGAAGCCACCACCTTCCCCCTTATAGTATTCTTTGTGTTTGGCCATAGGGCCAACACCCAACGGTCATTTTGTCCCAAACCTCCAAAGTGATAATCCCGAAATTCCCAAAATTGGGTCTCTCACAACTTTGGAAGCTTATAACTTTGTATGAAGACCTCTAATTGAAGTGAAGTTTAAAGCAAAATTATATTCATCATCGAGAGCTTTCTAGTAATATGTGGCACGCCACCTTCACATAAGCAAATTGGGGCGATTCTCAACTTTTAATGGTTGAAAGTCAAATTGACAATTTAACTCTCGACCTTTCTTTTAGCCATGACGTGTTTTAAGTATTCAGATGAATCGTATGAACCCATTTTAGACATCTATGTTCCCAAAACTTTCCAATGATATAAAGGAAATTTCAATTTAATGCGTTTTGACCTTTGTAATCGCTCTTTGAAAATTCAAAAATCCATTGGGATTCTAATTCCCAAAATGGGAGCTCACTTGAGAGTGTGGGGGTTCATTCCTTCACACTCTCCTACACTATTAGGAACATGAAATGCAACTCTCAAGCTCTAAGGCTAGGGCTGCGACATTTAATGTTTTGCTATTGGGATATGGAATTCACTAACTAGGCTTAGTACCAAAAACTTAATGTTTAAAAAATATATATATATTTTAGTCAACCCATATTCAAATTTGAAATTTTCCTTGCAAAAAAATAGTTGCATTCTCTCCACTTTCAATCTTCCCAAGCTTATAAAAATTCATTCTCCAATGTTTCAAACCTTCAAGAACCAATAAAATTGATTTTTTAAAATTTCAATTACATATCCATCACTTTGTTGATTATTTGTCCAACCTAAAATTACATTTTAAAAACCATTTGGATTTTTTTAATCTTTTTTTTTGCCTTAAAAAAATGCTAAATAAATCACATAATAAAAAAAAATGCCAATTTTTTTTTTTGACTTGTGGCTCTAGCTTTCATTGAGCACAAATAGTTCTAAACATAAAGTAGGACAATAGAATAACATGTCATGATAATTTACATGTATTGTATCCAATTAATGCATTAAAAACACATTTCTTTAATATAAACACACTATTTATGAATTTGATTCATGGGCACAATGTATGCCTCTTTGATTTACTTATGCTTGGATATCTTCATCTGATTTCAATGATATGTGGTTTCATTACGATGTCACCTACTATGGTAGGTGGTAAGCTTGGAAATTAATGTGGGTGTGTTGGAAAGTAAGCAACAAAAGACATTAATGTTTTTTCATTGTAGTGATATGTCTATTGTTTTAGAAGTTAATGATATGGTAGCATGTAGGTTGTGGTTAAGTTTCATTGACTTATAATAAGCCCTTGGGATTATGTTTATGGTCTTTCTTCAAATTGTTATTCCAATGATACCAATGGTATTATCCTTTGATGATAGACCTCTTAGTTCAATGAGACAAGACACAATGAAAGAAATAAAATTTATTAAAACACTAATTGAAAAACAAATTGTATAAATTATTATGAGATTTCCAATTAACGTTTTATTTGCTAAGGCTTTAGGACAATTAACATAGGATTTTAATTTATGATGGGTTGTATTATTATTTTGATTATGAAGGAGTGTACACATAATTTTGAATTTGAATGTTTAATGGCATCATTTGATTCATTAATATGTAGATCATTGCTAAATTCCTTTATCAACCCAAGAATAAAAGATTTATTGTATAAGTTTTGTCCCAAAAATTTATAATGAATGGCACCCATGAAAATTCCATTGTGCATTTGGTATGTTAAAAAACATTTCTACAATATAAGATGATTCGAAATATCTTTTACAATCCACGATAAATAAACAAAAGGAGAAAAGTTGTTGAACCTTCAATTTCTCTTTCACAATCGTCTATTCTAAAGAAAAGACTGACCAAGTTCAATGTAGGTCAAGGCATAAGAAAGGGTTCCAATTATGTTTCCTTAATGCAATATAACAATTTGAACAACAATATTTGTGTCATACAATATCACAACATGGATCACAATAATGTTAAAGACAAACATGGCATGGAATTGCAATGAAGGCTTCTATTATTCAAAAGGTACTAGGTTATTGGCAAGGACAAAACAATATATAATGTTGTAGTTAAGGACATGACTCTTTCATGCATAGATAATGCAGTAACACAAGGCACATGTATGGGACATGGCATTGAAGAATGGGAATCCAACAAGGGACACCTTTATACTTATAATGGATGTGCATAACCTATATAATAAATGACCTAAAAAACTATGGTAGAAACATAAGAAATTTACCATTAGTGTCCACATGTGGGTGACTGAAAATGAAACAAATGTAGTATGCTACAATATATATGATTATGGAATATTAAACTTGAATCCTATTTTTAACAAGGATGTGCCATTCACAAATTGAATTTGAATAGAATGGCAAATGCAAATGATGATCATAAATACAAATAGGAGAAAATGTAATGTGATATGACTTTTGGGACAAGTGAACAAAAGGTAATGAAATTGATCACAAAATGTTATATTCAAATAATATCCAATGTGCATGAAAATGTCCTATTACACATTTCTTTGGGTGATGTCCTAACCTACTATAAAATTTGACTTGTAGTATCCTTGTATATATTCATGATCTTTGATGAATTGCAAAATGATATTTTAGTATCATTTCTCATTACATGTTGTGGCAAGGAGGAGCATTACACCATGGTTGTAAAAGTTCAATCAAAGGCTATTCCAACATGCACCTTATTAATACCCAAATGTAACTATTGTTGACAATGCATAAGTAGAGTTTAATGCAATTAGGTATTACATTAATTCACAAGAGATTATGCTCATTCGATTTGAAATATTTTCTTTTGACCTTGTGTGATAACTTGTGTGAATTGCAATATTGTGTGGCTAAAGTCTCACATTTTTACATACAATGCCAAAACTTACACATAAATTCATTTTACAAAGGATGGTTGGGGGACACCTATGTCATCTCCTTCAATACCTTTGATGTTTTCACAAGCTCCTTGTGATGATTAACTTCATATTCTTCCTCTTCCTTAACCATGTTCTTTGAAGTACTTTTGCTCCTACTATCCATTGATAATACTTCTTGGTTTGTCTTAATCTATATTGGTGAATGTAAGGTACCTAGGGTGGCTCAAATCTGGCAACTTTACCACTCCCTAATAGTCCCCCAAAAAAAAGAAATAATGTATAAGGGGTCAAATTTGAAACAATTTAATGTAAGCCCATGTATATTTGTACATCCTCATCGGATAATTTATTGGCATTCAATATTTGAAATTTGACACCTTATTTTTCCCTCCCCAATCTCCATCGTTGATCAATGTTAATGTTGGAAGGCATGACAAATTATAATGGTTAATGTCTTTCACCCACATCAAAATCATCACACTATACATGTGTGTGTGAGTATTGTCAACATCTGAAAAATTTCAATAGAGCACACATGTATAAAATACATTTGGAGTTTAATCAGCTAAATTACTATTGATTAATTAATTGACGTTTTTTGTTTTTATTCTATTACCATGTTGAATAATGAAAATGGGATATTGATTTCTCTTCTTGTTATTAAAAGTTTGGGCGGTAGTTTGGGAAATAATGATTACAAAAAGAAGGTGAAAAGTGAGGGAATGCCATCATCGTGGGTTGAGCCTTTTATGTGGAATACAACCCAACATCATTTTTGACAAGAAGAATCTTGTCACTTGAAAACAATTTAATGAAATGTGTGGCATTTGAAACAAGGGTCCATCACCTAAGCACTTGAAAGAAGGCATGGATTTTCAAGAGGAAGACGTAGAAAAGATTTTCAAGCCTTGTCACAACATGAATGGCTATTGATACACTTGGTTTGAGGATGAAAAGATCATAGGTGAAATATCATACACAACCTTTCTAGTGCACCAGAAAATACAAGTGGTTCACACTCAAATGATCAATAAGGTGGAGGTTCAAGGCTTTATATGTCAAAAGAAATGTAAAGACGTAAACGAGGTTGTGTTTGTTAAATGGAGAATTTGGGATTAGCTCTGGAAAATTCAGTGCTTGGAGGCAGTTGGATTGGTTGAAATTACAAGTAAATCTAGCATTTTGAGTGATAATGATGATGGGTTTTTGAAAATAAAGGACGAGGAAATAGGCATTGACATCAATGCCATGCCTCTTCCATCTAGCCATGGTCATCATTTTCAAGAGCAAGTCAAGGCCCTCAATGACTAGTAATGGTATCTTCACGCTTTGAAAAAATAAATACGTGCTTCAAAAGTTAAGGTGCCATATCTTTTGGCAGCTAAAGATGATGTTGCCACAAAGCTCGGGAGGGCTTTATACCACATGAAGGATCATGAAAGGCTTATTTCAAAACCAACCGAAACAATTTTGGAGTTATGCTTGCAAATGGATGCTATAACACTAGAAATTTCAGATTTGCAAAAATGCATCACAACCTTCATGTTGTTTTCTAGATGTTGAAGCCATTATATTTATTAACAAAGGGAAAGGAAAAAAGAAAAGAAAAAAGAAAAGAAAAGAAAATCAATCTTTGTTCAAAGATGAACTTTAAAAAAAAATAAACCATGACCATGAAAGGAATGAAAGAAAAGCTTGGAAAACAAAACAAAAAGAAAAGTCACTTACCAAATTGTGAATGTGAAGCATTGAGTGTATGCAAGACACCTTGTTGGATTTGGTGCTTGCCCATCAATTTCTCAAACGGCAAGATCATGTTTTATATAAACCCTTTGTTACATAATGATTAACCTCTTGTGTTAATTTAACACCTACCTATGGATCTTGATCCCTATGTCATATAACAACTGACCTATGCTAGATGAGGACCTACCTATGAGCCTTTGTCCCTATGTTAGGATCGACCTACACTAGTTGTAGGACCCATCTATGGACTTTAATGCTAGGGGAACATCCCAGATGGTGCAATAACCAGTGCAATTTAAGTTAGGTTTTGATCCTATGAATTATGTCAGCTTGTATGATACGCAAAGTCAGTAGGTGCAAAATACACAGCAAGAAAACTGATCTGTAAGGTAGGTAGGTAGGTAGGTAACAAATACAAATCCCCAAAGACGGTAGGTGGGTAACTAAAGTAGGTAGCAAATGAAAACCCAAGTTAATTTAACTCAGGGTTAGTGATCTGGAAGGTAGGTAGGTTGGTCGGTAGAAAGCAAAAATACGAAGCCAAAATTAGGTCAGGGTTTTGATGTGTGATGAAAAAGCCAATGGCGCGATGTCGTAGTGAACACGAATGAAGAAGATGAAAACGGATCTGACATTCATCTATCCTCCCTTCTCTCTCTGTTTTCATCCATCCATCTCTCCTCTCTCTCTCTCTCTCTCTCTCTCTGTTTTCTCACCTGTCTTGTGTATGCGTTGGTGTGTGCGCGCGCGCGCGCTCGGTACTGGTGTGGAGTCTCGAGATTGTTTTGCGTTTTTGCTTCCTCCCTTTCTTCTCGCTTTTCATAGACGCCAAAGACTGCGAAATAAACAAAAAAAGACAATACCAGTGTTGGGTCTCGCCGATTTTCATGAAGTATTTGCTGATTCAATAGCGCTGTCTGTTCAAGTGTAAGAGTAGGTCAAGCTCTTCAAACAACTGAAGAAGAAGAAGAAGAAGAAGCTGTTAGTGTATCTCCCACGTACAACTGCGGTGCTTCCGATTGTACATCCCAGGGAGCTTGAAAGCGGAGAAATGAGGTCGGCAAGCGGTGTTGGGTGCCAGTAGAATCGCATAGATATTGTGCAGGTTTTTTGCCCTTAGTATTAACCCCAGAATGAACGGGACGAAGAGTGATGAAGTCCATGTCTCAGGTGTACAGTCTTGGAAGCCGTGGCAGGATTTTTTTTTTTGGTGACAGAGAGAGTGAACAATGGGAATTGTTTCATGATAATACTCAACAGATGCGAAGAAAGGTGGTGGGTGGAGTGGAGGGGAGTGGAGAACCCTTTTGATGCTTTCTTCTAGTCATCTAGGTTTGCAGACCTAATCAAAAGATCTAGTGATGTGGGACAGGATGCGGCTGGAGTAGGGATTTGGGAATAAGTACAATCCTACACCTGTTTTGAAGCCTTTTTTCTTTGTCAGAGAGAAAAAGGGGGGGAACAGGGAGGATGGGTCTAGTGCAAGGTGATTGGCAGCATCTGCAGGGCATCAGTAACGACATGGCACGGATGGTGACCACCATGCAAGCAGTGGAGCAGGCATGTGCAGCCCTTCAGGTACTCCCATCTTTCGTGCCTGGATTTTTCCTTGATTTCGAGCATGAAGGCTTTTTTGTCACAATGCCATCCAAGCAGCTCCAAATTTCCTTTGAGACAAGCTGCTGCCCCCCTAGTGTGCCCACAGAGACAAGTAGAAAGACAATAGCAGACAGAAGAACCTGTGATTATGGTCTTAATCAGTGTGATGATGCCAACTTATGTTGCATTCCTGCTGTACACAGGTACCTACCAGCAGAGCTGCAGCTGAGACAGCATTGCTTACATTCCGAAAGGCGCCTCAACCAATCCAAGCATGCCAGTACATTCTAGGTCTGCAGTTGCATTGAACTGTCATCAACACTTTGCCAAAATGTTGCCTCAGAACTCTCTGAGAGAGAGAGAGAGAGAGACATACACACACCCCCTATTGTCTACTTATGTAGAGTGACCACTCAAAATCTCAGGACTTGATTTTGTGCTCTTGGTTGGTGTTTGAATTTGCATCTCTCATAGCTGTTTCTTGAAGGAGTTGGCTTTAGCAAGCTGCAAACATTTTTTGGGTGATGACAAATTCATTTAGGGTTGCAGATTTGACAATTCTATATCATGCTGCAGAAAACTCGCAAATGCCAATGGCAAGGTTCCAGGCAGCTGCTACCATGCAAGAGGCAGCAATTCGTGAATGGGCTTTGCTCAGTGCAGAGCAGCGGAATAGTTTGCGCACGTAAATGCCTGGCTCTTCCCCTCTTGATAAATGATATTTTACTCTGCCCAGTCTAAATTCATACCATCTGCTGATTGTGCTTGTGGTGGTGTGTTGTAGTTATGGTTTTTAAGCTCTTGTTTGTTTTTACCAGATTATGTAGCTGAAACAGCAAAGTAAGAGAGGAATGGTTGTCAATGGACTTCCTGTGCAGGTACTGTTTGCGTTATGTGATGGCAAGGGCAGATGCAGCTGAGGCTTATGTTCAAGTCAAAGTTTTGGCAGTTGCAGCTGTGCTCCTGAAAAGAGGCTGGTGAGTTCAATTCTCTGTAGCATTTCTGTGGCTTGGAAATTTCATAAATCACCATAAAACTAGGTTCATACATGCAGGTGCATCTGTGCTCCTGAAAAGAGTTTGGTGAGTTCAATTCTCAGTAGCATTTCCATGGCTTGGAAGTTCTATAAAATGCCATATGACCTCAGTTTATGAATGCAACCAGTTCTATTTCTCTCACAGAAGTTTCGAAGTGGCTAAGTGCCTTCTGTAATGCTAGACTGCTGCTGGTCAATGACCTTAGGGTTGGCAAGTTGCAGAACTGATGTCCTTTCTTAGGAGAATTGGATTCTTAAAAAACTCCTTGGGACTGGTTGAATCCATCAAGTTCTTGAATCTCTCAAGATCTGATGCAGCTGACAAATTCTCTCCATTTGTTTCCAGTTCTTTGATTTTCAACCCTTAATACAATGATTAACCTATCAGATTTGAAAGGTAGAATGAAAGTTTTAATTGCTAAAGTGTTTGGTAGGATGTGAAGCTCCCATCATTTCAGAGCTTTTTGGTTGACAGGACAGCCCTTGACTATAGATATCTTTGGTTAAAGGGCAAGGTTGAGGTGAGGTCTATTGGAGTCTCTTTATCGATTCTCCGTACATTCAAGGTTAGCAGAAGATTTACTTTCTTGGCTAGAAGGTTTAATAGATGATTTGTTAGTTCCTGATATCCCTGATTTGCCTAGAAGATGGCTCTAATGATGGTGGGCATCTACCCTACATCCTTCTGTGAGCTTAATTGTACTCCTAGTGGCTGCTCTTGCAATCTCTTGGATTGAGCAATAGCCCAATCATCCAAAGGCATTGGACTTTTGACATATTGACCTTTTTTACAAACAGTCTCAACATATTTGGGTGTTAACATGACTCATATGCCCTCTGTGGATTCCTACATTTCAGATTCTACAAAATCTGGAGGAGGCAATACTTAGGTTCTTCTGGTTTCATAGCTCAAAAGAGTTCTTAGCTGGAAGGGCAAGCTCAAGTAGTCTTCTGAAGAGAAAAAAGTACTTCCAAGTGTCTATTAAATCAGTCCAGATGCACGCTAAGCAAAGGAGAGTTTTTGTTTGGTATTTCTGTGTTTGAATTTTGAAATTGATTAGTTCAAGGGCTTCTTGATCCCCAGTATGGAGCTTTTCAATGCCTGCTTTGTGCTCAAGAGTTAAAGTTCCCATGGTGTTTCTCCATTGTCTTCTTCTTTTGTAATTTGGTTTCTCTTTTGTTCTCTTCTTTTGTTGTTCCTCTTTTTTCTTGATTTCCTTGGTTTTATTCTCCTCTTTTATGTTTTAGTGATCTAGACAGGGTGAATATTCGCATTCCTGCCCATCTTGTGGCTTATACCCAGTCAGTTGGTCCATGCACGACTTTGACATTCAACCCCTGCTGGCAGCTGATAATGTCAGTGGGGATGTTATGGTAGCCAGTCAATGTCGGACATGCTGCTGTTGCAGGTTACCGAACACGCATGTGAATGTCGCTGTTGTTCAGATTTCTCCTCAGTTTTCTTTGTTTTTGGGGGGGTGTGTAGTTCCTCTCTTTTTTGCTGATATTATGTTGGATTTGACATTTTTATAACATCATTCTCAGCTCATCAATCCTGTATAAGTGTCTTTAAAATGTTATTGCACAGGGTGCAACATTGCATTTTCAGATAGTGGAATTCATTGAAATATGTAGTGTAGCTATGGAGTATTGGTTAGGATGTGCTTTTCTCTGGTTCTTTTGTAGAACTCCCGAAATCCTATCATGTTCATGCTGGCAAAGCTAGGTGTTGCTGAATTCAGAGGTTAGGATGAGTGACTAATCAATTTGACCATTTTGTTCTATGTCTTTTGGTTTCAGCAGAGTAGGGTGACTGACTTCTTGTGGCCTGACTTACAAAAAGGGCAGAAGTAATTTTGGTGATGTGGTTGGTGTGTGGGTGGTAGGTTGGATTTTGCCACTGATAAGGAAGCTTTTTTTGGCGAGGTATACTTGCAGATAGTTGCCTTTCACATTCCAAAGCACTAGATTCGGAGGGTCTTGTGCAGTCTATTCAATATTCCTACTCTTTAGAGCAGGTGCAGTAAGCTCACAAGCTTAGGAAATGGTTGAATGGATTCATCATGTGTTCATCCGTACTTGGCACTCACAATGGTCTAGGTCACAGGCAGTTCAATCATTTGTCTGCCATTGAATTTGTGCTGAAGGCTGAGGTGGGAGAACTCCTGGATTCTGGGATATGCAGGTCAGGCACAATGGTCTAGGTCACAGCCAGTTCAGTCATTTGTCTGACAGTGAACTTTCTGCACAGAAGGCTGAGGTGGGAGAACTCCTGAATTCTGGGATATGCAGGTCAGGGAGGCAGTGCTGGGAGCACATGGGCCCGCAGCACAGAGATCAGGTCTTGCTTTGTTAGAGGCTCTAGTATCAGAGTTTTCACCTTCCACTGCCAGTGCCATGGGCCTCCCTGCTGAGTTTCATGAGCATTGTCGCGCATCATTGGAGCTTGACTACTTGCAGGTGATGTCAGTGTCCCTGCTCTCTTCAAGTCCAGTCAAACGGGTCATGGTGACAAATGTGAAATACTATATGGTTACTTGACTGGCCTTGTTTGTCCAGGACAAATGCCTAATTCCTATATGGAGCATGAGCATAGTATTGGTGACATGGGGTATATTTGTATACAAGAGCAATATTGGTCCAGAAGTCCACTAGTAAAACCCATGTGCTCATAACTTGCTGATGTTAATTGATACTTTTGTTTTGCATTGTATTGCAAGGCTGCCATGCTAGTCTCTAATCTTTTACTGTCATGTATCCTACAGCAGAAATTTGATGCCTATACTTAGCCACTCAGCTTTCTTTTAGAGTCAGTCTTAATGCTGTACATGGGTGCTTGAAATGGTGCAGCAATTTTACACATGGGCTCAAGAAGCAGCAATTACTGCTGCTGAAAAAGCTCTGCAAGGAGTTGGTGGCACTTTGGATGTCAATGTGTGTGCAGCTGGGCTGCGCCTTATGTCCCAGCTGTTGAACTGGGAGTTTCAGGGTACCTTAGTTCGTGGGGCAAATGGTGTTGTTGTGGTTGGCAAACAGAAAGTCAATGCCTTTGCCTCTTCCATTAGCCGTGAAGGCTCTGCTGCCAAGCGCCCTGGTGATCATGCATGCTTGGTTCAGGTCAGGGTTGTTTTTTGTTTGCTGTAGTAGGTGCTTGTGTCGACAGGAAAATGCACTTTGGAATCTTTGATGGCATCTACCTGAGATTTGAGACACACAGATAAATTCTGTGCTTGCCCAATGCTGATCTGCCTTTGGCTATCAGGTTTCACTTGATGATTTTGGAACCACTGATGAGAGAATATCTATGAAGCTTTAGTGACCTTTTGGATTCAAGAATTGAAAGGATTTGAGGGAGGGAGATAGTATTTTTTGTCACCAAAATAACTTGTTCTGGTTTTTTCATCAAAAATGCTTGCAGCCAGGGCCAGGTTGGTACGATGTGTTACTTGAGGGAAACAGGGTGGGCTGGATTTTGGAGCTTTATGCTCGAGTTCGTCAAGGTGGCTTGGGTTCCTCTTCTTGGATGGACTCTCCACTTGCTGTAGCTGCTCGCCAGCTCATTGTTCAGCTTTGCTCCTTAAATGGCAACATTTTCCCTTCAGGTCAGTATCCTAGCTTAGTACTTCAGGTTCTTTGCATCGTTTAGGATGACTATTCTCTTTCTTATATGAGATCTAGGAGTTTCTAAAGGTGCTCATGCTGCACCCTTTGATTTCCTAACAGTTTTTGCACTCATAGATGGTGGAACAACTCAGGAGCTTCATCTCCAGCGTTTGCTGTCAGGCATAACATCATGGCTGGACCCTCCTGAGGCTGTTGTCGGGGCCATCAAATCCGGCTCAACATTTCCAAGGTAGGTTTAACATTTGCTTGACATCACTCAGTTAATCCTGAGGAACTTTAGTACTACTCCTTAGTGAGCTAAACATGGACCCAAGATGTAGAGGCTGGAAGGACAATAATTCTTATCAGGTTCCTTTATATTGCAAGGTGGAACTTCTTCGCCTTGGATAGTTATACTGCTGTGACAATTTGTGTTCAACACTTAGATGGATTATCACTGCACTCATTGTCATGTTACCTTCAAAAACTTCTTGTGGAATTTTCTCTCCAACTTATATTGAACAGTAGCTTCTGGTTTGTTGCAGTGAACTACTGGATGGTTGTCATGCCCTTGTTGCTATAGCAAGTGTCAATTCTCCATCAGCTTTTGACCAATTGCTCAAACCTGTGTCAAGGTATGGAATAGTTCTTGGTGATGTTCAATGTCAGTTGCAAGACTGAAGATTAGTTCTGGTGTCCTCTAAACATGGTCTTAAAATGTGTATCTAAGGATGTCTTTGACATAAAAAGGCCAATAGTGATGATTTGAGGTCAAGCTCTCTGGAGTCTATCCTTTGTGGATTCAGTACTACTGCTGGGTATACCTTATTTTGTTGTTGGATGGGTTTGTAAATGCAGATCTGTAGGCACTTTGAGCCTGCTAGCATCTCTGACAAGGGAAATCATCAAGGCTAGTGACCCGGCAGACAGTGAAGAGGAGACATGGACAAGCAAAGCACTTGATATTCTTCTTGATACCTGGACAGTTCTCTTGCAGGTAATACCCACCTTGCCTCCACAAAACATGCCCAAATATGCTTTTATCAAGGTATTGCAAAACTGAGTCTTTTTCTGATACTTAGTTCTGGAATTCAGCCTGCAGATTTCAGCAAGCAAATACCATTTCCTCTCAGTGGCATCGAGGCAGCAGCTGCTGTGTTCCATGCTTATGTGGAGACAGGAATAAGAGGTAGATAGAACTGTCCCAAATTTACCTTTTGTCATTATACTCTCAAGGGCACAGAGGAAACTTGTATAGCAGTGCTCCAGGTCATGAAGTGGCCTGGTTTGGGTGTCTACAGCGGCTGCTGCATCTGCACATGATGAAGATGACGATGTTGAGGAAGTCCGAGCTGCCATTGAAGGTTTGAGCTTCTAAAGAAACTTCTTTTTTTGGCATGCTCCAAGCAAGCTAATAGCTATTGTCATTGGACTTAATATGTGACATGAATATGGTCTGGAGGGCAAACTGGTCATTACCATTTGGGAAATATACTTTCTGTTAACAACAAAGAACCTGGAATGCTGCAAGAGTTTGAGATTTGAATTTAATAGGAGACTTTTTCTATTTCTACCAATTCAAAGTGGCTGCAAATTGGAGTCTCTGTTTCCATACACAGGCAGATGAAGAGGTATGACACATGAATAAAAAAGCTGCCTTCTTGATGTATGCAGCTAGAGATGAGCGCCTGAGTGCTGTAGCACTAGTGGCTAGAGCTGCTCCTTCAGCAACTGTACCACTTTTAGCTCATCTTGTGTCTGAACGCTGCACTTGGCTACTTCAGGTGTGTACTCCCAAGACATTTCTTCACTAATTGGTAGCTGGTGAATATTTCTCTTCCAATGTTGCAAAAGGAACGCATCATTCTGGCAACAATAAATATCTTGGGTGTCTTCAGTTCCTACCTTTCTTTGCTCAATTGTTGAAGATAATTCCAGCTTTGCAGATGAATTATTTTCAGAGACATCTTTGATCTGATTAGATCTTATGATGCAATAACCAGACATACCATATCTAGGTGGTTCTATTGCCTGAGCAACCCCGGCATTCCAAAGAACAAGTTAAGATTGAATGGAAAATATGTTAGTACTTGGTACATTGGCATAGCAATGATGGATTTCAGGTGGGTGTATGTTTTCCCCTTATTGATGGGAGCATTATTCGGTAGAGGATTCAATTTGAGACATGCACTATGGTCTCAACAGGAAAGTTTCTCCTTTGTGCTATCCAGTTCTAACTAAAATGTTGGGAGGGTTGCAGTGTACAGGAGGGAGAGGGGATCCTAGTTCTGTGAAGGAGGAGTTACACTGGCTTCTGCTCATGTCGGGTCATGTCCTTGCAGACTCTGGAGATGGTGAAACACCCCTTGTAAGATTTGTGATTCTTGTAGGCTAGATGTTCCTAGGCACAATGTTCCTAGACCTTCAGATGATTCGTTTGGAGTTTCCTTTGCAACTCCAATTTTTATATTCTTGTAGGATAGGTGTTCTTAACACACCTATATCGTAACAATGAGCTGCAAAGAGAGTAATCTAAAACTCGTGTTAAAATCAGAGATCATTGTGGTGAAATGGATAAGATGACGTTATTACAATGCTGTACCCAGGGCTGGGTTTGCATGTAGGCTCTGGATCTACCTTGAAACTTGAAGTCATTGATATACCCATTGATGATATGAAGGTGGAAGCTTCCAATTTCAGGCTTTAGAGCCCAGTACAGCTTTATCAGTCACAAAGAGATCCATGATCTGTAACCCATGATCTGTTATCATCAATGTTGGCCCCAGGCAATGTGGATTAATTACCAGCATTGCCAGGTTCTGCATGTGGCAGCCATAGATGGCCCCACCATAGACAGCCTGGTCGTAGGTCCTCTGTGGTGAGAAGGTCTTCAATTGGACACTACCCTTACCCATATTAGGGCTGCTGCAGAAGTTGGAGTTACTGTTGAGCTACCTGTATCTATTCTTTCCTGGTGTGTGGTTGAAATAGCTGAATATAGTGTGACAAAGTTCTTGTGATAACAGGTTCCAGAGTCGATTTCAGCATTGAATGTGAGCTCAGCAGATCCAGCCAATCATCCTGCTGTTTTACTGTGTCAGTAAGTTCCACTGGCAGTTTTCTGAGTGTCACAAAATCTCACCCTTGTTTCTCTGTTCCATAAGTGGTTTTTGCAGTGGTACCATGAGTGGATATTTTACTAGAAAATCAATCTTCTAAGTTTGTCCTATCGAAAGGTTTCTTGTTCTCAAATCTCTTCAATAGGAATCTCTTTGTTCTGGCTTCCAAATTGTAGCAGGAGCTATTTGTGGTATATTGTGGTTTTGAGACTTTTGCTGTGTAATGGGTCCATGATGAATTGACCTTCTCTTCATGTCTTTTGGTTTTTAATATCTGACATTGGAGGCATAGTTTCCAATTCAAATGACTCTAAAAACCTCCTTGGTTTTTAACCTTGTTAGTCTCCATGAATGGCCTCCATATGACTGCAATGGGATGCTTTTATCTATGTGCTAATGATAAGTTTAGGTTTGCAAATTGTCTAGTCCTGGTCTAGTGATTGTCCTATAACACCTTTTTTCTCTTCCCATGGAAATTCTCTTCCCAGGGAGAGAAGGAGAGAGTAAAATCCACACTTGGACAGGACAGTACAACAAAGAGTTGTCTGCTGTGTATGGGAACTTTTACTTGCATTATACTTTTCAATTGATGCAAGGGAAAGTTCTGTTTGCCATCACTCACATGTGCTATTTTCCATGTAAACGTAGGTTGAGGCATCTTTTCATTCTTGACAAAACTATTCCTTTGGATCAGTTCCCCAACCAATTCTGCCTCCAGAATCTTGATGAGAGAAATTGATTTGGACTACTGTCATCTTGCAGTTCAGTTGTTAATTTGGCTCGCCAGAGCCTGGACACAAATATACGCACAGAGATTTTCAGTCCTCGTCTTATGGAGGTTTGCTCCTCTGTCCACTGTGTGTATGTGATGTTTTCAAAAAATCTGAAGGGAAGCATTCCTTTAAGAAAGTGGGAGCTGTAAATCTGGTGCTCCCTTAATTTTTGAGCAGGATAAGATGGCATTGAGTGTACAGTGTAGTTGAAAGAAAGTCCCCACTTTTGTTGTTATCATTATTTTCAGAACAAGCTGCGGCACCTGTTTGCACATGGGTTGACTTTCTGCTTTGAGATTTTTGGAATGAAGACCTTTGTCCCCTCTTGCCCTTCTACCATTATTAATTATGTCGCTTAACAAGCTGTACATCCTGAACATAGAATCATCTCCTGTTATTTACCAAAGTGGGCTGGGATTTGGGCAGGCTGTGGTTTGGTTTTTTGGGAGGTGGGTGGATACATATCTGATGCCAGCTGATGCTGGTCGAGGTCCCAACTCAACACCATCTAGCAATGAAGGTGATCAGCAGCAAATGGGTGGTACTGCAGGTCCCCAACTTCAACCACTAGTGGTGGCCTTTGGTGAAGAGGGAGGTGGCAAAGCTGTCTTGGAAGTACTTGTCAGAGTTGCAGTTTCTGGTTTAATCTCGTGGCCTGGCGAGCGCACGTTGCAGGCAAGCTGCCCACCTCTTTTTACGTCAGGTGCTGTTTGACTTGGGGCACGTCTACTGAATGATAACAGCCATTGTTCTGCTCATCACTGGTGTGTGAGCACCTATCATCATTGTGCAGTCACTCTCAAATCATCAAAATTGACAAATCAGATTGTGATGAGAGCATTTTTTTTACTTGGAGGGCTTTTTTAATGGTTCATCTATAGTGTGTTGAGGGTTCCTTGAACCAGTTTGAGTTGGCAGTTAAATCCTTCCGTATATTATTTGAAGAATGCTTTGTGGAGACCATTGCAGGAGATGGTCAGCTTCCAACTGCTTCCTGCACTTGTTCGAAGGCGCAACATTTGTGTTCACCTTGTATCTCTGGTATGAGATTGGCCTGAGCTGCTTTCTTAGGTAGTGTCTGGTCATTATGTGTATATGTCTTTGATCCATAAGCCAGAACTGCTCCATTGACCAGCTGTGGTTGATCCGGCCAAGACCTGGCCTTAGCTACTAGACCCACTTTTGGATCATATCTGATGGCACCCAGTGGTGTCATCAGATCTGATGTCTGTATTGTAAGATCCCATGGACCTTTGGAAGCACCCACCTTGTGTTTTAACACTGGGTTGTCTAGAATCTTCCAAGATGTGCAGTGACTTAGTGGTAGAGTGTTGGGTGGCCTGAAGATTTATAGGGTGTAGAGGCTTCTTTTGGGACTGGTGATAACCAACTTTGTGGTTTGTCCATTATGGGTTATCATGCCTGAGCCATTCTTGATTTTTGGGCAGAGATTTTTCCACAAGATGTAGACAGCTGGTTTGGACTCTAAATCAAAGAGTTAGAAGTCCAAGTCAGCTTGTTACTCCATGCACATCTTGACCCTTTTTCTAGGAATTGGTTGATTTCTTGTGTCAGTTTCTGGTTTAACTGGCCAGAAGAAACCCTATGCTCATATGTGGTAGAGTCATCCCCTTTCTTTCAACTTGTACTCAATACTCCTGGTTGACCCATTTGTCAGACTGATGTCATTCTCAACGGCTAATGCACATGCAGCTTTTGTGTTCTCTTTTGCAATACTGGGATTCTTAGAGTGCTGACTCTTTGAACTATGGTGCAGGAAGCATGGCAGGAGCTTGCTCATGCCTTTGCATTCCAACAAGCAACTCTTTCTACCCTTGCATCTCCGATTCAGGTTGTTTTTTGCCCTAGTTCTCCTTACCAATCACTATGTTGGTCTTCTGTTTACTGGGCTTTGTTGTACCAACTGTTAGCTAAACTGATCAAGATGTTTTGCTTGTTATCCAGCGAGCACTTTCAGAGGCACTCTGTCGATCAGCAGGTGGCATGAGCTCTGGAGACGCTACCAACCAGTGAGTACTTGGTTAAAAATAGGGCTTCATTTTGAGAACTCATGAAGTTCTTATATTTTTTTTCTTCCTCCTATTTGATGGGTAAATGGCTGTATTGATGGTGTTGTGGCAGATATGTGCGAGATCTTCTGGGGCCCATCACCAGAAATCTTGCGACTCTGTCAAAGCGGGAGGATTTGCAAACTTTCTCCCAGCAGCCAGATGTCATCTTGCAGGTAATAATTCCAGACAGGTTTCCATTAAGATTTCTTCAATGTTCCCAGGAGTCTGACATTTCCCTATCACTAGAAAAGTCCTCAAGCCAGTTCAAGGGGAAAGTTATGAGTGTCACCTTTGTGCCTTCAACAACTGCTAATTCCCTTGTTTCTTAACATTCAAAGAGTTCGGAGTTTATTTCAACTCATTTGGTGGGTTACCTTGTTTTTGTGGACTCCTCTCTGCAATTACATTGATATTTTCAACTCAACTCAAGGTAGAAGCTGATCCCAGAATGAACCCAGTACAATACATGTATAGAATATGGCAACGGTGTCTTTGTCGTGAGAAACAATGGTAGTTTGGTGCAGCCTAGAAATTTTGCTACTCAATACCTTTGTTCAGTCATTGTTTAGTGTTGGAAAAAGATTCTATTATTTTCATCACATCAAGCAAAGAGATATAAATTAGGCTGGTCAAAATCACTTTTGTCTACTTAGCTTCTCTGAGTGCTCAAGAAATCAGAATTTGTGTTGAGTCGTCTGGTTTATGATTCAATCCTCTTCTCTGTTGATGCTCTGGCTGAGCACTTGAGGTCATCAAGAATGTGCTGGAGTATTTTAACATTTATGATGCCACAGTAAGGTAATGAGGTTTAACTTCCTTGGAATTTTGATACAATGAAGCTTGAAATAGGTATCATCATGTCCTTAGGATAGCGGATGATAGTGGACCAGTGCGCAGATTCAGACTTGAAGCCTTCAATCCAGACGAGCTCAATCTGGATGAGATCACTTGTGGGGTTTGTCTCTGTCAGTGATTTACCAAGTGATTTTTTTATGGCAGGTCAGTTGCTTGATTGAGAGGCTCAGAGGGGCAGCACGGGCCACACTTCCACGAAGCCAGAAGGCTATTTTAGAAATTGGGTCTTCAGTTATGGAGCCCTTGTTAATTTTGCTTGAGACTTACAGGCACCAGGTATAACTTGCTGATGACCAAGCTGCCTGGTTCTTAGCACTTTGAAGCTACAACCCTTTTTTAATTCAGTTCTTTCCATGTGCTTGCTGTGTGATAAAAGTAGTGTTCCTGAGAAATGCTGTTGTTGTGGTATGGGCTGGTGCAGTGTTTGCCACATGTATGGAGTGATTTACATTTTTGTGGTTTAACATTATGAGCCATGACTGGTCAGAAATTGTTTGTGGTCTAAACTGACAAAGTGTTTTACAGTCATCAGTTGTTTACCTGCTGCTCAAGTATGTGGTGGACTGGGTTGATGGCCAAGTGGCATTTCTGGAGGCCAAAGACACAGTGATTGTCTTCAGCTTCTGTGTGCGTCTGCTTGAAATATACTCCACTCATAACATTGGCAAGGTACCTATCCATGAAGAATCTTAAGGATCTCCACAGCTTATGTTGTGTTGACCACTAGATTTTATTTGCTCCTAAATCAGGTAGAGATTCTGTGTTAGAAAAGCAGTGTATCACTCCACGACAAGAAGAAGTCAGTATTTAAACAGAGCTTGAAATTTTTGTGGCAGGTTTCAGTGAGCACATCCACAAACTTGTTGTCTGAAGGTCAGACTGAGAAGTACAAGGACCTCAGGGCTTTGCTTCAACTACTCACCAACTTGAGCTCAAAGGACTTGGTAGGGGTTTCTTTCTCAATTCTGCACTTACAAAAGGTTCCCATATGATGGGTGAGCATATTTAAGTAGATAAATTGAATGTAAGTGAAGAGAGTTTGAGATTCTTAAACCCCAATCTCTCTCTCCTGTGACTTTGCAGCAAAATATACTAAGCCATTCAAAGAATCTCCATTCACTCTTTCTGATTTCAATGGCTGACTTCCTTTGTGAGGTTGCAGATTGATTTTGCTTGTGATATAAATGGCGAAGTAGAAAATCCAGATGTGGCCCAAGTAAGTGAAACAGGGCCGGCAAGGGGTTCTTTGCAGTTGGGTTGGCAGTGGCTCAATGCTCCATGTCTCTCTTGAAGCTGCCTTTAATGTAGGACCTTGGGAGTTTTTACTTGCTGCAGTAGTAAGTCCTTGTGGAATATCAAGTCAAAGTACTGTAATGGCTTTCTCACCAGGTTTGGTGACTGTACAGAGGGTGGTTTCTTTAGGCTGCAATAAGCTCTGTTTCTTTAGGTGTATCATCACTTCCACAGGCTCCTCAAATGTCTACCATTGACTTTCTCAGGAATGCTGGTGACTGTTTTTCAGGTGGTGTATTTGGGGTTGCATATCATCACTCCTCTTATGTCTGTAGACCTTCTGAAGTACCCCAAGCTCTGCCGCCAGGTTGGTCCAATTTGATCATAAATGAGAGAAGCACTTTGTTTGGATGAAATTTGTTTGCTGTTGAGTGGGTGTCCTTTAGTTCTGTGACTTATGTAAATGAAGGATAGTCTCATCTAAATCGTGGTTATTTGTTCTGTGGTGATGTCCAGTACTTTACATTGCTGGCACATATGCTGGAAGTGTACCCAGAGAAAGTAGCAAAATTATCACCTGATGGCTTCTCTCGCATTGTGGGAACGCTTGATTTTGGTTTGCATCATCAGGTACATGTCTCTGCTGTTTTTACTATTCCATCTTGTAAGGTGATCAACACCATAAATAGACCAATAGAGACTATGAATGAGTCCTACGTATCTTGGAAGTATAGAGAACTCTTTCTTGTTTGCATGGAGTCTTAGGGATGAAAGGTGTTTGATTTATGTGTTCCAACACATCTAGAATGCAGCCTGAGTCGTCACCAAGTAAGCCCAGAATCTATTGGGGATTTTCAACAACTCCAGTGGGTCACCTGGTTTTTTGTCTTCATTTTAGAGGTTGATTTCTTTTGTTGTGGCTTGCAGGATGTGGAAGTGGTGAGTATGTCTTTAACAGCTTTGAACGCAGTGGCATTTTATCACTATCAGGCCATTTGTAGGGGCCAGGAAGGGCTTGGGGTGCATGTGCTTAGCATTCAAGATGCCCAAGGTGTGGTGAAAGAAGGGGTGTTGGCACATTTCCTTCGCTCTGTCATGCAGTTCCTCCTTTTTGATGACTACAGGTGTGCTGATAACCCAAGGCTTACAAAAAACTTCAAGGCAGAATGAAAGGATGTCTGGCTTCAGATGTAATTGCATCCTTGTAGGAGAATCTGGTTTGCATTTTCAAGCATCCTCAGTGCTTTAGAGCCAACAACTTGTGGTGGTCTGTTATTTAGTTTTCTATGTGTTTGTAGAAATTGTGTTGAACCTTTTGAGATGGGTGACTGCAGCAATGAGCTGGTGGAGCCTGCAGCAGATGCTCTACTGCCTCTTATATTGTGTAATACCACTCTTTATCAGGTCCTCCTCTCAGGCTCTCGCTCTTCCACACTCTCTCACAGTCCTTTTAAACATAGGAATTATTGCTTGTAGTGGAGAAAGAAAATCTGGCAAAATCTCTGTATACTGGCAAAGCCGCTTTCAAGCATATGCAAATCTACCCAAGCAAATGATGGAGCTATGCAACTCCACCAGTAGTTAAAAGTTTTTGTCAAGTTCTGTCTTCGTGCTTGCAAGTCAGGTGTTGTCGGTGATTCTTTGAGCTTACAATAACCTGCTTCCCATTGTTTCCCTGTTGGTTGATATCTTGGATGGGTGAGGGTTGATGGAGTCTTTAGAGGGTGCTTTCCTGTGAATGTGAGGCAAACAAACGTAACATTGTTATATAGATCTTCTGATTGCGATGCTTGCCATGTTATCTTCAGAGAGTTGTAGAGGTTTATCTGAAATTAGATAAACCATTCTGACTGTAAGTGGCCAATTTTCTTGGTGGACCAGAGACTTGCACAGGAGCTTTTGGAAGGTCAGCAAGACGCTCTACTGCAAAGCCGCTTAGCAACCGCATTTCATGTGCTCTTGAATGCCCAGCAAGTTACTTCTTCACTAGATCGACAGAACCGACGCAAGTTTAGAGAAAACCTTTATGCATTTCTGACAGATGTGCGGGGCTTTTTACGGACAAGGTGAAAGGGGAAATCCAAGTGAGTCAGTCCCCTGTGACTTGTCTCCAATGCATCAAGTAGTTAGAGGTCATTCTATTTAGGACTTTGTTTTGTCAATAAATAAATTTGCACACTACATGAGGCAGCTCAGCAGTGTATGTGCATTAGCTTTTGACCCATGATCCTGTAACTGTCTACCCACAGTTGACTGGAATCGATTTGGAACCATCAGTTCTGAAATGGGTATTAGAGTATGGGGGCAAAGCTATTGCTTCTTAATGAGGTCTTGAGAGGGATAGATTGTTGCTCTTAATGAGGTTTGAGAGGGATAGATTGAAGGGGATACAGATAATGCAGTCAGCATACTTATCCTCTGTATCTACTTTTGGGAATCTTGCATTCTTCAACTGTCTGAGAACGTTTTGCTGAATATCAACAATCCAAAGTATCATGTCGCTTTTAGCATTCTTAATGGCAGTGATTATTGCAATCAAATGATGAAGACAATATTGCAATTTGGGGTTTTCTACTAGGGTTAAGGTTGTGCCAAATACCTGGCACACCAGCGGTTTTTGTTTCCTTGTTCTGTTCTGATCAAATCTGGTGTTTTGCTCCATTTTTTGAGTTTGTTGGCTCCTCTTGTAAGGGAGAGAGGCTGGGGATGGAGGGTGGATGTGTTCGACATTCTGAGGAAATGAGAGTTTCAGTTTTTGGGAATATTCTCTATGGGAACTGTTGTTGCTGGTTTGAACTTGTTATTAGGGGCAGAGCCATTATGATCATAATGGTAGATGACAATGGTACCATTGAATGTGGACTGAAATATCTGTCACATATCCAGAATAATCTATGCAATAAGATTAAGAATTGAGGTGCCTGTGGTCTTCAATTTCTGTGAGATCAAGGTTCTGTCCAAAATGGGATCTATGGTGCAATGGATGTAAACCCTAAGTGGAATGTTGGTGAGGTGGAAGTGCAACTCAAGTAGTTGAATTTCAAGTGTCCTATATACATGACCATGGTGGAATTCTAGTGAACTATGGGTTCAATTATATTTGTGGTTGTTAAAGGTTGCAAACTGTGAAAATTGGTCTCCAATACACCACCTACAAGAAACAACATGCACAACAAGAAAGCATATCAATGTAACATCTAATAGTATGGCTATGAACTATGGTTGAACCAATCCAACCCAAGAGTTTTGTGCATATGGTATACTTGCCCAGAGTTCCAACATTCAAACTCTTTTCCTCTTAGCTAGAGAGCTTGCACACCAAAACAAGCAACAACATACATTACTAAATATGTAAACAATATAACCATGAGTTTGATATGGTACCTAGCTATGACCTATGGGGAATTAAATAATTCAACCCAAGATTAATATTGAAACTGTGATGGATACTTGCAGTGACTTCCAACATATAAACTCTTGTCACCTTTTATACTCTTTGCAAACCAAAACAAAGGTTCACACCACATGCAAGCAACCGCATACATACAATAAGAATTTCAAACATGCCTCCAATTTATATGGTAGCTAGGTATGATGTATGGCTACAACTAAATCAACCCAAGATTGATATATTCATGAATGTACATGACATATACTTACAATGAGTTTCAATATTCAAACTCTTCTCCACATTCCTAAAACTTGCAACCCTGGAGAGTCAATCCACACCACATGTTAGCAACATGTAGGCAAATCAATGTTGAATTGCATATTATCGCTATGATTTATGGGATTAACTAAGTGTGACCAAAGATATTGTACATGTCATACTTGCCCAAGGAGTTTCAACATACAAAATCTTGGCCTTTTTCCTAGAGTTTGAAAATCAAATTGGCTGCAATCCAAACCACCTGCAAGCAACCACATTCATAACATGTAAGAATTTTAAGCACTAAGTCATGGGGTTGACAAAATCAACCCAAGTCAATTGAACATGTTGATATACTTGCAATGAGCTTCAAACAATTCAAACTCTTGACATATGATCAACTTGGATGGGCATCCATACCACCTACATGCAACAACATTTGTACAATATGTATGCATATCAAGCATGGGTCTAATCCACCTTATAGACCAACCCATTTTGAATGGACCATGCCAACTCCACCACATTGGACTCTAGATGCCCTATGTGAGGTCAGACCTAATTTGGAGGACAAATTTACTTAAAATTTGTAATACCTACACTCACACCACCAACAAGTTTCACCATTGAAACTTCTAGAACAGTTTTCCTAAAGTTTGCTTTGCCAAAAACCAGCAAGTATTAGAGTTATCCGTAGTAAAGTAAGAAAAACACAGCATAAAAGTCAGGACCACCAGCCCTCAAAATACACGATACAGTTTTCAAAAGTGACTACTATGATCACTTGTCTAACCACAGCCCACAGGCTACTATGGGGGTGAAATAAGGTAGACCTACGTACTTAGTTATCTATAGGCTACCTACCTGCCTAGCCATGGGTTTGAGTATGGGTTAATTAAGGAGTTATTAGGACTTGCGTAAAGAGCTATTATTCTAACTAGGGATTCTTACCTTAGGAGATACCTAGGGATTATTTAGGGGGCTACATATGGCTTATTTAGGAGACTATCGAATAACTTTGTAAGGGTTTAAGGATATTTAGGGTGCTATTTTTGAGGTTGCATAGGGGCTATTTAGGGGATGCTTAAAGACTATCTAATGGCCTACCTTGGTTGGGGATGCTTAAGGATTTTGTAAGTTAAGGGATAGCTACAGGGTTAGTAACTTATGGGGTTACATAAGAGGTTATTTAAGGATTACATATGGATTTACTTAAACAAATTTGACTTAAGTGAAAGGCTACCTAGGGTCTTACATAGGACCTACTTAAGTGTATATAAGAATTATCAAAGTGTTAGTTAACATCATAATCAAAACCCCTAATCCCTATCCCCATTCATAATTAAACCACAAAATCAAAAGTGCAATCCAAAATCATAATCTTTGACCTTGTGCTGAAAGGTAATCCACAATCTTTGCTTCAAACCCATAAGTTTTGTCTTATGAATAGGAACTATATAATTGGGAGCACTTCTCGCTTGTTTTTTTCTCTTTTTCATTTCTCACTCAAGTGGAAGGTTTTTTTCATTTGGAGATTGTGGCTTCATTTTCAAGCCATTGTTCTAGTTTTACACAAGGTTTTCTTCATTTGGAGATTGTGGTTTCATTTTCAAGCCATGGTTCTAGTTTTATACAAGGTTTTCTTCATTTGGAGATTGTGGCTTCATCTTCAAGCCATGGTTCTGATTTTACACAAGATATTTCTAGTAATTTGGGATCAAATTGTTCTAACTCTTCATCCTCAAGTGTTGATGACATGATACATGAGATGTTTGCAAACATGGATAGACAAAGATAACATGCTTTTATAGCTACAATTGTTATTACTAATTCTTCTGGCATATGCCAATGAGTTCATGGGCATGAGTCAATCATTCAAGTGTGGGAATTTAGGATATGCTTTCTATTATGTGAACAACACCAAAGTCGTTCAAGACTTTGACCAATTTCATTTTGGTCAAATTTGACAAGTTGACATTATTAATGGCACCCACCAATGCAATGTCCACGATCTACACGTGAGCATCACATTCAAATTTTGGATTAGGGTTGCATTAAATTTTTTTTTAAAGCTTTGGATTAAGGTTTTAGTTTTAACACTTTAGATTTAGGGTTTGAATTGGGGTTTTTGTTTTATCGACTTGGATTAGAGTTTTAATTTTAAGGATTTGGATTAAGGGTTTAATATTAAGGCTTTGGATTTGAGGTTTGAATTAAGGTTTTTGTTTTAGAGCTTTGGATTAAGGTTTTAATATTAAAGCTTTTGATTTAGGGTTTTGATTAAGGTTTTAATTTTAGGGCCTTGGATTATGGCTTTAGTAATAATGTTTTTGTTTTTGGGTTTGGATTAGGGTTTGAGTTTTTAACGTTTTGGATTTTAGGTTTTAGTAAAATGTTTGGATAGGATTTGGATTAAGGTTTTAATTTTAGTGCTTTGAATTAAAGTTTTGTTTTAAGGCTTTTGATTACAGGTTTTTGTTTTAATGTTTGGATTAGAGTTTTAGTTTTAGGTCTGGATTTAGGGTTTGGATTAAGGGTTTTAGTTTTAAGGCTTTGGATTTAAACTTTAAACTTTAGGGCTTTGGATTTGAAATTTGGTTTAAAGTTTTAATTTAAGGCTTTTGATTTAAGGTTTTAATTTTAATGCTTTCAATGTATGGTTTTAGCTGGGCTTTGGATTTAGGGTTTGAATCAAGGCTTTAAATTTAAAGCTTTAATTAATGTTTTAATCTTAAGGCTTTGGATTAGCTTTTTGGTTTTAAAGCTCTTGATTTAGGGTTTGGATTATGATTTTTGTTCAAAAGCTTTTGATTTAAAATTTGAATTAGGGTTTTCATTTTAGGGCTTTGGACTTAATTTTTGGATTAAGGTTTTAGTCTTAGAATTAAAAGGTTGGGATGTATAGGTGATCACCACATTTAGATTGGGTGTTTTCAAAATTGACCCTTAAACAACATCTTTTACAATTCATTTTATACATGAAACATGATAATGTTTTCATGCATGATGCATTCACATGGAATTGGTCAAAGAATGCAATTTGTGATGATGCCATCTTCATTGCTTCTTACATTAATGATGCAATTGAAAATGAGATTTAATGGTCCACAACACAAAAATGGGTTGTGGTGGGCACAAACATATTGGAATTCCACGGTTGCATTGGGTTCATTGATGACATGTTCATCAAGATTTACAAACCTTGGAATGATGGAGCCACAAGCTTCGGTTCAATGGGCGTAAGAAGATTTATGCAATGAACAACACTATGATAAGGTGTGTTCATTTACTTGGACTCTAGGTATCCAAGTTTTTACCATGATGATGAACATTTTGAAAACATGTTGGGATATATTGGCTACCTACATGACGAATTGTTCATCATGAAAAGGATTGGGAGTTGTGAGGTAGGTCTTAATGTTAACCAAGATTATACCAAAACCTATAACAAAATGCATGTTGGGTATAGAATGCAAATGGAATGGGGGATTGGTGGATTGAAAAGGAAAAGGAAATGGAAATGGTTAATGAAAAGGTTTGATTCCACAAAGCCTAAACATATAATTTTGTTCAACGTTACAACTATCTCGACAAAGTTTTTAGATAGAAGTCAAATAGATTTCAATTTGAAATCATATGTGAACAATTGTCCAACCTTATTGACCATGGGTGGGATAGAGATTTATAGTTCTCGAATTCTAAACTTTTTAAAACTTTTGTTTGAACTCCTCTTCATCAATAACCTTTAACTTTCTAACAATTTTTAGGTTATTAATTTTAGCATTGTTTGCTTTGCCAATAGTAATATTCATTTGTGCTTACATTAGAACTAGGCATTGTTTTGAATCCACTTCCATGGTGGATGCCATACACTCAATGCTTTGTGATTGGTGTTGCAAATATTCACCATTCATTTTCCCCTTATTTGTTGGAATGGAAGTAGATGAAGGGCTTGAATTTATAACATACCTAGTTGATGGAAGATCAGAGTCCATAGAGATGAATGTAGGAGCAAATGCATGAATAATCCAATAATAGATCTAGGAGTAGATGGGGTTGTTGGACTACTAATAACATCAATCAAACTTTGTTTATGTTTCAATACATTGTGCATGGCATGCCCATTTGTTGATTTCAAGTGAACCCATACTTCATTAAACAAAACCACTTTCTTTAATCCTTTTTCATTTTATGTCCTTGTTTTCAACTTTTGTAATGTTTCCTACAACCCTTCACTAAAGGTTTCCTCTTGGAACTCTAGTTTTAACATTAACACTTTTAGAATTTTTGGTTTTTCTAACGATTCAAGTTGACTAACTAATCAACCACCAAGGGCTATATTTAGCTATAATTCATTTTATCCATTTTTCCATGCTTTGAGGTACACAAGTCCCCACTAAGGTTCAAATCCCTAGGCATAAGCACATTAAGCCCCCAAAAAATTGTAATCACAAATATAATCTTTATGTATAGACATCACATCTTGGAATTTTTTTGCTTGTTTTAATATATTTGATTAACTTGAAACTTAATCTAATCAATTTTTTAAAACATTCAACAAACAATGAAAAACTTGAATGTATGGAATATATTTGTGACAAAATATTACATGTCACAAAGCTTGAAAAGATTTCATATATACTTCAAAACTAATGTTGTGAATGGCTTGGTGGTGGCTTGTGAGTAAGATGACAATGTTGAAGCACAAGTTGTAGTTGCCGAGGAGAAATTGCATGTGGTGTGTTTAGCAATGTCTAGGGTTGCCTCCACCATATGCATGATGAGAAATTTGTTTAAGAAAGGTATGTTGTAGTTTAAGTTCTTGAGGAATGTAGTACCAAAGTGTTTGGCAATGAATGTTTAGGCTTCCAATGAGTTGGACTCCATTGCACCAAACATGTGTGCTCCATGGTTGTTAATGCTAAAAAGTTTTGCTTCTTCTTCCTCTACCATGTTTGTGCATGGCAAAAGTAATGCAACTTCATTCACCAATGTGTGGCATGAGCTTGGTGGGAGAAAAAACTTAAGGTCCACCCACTTGCACGCCCTTGCCATGGCTACTGATTTAGCAGCCTTGTTGAATGTTCGTGAATTGACAAGCTCCCCAACAATAATTCACCAGTTGCTACATTTGATCATCCATGGCTTAGCCCTCGTGGATTTAGAATGGTAGGTATTGAAAGTTTGGCCCTATTGCAATCCTTCCTTTTCAATTTTAGCCTAATGGTAGTTGGGTTGTTTTAGTACCCATAGATGTGTTTGTTTGAAATTTGACATAAACCTTAAGCTTTGAACCCTTGGCTTTGAAGGTTTGGAATAGATTGTTATACAATATGTTTGCAGTTTCACATTCTTAAAGCTCTGCACGGGACTCTATAGCTTCGATTTGCAACCATTATTGTCGCCCTCTAAATGTTGGAAGTAATCCATGCATTTCTTCCCAAGGTTTTGTGAGTCACTAGCTACCTACATATTATTATTCCCCTTTAGATTCATACTTTAGATTCATAATAATACTAAATGCTACCTACATATTATTATTCCCCTTTAGATTCATAATAAATGTGAAACACTACATGCACTAAAATCTATTACAAAGGTATGCATCTCTAATATTTGTATGTTATTATGTCTTTGCTACCACTTAAAGGATTTTTGTGTCATGTTGTTTTTTAGTAGTCTTGAATGTTGCTAGCCACCACAAAGTTTTGTGTAATTCAATTGTTCATGCATTCCCTATTTTTACATTTGTGATTGTGAAATGTTCATCAATAATTAAATAAGAGATTCCCTCAATGTATGAGGCACTTTAGATTCTTGTTGAGTTTATTTGAACTTACAAAAATGCGGATGTTAGTGCAAAGGTGACAAAGTTCATAGCATGTGCCTAATCTTTCATTAACCTTGCAATCACAATCATAAAAATCATGAATCGACACATCAAGAAGTGTGGGAAAGAGGGGATCTTGTTGAAAACCTAACTCTAAGTTTTGCCTTGTTTGCTTTTGATATCATCCCTATAGATGAAACTTCATTGGCATTTGAAGGTCTTAGTAACCTTGCAATTAGTCCTACCAACCATTTGTTTGGTGTTCTATAAATTAAAAATCAATGCAAGGACAAATGGAAGAGAAAATAAAATGTTGATTGGGTTGCAAGCTTTAATCACAAAGCTTTTACCTACAACTTTGCCAAGGTTGAAGCAAATCTTGAAAACTAGATTGAGGATAACCTTGTTCTAGGGTTTGTGAGATTGTTGCAAAAATAGATTTAACCACTTTGATCATTGCACTTAGCAATAAAATAGAAAGTTGGAGCGAATGATTTGATTCATTTGATTGTAAACAACAATATCCCCTATGGAAAACCGAGCAAGCAAATTTTGTAGTGGCATTCCGACATGCATGGAAATGATATAAAACTTTTGCAGTGGGATTCAGTGAACCTTCAAAAAACATGGGGTGGATGGTCTTGGTGGCTCGGGGGCAATTGTAATAAATGCACTAGACATTGCTATGATTATGGGCTTAAGCAATATTAGCAAGGATACAAGATCATGGATCAAGAAGGAGTTGCTTATGAGACTAAACGAGAAGGGACAAGTTGCTACATTGAACTCTTATCTTTGTTTTTGATGTCTTTAAGAAATATGTCTTAGACATGTAGTTGGCAAATAACAGATACTTAAAGCATACGTTGCAATTCTAAGATGCCAAACACAACAAACATGAGATGTAACATTGTTGTTCAAAGAAGTGATAGCATAAGTTCAATTTAATCGAAACTGATGGAGTGTTTTTCAAAAGTAAATATATTTAAGACTATAATCTGTGTGCTAGGAGGTTTGTTCAGTGCATATCATTTGAGTGGAGGATGGAATAGCGGTGCATGGGGTGCAAAAGGAAGTGGCCACCCACAAGGACCAAATCCTAATGTTTACTTGGATAATGCAACAAGTCTTGGAAACCATTTGATGGTTGCATTTACAAGTAGTCCATCCCTTCTCCCTTTTTCAAGAGTGGAGTGTATATACAACTGGTTTTGGTGGTGGGTTTAGTAGCACATTTGAAGTAACCATTGTGCAAATGGAATTTTGGTACCTTAGTTACATTATTGGGGACCCCATGTACACAAAGGTTACAATGGCCGTGTATGAACATTTCAAGGGTATTCCAAAGTTAGAAGGCCTTGTCCTTATTTATAGCAAATGGGTTTCTTGGCAACCTTGTTCCATCAAATGCATTTGTTTTTATTTTTTGTTTACATGACCAACTTTGCATTGGATTATGAAAAAAAAATGGTGCGACCATTTTAGTCCACAATCAAAACAATTTGAAGGTAGTGACATAATGCTCGACTCATGTGGAGACAACTATTATGAATATATGCTTGCATTTTGGCTACAACAAGATGGTGTTACATACAATGAGAGCAATGTTGCATATTGGCGAAATATGTATGAGAAGGCAATGGGAGGCATTATGCATTTGTTGCTCAAAAAGTCAAAACCAAATAACTTGGTTTTTGTTGGTGAGCTACCAAATGGACCCAATGGGGTTGTGCATCCAAAGATGGACCATTTAGTATGTTACACATTTTGGTCCAATCTCGGATTGGAGAAGATATGAGAGTTTGCGACTAATGGCAAAATGATAGATTGCATACTAGCCTATTGCCCATAAGAAGAAAAAAATAGTCTGGGAAGTTAGGGATTTTTCAACAAGTTGCCATGTTTTTGAATTTATGTTTCATAGTTAGCTGATCATTAAGAAAAAGTTGACATTCTTGACATTGACATGGTGATTATGTTTTGTGGGTGTGTTTCTTAGTAAGGAATCTTGCTCTTGGGGCAACTAGAGGACTAACTAAACATGAAGCAATGGTTAAGGGTAACCATTCAACATGAACCATGGTTTCGTGTAGTTTTGAAGAGGTCAACTTTACATTGATCATGCTGGTGCATTGACACATGTCACATATGGATATGTGTTTTCTAATGTAATCATATGGTCCAACAAGGTCTTGTTGTGTAAATCTTTTGAGTGAGATTGCTTTGCAAGATTTGAAGTTGGCAGAAGAATTGGCAAAAATTTCCTATGAGATGTATCATAGTAGTGACATACGAAATACAAGTAATTTTCGAAGGTGCTCAAAAAGAAGTATTTTCAAGTATTTAAAAAAAACATTATAAAAATACAAAGGCTTGAAAATTGGCCTTTGTATAAAATATTTTTAAGTATTTTTTTAAAAACCAAAAAATACGTAAAATACGCGTATGTTTGAATCGAATTGAGAGTATGTCACTACTATGAGATGTATGAGGTCACACATATTAGCTTGACACCAAAATTTGTTTACTTCAATCTATATGCAAGTGATACCTTCACTAATCCTAACCCCGTAAACTTTTTCTTGTGTATTTATACTTTTTGGTTTGTTTCTTTAAATTCCATAATCACCAAAATATAAACTATATTTGTAATAAGTCTTGAGAATGAAGATGTCTTTTATTGTAGGTTGAAAATGTTGTTATGGGGGGAGGAAAATCAAATTCAATGTACAAGCATGACATCTGCATGAGACTTGCGGATTGTCACAACCTTGTATGCCTAAAAACAATCAAGTCCCTTTTCATACTTCACATAATCATTGAGGATCACAGGTTTGTTGAACAACAATTATTCATTTTTTTCTTCATTGTAACAAGTACAACATGACCATCATGTAACATAAAATGTAATAGAAAGTCAACACGTAGATTTTTTATAGTAGTTTGCTTGGAATTTCTAATCATTTTAGTGGATGTTCTACATCCAAGTAATGACCAGTTCGGTTCATCAGGTTTATCTTTTGGGGAGCTTTGGACCCTTCCATCTACTTGTCAAGGTTGGTGTGTTTTATGAAGTAAGGTTTATCTTCTTCTAAGGTCATGGTTCTTTCCAAATAAGGTGTTTTTCCCTTTGTGTTTAGTTCTTCTCTTCTTGTCCTCTTTTGTGCTTTTGTGTCTTGTTATAGTCTTAAAGTCATGCTTTGTTTATTTGTAAGGTTCTTTGGTAGGTTCAAAGTAGTAAGGTTTTAACTCCTTGGAGGGTCATTTTAAAGTCTTACATGTTTTTAAGAGTTTAAGTGTGTTTTGTCTTCCTTCTTTTTATGTGTTCTTGACTATTTCTTGTTTTTCTTTTTGTTTAAGTCCTTTCCTATAATTCATGACATTCTTTGGTTACCTATAAGGTCCTCTTATAGGTTCAAAGTAATAAGCATTTATCTCCTTGGAAAATCATTATGAAGTTTTAGAGGTTTGAAGCAATCAAAAAGTTATTTTCTTTTCTTGTGTTTGTGTGTTTTTTATGTCTCGGTTTCTTATTGTTTTTTTTTTTGGGTCTTACAAGTGGGGCATGTGAAAGCATATATTAAGATGGCCCCACGCAACCTTAACCCATAATGGAATAAAGTTTTTGCAATTGGAGAAGACAAAGTTCAAGGTAGAACCCTTGAATTGACAATTTGGGATATTGCGCTACATGTTTTTCCTTATGTTGCCTCCTTTTAACAATTCTCCCACCTAATTTAAAAGTTTGAAACTTTTAGTAGTGCCAATTGACAATTCAATTACAAGCATTAAAAGAAAGGGCACAAAAGCAAATCCTTTAACAAATTTGAAAGTTTCTTTGTAGAGGTAGGGTTTGCACTAAAGCTTTTTTGTTACTGATGTAAGATGTAATTTAAAATTCCAAACATTTCACATGGAAATTTCAAATTTTAGTACTAAAACATTTTAGTCTTTAGTTTTCATTATTCAAACATTTCAATTTTTAGTTTTCAATATTTAGACATTTTAGTTTTCAAAATTTTATATTCCTTCTAAACATTTCACAAAAAATTTCAAATTTCAATATTCACACATCCCAAATTTAGACATTTAAGTTGTCAAAATTTCCAAATCTCATGCTTCACATAGAGATTTCAAATTTTAGTTTTTAGCTTCAAGCAATCACTCATCCCAATTCAAACATTTCAATTCTCAAAATTTCAAGTTCCAAAAATTTCACATACAAATTTCAAATTTCAATTTTTAGCTTTGAGTATTCACACATCAAAATTCAAACATTTCAATTGTCAAATTTTCAAATTCTAAATGCTTCACATAGAGATTTCAAATTTCAGTTTTCAGCTTTAAGTATTTGCACATCCCAATTCAAACATTTTAGTTCTCAAAATTTAAAAATTCCAAAAAAATTCACATACAAACTTCAATTTTTAGCTTTGAGTATTCACAGATTGGAATTCAAACATTTCAATTTTCAAAATTTTAGATTCCAAAAATTCCATATATTGTAGTTACCTTGGCAGGTTTGGCACATGCCTCCCAAATAAATAATTAATTTTGAATTTTGAATTTTGAATTATGAATTATAAAATACTCTTAAAGATTCTTTATTTTCCTTCCTAAGGAGTTGGTCTTTGGAATAAAATATTACTATGGTCATATAACATTGGGTAGAGCCATTATGCGATGAGCTGCTTGTTTCTTTGTCTAATCTATTTGATGCAGTAAATGAGAGGTTTAGGACATAGGTTGCACTCTTCACCCCCTTTGGCAAGTCCTGGTTGCTCTTTTATGCAACCCTCACTTGTGTAGCATTCATTTGTGTGTTTGTATTTTGGAGTGTTTCTCTTGGTTGGACACTAGTCCTCTCTTGTTGTTCCATTCTTTTCCCCTTTCAGGTAGGTGCTTTTCTTTATAAACTTAGACTGGGTTTCATCATCAATTTGTTTAATACTTTACAACATGTAAAGCCCAAGAGTGGGGGACATCACCAATAAATCAAGCCCAACTTCAACATTACCATAATGTCGGGCATCAAAGGGGGGAAATTGGGTTAGGGTTTAGGGATCTCTGAAGCCTTGGAATGGAGAAATTAGGGTTAGGGGCTCGGAAGTCTTTGGGCTGTGTGCGCTTCCGGCGTCCGTGACGTTTTGCCGTTGGCTGAGAACTGACTTACAGTGGACGTATTGGTCGAGAGAGAGAGAGAGAGATGGAGACTTAGAGTCCCGGGAAGAAGGAAATGAAGAGGAAACTGAGTGAGGTGGTGACGTTGAGTTCAGAGGAGAAGAAGAAGAAAATGAAGAGGAAGTGGGGAGAAAATGGTGCTCAAGATGGGAGTTTGCGAAATTCAAAGCAAAAGAAAGCAGTGAAACATGAGCACGAGAGACCTGGCAGGGAGAAGCAATTGATATGCTCGAGAGAGGAGTCCATCAAGGTAGGAGAAAATTCGAGTGCGAAGAAGAAGTCTAGCACCTTGGAGGCCACTGTGAAAGGGGTTTTGCTTTCAGGAAATTCTTCGCAAAAGCAAGCAGGAATCTCCAAATCCAGCAGCTTCCTGGACAAGGTATGGTAATCTCAAGCTCACTACACGCCAATGCTAAGTTCCAGTTTTTTTGTATTATGTCTTTTGAGAGGCAGTTTTTTTTCGGGAAATTCTTTGCAATAAAGAAAGCAAGAATCTGGAACTCCAGCAGCTTCCTGGACAAGGTATGGTACTCTCAAGCTCTGCACACGCCAATGCTAAGCTCCAGTTTGTGAATTATGTGTAAGGAAAATAGCTAAAAGGCCAAATCACGATTCCCTCAGCAGACAAAACATGTAACCAAAAATATTCAACAAAACTGGTGCAGCAATCATTCTCGAGAGTGTCTTTCCCAGGAGGAAGAATGTGGAATTGACGCTGCCAAAATTTGCTTTGTCCAGATGCGTGCTAGGCTTAAAGGGGGTCAGTTTCGCATGCTCAATGAAACTCTTTACACATGCAGGTGCAATTCTGGCTGAGCCTGTCTTACCATTGTGTCATATACTAAAGATTGTCAGTATTGCAGTACCTCAACAAGTCATGCAGGTGTGTGAATCTGAGTTCAAGATCTGCAGTATTTGACAGATTACATGTCTCTTGAGAGAGTTTGAGCATATTTTCTTGACACATTTGCTCATACGGAACTAAGAGCTCATAGGTATCTGGAAAGTGAAACTAGATGGATTTTTTTGCCATCTTTCCCTGCAGAAACATTACTACACTGCCTATTCTGTGTTAGGTGCTTGGGCCTTAAGACATTAAGCAATCAGTTTTCACTTTGGGCTCAATTTGAGTGAGTTCTGAATACTGTAATAGATTTAGAGATGAAGAGGGAAGCACTATGTCTCCAAGAGTTGATGTGACAGCACTGACTGCTGTGACTCTTGCTGGCCAGAGGTGAAGATGCTTTCAAGCTTTTCCAGAAGGACTCTGGTGCTTTTCAGATGGTGAGTTTGTTCAGTTCTGCAGGTGCTGCTCCATTTTTTTCTTGCTTTTCACATTGAATATATTGAATTATTTTTTGGAACAGGGTGGCTATAACCTTCTTTTGCTGGTGAACCTTTGTGGCACCTGGGTAGAATTTGTTTGACAGTGTTTTTGTTTGCTATGGTGCACAGTATCACACAGGGTATCAAGAGCAGATGTCTCACTGGCCTCAGCAGCCAGTTCAAGTAATTGTGGACTGGCTCAAAGCTCACAGTCCCAAATTGGTTGTTGCTGACTTTGGTTGTGGTACTCTCTCTCTCTCTCTCTCTCTCTCTCCAAGTCTCTTCTAGCTCCATCAAAACTTTTTCCAGGGTCTGTGGTCAAAAGCTTATTAAAAGAGTGGTCTTCTTCATATTGTTTCTATCTCCAAGCCAGACATAAATGACTTCAGTATGTTGTGTTCTTCATGATCAATCTTCATTTATGTGCATTAGTGCCCAAGGCTATGTTAAGTCATGAATGTGATGGGAACTGATTTCTATGACAGCCTGCAAATTCTTCTTCCACAGTGTATATATATAGTGTGGAGAGTGAACCCTGTTGCTCATGGAAGGAGGTGTTTGAACTGGTTGCAATAGGGGATGCACAACTTGCGAAAGCTGTCAAAAACAAGGTGTTTTCCCTCGACCTCGTTTCTTGTGATGACTCTGTCATTGCCTGCAACATGGCACATGTGAGTTCCCTCTCTGCCTCTATTTCCTGGTTTCTTAAACTTTCTAGAGTCAGCTCCAACACGAGCAAGTTGGATGGACATTAAGAGTCATGCAAAGCCTCTGTTGCTTGTACCAGACTCCCTTGGAGACAGCATCCATTGATGTTGCTGTTTTCTGCTTGTCACTGATGGGAGTGGATTATTCCAGCTTTCTGAAAGAGGCATATCGAGTTCTCAAAATCAGGTTTTACCTAACTATGGTTTGTACTGCTGTAGTGAGGATTAGGTGAGGTTTTTTGGTGATCACTGCAGCTTGCTTATCAGGCTTCTCTTGTTCCTTTTTGTATGTTTAGGGGAAAATTTGTTTAGCAGGAATACAAGAGTAGTGGATTGGGAGCAATGGCAGGTATAAGACTGAGATTTTTATGGGAAGAGAGCAAGAGAATGATGCCCTTTGCTCCAGACTCTTGGATGCCTTTGTGAAGGCTGTGTTTTGGCTTTTTCTGTTTACTTCTTGTCAATGCTCATTCTTTGAGGTCTTTATTTGAGCAGGGGTGTGCTGCTCATAGCTGAGGTGAAGAGTCGGTTTGATGCTGCCAAAGGTGGTGCTGACTCTACTGACTTTGTAAAAGCACTCAAGGGGCTGGGCTTCTCACTAATATCTCAGGTTTTATCTCTTACTTGGTTTCATGCAGTTTATCTTTGGGCTCCAGTTTGTAGTAGCAGTTTGGGAAGGTTAAAAGGAAGATGGTCCTTGAATGGTAGCAGGACCATCATCATGAGAAGGAATTGATTGTGCAAAATTTGAAGTAAACATCTTTTCTGTTCAAGTTTTGAAGCCTATTAAGTGCTTGATTGATGTTTATTCCATGTTGTAGATTGATATTACTTTGCTTATTTGCCACTGACTTATCATGCATGAGCAGGACCTCAACAACAAAATGTTTGTCATGTTCTACCTTCAAAAACAGGTGCACCACTTCTCCCTTGGATAGCTTATTTTTGTGTCCTCTTTTGTAGTCGTCACTTGTTCCTACACTCCAGCTTGTTTGTATGTTGTGTATTTTTGTGTTAACAGAGTTTCAAGTTTATACATGGATTGCCAAGGTCCTCTATCTTTTAGACAGGAAAAATATCTTCAGAGATATTTTTGGTGTAGAAGGAACCTATGCCAGAGTGCAAATAGAAGCCAAATAGAGGTGTGCCTGTAGGAACTGGAATGACACATGTATTGGATCCAGTTATCTCTGCAACCATAACTGTAAAGATAGCTTGCACAAGAGTGAGCTGTTTTCAGACATTATAAAATTGATTGGTACCACCAATAATGTATTGGCGAGGATGTGCTTCATCAACTGAAAAGCACGTACATGTTACTCCAGCAGTGGCACTGAAAACATGTGTAAAGTGCCTGGTTTAGGGAGGTTCATGAAACTAGCTCTGTTGGTGGAAAATGGTCGGTTCCCAATCTGCACCCTCCTCTGTTGAACTAGATCTCACTGATGTTCTCACAATTGAGAAAGTTACAAAATGTTTTGTGAGGACAAATCCACTATCTTTTCTTGTAGACTGATATGAGAATAGTTAACAGTATATTGACCTTTTCTCCTGAATAGCTAATAGTGTGTTAGCTTTGCTGGTGCAACACAGATTGCACTCTCTGTTTGCACTTAGCATTTTCCATCAGCAGATTGCTGTACAAGGAGTTATAAAGCTACTTTGGATGGCAACTGATCTTGAAGTCTTCAATGTCTTCCTCACATTTGGAGCTGGCATGCTTTCCTAGCATTAGACCTTGCAGGAAATATTTGATTTCATCTTGCAAATGAGACTGAATGTGGTTATCTCACTCTTGGGTACAATTATACTGATAAAGTGATGGATGTTTGGCAGGGAGGGAAGAGTGCAACCAAGGCAATCAATTGGCCAGATCTGAAGCCATGTATCTACAAGAAGCGATGACAGGGTGCTCATTGAACTCTGTGGAATCAGTTGCATATACTTTCTTTGCAGCAATCTGGATGACCCAAACGAGATAAATTGAGATTTGTCCCTTCCACACCAATGTCCTTTATAAAGCCATTACATAATAGGATAAATCTGACAAATGGTGAAGTTTGAGTGCATCAGTGTGGGCCTCTGAGTAATGTTTACAGTAGGTCAAAGTTGAGTTGGATGAAGAGTGTGAATGCACTGCTTTGTGAAGATCTGGGGGACCACATTGCTCCTTTTCATGGTCCTAATCAATGTTTTTTTTATAGTTAATTTTTGTACCATGGGAACCAAAAGAAAAAAAAAAACAACACTCAGAATATTTTGTCTTAATTGTATGATTTTTAACAAAAGTAGTCCAAAAAATGAGGGAAATTTTGCTTTTGAAGAAACATTGCACTTTTCAATCGCCTTCAAAAATTATAATTTGAAGAAGAAGATGAATAGTTAAATGAAATTGTGTTTAAAGAAAACTTTGGAATTTTTTCGAAAAATCATCACAAATAAATGATAAATCTACCTTGGGGTGAACATGAGTTGTTACCTACTCCTATTTCAAAATTTCCCAAAAAAGAAGAATATGCCTCCTAATGTATATTTTCCTCTTTTGAGTGCAAGGATTTCATGTCTACTCAAGCAATAGCTTCATTAGGTATATAATGTATACACCCAAACACAACTACCTTTATAAAGGCAAATTTAAGTGTGAAGCCCTTAGGTCACAACACACGATATTAAATGATTTTTTATATTAAAAAAATCTTATTAACATTCTATCAAATTATGTTGACCAAGTTATTTTTATTTTAGATATTTGTGTTTGAAGCATTTAATTTTTAAAATTAGAAAGCATTTGAGTTAAGATGTATTTTATTGCATGTGATGTTCACCTCAATTATGGTAGAGCTAACATATGCATGAGATGATGACCCTGTGCATGCAGTCCTAAAATAACGTAATATTTACATGTGAGATGTTCACATTCTATTTAAGAATTGGTTAGGATTCAAGAATGAATTATCAATTTGTAACAACTTGTGTAATCCTAAAGTTGAATGAAGAGCTTGTTATAATTTTATTTTTTTTCACTTTCTTCTGACTTTTTTTATTGTTAATTTTCTTAAGGCTGAAAGGTTATAAATTATAATGAAGTTATTGCAAAGTTACTGCTCTAATAGATCTCACAAAAAAATGGGTTATTAATTTTTATTTTTTAAGGGCACTTTAGACAAAGGTTTAAAGGAGGTCCAACAAAATAGAACAATCCTATTGGTCATAAGTCATAAATTGGATCCAAGGCCTTTAAACGAGGACCCAAAACCAAATCAGGCCAATTTGAAGCGGCATTTACATGACATCATGTTATAAGGAAATTCATTTGGTTCATATCAATGAAACTAAAAGGAGAGCTCATGATTTGGAGAACCAAGATGTAAGCTAAAGGCCGAGGCTGTTTTTAGTTGCTTTTTAATTTGAGATTGTTCAAGAATGAAAAAGATTTTGTGGATTGAAAACATTGTTGAGAGCACAAGGTTTCTATTTGAAGGAGTGCATTTTCAACTCTTGCAAATGTACAAAATGAAAATGTTAAAAAAAATAAAGATAAAAAGTTTTGGTAATGAAAGGTTGAAGTGCCTATTTTCACAAGTTCAAGGAGATTCTGATTTACAAGAAATCTTTAAACCAATTCCCCTCCTCAAAAAAGAGAGCAACAAGGAAAAAGGCAATTGTACTAATGATGATAGAGAAAAATGAAAAAGTGAAAAAATTGGAAAAATTTGGATGGATGCAAAAATAGTACATTTAATTGCACTGTGAATGAAAATTAATCTTGAATTTGTTAAAAATGAGAAAAACCAAGATAAATTCCAATTTATTTGAAACCTTAGTTGTGCTTGTTCTGATAAAATTTTGATTTTAAAAAAAAAAATCTGAAACTTGAATGGAATGATATAAAATTTGAAAACAAAGTAAAGAAAAAGAAAAAAATAGCAAAGACTCAATACATTGTCATAGTTAAAACCAGAATCACAAGTATCTTGTGTATCTTGTGTGTATTTTCATCCATTGTAATAGGAAGCAAGAAGCAAAAAAAAATTAATTTAAAACACGAAAAATAAAATAAAATGTCAACCTAATCCTCTCACATGTGAATTGCACATTTTTTCCAATTGGACCTTAAGCCTTTAAACACACTCATTCTAACTTTAAAAATAAAATAAAAATTAATGTGAAGAAGGGTCCAAATCAAGGGTCTTTAAATCGGTCCCTGAGATTTTGGACCCTGGACCATCTTGTAAAGTGGCTCTTAAACGGATTCCCGAGTCACGACAGCGACCGGTCCCTCCCGGTTAGTCGTGAAATCCTAAACCCTAAACCTTGAGGATGAAGGCTGTCCTGTAGAAGCTCAGGAAAGCTCCGGACGAGACAAGGATCGGCGGGGTCTCTTTTGCTCGCCTCCCCAATGCTTTTGTTGTGCGTCACCTTGTCGCGTTTGTTGCTTGCAGGCTATTTTCATTATATCGTGGTGGAGGCGATTTGCTTCGCAGAAGCCATATAATGAAGAAACTCAATCGCGAGAACCAACAGATGGGAAAATAAATAGAGCTGTGTGAAGAAAAGCTGCAAGGAAAAGTATGGACATGATAGTAGGAAAAAGAAAGGAGGAGGTAGGGACGAAGGAGGAGACGAAGTGGAGAGGAATACACGGGACATGAGGAATACAGGTTAGACAAGTGGAAGAGCCGGAGCAAGAGGAAAGGGCTATGAACAAGAAGGGATAACCAAGGGGTGGGTAACATTAGCAGGGAGAAGCGTAACAGCGCATAAGTTGTCGCTTACGGTGCGTAGGGGGGAGAGAGGAGGAGATCATGGGAATCGATTATTACCACATTCTGAAGGTCGGGAAGACAGCAACAGAAGATGAGCTGAAGAAAATGACGGAAGTTGGCCATGAAGTGGTATCCTGATAAGAATCCTACTAATGAGAAGGAAGCAGAGGCGAAGTTCAAACAGATGGTAACGCCTGATTGTGGTGCACAAGCTATCCCTGGTGGAGGCTTTTACAGGTACCACTATATTTCTCACTACCCTTGATGGTTGAACGCTTAACATCTCCATCCCGGATGTGATCAGTCCTGGTCATGAGAAGCTGTCACCCAAGGAGGGAATGCCAATTTCCAAGGTGCCTGGGAGGGGAGGCAACTTGAGGATCAAATTTGTATTAAGTTTCCAATCAGGCTCACCACAGAGCAGAAAGCAGGCTTCAAGAGGCTGTCGGGAGGAGCAGCTAGCTGAAAGAGAAACAAATTTCATTTTATTTCTGATTCTTTTGCACAACCATGAAGGGGTGGTGGTGGGTGTATTTATTATGTTGTTGATCAATCAAGCTCCAGGTTTATCATAACAAGCATCCATCAGCAATAGGAACAATAGTGCATGGTTGTTTGCTCAGTAGGGAATCTGGTCAAATTTAAGTATAGAATTCAGAATTACAATTTGGCACACTTCGAAGATTGAATTGCCGTTTATTTGTGGGATGCTAGATTTCGTTCAACCAGATGTTGATGTTGTCAGTTTCATTCTCTCATTGTTATGGTCTGGGGATATTGTAATTCTCTTATTTTTGTGGGATGCTAGATTTCGCTCAACCAGATGTTGATGTTGTCAGCTTCATTCTCTCATTGTTATGGTCTGGGGATATTGTAATTCTCTTTGCATCCGTCCATGATGCCAATTTCAGATCTGGTATGGGCAAAGTTGTCTCAGGATCAGACCTGTGCAATGAAGAGGTTTTCACAAGGACGGAATATATTTACTTACCTCTGATGATATTTCTGTCATAGGTCTAAGGGTGTCTTCCTTAGCCCCCTTTTCTTGTTCCTAGAAATCAGGATCTCAAGAAAGAATGTTTCAGATGTAGTGCAATAATCAGGTGAAGAGAGGGACGGAGTAGGGGACAGTGGAATAAAATTCAAGTATGTCACACAAATTGGTGGAGTCTAGAGGGAGGTTTCTATGGCTGCAATTCTAATTCTATGCTAATGAAGACCTTCCATTGCCCTGTTGTATTTCAAATGCTACTCAGCCATCTCAGTGACAGTTCAAGCTGTGGACCATCTAATGAGGTGCAAATCTAGACCCTACTACATTCGAGAATCAAGCTGCCTAGCAAGTGGTGGAGTATCAGTTTCATTTTCAACACTGGGAAAGCAGCAAAGCAGAATGTCTTGGACAGAGTATGCAACAGGTTTAACAGTGTATTATTAGCTCAAGGCAATCTGAATGTTCAAGGACAAGATACAAAGTCAGTCATAACAGCAGCCTATTTTCCAAAACCAGTTGGATGCTAAGCTCTGTGGCAGAAGAGTGATCGAACGCCGCTTTGCCCTGTGCATTTCTACATCATGTAGGTAGGTATGTGCTTTGTGACACATATGAGTGAAAATTTGTGCATTTGATAATGTTCAAAACCAGGATTCCCAACAGCAAAAATGGGTTGGTTCACCCCCACCCCCACCCCCACACTTAAATGAAGTTTGAGTCATGAATATCAAGTACAAACTAAATTGTAATGATGAGGATGAAGCAGGCTGAAAATAGCATAGAATTAGCAACTGCAACAGAACATTTACAATCATATTTTGGAAAACCAACCTAAGCTATTTTGGTGATGACATCCTTGAGCAGCCCAACAGTCTCTGTGTAGTACTTGCTTGCATCTGAAGAGCTCTTTGACCTGGCTGCATAATCCAACTGCAACAAAAAAAAAAGCAAGAATGCCACTGCGTCAGATTGACTGTATCAGGTGAAGTACAAACGTGCAGTGATTCTTCGAATGCTATGTCTGAGTGGAAACATGAATTGTGAGTTCCTGATAGCCTTGCAGCTGGTGATGAAATGAAGAGCTTCAATAATGATGAGAGCATGTCTGTCTGTTTGGCACTGCAATTATTGGACAGCAACAAAGCGAGGAGGGATCTTGCACAGTAAGTCATGAAACGCACTTTATTGAGCGAATCGTAGAGGCTAGCTGTGATTTTCTTCAGAGACTTTTTCTCTTCCTTGGATTTCGAGCTAATGATAGTGTTCAGGTCAAAGCGCAAAGATCCGGCATAGTCACGAAGGCCGTTCTGCACATAAGGCCACGCCTTCTTATCGATAAGGCTTTTCACACCCACAATGGCCTCGGCAGCTTCCTTGGCACGTTTCGCTGCCGCAGCCGGGGGCAAGTACTGAATGAAGAATCGCTGTTTCTGCGGGAGGTCCGTGTCTCGTGCTTCGTCAGCATTGTCAGTACCGGCTGTTATAGTCTCCCCAAAATGTCAACACATCAGAAGAGTTGTGTGCATAAGTCTAGTGAGAGCGCTTCCAAACGCAAGATGAAAGCCAAAAGCAAACCCCGAAGAACAATATACATCAGCATGATGAAGGCTCTCAAGGCCTGATACGTGTGCACAATCTCCATGTCTCCAAATAAGGCTACCATCAGAGAAGAATCATAATATGGCAACAAAGAAAGACAATGAGTCTCTGAAGGGCAACGTCAAGACTTACGTAGACCGCCAGATAGTGGAGGAGGGCCTTCTATCTTGATCGAGGTAGGCGCGGCTTGCGCTTCCTTCACCAAAGCCGAGGCAGCGACTGAAGCTGCCAGTAGACCCAGGACAGAGCGACGACTCTGGGCAGAAATCTCCCCCTCTTCACTCTGCTGCGCCCGGACGGCAACTACACCGGGCTTTCCAGAGGCACCGACTCTTCTGCCGCTACTGTTGCTCCTACTAGGAACACGCGTGCTGGACGAGATAACAAAAGCTCCCTCCAAAACCACCTGAGAAGCTCCGCGGAGACCGGCCATCGATGCCACTGCGTTTGCCATCTCACCAACGACTTCCAAGCTCCCTAATGCAACAGATTCCGAGCTTCAGAAAACCGAAGGAAGGAGCTCCCGGGACGCAAACACTGACCACACACACGCTGCAAAGGTTTTGAGCATGCTGGGATGAGAGAGAGAGACATTGAGAGAAGACGAGGAGTCCAATGTTCCTTTCACGGGCAGCCCGTTTCCTTGGGGAGCGCAATTTTATCCAAACGAGTCGAATTTAAGCCAATCAAAGCGTCCACTGACACTAAAGGCTATCTTGCTCCCGGAGAGGTACAATCACTGGTTGCCACGTGCAGACCGGATCACCACTTTCCCAAACCAGGCGCTCAGATTCTTGTGCTAGCCTAGTAGGTGAACCAAAGTGGCCTGGGCTGAACCGGACCAGGACCTACTACTACACTGGTACCAAGGTAAAAGCTAAAGACCAGTGTTGGCCGGTTATTCACTTTTACGAAGAACCTAAATTTCCGGTTCTGAAAAATAAATTAGAATGGTTCCTGTCCGGGTACCACCCATAAATGGAACCAGCAACCCTGGATCAAAGGTACAGTTTCTCTAAAAGAATTCTGGTTCTGGTTATGAAAATCAGACCCAGGACCACCAGTCTGGTTCTGGGTACCCCAAACTGGAACCGGTGGTTAACTGCCAATTAGCAATCAGTTCTAGTTTCTTTTGCTAATTTATAAATAAATAAATAAATAAATAAATAAATAAATAAATAAATAAATCTTGATTCTGGTTCCAGTTCCACACATAAATAAATAGAACCTGACTGGAACTCAATGCTGGGGGTCTGTTTCTTTATATCAGTTCTGGTTCCAAAACCAGTTCCAAAATCAGACCCGGGATTCTGGTTCAGTTTCTACTAATTGGAACTGGAATCAAAGTTTCTAACCTGCCAAACTGGGTACCTGCCCCAACATGGGTCTTGGCAGGTAAGAACCACTAATTCCAGTTAGTAAAATCCAAACTGAAATCTGGTCTAATTTTTAGAATTGAAATTTTCATTATTTATTTATTTATTTATTTATTATTTTTGGGGTAAGAATTGGGCTTGGAATATCAGTTTCCTGGTCCTGTTTAGGTGTGAAACCAAATCTGGACCTGAGATTTTTGAAAAATAACCAGTTTAAAAAAAATAACTAACTGGAACTTGAGGTTACCTGGTACTTAACTGTTGGCTCTAGTCTGGGTTATAAAGAACTGAACTGGAATTGGACCTGATTTTCAGAACCAGAATCAGGAATTTGTTGGCCTTGCCTATCAAGGCAAGGATAGCCTGTTTAGATTATAGAGTATAGTAGCTTAAGGGATTTTTATAGGCCCCTAGATGATAGTTCTATTTTGATATTGAGGATTTTTGAAAGATGGTATTTTGGCTTGTGCTGAAACTTGAGATTAGTTATAATAGAGTTGTAATATCTTGAAGGATTGGGGTTTCTTGTAGAGGATTATTTGAAGATTATATTTTTGCATGGTAAAATATTTGAGTTTCCATAATTCTTCTTTTTTGCCTTAAGATACTTTTTAAGGATCTTGGTTATAAGGCTGAAAGGAGCCAGTGCCAAGTTGAATGGCAATGGGCATTTAGTAGGAAAGGTCACAATGATCGTTGGTTTATAATTTGTGTTTCTTGTCCCTTCCTTTCTAACCTACTTCTAACCTACCCAAGTTGAACAAGCTGCTAACCATGTAATGTCTCTGCCCTAACATTCAAGAATATTATTGCAAATGTTATATGAAGTTAGATATGTAGGTCATTATCCTTTCATCATTATTTTTACCTTATTATTATTCTCAATATCTTTTAGAGAACATTTTTTAAAAAACCTATGTGATGGTATTGTGGGATTCAATTTGGGAGTTTGAATGCAAAATATATTGGTTCATGGTCAATCCAATAAGCTTCAACAACTCCTAACATGAATTGTTGAGTGGGTGCATTTGTCCATATGTGATCAATATGGGATTCATAAATTGTTGTAATTTCTTTAAATTGAAGTTCCATTGAATATTGGTCCATAAAATTTTGGAGTTCATTTGGTTGTGTTGAGTTATGATCAAACATGTTAATATTGAAATCGCTAATTATCATGGGACAAGAAATTGGCATTAAATCCAAAAACTTTTGAAGGTGAATTTTGAACATTGACAAAGATAATGTTGAAGGTTTGTACATTACTATTATATGAATAGCCTTTCTTGTATATGCATTGAATGTTGCTCCAATATATTCAACCCTTAAAGATGTAAAAGTTTCATGTGATGATAAGGTTGTGAAATTGTCATATATAATCATTGTACCATTTCGACCATTTACACTAATCAATATGAACGTGTTTTTGCATCAATGTTCAAAGATGTATTATTAGATGTTAATGTGTTGAAATGTGTTTCATTGAGGCACAATATGTGAGTTGTTTTGAGATTGTAATTTGAAAAAACATCATTTTGAATGTAAAAGTAGTGATCTAGTATCAAGAGAATAAATTAGTACATGTGAATCAGGAAATGTATGTGGTTTGGGGACAAGTACATGCCATCGTGCAATGGTTTGCAATCAATGCATCTCCCTAACAACATTTGGATCAATTTGAAAAAAAATCATCTGCAAAGGTTGCAAAAGGTTAAAAAATTCCTTTTTTTAACATGAGAAAACCATGTTTATAAACATTATTAGGATCAAATGAAAAATAATCAAGGTTAATCCTTGTGCTTGATGTATAATGCATGTTACAACCAATTGAATGGGAAATTGTGTTTTTGTTATCATGCGAGAAGAATTCGAACCAATTTGAATATCTTTGGATATGGGTTTTATTGGTGTCTACATAGGATGTATTTCATGTTCATACAAATGTGCATTCTTCACTCTTGTGAATTGACCACATTTGAGATTATTGAATAATATCCATATGACTTCTTGTGAATTGAATATTTTAGTTGATCCTTGGAATATTCCATTTCCACCATTTACAAGACCATCATGTGTTGCATAATTTCTAGCAAAAAATTCAACCAACATATTTTTCTTTACTTGATCCTCTGAGTGTAATGTTGTTGTGAAGTTTGCATCATTTTGTAATTGAAATGATTGAAAACACATATCATGATGTCTATCTTGTGCACGCAATATGAAGACATCCCTTTCACTTCGAAAGAAAATTGATTCATTATGTTTTTGTTTTGTTTCATTCATGTAAAATACATATGGAATTTTTGGATCATTTCGCAATGTACAAAAACATTGATTATTTATGGGATTTTACATCTGATTGCAGTTGTGTAACAGTTCGAAATTGGTTTAAAATGTTAATGAATTGTTCATCACTTTAGCACATGATTTATTTCCATTCATAACATTTAATTTTTTCCATCCAAAAATTTGGAGCTAAATTATCAATGTTGTTTGCATTAATTTTGAAAACTCATGCATCACAAATTGGCTAAACTTGATTAAAAAATCCCTAGTGATAATTACATCAAGATTTCCAAAAAAATTGGCGTGAATACGTTTGATTGATTTTAATCAAAGATCAACAAATTTTAATATATGTTTAATGAAATTTCATCTAGTATTATTAAATGTAATTGGTCATATTTTTTAATTGAACTATTTAATTGTTTAGAATTCAATGATGACAAATATTTACAATTAAGTGGTAGAGAAAGACTTGAATGAATTGTAATCCCATCAATGTTAAATGTTGTTTTTTTAGTATATGCCATGAGCAAAGCTTTCTTTTTCTAAAAGTTTAAATGAGGATGTTTATTGTAAAATTGTATCAAAGCTTGAATTAAAAATGTTAATGTGAAACTTTTACTTGTACCAACACCTCCAATAATGAATTAATTAATTGTTTCATTTGGATTTTTTATTTTTTTTGGTACATGACATCATCAAATATAAGATGTTCATTATTCATTTTTTGAAGTAATGAATGGAATTCATGGGTAGGCATGATTTGGTCTTGAACTTCAAGATTGGTTGAATCATGAATAGTGGAGACACCTATACATGGGTTAACAACATATTCATTAGAATTGTTATATGGTTCCATTATAGCACAATCAATAATATTTTGTGAAAAAACCCCAATATTTGCATTAGGAAATTTATTCATCCATATGTTAGTGTTTTTTTTCTTGCTAGTTCAAGAGCTTGTGATTCTACATTTTTCCAATTTGTTGTTTATGCATTATTGTTATCAAAATTATATATAAATGGTTTTTAATAAATTTATTTTTATTTCATGCATGTTATATGCCGCATTCAATGCGGAATGGTCACTTTTGACATTATGTTCACTGTCAAAGAAAGGAATAATAATAATTGTTCTCTCTAGTAATTTTATGGGTCTTGATGTTCATTATAATGCACATAACAAATTATATGAGATTTTTTCCTTTTTTTCTTAAAATTTACCATGTCATAATTTGCAACAAATTCAATGTGAGAAATGTTAGATAAATAGTTAGGTCTTTTGATGTATTTATCAATGATTGATGGACACATAATATTTGTAGAATCCAAAGGAAATGTTTTTAATGATGTAACATTTTTTTAAAAAATGCATGTTCTTGTAATGGGGATTTTTAAATGAATTTAAATGTTCTAGATGCATGGTACAATGGTATAGACAACACAAGTTATGTAGTTAATTGTGTTGACATTTGTTGAACATTAAGAAAAGCATTTCCCATCTTTTTAATGCAAATATGTGTTTCAATTTTATTTTCAATAAAACTAATAATTATATTTTTCAACTCTTTTGTCACTGTTTTATCCATTTTTGTTAGATAAAATGTGCAATAGCTAGCTACAACAGAAGGTCAAGTATGAATTGAACATCTATGTTTGCTTGCCAAATATTTCCAACATGAATACCAAAGGGATTTGTTCGTATGTCTTTACATAATATTTGTAAAAAAATTATTGGTTTTCAGAATCTTATTGTAATGCATTGATGTATGTATTTTTATTTATAGAAAACAATTTTAGTAATGTGTTAAAATAATGTTGTTTGTAAATCAATTTTATTAAGTTCCTTGAAATTTTTTTGTTAACTTCACCTAAATGAACCCTTTTTGAAGGAGTTAAAAATACCATTGGGAATGGTTCAAGAATTTGTTTTTTTTCCATAGGAGGCCATGGAAAATTAAATCTTGATTTTTCTTCATACAAGTCTTTTTGTGACAATGTGTTTGAGCTTCATGAAGATTGGGTGCTAGTTTATTAGTATCACATGATATATATTTGTTCACAAAGTTTTCAATTGCATTGTTTGAATCCAAACCATAAATTGGTGCATTTGCAACCCATAAAAGTACATGGTCATGTTGATTTCCATGACTTTGAAATTATATAACAAAGAAAAAATTTAATAAATGCCCAAAAATGGAATTATCTTTCATACACAATGTACAAAAGATTTCATACAATGATCATAATATTGTGCACATGTAATAGGATCACATCATATAAGATCTGCAACATGTTTGGTATCTAATTTATCAAAGGAATGTTAAATCCTAATTTTTTACTATTTAAGTCATATGAACATTTTAATAAAAAAAGTCATTTACTTTCAACACTAATACATGTAACAAAAAATGTTGGGGGACATAATTGTTGAATCATTGCAAAGACATCTTTTCTTAATTGACTTAGATACCCAGATGAAGTACGTAATCTTGAAATATCCATATATCAACCTAAATCAAAATGCAAAATAACATCCAAATTTGGTTTATTTATGACATCACGTGTTTGAAGTTGACATCCAAGGAGTTTCCCTTTACGTATGCACACCCAAGATGATGAAATAACAAAATGAATCAATATTTTAATAGCTTTTAAAAACAAATTTGGTATATGTGTGGTAGAATTATGATTTTTATGTAAGAGTTCCCATCGAGGATTATTTGATAAGACATTTTAATTCCTTGGTTGCTATGAGGTTATCCAAAAAATAATGTAGAAAAGTTCAATTCTTCACAATGGGGATCTTGAAAAGGCCCATTGGTTTGAAATATTAGCTTGGTGCCACAATTACAACATTTTCAAAATAATCATATATTTGTTCGGAAGATGATATGTTTTGCACCATTGTATCTTTCAATACATCCTTTTGTTCATATTCATCATCATTTATGTCACAAGAAGCATTAATATTGGTTTGCATTGATAAGGTGAACAGATCGAGCTAGCGTGGATGAATTATAATTTTGGAATTTTCATATAATGGTGTTTTGAGAAGACCATGTAATGCCAACATAATGAAGTTCGGACGGACATAACCTCTTAAATATGGTGATCTATATTCCATTCATCTTTTTAATGATAGAACAATTGTTGCTTCATCATGAGGAAGGTGAGTTAATATTGATTTGAATAGAATTGACGTTGGATGGACCATTTATATTAATTTTTTTGTTTTATATTGTCCATAACCTTGGAGTTGCCAAATTTGAACAAATGTTAAACGAGGTGATACTAATTGTTATTCTAATTCATTTAATTTTTAAAAAAAATTTATGTCATTGTCAATCTAATATTTGTAGGAACTAAACGCTTTGGTTTATTCTTATTAAAAAAAGGAATAACAATTTTTACACAATAATGGATTTTTTTTCTTAAGGTGGAACACGTAAAGAATATTTTTTAATGGTGGATTTTAATATATTCTTGTTTGTTTTCTAAAGCACAATCAATAACAACACACATGGATGAATGGGTGTATCAAATAGTTGTCAAAATATTTATCATGATGAGGTGAAGGATTTTCCGATGTTGTCAAAATATTTTCATGTATTATATTTGAAATCAATGTATTATGAACATTTATAGTTGAAGATGGTTGTTCAATGTGTGATGGTTCCACATGGCTATTGCATGTCAATATGTCAAATTGTGGATTTTCATGTGAATGTTGGTCAAAAGAATGTGTTTGTGGAATGCCATTAAAGGCAACATTTGTATTGTTGATGTTTTTTAAGTTGTTTAAACAAGAGTTAAACTTTTTTACAAGATTTACATTTTTTTATGAAGGTGAAGTAAATGAGAATATACTTGAGTGAATCTTAATTCTAAGGTGAAATTGTTAATAAGAAATTTGTTTGCTATATCTTTTTAAGTGGAAGATGGAAATGTAATTGTTAAATTTTTTAATTGTTCATTGTGCATGGGTTTCCAATGGAAATGTTTAGGTTTCTCAATCACATTTTCATGTCATACTTTAGATTTATTTTTTTGTGGGTGCATATTATCATCAATTCCATACAAAGATAGAGATCAATTTTTACTTCGTTGTTTAATGGACGTTGTTGTTGGTTGGTTGGTATGTTTTGTTTGTGGTAACATGTTTTGGTCTACTTCCCATGAGGCATTGTAAAAAGTGATTGGTTTATAATGCCCATTTCTAGCATTTACCATGTCATCATGATAAAGTAATTGTAATGTGTTATTGCTTATGAAATCATCACCTACTTGAAAGCATATCACACAATTGTTTTTGACCAAACATGGATGGGCCTATGTAAATAATTTGCCAAACAAATATGGCACAATTATCACCCCATAAACCTCTAGAATCGGCACTTATGCCCATTTTTTGAATATAGGTTTGTAAAGAATTTATACCATGATCTTCATACAATATAAAAACATTGAAATGAATATCAATCAAATTTTGAATTTGGGGGTTAATGGGTTGTTGAAGGGATTGTGCAAAATGGGTCATGCATTGAATTTGGAGTTGAAGTGAAGTTGGGAATAATGAAGTAAGAATGTTAAAGAATCAAACAAACAATCATGATGTACAAAAGGATATTTTTGAATTCGTTGAAGATGGTGACCATGAAGCACAAGATCAATGTTCATTATGAGGTCAATAAAAAATAAAGGAAAATTAGAATATTTTTGTGTTTATGCAACTTAATTAATGGGAGAAGTTTAACGTTTTTCAACAAAAAAATACAAGGAAAAACCCAAAATAAAGTTGAAAATCAATGGCTAGAAAGTTATTTAAATGTTAATTAACTATGTGAAACAAAACCAAGAAAAAGAAAAGGGAAGATGTTGAGGGGTAAAAGGAAAAAAGAGAAGAGAAGCCTAGTCCACGATGTTAGCTAAATAATCCTTAAGAAACAACAGAAAAAAGAAAAAAAAGGGCAATGGCCCACTACTAACTAGTTGAGACATTACCAAATGCATTATTTACCAAAATGCCATTAATTTGGAGACTTCAATTTCACAAAATACTTTTGAATTTTAATGATGGTATAGGTTTTGGGCAAGATAATAGAATATTGGCAAACACACAAATTATGAATGTGGAATGTAGGTATGTGGAATGTGATATGTTGATATGTGGTACATGGTATGTTGATGTTGATATGGTGATAGGTTTGAAAATGTGGATGTTTTTGTCAATTTTTTGCTAAAAGTTAGAAATCAACAAAAGAAATCAACAACAAGGAAAAAATATGATCATATTGAAACTTTAAAGGTGTGGCCTTACAATATGTAGTAAAAACCTATATACATACAAAAACAATGAACTACATACAAAATACAAATTATCTCGATGAAAGTAAAATCCCAAAAAAGTTCAAGCACAAGAAGAATCTTTAACAACCTCTACCATAACTTCTTGAGGTTGGAATTTCTCATTGTATCCAACAAGTTCCCCAATTGGATTCAAGTGAAAAGTACCCAAAAATTTCAAATCTCCAAGGAGTTCGATCATAGACATTCTTTCACTGGAATGTTTTGCCATAAAATCTTTTTTTTGGAGTTTGAACAAGGGAAACAACCAAGGAGTTTTAACATGAGAAATGCATGGTGGACCATCAACAACCTTAATTGTGGTATTGATGTGAATATCAAAAGCACGTGTTGCAGCAACTTTACACAAATTGCAAAAATACAACCTGTTAGAAGGTTGTTGATAAATATCACCAAGTTTACATTTGGAGCAAACTTATTTATATGGCATAGTAAAAGGATTTGTGATCATCAAACACCCATCAACTTAATAACAATAAATTAGGTGTTAAAAATTTGAATATTCAAATTAGATTAAATCAGGATGCAAAAAAATTATAACAAATTAAAATAGATCAATTTTGAAATATTAAAGTGCAATGAAAAAGAATAAAATGAGACTAAGGTTGCGGGTTATGGCACAGTTAGGTATGATATGAAATTGAACACCTCTTTCAAAAAAAATTGCAATGAAATTGATAACATTGGGACAATGATTGATGAAGCGATGGTGAACATACGCACATCACCCTTGTTGCCATAAGTAATATTTTTCACACTGTGAAATGTAGGCATTCCTTTCCAAAATTGTTCTGCCAAATTGTGGAACTCAACACAAAATGAAACAACAAAATTCACTTACAACCAAACAAATGCAACATAAGTTCAAATTTGAAGAAAATCAAAAGCAATGTTTTTAAAAAGGCTTGATTTTCAAAAGCTTACAATTTGAATGTCTTTTAGATTGTTCCTATCAATAACTAATAGCTCAACCTTGTTATCAATCTCACCATGCACTCCAATAACAACAAAAGCAATGGTGGTTGTAGCAAAGGGTTGGAGCATGCAACGGGAAAACCTATGAATTGTGTCTTTTGACAAAAAATGCAACTTCATAGGAAGATCAAATGTTGGAATGGTTGTTACTTTTGTTGCTATGGAAAGTCCAATAATCCAATCAAAATCTCCTTTGTCATAAACTATTTTGGCTTTCACAAAAAAGTTTTCAAATTGTAAAAAACAACCTTTTCTTTGGAACTTAGCATGTGTTTTGATCAAACCTCCTTTGATGATGATAGTGATTGTGGTAGTACCCACAATATTAATGAAATTTGCATGAAGATATGAAAAAGCCACATACTTAAAAGTAGATGTAGATGAAATGGACAAATTGCTACAAACGTTCAAAACCAAACATTCAAAAACAACATTACAAATTGTATGATCAATGTCTTCCACTAAAAGAACTAGATGTTCATCTCTTTTTGCCATTTGGACTTTACCAAATCAAAACCTAAGGATCTCAAAACAAGAACTTTACTTGAGCACAACAAGATTGAAAACATAAAGATGTGTCTGCAAAGAGACTAAATGAACCTTATTTCAGACCCATTATCTTTCAATGGGTCCCAATACCCAACCAGAAGCCATTTAATTGTTGCAGACTAAAATACAACTTGATGAAAGAACTCTATGTAGCCACCCTATAGAACCCTATAAATCCTTGGGCGGCCATAATAACAAAAAATCCTAAATGATAACCCTAACAACTAGAAAGGGAGAAAAGTCAAAACTTTTGACTTGGAAGTTGAAAAATCCTCTGAAGCAACCCCCCCATTGGAGTGGGAAAAAAAATCACTTGAAATGACCCCCCATTGGTGGCAAAAAAAAAAGTCACTTCAAGTGACCCCCCCATTGGTGGCCAAAAAATGACTTGAAGTGCCACATTGGGGGTGAAAAAAGATCATTTGAAGTGACCCACCATCGGCAATGAAAAGAAAGTGATTAGAGTTACCCAACTAGACATGCAAGTGAAAAAACATTTCACCTTAAGGGACCTGACCTGCTGTGAAATTTTCTTTCTCACAGTGAAAAAATTGCGGAGAACATTTTAGGTCTGCACACCTCCAATTTTAGACATCATGTAACACCAAACTTACCAGCATGTTACCACAAGGTGTGGTAGTGGTAGTTGCATTAGCAGGAGATGCTAGCCCTATATACTGTGTGATCCCATTAGTTGCAAGATCACTTCATGCAAGACACAGATAAGAATTCAGCAAATCAAGTACTTCAAAAACGTCAGTGCAGAGTCATTAGCTACCAACACTTGTGGAGGCAGCAGGAAGATGAAGCCTATAATCTTTGGATCAAAATCTCATATGGAGCAGTTTTATCAGGGCACTAAACTACCTTGCTGCTACAGAAGGGTTCACCACATATAACTCTTCTTCTGAGTCTCAATCCACAGACAAATGCAACTATATTGCAGCCACTACGGATGTGAGGAAGAGGATCAATAATTCACCCAAATTGAGACCTAGTTCTCATGAAATCATGAAACAAATATTCAGCTTTCAAAAAAAAGGACAGAAGACTTATTTGTACAGACTTTCAGCTGTTTTCACAGTTTACTCTGGCCATCACAGGGTTCTCAAATTGAAGTTTGTCACAGATGGGTGGGATTAGATCATCCAGATCACACTTTGTAAGACTAGCTGATGCTTGGCAGATAAACACAGCACAAAAAATATGGTTTCTCACAGTTTTGCTGCTAAAAATATTCATGATGAAAAATATACAAAACATCCATTCCATACTCAATAAAAAAATAGACAGTGTAACGAATGAACAGTGAAATGCAGTAGAAACATAGACAGTGTTAAAATGGTACAGGTATTGTGGAACCTGAGCACAGAGAAAGTGATTCTACTCTAGCAAGCTCATGGTCTTGTTGCGCTGCCAAAGCTCCTCCAGATTGTAGTAACTTCTTACATCTTCCCTGAACACATGCACTACCAGATTGCCTGCAAATCATAGTCAAAAATTTAAAAAGCAGAATAATAGTGACTGATAGCAAGTCTTGGTAACAACTTGATGGACATAGCAGGATCTTGAACAGTGTGTTTTAGCAAAGTACCACAATCAACAACCATCCATTGATCACTGTCTCTGCCCTCCACTGTTGGATACAGGTTGGGCCCTACATTAGTTGAGCGCTTTTTCACCTGCTACAAACAAAAGTATTAAGAATCATGATCAATTATTAAGTTCTGGATGATCATTCAAGCATCTCCCAGGCAGCAGGTTAAAATGCTCATAAAAAGGTCAATTTATGCATGTTACACACCATCTGAGTGCCAAGCTAACACCCTGATGCAAGTAATTTTAGGTTATTGAGAATCACAATACTAAACTGCCAACAAATAGTTGGGGATTCTGGTTTAGATTTCACCTCATAGACAATGGAATCTGCAATGCCTCGCAGATGTCTTGTAGAGTGTGCAGATGCAATGATCAAATTGTCAGCCCATTCACAACGATCCTGTACCGGAAGCACCTTAACGTCATTTGCCCTAACTCTCTCGAGAACCTTGCACACTTCGTCCACGCTCAAAACATGGAGGTAGGTGAGACTGTCCATGTCAAGGTAGGGCTCTCCATCTTCCAGCAGAACTTGGTTTCCATCATCCTCAACACCCTGCATTCAACCTGCAATTGTCAGACGCGACATCAACGTGAAATGCTAACAAATACAACAGAAGCATCCTATCCTTAACCCTCTGGAAAAAGACTTCACAAGGTATTCGCGATCAGAGGAAATTGTTTCAGCCGGTGGATTCGAGTGCCTCACATCCTTGGAAACATTCAAGACTCTGCACTAAAGAATTCAAGATTCAGAAGCAGGATCAGAGCTCCCTTACAAACGGCAAAAACCGTCCTCCTTCAGCTTGCTCCAGCCCGCTTTCTTCACCTTCTGCCTCTTCGGGAGCTGCAACAGGAGAACCCAGCTCATAGAAATGTGGATACTCAAAATCCTTCAAATGGCGGAAAGAACCTGGAAAAAATGCCGCTCCACTTTTTGACGAAAAGCAGGACCTAAGAGAAATCTGTAAATCATTCCCATGACTAACTCTGGAGAAGAAGAACCCAGGAGTAAAAGGACAAGATGAAAAAGGAGAAGAATAAAAAGGTGCAGGTTCAAGAGGGTGATGGGGAACAAGACAGGGCGAAGCTAGCAGTCTTCGGAATGCTTGCAAGCTGATCAGCTTTGGCCGCGGCATAGTGTCACATAACAACAATCAACCAACGCCATGGACAACAACTGCATTTGACGCATTCCCTTTCTTCAGCTTCCAAAAGATCTGATCCTTAAACCCTAATCCTAATCCTCTCCAGTTGTTAAACTAAGTTGTCCGATGAGGTGCTTTCTATAAGGGGATCCGTGGCGCAATGGTAGCGCGTCTGACTCCAGATCAGAAGGTTGCGTGTTCGATTCACGTCGGGTTCAATAATCCCGAAGAAAAAATCCCCCGAGTCTCCTTTTTTTTGTTGTCTTTTGGTCTGTGGTAAGAGAGATCTGAAACCCTAATCGTAATCTGTTCGTTTCGTCTTGTTTGTTTGTTAATGTGTTGTTGTGTCGGTTGCTTCGCGGATTCGGTTCTTGTGTTCGATGCGGCGAGGAGCATGAGGGAGCGCAGATGGAGCATATATCGGTTTTTTGATTTGGTGGTGTGCTCTTTGATCATGTGTCTTAACCATGTGTGAACGTTGTCGATTTGTCATTGTATCAGGAGGCCATGGTAACGTTGTTTCTGGTTGTTGCGTCACAATAACTCCCACAACAATCGGAATCGGGAGTTTCTTTACCACTGATGTCACTTTGAAAAGATGATGCTTTTACCAAGAAAAATGGCCCCCGCAATTTTCAAGGTATAAGAAGTAACAGCTGTTGGTTGGTTTTGAGATGGGCTGGTGATGATCAATTGACGAGTGCAGTGGATTGGGGTTTTCTTTATGGTTAATCATTTGAGCAACTATGATTTCTGCTTACATTGTTTAGAGATTTGCTCACATTCAGGACTCAGAAGCTCTGACAGGGGTGAGGAGGCCCACAAGTATACACAATCATTTTTGTGCATTCTATAGAGTGTCTGAAGATACATCTATTACTGGCCTAAGAATAGTTAAGGCTTTTCCAGTTGGGGAGAATGGTATAAATGCACAAAATCCCTCAGGAAGCCATTCCTTTCTCAGGTGATCGTTTTCTGCACCTGTAGAATTGGTTTTCGCAGGATAATGAGTTACTCATCAGAGACAAGTGAACACTGGTAGGCATGTCCCAACTGTGGTCCTCAGGCAATAATATATTCAGTGAAGCTGCAAGAAGCTTGTGATGTTCAGCTTCATTGCATGTTTGCTTGCTGATATACAAGCAGGCATCTAAGTCTTTTTAGGCATATAGATTGCCCTATAGAGAAGGTTGCAGTGGCTCAGGATTCCTGCACCCTTGTCATGTCCTTTAAGAAACACCAATGGCCCTGCATATCTATGAGTTTGCAGATGAATCTCCACAACAACACTTTGCAGAACACATTGAAGGTAGCACAACAATGAGTTCCTTCATAACCTTACAACAGTGACCCACAAAGTGCCAATCCATCATGTTCATCACAAATAGCCGTAACACACTGCCATGATACCCAATGCCTTCATCAACTCCCAACACTGCATGTGGATATGCATACAAAAATCTGTCCAGAGTTTCAGGCAAAGAATTATTCGAGTTCTGAGTCTCTGTCACATTACTGGACACAAGAGCAAGACTCAGTTACAATGTTGGAAGAGACACTGGTCCAAGCAATAAAAATAATACTGGACAGCCAAAGCTTCAGAGGCACAAGTTTAATAGGACATCTCTGGTAAAGTCATCTTCCATATTGATCAATAAACTGTCAATGAAAGGCTTCAGGAAAAATTATACAAGGGTATTGCTCGTGAGAATCTGAGAGCTCCTAAAAATAACCCTGCTACCTCCCACATGAGCCCTTCCAACATCTTGTTCTTCACTACTACAAGGCACCCACATCCCACTATTAAGGCCTACAAATAAAGATATAGGACAATATCAACTGCCTGGTTGACCTGGCCACCACATGAATGCTGAGGTGAAGGGAAAATGTAAGAACATTGGCCTCAAAATCCATGGATCTTGATCAAATCCTTCTTAACCACTCCTGCTTGTACCAGAAACTGGGAAACATTCTTGCGCTGATCACCTTGCAACTGAATCACCTGTATCCACATAGCAGTAGACATGTAAAGAATTTCTCCAATTAAATTAGAATGACCACATCCAACCCTGAGCAATCTTCAAGATTCCCTACAGAGGATAATTTATCTCCAAATCATTTCTCACAAGATCATACACAACTTCACACCATCATGACATTGTATGTTCCTGCCATTATGTACGAACCATGCACAGTAAAATATCTCTTTCACCGCATCAAAATTGTCCAAAAGCTCAAGAACAAGTATGTTCCTACGCTTGCCTGGCAAGTACGCTCAGCACAGGGAATAAAGAAACTGTGACATACCTGACCCAGCTCAGGGTCTTGGACAACAGTCCCATTGCAACAAAATTCCTGCATACAAAGATAGCACAACATTCTTCAAAACCCTAAAGGCATCACAACAACAAAAGTAACTGTACCCTAGTCCAATCACATAAACATACCATATGTTGCAACACATATTTAGACACCTTTGAGGCAACCCACATCACGAGGAGGGATGTACAGTCAATCCATTATCCCAGTGGCTACTACGGTAATACCTTTTTAAAATCCTTGAGGATTTTGTTGTAATTGAACTCCTTTTTGAGGCCCTGAACAGTTGTCAGGCTCTTTCGTCCGTTGCGTTGCTGTACCCGCACATGGACATAGTCCTTGGACCCTGCCCCAGAGTCCTCAGCATTTGCGTCTGCAAACGGATCTGCACAGACAAACAAAAAAAGAATACTCAACCAACAGCCGAACTTCAATACTTTGGTCACATCTTCCAACACATGAACCAAATGCACATAAACTACTGCAATGCTCACAAGCAACCCAACCAGAAATCAAAACAACTGAACTCCTAAGTGGAAATGATGAGAAGCTTGAGACTGCAGCAGGGTCCAAGAGGTCAAAAAGCAATACCAAAACACCACTGGTAAAAAAAAGAAAAAAATAGAACCATATTCAGCCTTGAACGAGGCATAATCCGCCTGTAATAATTGACAAGTTTCTTCTATCAACACAACATGATTCTTCTTTTGCCAGAACTCTGGGTCAAGAAGAACTAGGTCATCGGGGAAGCTGCCGCCGAGAAATCAATCACCAAACGACCTTATGACGGATCCAACCCAAAAAAAAAAAAAAAGTGCAAACGCAAAGCACGCGATTCGTGAACACACACACACACACACACACACACAAAACGGAATCTTCGACAATAACATCAAGACTGATGCGTTACCACATGACAGAACTTCCCACAAAGCAGCACAGGGAGCTCTGAGCTTCTAACAGGAAAAAAAAAAAACGAACAAACAACTCCAAGAGCCCACCTCCTGCACACAACAAACCGAAAGAAAGAAACCCATGCCACACAAAAACAAAAGGGGAAAGACGCACCCCAAGAAAGAGGGCCACACAAAAGAGGGTTTCAAGAGAAAGAAGAAGAAAGACGCACCAAAGGCGCCAGGGATCTGAATATCGTGATCTGACATGAACCCTGAACTGTTTTTTCCACACCAAAAACACCCGCCTGCTAGGTCTCCAACAAACAAAAACTTCCCCCCTTTTCTTGTTGTTGTTGTTGTTGTTGACTCTCTCTCTCTCTCTCCTCCTCCTCCTTCGTCTATATCTGAATCCCACCACCCAAATACAGAGAAGGCAAAGGCTTCCAACAACGGATATAGAGCTACGATGCGACTGGAGCACGCAAGAGAAACAAACGGAAGGGAAGGGTATCGAGAGAGAGAGAAAGGGGAGCAGATAGGGCGAGCGCAAAAGTGCGGTACGCAAGCAACGAGAGGCGGCGTTTGCGTGAGAAGAGCGAAAATGGGAGGACGGGGCGAGATGCACATGGGAAAGGAAGCAAGCAAGCAAGCCAGCCAAGGACCCGGACGACCGTACACTCCAACCAATCCATACATGCCACCTCTGCAAGCACGCTGGGGAAGGCGAGCGATGCAGGTAAATTTGCCAGCGTGGAGGGGACATAAAGGCGTACCGTACCCGCCACCTAAGCTTTCCACTTTTACTTCTGATTTTCTTAATTCACACTGGGTAAAATGTAAATAGTATCTAGCTTAGTAAACAAGTAAATAGCAATTGTTTCCCCCTCCCCCCCCCCCCCCCCCCCCCCTGCTCCCTACCCCCAACAAATTTTGGGGTTGGGAGTTAGTGCCCAGGAAAGCTTGCCCCCCTTAGGCTTTACTCCCACACAAAATGTGTTTTTTTAGTCTTTTTGGCAAGTAGCATATGTAATGCTCATAGGATACAATAATCAAGTCATGTGAAACTTCATTTGCTACTTCAATAGGATACCAAGATCCCAATGAAATTACTCACCTACAAAACAATGATTAATATTTTATCAAGTGATGGTTATTGATCAAGCTTGAGGCTGATAAAAGCACCTTAACATTGTTAATAATTGGATAAGTGAATTGGTTTGAATAATGAGTGACATGTGATTTTAGGGTTTCTTATACAAAAGAGCCCCCCTGGATTTGAAAATATATTTTGTTAACTTGAATATCTAAGACACCACCTTGGCCTATTGGTGTTGCTAGTAAATTTTTTGAACTAGTTTATATGGTTTGGAGAACATGGTGTCACTTAATTGCATCTAGTGCTCTTAGGTACAAAGTGTGTGTGATAGAAAGAAGGAAACTTTAGGATAGGCCTCATGCTAAATGCTTCTCATATTTGTTGAGATGAATCTCAAATGGCTTACTTGTGATCTTGAAAGACATGGCTTGTAATCCCTTCTTTTGTTTTTGGCCTCCAAAACCATGTCCACCAACAACATTGCATGTTGCACTACAACACCTGAACAAGGTACTCTACTCAAAGCATCTCTTGTGATAGTTAACATTGCATGTTGCACTACAACACCTGAACAAGGTACTCTACTCAAAGCATCTCTTGTGATAGTTAACATTGCATGTTGCACTACAACACCTGAACAAGGTACTCTACTCAAAGCATCTCTTGTGATAGTTTCTTTGTCAAACTAATCAGTTTTCCCTTGTATTATTGTGAATTTAGCATGTTATTTTATCAATACACGATATTACTCTTGCTTAAGGTTTCCTACAATCCTCATTTTATTGGGAGGCATGTAAAGTACTTGTATAAGAAGTTATTTATTTTTATTATGGATTAGAACTTCGCCTTTTGTACAAAATATTTATCCACCACCAATGGTTTTTTAGTAGTTATTTATTGTCATGTTTTTAGGACAACAAGTTACATTTTATCATCCTTCTTTATGTCAATATGTGGTTGGAAAAGTAGGCTCCTACGCTCCTATTGCATTGAATAGCATTGTCTTTTCATTATTTGTGGTGAGGTATGCAAGGTCCAAGTCAATTACAATGAATTGACCTCCCAATGTTAGAAATTGGAGGTAACCATCTATGTAGGTGCAATGGTGGTACTTGATCTTCAAGCTTCATTGAATGATTGGGATAGTAAAGTTGGAGATGGGGGACTTTGCAAATTAAGGTGGCTCATTTTTTGTCTCTTTTTTACCTTTCTACAAAGTGTATTCTATTCAAATGCCACAAATGCATTGTAAAATCATCAATTTGACAAAAAAAATTAGGAATTTAAATTTTCAACTTGAATAATAATATTTATTGAGGAATGAAATTCAATAAACATACACCAATCATATAATAATGGACTTTAAAAATCAACATATGGATTATGTTTTCGATTTTGCATTAACATTCAAATGCATTTGTTGTGATTTCATCTCAATATTTTTTACAAGGACTCAATATATGATACATGATGGAAAAACAAATATGGATTGAAAAAAATCCAAATTTAACCAACAAATAACTATGGACTTTTAAATGACCAAATTTGGACCTTATTTTCCCAAGTTCCTATCTTAATCATTTTTTGTGGGATTGATATTAGTTTTTCCTAACATTTATGTCAAAGAATTTTTTAGATGGATAGCCTTTCATATGGACTTTATTAGTTGATTAATCACCACTTAGGGCCCATTCAAAATTGGTTTTTAATTTTTTTTCCATTTTAGTGTCAAAATATGGATTTTTGGGACTAAAACTCTTGTCACTTTTGAGCCACCCTAACTTGCATCTACCCATGGAAATTGTGGAACGTTTGTGAATGTTGATCCAATGGGTAACCAACATTGTTGATGTGTTTCTAATTAGGGTTATAGATGTTTATGCTAAGCTTCAAGAATGAATGTCTTTCTTGAACTTAAGAAATCACAAATTGGGATACAAATTTTGGTTTTCAACATCTCATCTTGTAGAATTTTAAGTCTTGGTTAAAAAATAACTTGTTGAATTGCTATTAATGTTGATGCAAAAGCTCTTACAATCTTGTGGATGGACAATGAAGAAACACTTGATTTTCAACCTATTATGTGAAGAACAAACATATGTGCCAATATCAATAAACTTCACCTGAAACAAAAAAAGGTCCAAGTAAGGCATTTGATTTCACCATGGAGATATTGTGCATTCACTTGTTTGTGTATAAATGTCCAAAGGAACCAAGGTCGTGTTGAAAAATATGGAAAAAAATATGTTTCTATGACCATTTCCAATTTGTCAAAACTACATTTTAATTTCAAAACAATGCTTGTAATTTTATTTTTTGTTGGACAATTAAGTGTGTCAATTACATGTCAACAACTTGAATTAATGATAAATAATTCCTCCTACTACCACACTATTATCAATTTGTGCTCCTACAACTACCCCCTCAATGATGTTGAAACTATGCATAAGCTAGGTTGTTCAATTAATCACGAGTGTAACAAGTGGCACTAATGGGATTATGTAAGATTTGTAACATGTATAATGCCCATTTCAATAAATATTTTCCATTATAGAGGTTCAAAGTTATTTGTGGATGTATTTTGCCCTAATTTTAAATTACCATATGTTTAATTGGTTTCCAAGCAACCAAAAGAAATCTTGTGTGCAATAGTTGATAGATAATGTACTCAAACTAGAAACAATATGAGGTATTTTGACAACTGGAGGTATTTTCACCATGGTAGCATTTTGATACATCATGCACATTCAGAACTCAAACAATATTTTCAACACAAAGTATTTGAACAAGACTTTAAAGGGGTATATATTTTAACCATCAAAAGAATTCTCTCACCTTCATGGTACTTTGAAACATCGTTGACACTCAAGACTTGGATGGTATTTTAAATACATAAAGTACTTTGATTAAAAACACAATAAATATTTTTGACCATTGGAGGTATTCCCACCTTCATGATATTTTGGCACACCATGCACACTTAAAATATAGATGGTATTATGGATGCATAAAGTACTTTAGAGACAATATAATGCATTATCCCCAATTGCATGGTATTTTATTTAGACATTAAGGTTTTTGAACACATGACATGTTTTAACCAACCACTATGGTACTCAAACCATGTCAAGTATTCACCTTTGGTACTCATACCAAATTGGTTATTGAAACACAAGACATTTGTAACATTTAATACCCTAAATTACAAAGCTTAGGAATTCCAGCTCCAAGTGGCATTCAAGAGTAGACCAAATGACTAAGGTAAGTTTGCAATATATTGAACAACTTCAAGTGTAACCACTCATGAATAACACACTTGTCAATTTTTAACTTCACTTAGGATTAAGTTTTTTTCATATAATTTATATAGTGTGATGTAATATACATCAAAAAATGACATAAAAAATATGAGTCAATTATATCAACATTTGAGGGTGAAAAATGATTAATTAAACACTTGTAACCAATCATGAGGTCTTGAGTAAGTCACATAAAAATGATCAAATTTAATTAAATTGATTTGCAATTTCTTCATATTCATGTAAATTGAATAATTATTAAACTTCACATGATTTAAGATCGTCATTGGAATTGATATATAAATCAATTATAAAACTCAAAATTTGTAATTTTCTTTCCAATAATTATTGGATAAATATAAAAATAAGTTGTAATTTATTTTTTTTAAATTACTATAAAAATATATTGTACAAATCAAATATGTAATTAAACCATGGATTGGTGCAATGGTTGCATGCCATCTCAATTTATGATTTCAAGTCCTTATTTTTTTTTAAAGAACAAAGGAGTTTGGTGTGGTTCATTATATTGTGGACTCGCCCACTATATTAAAGGCATGCATGTGTGATCATTGTAGGACAAAGTGGTCAAACATGTGTTGTCACTATAGGGCAAAATGAAGTTGGGTTGATTAGGACTAAATAATTAACAATTTGAATTAGTTTTCATGGCAAGAAATTGGGAATGACACTGGAGGAGTTTTGAATTTTGGAAGACTACTTGTATTGTGGTTTTGTTGTTGATGAAACTCATGCTAGAGTAAGCTAAAAAGTTTTGATGGAAAGGAACAATTTTGAGGACATTGTACTTGGTTTTGATTTTTTATTTTCAATTCCATATTAGGTTGAATCCTAATTTTAAATCATTGTAGACCTCATTATGGTTTAAATATGGATTTTGGAACATTTTTATTTGATTTGATTTTTTTTTTTTTAATACTTTGTTGTTATTGTAGAATTTGATAGTTTAAATAATGATATGTTTAAGTACATAATTTAAAAATATACGAGAAGAATATTAATGTTTATGACCATCCCCGAGAATGAATTTGGGGTACAATTTTTTTAAATATGATTTTTTATTATTTCTATTATAAGTATAAAAAGGTTATTATGTGAAAAACAATTATTGGTTCTATAGATTTAAAATTGGTTGAAAGGCTGTTGGGATTCAAATGTTATGATTGAAATGAACAAAACAATTGTTTTTAAATATTGAAATTTGCAAAATTTATTTTATAAAAAAAATAAAATGGAATGGGGATGAACATGAATTGCATGGTGATTGAAAGTCTACATAAACAATTAGATTGATTACAATTCAATAGAATGAATAAAAGGATTCAGATAAACAAAACCATAATTATTGAATGAAGAAATGTAGTTTCACATTCCATAAAAAATATAATATTTTACATTTCATAACAACACATTTTGGGTTTTGCGATTAGCCTTTACAACTACATAGTAGTCAGAAAGGACATATGCAACTAGTGACTAGTGAGTTGTTAAACCCATGTCAATTCACCCATTTAATTGCAACGGACGTTTAATTGCAAAGCCCAATCATTTTAGTGACTAGGATTTTAAAATTTTCTTGTAACCATGAAATTTTATGTCATCATTAACCTTAGTATGACATGTAAAGTGCATGCCATCTCAACTTAATCATTTTATTTGACTAAATGTTACAAAAAATGCCTTGATGGATGGATGACATGTGTCAAAATCTATAAACACATTATGAGTCATTGCATTTGATCAAAATTCAACCTAGTTTAGTCCATATAGTTAGTGTAACCAAAAGTCAACTTAGCTTAACCTAGTTAGGCTAAGCAACCTAGCCTAGTTTGCCTAGCCAAAAATCAACTTGGTTTAACCTACTTAGGCTAGCTACCTATGTTATGCAACCTAAACTTATTAACCTAAGCTAAGTGGCCTAAATTAAAAACAAACGTTAGTCTCTTAGCCCAAGAAGCCTAAACTAGGCTATTTAACCTAAGCCAAATGGCTTAGGTATCATAGGTTGTAAGAATAAGGACTTGAACCCCTCACCTTCAATTTGGGGTTCAAGTTCTCATCCATTGCACTATCACATTTTTTTATATTAATAACATTTAACACAAAGTTATAAAGTTCAAAAAATTTAGCCTTTAATTAATCTTGGCCACCCTAGGTTGATTTAGGTCACCTACCTACTACCTACCAACTTAGCCTATACCTACACCTCCCTAGGTTGATTCAAGATTAACTAATTTGTCAACCTATACTACTTATCAAATTAGTTTAGGTTAACCTAGGCATTCTTAGGCTTACAAAAAAACCTAGGATAATTATGTTGCATCTAATCACATTTAGTCACATCATAGTCACATATAGTTGCACAAACTTGAGGTGCTTACAAACTTGATAAAATATCTTGTAATGAGGCTACCTAGGTTGACTTGGCACAAAATCTAAAGTTAGGAACCTATACAAGCCTACCCATGTTAACCTATTAGTAAGGTAACCTATTCTAAGTATATTTAAACATACTAGATTTAGTAAATTTTTTATGTCTAGTTAAATAACTTACAAGGTAGCCTATATTGTGAAATAATTTTTTACTGAGTAGCGTACATACATAGGTTAACTTAATAGGTGTGTCAATAGAAGTTAACTAGTGTGTTAAGTAGTTAAAAAGTCAAGGAGTTATGTGTCACCTTTTTTTAAATGATTATTAATATTGTAGACATAATTACAAGTCAACAATTAATTATTCAATACACATACACATGCATGTGAATTCATGACTTCAAAAACTTCGTGGCACATAAAAAATTATGGCGTGCCATGACAAATACTGGTGCCATAAATTCCAGACACACAAAAACTTATGGTATCACAAAAAATCACGGATTGCCATGAAAATTTGTGACACCTTGTTGCCAAATGGCACGCCATGTCATTATCACATGGAAGACCGAATCATTATTAATTGCAAACGACAAAAACATTTCAACTAACTAATAAATGAGATTAATTCATTAATGACATGAATCATGATCTGAAGTTAGTGTCACAAATCATGAAGTGTTGCGACTACTAGTCAACCTCATTGCCATGTGGCATGCCACGTCAGCATCACACAACCATAAATTGTTATTATTCACCAAAAATTGCAAGAATCAATGAAATTTTGTTATAACTTTATTTTGGATGATTCAAAATACATTTAAAATAATGGTAGAGTAATGAAACAACCTAATATTTGTGAGAGATTATTATAGAGGTCAATATTTCAAAAGTGAAACAAAGGGATGGGGAGAAATGTAATCAAGGTTACCCCTACATATTGGTAACAAAATGCACATGGAAAAATACAAATGAGTTTGTCATCCTAAAGACATGGTAATTTGTATAGATCCAAGGAGTTACTTTGTGTGCATGAGGAAATACATGAATAGTTAAAGGTAAAATCAATAAATAAAGGCAATCCACTTCACCTCAACACCATCAACCACCCCCTAATGAATGGGAAGAAGACCTAGACAATGAGGAAATTGAATAAAGATACCAAAATATGCGAAAACTGTATTTTAAACAAAGTATCTAAAGGAACAAACTTTTACAACTAAAGTCATGTATTAGTCAAGGATGGATATAAAAGTTGAATGTGATACTCCATTAATAATAGTACCCATTGTAGGAAGAATGCAACAATAATGCCAATGTGTTTTTAAATAGTGAGTTTAAGGTTAAGCAAAGTTGGTAGAACACACTTCTACCCAGAAAAAGGGTAGGGAGTAGATTTGTTCAAAGTGCAAGTTGAGATCCAAACCTACACCCAAACGTTGTAGTTTCTGTAAACAAGAGGGCCATGTTTTTACCAAATGCCCTTTCATTGAAAAAGATGTATGGTCCATGCAATGATCCATCATTTCAAAATTGAAATATAGATTGAGTTGGATATGGAAAAAGAACATAACCTAGTGACCATGCCTTGAAATGTTGCAAACTCAATATAACCACGATATTTTAAAGGAATAACTTACCTTACAAAAAGACAAGATGTGCAGAAGATTCCCTTTGAAACTAAGGTACTTCAACTAATTAGGCTACCACATTCTACTCCAAAAAAATTTAGGACAATTGCATCTCATCTTGCATTTAGTTATGTAAGAACCACATCTCTTAAAAGTAATGGATTTGTGCGTAGAGTGTCCAATAGGCCAGTGGTAAATATTGCAATAGAGTAGTGTGAAAGTGTATCACTTTATGTTGGAATAGTTGATATAATACCACAATTTCATGCAACAATAGAAAACGTGGTGTATGGCACAAGTACAAAAACTACATAACATAATAAGATTTTGCATGCAAATGAAGAAAGGTATCCAATATTAGTAGGAAACTATGGAATTCCCATAATATCAGTAGAAAAATTTCCTTTACACAATATGGTACATATTGAACCTATTGTGATAGTGCAAGGGAATCATTCGCATGTCACCATAGTAGTACCAACTAGGGTGCAATCATACTAACATGTACCAAAAGTAATCGTAACCACTGTTTAATTTTTTGAACTTTGGATTGTAAAAAACAACAACAATGATATATATATATATATATATATATATTTGTAAAATGTTATTGTGAATACATTATGTACATATCATAAAAACTTGAAATCAATCTAATGAATGAAAATATGTATAAAGACTTCAACCTCTTGTAACCACTACTTAAAAGCTGCATAAAAGCAATTAAAAGCATTTTTTACACTAAAAGCATAATTTGAAAAAAAATTAATGACATATTTTGGGATATTTAAATATACACTTTAACATAGTAGTATTAAGATTTTTATTTTAAATGAATGTTTTTTTAAAGACATATTTTTAAATTTTTAAAAATATTATAAAAATAAAGTAGTGATCTAAGGAGGCATATGTGGTTCCTAATAACATGGTTGGACCCACTAGTTTTATACTAGCAAAACTTGTAATGGCATAATTTTATGTAGATGTACCTACACATTTAACCACAAGAATACCATCACATACCATAATTATTACCACACCAATACCACAAGATCCAAAAAAAAACCCTCTAAACCCCCAAGAGGTGCTGCAGTAACATCTATGCAACCTATAGTACCTTATTTTAGGCCTTACATGAGACCTTCAAATTATCCTAAATACAAAGAAAACTCTAATCCAAATGTTCATGTACAAGTATTCAAATTTGTTATTAAAGATAATAGTGAAACAATAGGTGAGGAAATAACAAATCTATTTAATTTTACATTGAAGGATTATGCATATGATAATTTGTGTAATAATTACATGAAAGATCATCCAAACTATAGATTTGTATATCTACAACATGTCTTTTGTAAATGTTAATAGATGGTACAGAAATATGAACAAATTTATATGTAGCCCAAGAATATGATGAAGGAGACAACATAATAGGTGGTGTATTATGAGAATTTATTCAAGTTGGTAAACAATATGCAAACTTCTACAAATGATAGTTTTTTTTATGATCATATTTAGATTTGGACTATAGTCTTATTTATATATTGCTACAATTGGTATAAAAGGGACATTTTGCAACAACGTAAGGATTTTATACTTTTGTGAAAAGAAGGTAAATTTATGTACATGAAACACATAATTCATTATTGATACCACATACATCAAGAGTAGGGATTATAGCTATGGGAAACTAGATCATTACAAAGCCAAGCATGTGCTATATAATTTGTTATTGTACAAACGACAATGTGGAGACGTGTAAAAGTAAAAAAAACCCATTATAGTTGATATTGAAGTCAATGCACTTGGGTTGGCAAACCTCCAAAACCATCACACTATCCTTACAATATTTGTGGGATATTGGGCCACAAATTGATTAATTGTTTTAAGTTTGGCGAAATCTAGACCATGTTCAAGGACAAAGGAGGAAAAAACATAGAAACAAACTTGTAGTTGAGGTAAAGTTTGCTAGTGTTTTAGTCAACATGGTGGATGTCCATGTGGCAATTATTCACAGTAAAGCTAATGATGAACATGTATTTAAAGACATGAAATTGAGGAAGAAAAAAACAACAACAAACTAGGAAGTAGAAAAAAAGTTGAAGAAATCTATGGTGGAAACCATACAATATATGTAAGCAACTACTCCACCATTGGAGGTACCTTTTTATGGTAATTATGGTAGTTAAAGAACGGACTACCAATTGGGTAGGATGCCAAACTCAACTAATCTCGTACAAAACCAACCAAATCATAAGAAGTACTTTCTACTTTTCCAAACAAGCTCATATTTGTAAAAGAGATCTTTCAAAATATTGGTGAGCAAATGTTGGAAACTAATTATATATTGAATCTTGGACATTTACTTAAAATTATACTAGACTCGAAGAAATATTTGAGGTAGAAATTGAATCAAATAAATCATAGATTAGTACTAAGCCCATTATTGATAAGATAATTACTTTTATAGTACTTGACATTTGCACAACAAAGTTGCTATAGATAATCATATGGATGTTATCCAAATGTACATTGGGAGGAACATTATTGAAGACATATTTTCAGATGGTGGGTCAAGGGTAAATATCATCATTGAAAAATTGAAAATTAGGTTAGGGTTACCTAAACTTAAACCTACACCTTATAATTTGCGGATGGCAAATCAAACTATAACAATATTGATAGGATTGATTAGAGATTTGAAGATGTATGTGCATGGAATACCATACATAGCTACATTCACAATCCTATAAAACATTGTTGTAAATTCTAGTTATTCCATGTTGTTGGGTACACTATGGCTCAAAGATGCTAAAATAACAAATTATTAGGGGAATAACATTATTACTATACATGGAAATGTAATTACTAGAGCCATAGCAATGATAAAACATTTGGGTAGTAACATGAAAAACCCTAAATCCTATTGTGCTTTGACAATCAAAATGGTATCATAGATGAAGAAAGAAAATGATGTTTACAAATGAGCTAAGTTGTTTCTATTGGTACCATTAGTTTTCGTGAAAAATAGTAAGTTCACTTGTAGTAAGTATAATTTAGAATGAGAAAAATATAGAAAAATCAGATTTTGGTGTTCTATTAGACATTGTAACAAACCACATAGTTGTTTTAAAACAATGATTAACAAATTAAAGAACCTAAAGTAGCTCTTGAAGAAAGGTATATCCTAAGATTTACTACCACCATAAGACAAATCATGTATAGATAACTGAAACACCGACAAAGATCAAAATGTAGGAACTACAGATTACAAGATGGACTTTAATTGAAAATCAGTAATTCATGAAGATTAAGTTAGGGACAAAAGAAAATCCATAAACAATTAAGGTCAATGCATAATTAGCCCAAGAGAATATGAATTTATTGAAGGAATTATTAATGGAGTACAAGGAAATATTTTGTTTGGACATATAAGTACTTGAAATGCATACCCCTATAATTGGCATAACATTGCATTAAGCTAGACACATCTATTCCATCAACACATCAAGACATGTATATAATGTCTTTGCAGCTATTAAACAAGACATAAACAAATTATTATTAGCAAGATTTATATAGCTTGTAGAAGAAGCCATTTGGTTGTCATCGATAATGGTAATACTTACAAATAATGGGAAGCTTAAAATCTATCTAGATTTTAGAAATTTGAATGTAGCCACAAAGAAAGATCCATATCCATTACCTTTTGTTATGAGGTTCTTAACACAATTGCAAGGTGATGCATATTTTTTCTTATCTATGGATATTGGAAAAGGTAGATTTTTATGTTTTAATTCTTTTCAAGTTCTTCAAATTAAAACAATTTTTATAATTCTCTACTCTAATTTGCAATATAGATTACTTCATTTTACGCAAGACAATAAACATGTTATGTCTCTCCACAAAAAAATTAAAAAGGAAGAATTAAAAAAAACTTCATTTGATTCAATAACAATAATCATAATCCATCATCCTCAAAGTACATGGCCATCTATACTTATATACAAAAACATATATTCAAAATCATGACTAATAAACAACCAGTAAAAATATAACCTAAAAAATGTAATAGCCATGTATAACTACAAATCATAAATCACCTTTTAACATTTACCCTATTTGTAGTTTGGATTTTGTATTTAGAATAAGTAAATAGACCAAATAAATTTTAAATATCTTCTGATTCATGAGTTTTTGTTACAATAAACTATACTTATGGTCTTGGTCCTATTTGAAAATTCACAAACTAAATCTATGGTGCAATAGTTGAAGCTTTATATTCAACTAGAATTGAAACATATGGAAGTCCACATCCCCTAAGATCGATAGGTTGGTTAAAACCAACATGTGGATCATTAAATGGATTTTGTTGATCAAGTGATGGAATCTGTGTTGATACATGAACATGACATGGAGTAAAACTAGTAGATAGAGGTACATAAACATGATTAGGGTAGGTAGCAATGTTAACATAAGAAACTAACTTGTGTTGGTATAAAACTTCATTGACATTCCTGGACTTGAACACTTCATTGAACACGCCTTGCATGATGATTTATACTTGATCCCACCAGGGCTTGAATGTTTTTGTTGCAATGTTTGGGTTCAAATGTCAATAAGTGTTTGATTGAAAATCAAGTTGTCATACTCCTTTAATTGTTGAACATCCATCATAGGCATCGTGGTATGAAGATTCTATACTTGATTGCAATATCAATCATTTGCAATTTGCAAATTAAAATTTTATTCAACCTACTCAACTAGACATTTATATGTAACAATGGAAGATTCAATAGCTTCATGGCTCTGTTTCTCCAAAAACTTGTGCAAATCTATATTATCTTTATTCTTTTATTGAAGTTGATGAACAATAGCTTGTAGCACCTTACTTTGATGGTGATCAACTTTGACCTTAAGCTTCTCAAGCTGTTTTCAAAGATCCCAACATCAAGATTCATGTTTTGAGCATTCATCTTGAGACTTTCAACCTATGCTTTAAGAGTTTCATGCTCATCATTCTTACTCTATAGTTGAACAATGGTTGTAACATGTAGATTATTTTCCTTTGTGAGTTGAAAAGCTAATGATCATGATCCTTCTATCTGTTATCATGATTCTAAATTTTCTTCTTTTTTTTATAAGTTTTTATAAAGATTTTTGTCTACATGTTCATGCAGCAAGTCGTGTTATATTGTAAAATTCATTAAGTCATTTAACATAACTTGCCATTCATTGTAACATTGTGCACCAAAAGCTATAAATTCACACATATCATCAAAATGACCTAACTTTTTAATGACTAGTGAAGGAGTTCAAGTTGATGATGATGGAGTTGTTAAATCCGCCGCATGTTGAACTTTCTAAGTAATCTCATGTCGTGTAAGAAGTACATCGATGGCTTCATCGGAAGGTGGTTGGTAGTCAAGTGATGATGTCCCATATTTCAATTGAATAATTTGTCTAGTATAAGTGGGCTTTTGAGTTGGCTCATTTGGTGGTACTTCAAGTGTAACAATTTGTGTAGCAAATGTAGATTGAACATGCATTGATTTAAGTAGTATTTTTTGTTGAACTAATGAGACATTAACATATTGAGGCATCGATGTTTGTGTTCAAGAAATAAAATCCTCCAAACTAATTTTTACAACATCTGTTGTATCATAAAGTACATCATCTGTTGTTTCCTCGCTCTCAACAAGAACAAATTAGATACCACTAATATTTGTATTTGGTTTACCTCCATGTTGAGGATGAAATGCCTCCATGATTTCAGATGATTCAACGTTTAACAAAAACCATGACAGGTCCATGATAGGTCTTACATAAAATATTGTTGTCTTTTTCATATCTTGGGAATTCATAGCTACATGTAACATACTTCTAGTGCTCTGTCCATCAGTTGAGCTCAACACCAAGTTGTGCGAGCATAATATTACATTGGTTGACAACAACTCCTTGATCGATAGTAAAAAATGTGACAACAATCTTGTTGTTGAAACAAGTGATCTTCTTTTTCTAATAAACAATTTGTAACAATGCTGTAATTCATAATCAATATGTCTCATGCATATTCACAACTACCCATTACTTAGTACCAACATAGGCATCTACAAAATAGTAATTGGTCTTAACTTGGTGATGGTAGCAACTTTATTAGCATGAGGAGGATTAACATCACGTTCATTTGAGACATTGAAAAACTAAAAAATGAAACATTGGTCAATGATAATTGAGTGATTATTTACATTAGCAACAATACGTCCACCTTCCCACATTTCCCACATTTAAAGAATTTTTTCAATTAATTCGGCACGAAGAGTTGTCCAACGCATTCAAAACAGTCTTACACACCTTACATTTTTGGCCCACCAAAACTCAAGGGGTCTGGCAATATCCATTAGAGAAACTTTTGAATCTCCTTTGCATTGATTGTGTTTGAATTCTTGTGGTGTGGTAATCGGCATGGAAACATCACTAGACGCTTGTCCCAATGTGTTGCCATCTGTTTGGGGCGATATGAAATAGAAATAATTAAAGGTCCTAAATATGGAATTTTTGCTACCTGAATCGAATTTGAAGCTCTTGCAAGTTAATTGAAATTCGATAGTTAAAACCTTAGGCTCATCTTCCAAATTTGATATGGTTGTCGGAGTTGGATTGATTACATGTGAATGTTGAGGTGGCAAATTTTGCAAATGATGAATACTTGTTTGCAATTCATATTTTTTGTGCATGATGGAATTTCTTCTTTTCTGATGGCAATCGAATAAAAATCAATAACACGTATAATGTTATTTGTAAATCTCCTATTCAAAATTCATTTTGCATGCTTGTTCATGTTTTTTAGAACACATCAACAATTTTTCAATAGCACTTTCAGATGCATCGGGTTGATGTTTGCAAATGAAATATGAAGGAATACAAGACATAACCATCGAAAAATAATATAGGTCATTTTTAGGAAAATGATAATCATGGGCATTGTGGAATGACGCAATATAATTAATTGATTGAAGGTACAATCTTTATGAAAGGTGTAAATTATTGCAATTCTTCGACAAAACAACAAATTTAATTTAGTAATTGTATTATTAATTGTTGTACTTAAAGTATCATGTGCAAACTCATAATTATAATTATTTTTAGACTATCTGCTTGGATTAAGTTAACTGAAAGATTAGGTACAAAGGTTTAAAAAAAATGTCTCACAAACTCAAGATCCCAATACAACTTTAATTTATTGACATTGATGAAAATAGGATTCAAGTCAAATTTATCAATTGTTGCCAAAATTGTTATATTATTCAATAAAAAATATTGAATTTGATATGGGCCAAACCATTTGTGTTTGAATTTATCGATATGGGTTTTTGCCACCTTTAGAACAAAGTCTCCATATTTAAATTGTTTTTCATAATGACATTGTTATAACCATATTGCTCAATTCCATTGATTTGTAGATTGATTATCCTATGTTTCATGGCAATTTTCTTGAAGGCACTCAAATTCAAAAAGTTTGTTGGACAAAACCCAAATTGGAGCTAGGTCGATCAATCCGAACAATGTTGGTAAAATATATTGTATAGGTGAAAAAAAATGTAACCCATACACTAAATGAAAAGGTGTATAACTAATTGTAGCATTGTCCAATAAGAAAACATAACTATAGGCAAATCTTCATCCTATTCCAATTGTTTTTCGTTAACCAATTTGGTTAACAATGTATCGATCACCTTGTTGGTCAACTCTACACGTCCATTATCCTATGGGTAATAAGTAGTACAACTAGTATGATGCATTAAAAATTGTTCGATTAAATATCAAATAATGTCGTTAATAAAATGTGTACTTAAGTGATCTGTAACAATGTGTGAAGGACAACCAAAATGTACAAGTATAAATTCATACAAAAAACTAACCATAATAGTTATAATATTTGTTTTTAAAGCCTTGGCTTCCACCCATTTGGTTACATAATCAGTGGCAACCATGATACGTTAATTTCTTATGAATCAACATGTTGGTTTGATTGGTCCAATGAAATCCAAACCCCATTTGGTAAACAATTCAATAGGAAGAGTGGTACTAAGTTTTGTAAAACTTTGCATAGATAAATTACCAGTTATTTGACACAAATCACAAGAATGACAATAATCAATAATATCCTTATATAAATTTGGCCACCAATAGCTTGCATCTAGGATTTTTGGGAAGTGATATTGATGGAGAAATGACCACTAGAAGGTGAAATCACAGTCAAAGGAGGTAGGGGCACCAAGGTAAAAGTTTCTTTCCAAAGACTACACATGACATGTGTCATTTTTGCATTGGTTTATAATTTAACATTTTGTATTTTGGATATTCCATTTAACATTACATTTTAGATATAAATAAATTTCAATTACAAATTGATTTTCACATATACATGAACAACTTTTGTTAAAACCACATTTTCAAAAATTCATGATTTTCAAAGTCAAAAGCACTTTGGAGCCAAATGCGTTCAAATGGGTTATAAAAAAACAATTCTTCAGTTCAAGTCCTTTTGCCCTTCTAATCATCAATGTTAAAATCCTTTCTAATTTTCAAAAAGAATGGTGCACATTTGGTAAAAAAAATGATGTTTGAAAAAAAAAAAAGGATTGTGCACTTTTGAAGTTTGAATGCTTTGAACATGTAAACTTTGCAATTAACAAAGGATGTTGGGCAGTTTTCACCCATTGGCTAAAAACCAATGCCGATATTTAGTTCGATTTTCAAGGAGAACTAACCAATGAGAACCAGAGATGTTAACTATTAAGAGAACTGGGTTGAATTTTTTCACTAGAGGTGAAAACATTTATAACTATAGTACACATAACAACAATAGTGATTAGTTGAAAACATTTAGGAAAAGAAAAACGTGGCAAACTCAATTTAACACCAAATTTGTTGCTAAATTGAGTTTCATGGCATAAGGAAAATGCTAATTATAAGAAAAGAAACACAAAAAACCAAAAAATCAATGTAAAATTTATATATATATATATCTTTTCAAGTTTAGGGTTTAACATATCTTCAAGTTTGTCTTTCCAAGGTATTAAAGATAGTTGTAATGTCAAATGGTCTAGCATCATCTTCAAATGGTCCTAATGATTATAATAGGGAAATTAATAAACAAGGCGGGAGCTTAGGTTTTAGTCATAGTGCAAGGGGTTTCACAACAACACTATATCTTGAAGTCCTTGAGTTGTTGATTAATGATGGAAGTTGGAATTTTATACGAAAGGACTTTGCAAACAAATATGACCGATGTTGTGTAGGTATGAGCCCTAAGCAAATTAAACTACCTAGAGATTGCACACAAGTCAAAGAGGTTCAAAAGTATTTTCGCCTTGTTGTCAACAAAAATGGGCATCATTATTTCGAATGTTTGGATGCAGCATGCATTATGAAAGTCAAGAAGCTTTGGATGATCATCCATCAGAAACCTTATGTTTTGGCATCTAAGCTAATAACATTAAGTATGGCTAAAGGAATGGTTTGTGAGTTGAAGGGGAAGATGAATTGGGTGGCATATGGTGAATGGACTAGCGCAAAACAATTTTGTCATATGAAGGCAAAGGGTGCGGTTGGTGTTGGTGTCAATGATGCATTTTAGGAACTATTTTAAAAAGAAGAATAATTGAACAATTTGGTGATGAGGATGGGGATTTGGCAAGTGAGTAGGCCGATGTTTTGCCACTAGTTTGAAGGTGTATGTTGAGTTCTCAAAGAAGTTGTTTACTAGCGTTAAAGAAATTTTAATCACTGAAAAAAAAGAAAAAAAAGATATGGCCTTTGTTGATTTGTGCATCTTCCAAGTTGGAGATAGGATGAGCCAACTTCTATTTAATGAAAAAAATCTTGAGGCTCTCTATTTGGATTTAGAGATAGAAGAATGTGGTGTGAATTCTAATTATTCTTCCCTTAAAGCTACGAGTAAAAATGTTGCTACTAAAAAGACTTTAGTAACATATTTGAAATCACAAGCTGATGAAGGTAATGTTGAGTTTGAAAAGGTGCACAAAGAAGTTGTAAATGTGGTTTCTAACTTGGTGCATAGGAAGATCATGTTGTGGTTTGCAAGCAACGTGATGATGTTGTTCAGGATTTGATTAATTAGTATCAAAAAGGAGATCTTTGCAAGGGTTTGCAACCACAACCTTTCCTCCCTTTTGAAATCCTTGAGATTTGATTCCAAGAATATGGGTAGCCTTAGACAAATGTTCATTTTGTGGGTTGGGATTTGTTGTTTTTTTGGGTTTTCATTTTGTTTTTTGTTATAAACATGTTTATCATGAATGGTGTGCAACGTATCACTTTATAAATTCTAGTAAATGTGTTCAAAATGGATGTGAAGAAAAAATGTATGAAGCATGGTGGATTTGCATGGGCTTCAAGAAGCCAAATCTTGAAGATTCCAATGCTTGCATTGGACATGGTGGCAAAGTCGTAGAGACCTTGAGGACTTCACAAAGGTATTTCACCATGTTTTTATTTTGTGAAGATTCTAAAAAATTGTAATATATATGTTGAAATGTTGTCCATTCTATCTTATATGGTTTAACTACCTTGTCTTTAAAACTATATGAAAATAATTGGTTGTAGTTGCAGTCCTTGAAGAATTAAGTAGAAAAGTAGATCCTATAACCACATTGTTGTTTGAAAGTCCATAGATGAAGTGGAAGTTCTTGATAGTGTCTTAATAGTTACTCTTATTTCCATACTCATTCCATAATAAAAGTAAAAACCATTCCATGGTAGTTGTGATTGTTTCCATTAAGAGTCCTTACAGCGTCCTATTTATTTCCTTAGGACTTTAGAAGCAATGACCAAAGTAACTTGAGTACACAAGTTCAAGGTGTATGTTCCTCTTACCTTACTTAAGAGTCCATTGGTTTCCAACTTGAATTCATAGTTATCACATGTGTGTATTGATGGACTCATGAAAGTGTTCTTGGACTTTGATAGCTAATGGACTAATTAAATGTTTTTATGTAATGATGATCGATTCAATTTTAAATAATGGTGTAGTTTGATGAATGTTGTTGCACCAGTTACATGTTTAAATGTGGTGTTGATGGACTATGCAAGTGTTGGAAAATTTTGACAATTATTGTTGGGCTTGTAGGTTGTATGTGAACAAGGTCATCAATTTTAGTTTTTGCCAATCTCCCTAGCCATTCATGCTCACCTACTCCAAAGTTCAAGAAGGATACTCCAAGCCCAAGTGTGGGCAACTTTCCTGTCAACGGTCAATTGAAACAACATATTGTTGACCTTGAAGTTACAAGTCCTATTGGGAAAGCCAGGGACCACCCAAATGCCGTAGCAAGGAATCGAAAGCTTCTATTGTAAAAGTAGACAAACTTATTGTGAAAATGGACATTAGCAAAAAATTCAAATTGGTTAATGATCATGTCGAAGTTGAAGAAGAGGTAGGTAGAATTGGAGACAACAATACATATGAAGATTCCTTGTCACACTCCAAATGCAAGGATAATGACCACGTAGACAATGAGGATCATAATGTTGTTGAACCTACCATTAACATGGCATTACAAGCTAACATCATGGAACAAGGTGTGTAGGTTGAAGACACCAATGCTTTGGTCACAAAACATGTTGTAGGGCAAAGGTGTAAGTATGATTCTCCTACAAAAAAGACCAAGAAGACAATAGTGAGTTTATGTGCATCTATTGCAAACACAAGAAAAAACTTTTCTTTTTCCACTACCCAAATTCAATAGGTTTTTAGTGAAATAGGTCAAAATTGATTAATATGTAGCTTGTATGGTTTTGGTAATAAAGACTATTTGATTAAGACATTTTTGTGAAATGTTTTAAAGTTGTTTTGGATAATTGAATGTTGCATTAGATTATTTATAATTAAAAAATAGGACATGGATATACAAAGTCCCAAGTTAATATGACGTGGAGTAACATGCCATATCATCATATAACTTTTTTCCCCCCCCAAATCATGGAGTCATGGATGACATTTTTGTCATGACATGCCATGACAAATTTACATGCCGTGAAATTATTTATTTGTTTTTCTTTTCAATTTTGTTGACAATTTTTTTTTTCACACCATTTAAGCAAGATGGACATGTTTGAGTATTCACCGTGATGTATATGTTTGTAAATTACATTTGTACAATATACATTAAAACATGCATCCATCAAGGATTCAACCCAAGACTTCATGGAAAGACACTAAGGTCTTAACCACCAAACCACTTCAACATTTTATGAAAACAATTGAATTTTTTTGACTTTATCATGTTTAGCAAGAAATTGTTTGGAAAATTCAAACTTTAACATACATTTTCTTTTGCAAAATGTATTCAAATGCTACAAATGAAAATATGATCTTGAAGCTTATTCAAATTTTTAAAAATATTATTATAATGTAAAAAAAAAACTTAAACTAGGATTTCATGAATAAATGAACAAATATATATTTAAAATTGACCTAAAATCTTTTTAAAATTCAATGTAAATTCAAATTTTCATTTATTATGTTTTTTATAAATTTTTAATTACATAAAATATGACCTTTTTAAAAAAATCGCAAGTTTTTATATTCCCCAATATGATTACGTATACATTCATTTATTTATTTTTACAATGTTGTTAAAATGGTAATCATCCATAAGAAGATTGGCACATTTGGTTATAAACAAGTTGTATAGTTGGAAACTTGTTGAAATCCTTCAATAATATGGTTATTTAAGATATTTTATTGTATAAAAATAAATGTATATACTTTAAATTTGACCCCAAAAAATTTATTTCAAAAAAAATCTTTTTTCTAATGTTGTTGTCCCCCTTAAATAGGTAGAGATTTGGTCATAAGAAAAAAATAAATTAAGTAATAAGTATAATGATTTAATTATCAAGAACATATTTGTTTAGCAAGATTAACCATGCATTAATAACAATGATTAATTACAATTAATTTTAAAATCAAAACTTTTTTTAAATGATGTAAAAATAAATTTTACATTCGCTTTTTCTGCAAAAGGAAACACAAAACAATTTGGTGAAATTTTGGGTTTAGATAGCCAGATTAACCCCCCCTCCCCCCAACCAACATGTTTTTTCAATTTCAAAATTTCTTAACTTGACAATTCTTGTTGGGAAAAAAAGGGAAAAGATGGTGCCAATTCAAGAAAAAATGTAAACAACAAAAAAACTTGCCAAAAATTTGGGATCGAAAACAAAAAATAATGTTATTCGTAATGAGTATAAATGTTTTTAATTCCAAAATCAAATTTATTAAGAAAAAATATAGCTCAATATTTGAAATCATCATAGACATTGCCCAATGTTTTTGAAATTTTAAAATAAATATTAATGATGTAACCAAAGGTTTTTTTTGTGGTGAACTTTTATCAATCTGTAAACATAGAAAGGGCCATCAACATTTTTTTTAATCCCTTAAAATATTTTTTCACTAATTTTCTTAATTTTAAAAATGAAATAATTCTAAGATGGGTTATAGGACATGTAATCAAAATATAAAATATTTTAATCAATAATCTATTCAAAAATACTAATTACAATTTACAAAAAAATAATTTAAAAGGTTAAAAACATATTTTGAAATTGCATGTGATGAATAAATTTATAATTTTGTTTTTGTTTTAGTTGACCTAGAATCTATTTAAATTCAAAAATGCATTCATTTAAGTCTTTTAAATTTTTATTTTTACTATATGAAATATGTCCAATTTTTCAAGAATTGCAATTTCTATTTCCCCAACATAATTAGGTACTATTCATTTATTAGATGTTGTTAAAATGGTAACCATCCATCAAAAATTTGCCACATTTGGTTATATACAAGTTGTGTAGTTAGATTCTTGTTTAAATATTTCAATGTTATGGGTATTTATTATATTTTATTGTAAAGTTTTGAAAATATGTATTTTAAATTTGAAAACAAAAATTCAAGATTTTTTTTTCTTAATGTTGTTGTTCCTTTAAATTGAAACAAATTGCTCATATATATTTTAAAATTAAATAATTAATATAACCATTTAATTATCAATACCATATTTGTTTAGTAATATGAATCATACACTAATACAAGTAATTAATTACCTAATTTTTTAATAAAAAATGCAACATATATATGATGTAAAAATATGTTTTACATTAAAAAAAAGAAAAGTAAAAGGAATTTAATTTGGTGAAATTTATAGTTTGAAAAGCTGAATTACCCCCCCTTGTCCCCCCCCCCCACACACACACACAACAATATTGAGTTGCATGTGTTTAATATATTATAATAAGTGCAAGATGAAATTTGTGAATAATGGTTTTAATATATCAAAAGTGAATGGTTCAATTATGATAATTGAAGAGATGTAAAAAAAATTAGAAATTCATTCCAATATAAACATGGGGTTTAAAATTGTTACATGTGTTTTAATAGATTATGGTAAGTGTAAAATGCAACTCCTAAATAATGATTTCAACATGTTAAAAGTTTATAATTCAACTAATGTCTTATGTTGACAGTTAAAGAAATGCTAAAAGCATTAACCCATTATAATGCCTTGTGTAAATAAAGTTAAAGGCTACCTCAAATTTTCCATCAACAATTTGAAATTATTAAATAATTAAATAAAGTCCAAATTATACTCATAATTGAACAACATAATGAACGTAACAACTATGAATAATATTGACCATTAATTAGTGCAATAAGCCACTTGCAAACTTAAGGTGGCCAAAATGTAATTGAAATGTATTCAAATCAAAGAATAGTTACAATGTGTGGAGGTGGAAAAGGACAAGATTTTTTCTTGTGAAAGATATTAACATGTTCAAGTGGTCAGAGTTTGAATGCTTGTTCCAAGCATAATAATAAGCAATAGACCTCTACCATAGTATTATTTTGGTAAAGAGATTATAGTAATTTGGGTTTCGTCTAAACAATATTATAAATGTTCCGTTCTTTGTTCAATGCATTGGAATTCAATTCCTACAGTTTTAGCAATTTTCCAAATATAGTGCACATGATTTTGATAATTGTCCCTAAGTTGTTCAATTGTTTAGTTGGTTCATAAGTACTGCAAAATTTTGGTTTGGCAAAGTTGGCAAAGTTTTCCAAACCTTGGCTATTAAGCAACTTGTTCTTGTGAAATTTTCTTGCATAGGTTCATTACCCTTATTAATTTTCTCCCTTTTTTGTTGACATATATGTGATGTTTTGAATGTAGTGGACATGTTTGTTCTTGTTTAACTTATGAAAGCTTTTAATAAACATGTACATCAAAACGCTTTCATGATTTGCCAAACTAAATCACTACGTGGTGGGTGTATGATGTGTGACGTAGATATGATTAGTAGATATTTTAAAGGAGCAACTACTACATGCAAGGATGCCATAACTCATGATCATGTAATTTGTTTCCAAGTTGTATGTTCAATTTTTTTTGCCAACTACTTTAAATCATGCATGATTCAAGGATTATTCCATTACTATGTGATATATATCATTGTCAAATTTAGGTCTAATGTTTACAACTTTGTTCATATTGATGTCTCCAATGATCATGTGAAATCTTTGTGGAGTAAGGTTGTTTTGTTATCAATATGTGTGCATGGCATTATTGTTGAAGGGTCATGATGGGACATGAAATTGAAAATGGATTTACTACATGCAATGTGCATCAATTAGAGACTATGGTGAACCAAGATTGAAGTTGGAACCTTCACCATTTTAAGTAAGGCATCTAAATGGACATATTTAACCTTTAATAAATACATTAGATTTGGATAAACACCTTGTATTCAATTCAATCTAAATGTGGGATATTGAATTTAAGCAAGATTTTGGGTTCATTCACCTTCCAGGTTTCATCAATTTATATAGTTTTTTGTTCAACTATTGCATTTATTTGTTAAAGAAAATTTGAACAAATGGTGGTAGAAAATATGATGTGCCAAGAAATTGGGCCATTATAAACAATTAGATTTGTCTCCTATAGAAACCTATGTGTTTTAACTCTTTTATGTCAAATGACAACATTTCATAATATACATTTTCACTTTGAAGTAAAAGTTTGGAAATATCACTTTGAGCTAAACTATTGTTTCTAATTTGGAAACATGGTGTAGAAGATTATCTTGGAACTTTTTAGTGTAGGTTTTTCAATTTTATTGTATTATGAACTAGATCTAAATATGTGATGCATCGTTCAAATGCTACATCTTCCTTTCAATTTTCCAAATAGAAATTACTATAATAAAAAAATAACATAACTTCAACATGCATTGTTAATAAATTAAAACAAATGCAATATTAGTTATAAAAATTGTTCATTGAATAAACTGATGATAAGTAAAAATTGTACATAGAAAATTTTATTCAATTCCATAGCTTGGTCAATTACCATAATTTAATTCAAGTTTTGGAAATCTATTTATAAAGAGCTTATGGTGGTGAACTACTTGAAGGCACCATTGTGTGCAACAAGAAACAATTGAATCCTACTAATTAACTAGTTCATTAAAAACTCAAGATTGAACAACTAGTTATATAATCAAATAAGATTTGTCTTTTTAAAAATGTAATAGTTTGCACATGTGCAAAAGTCTAACAACATTCCCAAATTTCCTCTTTCTACAAAACAAATTGTCCTACCTTTTTGTTGAACTTCCATAGATTCTTGAATACCTATTGAAATGTAGTAGAGTACTGTATAATTAATTTAATTCCTAGACTTTAACCTAATATGACAAGTTACACTCATTCTAGATTTTGTAGAAAAATGAATAGAAAAATGCAACAACATATAATCATATCCCTTGAACTTTTAAACATAACATAAAGCAATCTTAATTTCATTTTAGTGTGGGGAGAAGATTATAAATATGTTTGAACCTTCTAATCAAGGAAAATATTATGAATTGGAAAACTCATGTTTATAATTTGATTCATCATCGTGCCAAAACATATTATAGTGTTCCTTACTCATCCACATAAAGCTATTACAAAATCATCAAACCCATTAAGACTACATATGTCAACAAACATACACAACTTTCTTTGAATTATGTATATGGAACAACATTTCACAACTAAGATGTGTTATTATCTGTCAATGACTACCTTTCCATATAAGAGAAGCATAAACCCTACACCCTAACAATTAACAATATGATTTTGTTATTGAACAATTGACTTTGTATTGAGTAAAGTTGGGAATAAATCTCACATGTAGGCGATGAAAAACAATGTGGAATGATACAATGCAAAGATGTTTGCATATAAAAACATAAACTTTGAAAATTCATATCTTATTGATATTTTGTTCAAATGAAATGATTCGAGTTTACTTTTACTTTAAATTCAATAATGTACATAATTACATTTATTTCCTTTTGAAAGTTTAAAATCATTTGAACAAAAAAAAGAGTTGAATATCATTATTCAATAACATTTCAATGACCATTTGTTTGATTTTTTTTTGATAAATGGATTTTTTGTTATATAATAATATTACCTATGTTAAACTACTTTCAATTATTGTATGAATATTTTTCATTAATTTAAATTATTTCACCCTAGATTATTTATGGTTATTTATGGTTATTTTCAATTCTTTTGGTTATTTTTGGCTATTTCACCCTAGGCTACTTTTGGTTATTATAAGTTACTTTTGGTTGTTTGAACTTATTTCACTTGAAAGTATTTTCAGTTTTCATTGAGAGGTGAAAGTTTAATGAAAAAAAATTAATTTTGCCAAAATACAAAGGTTTGATTAAAGAAAGATATCGGTTTTGCTAAGAGATGGAAGTGTAATGTCGCAACCCTAGCTTTGGGCTCACAACCAAGGTAAGGGCTTGCAAGGGTGCGGGCCAAGAGAAGCCCGAAAATTACATCTCATGCTCCCTGGAGTGTAGGAGAGTGTGAGAGAATGAACCCTCTCATTCTCAAGGCAACTCTCATTTTTGGGGGTTGGAGTCTTGGTGGATTCCAAAATTTTCAAAGAACAATTATAGGGGTCAAAACCCAAAAGATTGAAAAGTTATTTATATCATTGGATTTTTTTGGGAATGTAGATGTCTAAAATGGGCTCGCATGACCCATTTGGACACTTAAAACACAAGTTATGGCCAATAGAAAGGTCGAGAGTCAAATTGACAATTTGACTCTTGACCACTAAAAGTTGAGAATCACCCTAATTTCTTTGCATGCAGGTGGCATGTAAGGTACTATTGGAAAGCTCTCGACAAGGGTTACAACTTTGCTTTAGATCTCATATCAACCGAAGGTCTACATGCAAAGTTATGGGCCCCCAAAGTTTGGGAATTTCGAGACTCCCATTTGGGAGTCTTGGGACAAAATGACATTTGGGTGCTGGTCCTATGGCCAGGCACATAGTATACTATAAGGGGGAAGGTGGTGGCTTCCCCCAAGTCTAGGTTGTGGTGAGTCTTGTGAGTATGTGTTTGCCCGTAGTTCGTCTGTGCACCAAAGTGCTCCAACTATGCAGTAACCAACTTGTTGTTTGGTTTGTGCATGTCCGTGTGAATAAATAAATTGTTTGTCAATCTTCTTAGTCCCATCCTGGAGCTCCAACACACCCTTCTACCCTTGAAATGCTGTGAGTTAGGGAACACACCCCAACTTTTTTTCCTTCCGTTGTTTTCACCTTTGGACTCGTGGTTGAGTCCATCAAGGAGCTTGGGGGTGCATCATGTAACCAGTAAGTAAAGGGGTTTTGTTGAAAGGTGGAAGTTTAACCAAGAAAAAATATTGATCTAGTTAAAATATAATGGTTTAGCCAATAAAATGTAAAGGTTTTGTTAAAAGGTAATGGTTTAGCCAATAAGTAAAAAAAATTTGTTAAAAGGAGAAAAAATTAGCCAAGGAAATATATTTGTTTTGCTAAGAGATAGAAGTTTAGCTAGAAAATAAAGAAGTTTTGTTGAAAGGAGAAAATTTAATTAAATAAAGATAATAGTTTTGTTGAAAGATAAGGGCTTAACCAAGAAAAGGTAAAGGTTTTGATGAAAGGTAACGATTTAGTCAATAAGTAAAAAAAATTTGTTGAAAGGCAAAAGTTTAGCTAAGAAAAGATATCGATTTTGTTAAAAAGTAGAGGTTTAGCTAGTAAATAAAAAGGTTTTGTTAGGATATAAAATTTTATTCAAAAAATATAAATGTTTTATTAAGAACTAATGTTTAACTTGGAAGTAGAATTTTTTTACCAAAATATGAAAGCTTAGCCATGCAAAGATTTTATTTTTTAGTGAAAGATAAATTTTTTGTTGAAAAATAAAGGATACATAGATGTTTAGCCCTAATTTTTTTGTCAAAAGTTAAAATTTTAGTTAAAAATATAAATATTTTATTAAGAACTAATGTTTAACTTGGAAATAAATTTTTTTTACCAAAATATGAAAGCTTAGCCATGAAAAGATATTTTTCTTGTTAAGGAGAGATAAAAGTTTTGTTGAAAAATAGAGGTTTAGCTCTAAAAAACTTGTCAAAAGGTAAAAATTTAGCCATTAAAAATAGGTTTTGCCAAGAAACAAAGCTTTAACCAAGAAGAAATAAAAGTTTTGCATAGAAGTTAAAAGTAGCAAATGAAAAATTAAAAGGTAGGTAGGAGGGGGGCTAGTTATTAATTGGGAGGTAGGGCCAAGATGTAGGTTAATAGGGTAACAAGGTCAGTAAGATAGCTAGGTCAGTAAGGTAACTAGGTGGGAAGGTTACTTGAAGGTTAGGTTTGAGAAAAAAACAACTCCAAAAAAGATTCATTGGTCAAAAACCAAAAAAAGTTGATTGATTAAGGTTGGATGAAAAAATGCAATCCATCCTATGGACAAAACATCCAACTGGTGTAGTCATGGGGGTTGGTTCATTCTGGCCATGAATAAGAATTTAAACATAAAATGAAAAGATAATATTTGGATGGTATATTTTCTTATGGTTATGAAACACTTTTCAAAAAATTAAAAAACATCTTATTCCCATCTTCCATTTGTTGCTTCACAAAATCTTTCCCAAATGGTTTTGTTGGTACATCCACATGTTGATCCCTTGTATTGATGTGTGCTACTTCAATTGCTCCATTTTCAACCTTCACACAACGTGATGTTGCATTTTGATTTATTTTGTCCTTACATTATAAATTAGGTGCTTTGTTGAAGAAACGTTCCTTCAATTATCACCATGTAATCAAATAGGCAATTATCTTAAACTTTTTTATTAATCGATTTACCCAAGCTATTTTTTCTAATTCCATTTGTGAGCGACTTATACTTGGCTTGAATGGTTGATAAATGTCATGATTGCCTATAATTTAGTTATCCAAAACTAGATCCTAAACCAAACTCTATCAATAGTATGGGTGTCAACCTCCTCTTATCAAAACTTTTTGTTTAGTCAATGTTTCCATATTCTATTGCATCACCTTGGATATAACACAATGCAATTAAATATATTATTTGCATATTTGAATTATTTTTTTGCTTGCTTTCACATGTGGTGTTGGTGGCCATTAGTTAATGAAAAATGTTGTATGTTGCAAAAAATATGTGTTTGAAAACTAAAACTACCACAATACTTTCATATTTAGATATATCAAGATTATATATAATTTTATTTAAGTTTCAAGCTAATTCTACTCTAGAGTTGGAAAAAAAAATTTACACAATTAATCTTCACTTTCCAAACCCTCGAGTGAATAGTTCCTTCAAGTTTGTTGACCTTTGAATATCCTATTGACATATGTTTCCTAAAGTTTGTTGAAACTTCTAATTCTCAATGTTATTTGTGAGGATCACCTAACTTGTCCATTCAATAATAGTACTTATTATTTCCAATGATCTAGTTCTTGAGTTCACTCAATTGGAACTAACAATTATATATTACCATAAGTTGTGTAACTATTGTTTAATAATGTGGGTCACACATGCACATCTCTCCTCAAAACCAAATGCTTTGATACCATGAAGACAACCTAAAAACAAATAAAAATCTTTATTGTATGTGCAAGAAGTTTAACAAAAGAGGCGAAAAACTAATTCTTTGTCAATAGAGTATATAATACATTCTCCTTTATAAACTATGTAAGTTATGAATTGCATGTTATTAAAGATCATATGTGCCCAAGTTGGCATGACAATTTAAACATTATCCCAAAAGCTACTATTGACCTATAATTTTTATTTATTTAACTATTTATATTTATATTTAATTTTTTCTGGGATGGTTTTTCCATTGTTTGTGACTTGTTTTTTGGAAGAAAAAAGCATTTTTTTCCCAATAAAAGTTCACCACTTTTGTGAAAAAAAAGAAAGGAAAAAAAGAAAAGAAAACTATTGGCCAGTGTTTTTTGGGGTGAGAAATTTCGCGAAAATGCAAAAAAAGCAAAAAATCTATCACAATATTCCTTTTTCCTTGAAAAATTAGAGAAATTTCAGAAAAAAAAAAAGTTTGTCTGAAATACTTTTGCGACTTTTTGAACTCTGATTTTTAGATTGGTAGCATTTTTTAAACTCTTATTTTTCACTATATAGACAAGTTTGATACTAAAACCCCTCTTGGGAAGCTAGCTAATGACAACATAAAAAATTGAAAAAAAAAATATCACTGCTGATGATGGTGTCTTCATTTTACTATACGCTTACCCTAAAGGTCAGTTTCGTCATTAAATAATCCTCAAAATAATAGTGCAATGAAAATTTGTGAAAATTATGAAGTTGCCATGTTGAAAATCATCATAATTATATCATAGGCTACATTCTGAATAATTTCACTACTCATATCACAATATGATAGTAAATGATGTATGCAATCATCCTTCCCATCTAGCTCTTCACTCTCTGTCTCTCTCCTACTCCAATTTAGCTATGAAGCCGCCTTAGTAAGTAAGAGGTGCAAACTCACACACTATTTAAGGAAGGATATATATATCCATCCTTGTGGCCAGTGAAGGATGATGAGAAGCAATTGAAGAAGCACATTTCAACATCAAATTCACTTCAAAACTGGGACGTCCCATCTTACCCCAAATCTCTATTTAGTGGTTTAGTACACACTCTTCACAAAATGGTGTGGTTTCTCCATGCATTGTTTGGTAGATCAGGATATGGAATACCCTAGTAGATGATCCTGGTATGCGATTTTTACCTTCTTGCAGCCAGCGTAGGACAAAGAAGAAAGGTACTGGGGGGATACAGCAAAATTGGGAAAATGGAATTCAGTTCAAATCGGAATTCAGGTACAAGACTTGTGAATGATAACAGGAACCAAACCCCATACCTCTTTTTGTATGTAGGCTGCTGATGCAGAAACTTGAGCAAGAGCTATACAAAAGGTCACTTGCAGGAGAAACTCTTAACACCTTCCTTTATTCTTCTCTTGCTTCCCTTACAACACTCTATAAACCCATCTCCTCCCGTGCTTCCAGAGAGGTTTATCACAAATTGCAGCTTCTGCAACCCCCCCCCCCCCCGCTAATGGCTGCAAACCTGTACACCAGTGGACCCTCAATGTCCAAGAAAAAAATTAACTCCATCAGACCATTCTTCAAACGCGAATTTGGAACTGTGTATGTGCGCGTGCGTGAGGGTACAGTCTATAGAAACAAACCTAATCAGAGTGGAAAGATGTGCTCCTGATCGGCACAGCCTGACTGTAGCCTCACAACACTGGTGTGTTGAAACAGCAAGAGACACTTCAAAGTTTGGCCAAGTTCTAAGTCGAAGCAAGCAACAGAAAATCGCAGTAAGATTCACCCGAGACGAAATTGCATTGCAAACACACTAGTAATGTTATTAGCGGACTGTTTGTTTGTGCGTAAGCTCTCTAATCATGCTTAATGTATGTGGCAAACCGTATCATATCATCGCCAACCCCATCTTGCGGCGAAATGACTTTACGTTTGGTTGCTTTAATCAGTTGGTTGTTGTCAGCTTAGTAGCTTGTTGTCACCAGGTCGCCGAACACGAATGCGATGCGAAGACACAATCCTGCGTTCAAACGTCAGATGCCAACGATGTCCACCATCCACGAGGCACCACACCAAGGCCCGCAGCAGTGAAATCTAACGGAGTCAAGTCCTTGGCAGCGGATATTCTTGATGTTGTACTTGCGGAGGCACGCAGAAAGGCCGGCACGCCCACCGGCCGTAGTATCGATGAGCTTTGAAAAGGTGCCAGTGGGTGACGTTGCTTTGTCTTGCGTGGAGGAGAAAGAAAAGAAAGAGAGAGAGAGAGAGAGAGAGAGAGAGAGAGAGAGAGAGAAAGCAAAGGGATGGGTATTAATTACTAGGTTTGTAGTAAAGAAAATTGCGGGATTGACTGCTTTCGTCGACTAAAAGCAGCAAAAAAGAGTGGGAGTCGTAATGAGTGCGGTGTACCTTAGGAAGAGTATATGCTCAGATATGCCTCCTCGGCTGCCCAAGAATATGCTGCGTACGCGACTTCTTACCCCCTTGGAAAGGACGGAACGGGATTGCGGTGCAAGAAGAAGAAGAAGCAAAGGAGGTGGATCGACTTCTCTCCCTACCTTCCTCCCTCCCTGCCAGCATCCCCGGTGAAGATCTCTTTTCTGATGCCCTCTTTGTTTTTCTTGTGCTATAGCACCATTTTTTAGACTCTTTTTCTCTCTCACGCTACCTAATCCATCCCCCCTCTGTTGCTTGTACAAATCTTTCCTTCTCTCTCACAGCTAGCGCGCGCTCTTCGTTGCCTTGCCTGCTCTCTCTCGCTTTGATTGACTCTCATTTCAGCTCGTATCTCTCTTCTCGTTTTCCTCTTTGGACTTGGCTTTGGACAAGGGGGGACGTGGTTTGGATTTTGCTGCCGGGGTTTGGAAGCTTTTCTGTGTAGCTTCCAACTACTAGTGTGGTGGAGCTTCTTGTCTTTGTTGCCTTCTTGCTCTGTGAAAATGATAAGCAACTGCACATCGGCTTTCGAGTTCAACGGCAGGAATCAATGTACTCTGCGCATGCAAGTTAAGTCTCATTCCTAGTATGTCCCGTGAATACCATTCTCGTCTTGGTTCTCCTCCTCCCCGTGCTTGCGCGCAGTAACCGACCATCGCCGGAGCGCCGCTCTATGTTCTGCAGCATCATCATCATCAGGCCTTGTGAACGACAGCATACTTGGTTTGACATTTGTCATATGCAAGCATGAAGTTCGGAAAAAGGTTGCAGAGCCAGGTCGAGGAGACCTTGCCAGAATGGAAGGATAAGTTTCTGTCTTACAAGCAGCTCAAGAAGCGTCTGAAACTGATCGCAGCTCCCGATTGCTTCACGGATGCTGCATTCGACTGTCCTACAACCCCGCCTGGCAACGCGGATCATCATGCCTCCCGTGGCTCTGCCGTCGATGCCGTCGATGAGGAGCTTCGGAGAGGAAGCCAGGCAGGAGGACCGGCAGCTATACAACAGAAGATGTTGCAAACCCAAATGATGAAACCTCCTCCTCCTCCTCCTCCTCCTCCTCCTCCTCCTGTGGAAGCGCAAATAGCTTCTGGGCAAACAAAGAAGGTAAATTGTTGCCAGAAACGTGATGTCATGATTCCTGCTGCTGGAGGAGGAGAAAATGGCTCCAAAAATTCCTCTAAAATCAAATGTAGCGAGCTCCTGGAAGGTGGAGGAGGAGGCGCAAGTGGACTGTGGTCATCATCGGAGATGGAGTTTGTTGGGCTCCTCAACAATGAGCTCAGAAAGTTCAACTTGTTCTTCATTGAGAAAGAGGAAGAATATGTCATTCGTCTACAGGTATCATCATTCCCTCTGCTGCTGCACATACTAGAAGAACCTGCAAGCCCTTGAATATGATGCCTATACTCTCAGGAGAGTTTGTTTGAAGCTTTGTTTGATATGGGTCAGTCTCACAAACAGCATCTTTTGTGATACTGTGACAAGTATGTTTCAAATGGCAATGTGCAATTGCACATGCACTCCATGTCAATTTTCGTCTGATTGCATTCCTTGAGCTGAAACTCTGAGGAGTGGGTCAATACAGTTTATCTCTGGGGAGTAGTGGGTCATAGAATTTAACTCTGAGGAATGGGTCGATAGAGTTTGGATTGTAGGTAGAAGATAATCTTGTACAATTCCATGATTTGTGAGGAGCTTGGTCATTATAGAGTGTCTCTCCTCTCCAGTATAGCAATCCTAGGGTTTTGAACATCCACAGAATTTGCTTAGCACAACTATGATATTTGGAGACCAGAAACCAAACAAGGGTGTGGAAGTGCATGATATGGTGAAGATTGTGCCCAACTCATACTTAATGGTGGCAATCACTGTGCATGATATTATAATGTCGGGTGCCTGCAGGAACTGAAGGAGAGAATAGAGAGGGTGAAAAGACAGAGAGGAGCTAATTATGAAGACCCCATACGGAGCATTGGGGATGATGAGGTGCTGAGGATTTTCAGAGACATTGTAACATTCCATGGTGAAATGGTTCTACTGGAAAACTATAGCTCTCTGAACTATACAGGTGTGTCTATATCCCAAGCTCATTGAGGTTGGAAATATATGAATTGTTTTGATATGAATAGGATGCCAAATCATCAGGACCTGGTCTTTTACACCCATTTCTCCCAAGTGTCTTCCTTGTTTTCCTGTGTACTCTTTTGGCTGTTGACAGTACTAAATTAATCTGTAACAATTACAGGACTTGTGAAGATTTTGAAGAAGCATGACAAGCGCACAGGGGCAGTCCTGCGCATGCCCTATATCCAGAGTGTGCTGCTACAGCCTTTTTTCACCACAGAGCTTCTTTCAAAGCTGGTTCGGGAGTGTGAGAGAAACTTGCAGTCTCTTTTGTCTGTACCATTTGAGAATAGCAGCCTCCTTAACCTGGGAGACAGCCACCCAGAATCTCCTTTCGACATTTGGAACCAAGGGCAGGGGAATTCTTGTGAAGCTGTGGAAACTATCTATCGCAGTACACTGACAGCCCTGCGCACTATCCAGGATATTCGACAGGGAAGTTCAACACGAAGCATCTTCTCTATGCCACCTGTGGACGATGCCAAAAATGAAAATGAAAATCACAAGAAGTCTGTCATCAATGAGAGGACTGCTTCTGTGGTCGCTGTGATCCAGTGAAGCACAGAAGATCAAGGCAGGTCAGATCTTAAGTGGAAGCTTCAAGTGATTACTGATGGTCACAAATTGCATTACCTTCTTGCGTGCTATTTTATTAGGCTTCCTGTACAGTGCAGCAGCTTTGTTGGTTTGGTGTTGCTTTTTTAGTGTTATGTCAACTACAGGTTCTAAGTTTCTGGTGATTTTGAATCATGTTTTTCTGAAGAAGAAGCCTATGTACTACATATGCCATCAGATATATTCATTCCTGGTCTGTGTCTTATGTTAATTGATCTTTACTTATAATTTCTTCACACCCCAGCCCCCTCCTTTTTTCCCTTGTTTCACCACCACACACACTCTCTCTAGAGATTTCTCTCATGGTCTTGTGATGTTGCTCTTCTTGTGGTAAAACAATTTCATTGGAATGCTCTTCTTGTGTGATATATGTCCATTTCTTTTGGAGTGCAGCACAACAGCCTTTGAAAATTCCTCCTCCCCCTCCTCAGAAGCTATTATGGAGGAGACTTTGGACACCTTTCAGTTGTGACTGCATTTCATTTCTGTATTTTATTTTATTTTTTGGGTTTGTTCAGGTCTCTTACAGAATAATATATGAGTATGTATATTCCACTTAAATTGAGAATGTTCAAGAATTATCAAATGATAAATCATTTCTCGTTCCCATTTCTTTGAAAAATGTTAGAGATAAATTATGTTTCTTCTCAATGGAAGTCTTGGGTAAACTAATATGTTCATTCATTTGTAAAGTTCTAGAGTGGTGGTAAAAGGGATAATGAAATATAGACACAAGATACTTCTTTTTCCTACATGTTTGAAAATGTCAATGACATTGTGCTTCTTGTAAACCTAATGGTAATAATGATTTGTAACAAAAAAAAATTTTATCACTAAATGCTTTGAGTTTTTCATTTGAATAGAGGAGCATTTTGTATCCATAAAATTCCATGGTCATGTTCATTTTCATGTCTTTGAAATTGCATATTGAAACAATAATATGTCACTCCATTGAATATGCAATTGTCTTTGTTGATTAATTGTCTAATTGTTGTAGCATGGTGGTTGTAATATCTCGCACATCATAAGATCACTTTGGATTTGAATATGCAATTGTCTTTGTTGATTGATTGTCTAATTGTTGTAGCATGGTGGTTGTAATATCTCGCACACATCATAAGATCACTTTGGATTTGAATATGCAATTGTCTTTGTTGATTGATTGTCTAATTGTTGTAGCATGGTGGTTGTAATATCTTGCACACATCATAAGATCACTTTGGATTAACTCCATTGTATATGCAGCTCTTAAATCTTTCAAATGTTTTGGTTCAAATGTTGTTATTGAAGTGAATTTTATGATTCTATTAATGGTTACCACAAACATTCATCACTTGTAATTGTGACCAAAAAACAAGGTTGGTCGACCAAGTTCTCCAATCATCACAAATACATTCTTATGATTTGTTTTCATATAGTTAGGAAATGTTTGTAAATCTACCAAATCTCAAATACTTATATATGGTTCAATAAATTCATCTAAAATTGGTTTATCTCTAATTGAAAAGCTTTGATTGAGTTGTCTACCATTTAATTTTCTTTCTCTTAATCTAATCCATCTGATTTTTTTTACTTTTCAATATACGTCTTAATAGCTTTTAAGAAAAGATTTGGAATGTTGGTAACAAAATAATGCTCCATTTGTAATAATTCCAATTAAATTATTTGTTAATATGAAAAAAAAATCATACACATGAATGATGTTCCCTATCATAAAATAATGTTGGAAATGTAAATTTTCGCAACAATTATTTATAAAAAGACCTAGTGGATGGTAATATTGACTTGGTGAAATAACTAAAACCTTATTATCATAATCTTCTATTGTTTGTGGTTGTAAAAAATGTGTCTATTGGTTGATCATTGACGTTTTCACAATCATTCTTTCACAAAGTGCTGAACTGCCATTGCAAAACCCTTTGAGTGGGGGCCGCACAGCGTAGCTTTTCAATATATATATATATAATTTTTATGGCTTTCATAGTATTTATTTCTTCTATTCATAACACCAATTATCTGATAAAATATCTATTTTTCAAATTGATAAACTCAAAAAAAAAACCTTCAAACTTTTTTTCAAATTATTTTCTCAACCAATTTTACTCAATTTATTTACATTAATTACAACTTTTTTCTCATTTTGAGTAGCCTCACCAAAGACGGAGCCATTTTATGTAGTTTAGTCCCATAGGTTATAATGCAATAGTAATAAGGTTTGAAGAAGATTTTTGTGATAAAAAATTAATTGACTATCTTCCATTTAAGTTTTACTATTAAAAAAAAACCAAAAAAAAAAAAGATTAAATTTTTTTTTTTTCATTTCTCCACTTTATCGGCTTTATGGATAAAGGGGAGAAGTGGACATTATTAAAGGCTGCTCTCGGTGTAATTCGTATCATCACCATCATCTTCATCATTACAATCAACATGGTTTCTTTCTATTTTGTATTGTCATTGATTTTGTAAATTAAATAAATCTAGATATATTGAGGTTCAATGTTAATATTCAATTTTTTTTGTAACGAGGAATCATTTGTTAGGTTTTGTAATGCAATCTTTTCCACATTTGGTTCAACAATACTTGATAAATATTCCAAATTATTATATATATATATATATATTCCTATGGTAGTTTCATCATGGGGAAATTGAGGTAAAATAGATTGTGTACATTGAACATTTGTAGGGACATTGAGAACACCACCTTTTAATTTATATCAGCCATATCCATGTATTAATCAATAAATTTTTGCAAACACAAGTTGAAATTAAACAATTAAGAAAAGTTGTTGGTTTTTTCATGAGTGAAATGGAAACATTTAAAAATATCTTAATAGATACTTCATAGGTAGGTATCAAATTTTTAGATATATAATTCTAACAACCTTTGCAAATATACAACATGGATTCATAATCCATATCAAAATTGGAATTGTAGAAAATTTTAAGAAAATTCTCAAACAATTTGATTGCAACTTTGTTACATTTTTTTTCAAAAATAATTCTATGGCAACAAACACAAGGATATATATGAACATCATCTATTTCCTTGTAAAATAATTATACCCAATTTGAGTAATTGGAGTAATGTGACAATGATGTAAATTTGTAGACTACGTTGTTTATGTCTTCATTATAGTTATGTTGTTTGATAGGCAATTGCTTTTCATTTGAACCATTCTCATCATGATCATCATTGTATTTCTAAAGAAAATTTGACATAGTGAAATGTTTGTAGCAATTTATTTCATATGCCTAATGATTTGATTTTGTGAATTTTGAAAATTTGGATGTTCATTAATTAATTAATTAATTTTTATTTTTTTTATTATACCTTTTTTGGCTATACATATTTAGTATGTAAATACCATATATGTATGTTGAACATGTAAAAAAAAGATGTAAATTTAGTTGTGAACATTAGAACATACAAACACATGAGGTGAAACTTGGATGCAAATGAAATTGAATCAATAAGTTGAATAAATGATTAAAATGTCAAGGCTAAATGTGAATATTAGTTATAAAAATTAGAGATGGAAAATGGATATGTAAAATTGAATAATTTAATGTAATGAAATATTAAATGTTGTGTGTGAGCACTAGATGTAAACTTTAAATGTCAAAACTAAATGTAAAAATTAGATGGAAGGATCACATGTTAAACAAAATTTGAATCACTTAATTAAATAAAGTTTTAAAATAATATACTTGGATGCAAGAACATTGTATGTAAAAAGCTGAAAACTAAATGATTTGAATAAATTGGATGTATTCAAACAAGGCCATATCAACATATGAAAAAAGAAAACAAATTCACAATTTAGAAAGAGGTTTTTGGACTTACTATTTCAAGTGAAAATAATAATTATTTATATTATTTAATATGTACAAAATGAAACAACAAAATATTTCCTATGCTTATGTGGATTTCTTACACTTATACTTTCATCACTAATATTTATTTTCCACTTTCCCTTTCTTTCACTACTAATTTCCATTTCAAATTCCAATGAAGTTTCAACTTTTCACAAGAGAAACCAATTTCTAATGAGCTTGGATTTTGAGTTTTTGTAAATAATGTTGTATCGATGAACACTGAGGGATTCGAATTTTTTCAAACTCAAATATGAAAGTAGGTCTCAAGAAAAAATCCCCTTTTATATGAAGCGAACATAATTTGATTTGTTACCCCTATTGCAATTTTTAAATTGTCATTTCTCCATATGTAGTTCACAACTTCAAGCCATTGACCATGTAGAGAAATAAGAACAAATTGTGTAATAGTTGTGATTTTCCCACATATAAAACCCATTTTTTGCACCTCTTGATTTGATTGACATACATTGCAATAGTATCTACCTTCGGGTATTATAAGGATATTTCAAATTTTGTACCTTTTGGAATTTGTTTAAGTGGATGGGTTGGTGAATTAATTACAAACAATGTACCAAAAACTTACATGATGGAAGTAAATTAAAAAAAGAAATCTTAAACCACAAATGACAATAGTAATGAATCAACACATGAAAATAAAAATACATGGAATATCATAAATGATGCAAAATAATGCATACCTATTTGGTGCAAGATGTATTAGAAATATTCATTTTGCAATACATGTTTACGTCTTGTAGTATTATCAACCACTACTAACAATGTAATGAAATGGTCACACTTGAGATATTGACCTCCAAAAGTTGTTGCCAGAGTGTTCTTGAACAACGTTGTGACACAATGACCAACGTTTCACAATCTACTAATATTTTTGTAATTTTGAGGACCAAAAGTTACAATGTCATGATCAGGTTGAGTAAGACCATCTACAATTTTAAGTTCATGGGTTTGTTTGTACTTTCTTCAAATAATTGTAATCTCTACCACAATGGTTGCCAAAATCCAAGTTTTAAGTGTTTTTTTCCAAAATTCTACTATAATGTTTACATGGAACAACTTGGGCACAATTTGTGATTCAAATGTTGGAATGATAAAAAACTCTAGTAATAAATGAAACTCACAAAAAAAACATATTTCCCTTTTCAAACATTTTTGCTGACTTTGGAAAAATTTTAAAATTTTCTAATCATATATAAGAACCTAATTTCAAAATTTCCTCATGTCATTCCACTATATGGGACATCAAACTAAATATAATTATTGTATATCCTTGCTTGTACAAAACATCACAATGCAAGTAAACATAAGGTGAACTCTCATGCATCTTATTTAGTACCTTGTCAAAAGTACCATATTGACATAATATGTTCCCTTCCAAAGTCACATCTACAATCGTATCATACAAGTCATCAACACCAAACAACAATTCTACCTCATTTCATAAGACTCATGCTGTAAACTAGAAATGAATTCAACACAAAGATTGAATAGCCAATAAATGAATAATGAGAGATCATCCTCAACTGTGTAATTACATACTTTTATACATATATTTATAGGAGAGTAGAATATTGGTTCTAGAACCTTTAAGTCTATGTTAGATATCTAAATCTTGGGAAAAATAACCAAAGATTTCTCCAAAAGTCATACCTCAAGAATAGATTGCATGTGTGATCACACATCTTATATATTAATTCACTTGTCTGTTTGTCGAGGTCCTGAAACTTAGATCATTTTTAAAACTGTCCCCCGAACTCGAGGGCCCGAAAACTATTCAAGACCTCAATCACACACTTTTACTTCTTTACTTATCGAGTCCCGAGTCCCAACCAATCTAGGTCCCAAATCCCAACACTCAGGCTTCAAATTACTTACTGGGGTGCCTACGGTCAAAGAGCCGAACAGTAAAAAAAAACCTGGCGTGGGCCGAGCAGCGCCCAGCCATTGATCACATTATTAATAAATAAATAAAATGAAACAAAATTGTAACAAAAAAGAAAAAAAACTAATATATATTTTTAAAAGGGGAAAAATAAGAAAAAAAAAAACAAAAAAACACTTTAACAATTAGAAACTTTTTTTCAACACTTAAAAATGAAATAAATATAAAATAATAATAATAACAAAAAACACATTAAATTTTTTTTAAAAAAAGATAAAAGTTTCTAAAAAAAATAAAAACATGAATCGGGTTTAAAGAAAACGGGGGACTTCACAATGTCCGAACGTCACAGGTACCACAGGTACCCACTAGTGTAATATGTTCTTCATCACACATGAGTTAATAATTAATGGAAAACACCTTGAAGATAAACATGACATAATTGTTGCTAACTATATTGGATTATAATAAAAAGTATCATATACAAATGTTGGTAGCTTACATATATTACTTTTCATTTAGTCCCACATTTGTTGAAAAATGTTCAACAATTGTTCTTATTTCAATTGTTCAAAGTTTGACCTTGCCATAATTTAACAGGGATACATTTATAATTTGATGAACAAATGTTCATGTGATATATGCTCAATGAAAACTAGATCTTGGGTTTTTCTTTAATGAAAGATATGATCAAAAATCTTGGATTCATAACATGAGTAAGTTATGAAGCAACTATGTTCCACAATTAACATTCCTTAGGCCGAAAATGGTGGAAAAAAAAGAGGGTTATGCATATAAATAAAAAGATGCAAAGCAAGTGCATACATGTTTTTTTTAAAAAGGTTAGACCACAAAGCAAGTAAGTAGAAAAGAGGGTGATATAATTACCAATTACAAGATATAAGGGTTGAGGAAAAAATGACAAAAAAAGTTTGATTCACAAATTGATTTGACTTATGAAATAAGTAGGATGGGAAGGTCAAAAGAGATTGGGATTAGAAAGAGTGTAAAGGAGAGGAAGGGGACATGGCCTATAATTGCCAATTACAAGGGGTAGAGGGGCTAGTGGAACTTTCACATGTGTACAATGGGATTGAGATTGCTTTGCAACATATAAGGTTGAAAAACTTTTTGTGAGACCTTATTTTTAAGGTACAACTTAAAATGCCAACTTCAATAAAGTGTTTAATGTACTATGGAATATAGGTAGGGTAGTATGTTTTGTTGGGTGATGAAGGACTTGAGAAGAGCCTTTACTAAAACATAATTGGTTGTTCCCATTAGGGTTTAGGGTTTAAGGTTTATTGATTCACCAAGCAGCATTCTTCACCATTGATGCTTCCTAATAGTCAATCGACTATACTAAAAGTTGAAGGGTAAAAGCCCCCAAGTTCAGGCATTCTCAAAATTAGGGGCCTAAGATGCAGTAGCACCAGCTAAATAAGGCCCCTTATCTTGGGAATATCCCTTGCCCACGGGTTTTTTGCCCATCATAAACTACAAGGCAAATGTTAGTGTCAACTTAAACATCCATTGAGCACAAGGCATAGGTGGGGAGGTATCTTACACCTACTCCTTAAGAGGGGATTTCATACCTTTCACTAGGTATAAGATCCCTCCTCACTTCTAAGAAGAATATTCATGCAAGGTGCCCTCAAAACATATTGGAAATTTTCTCTAAGTGTCTTCCAACCATCTACACAGGCTTGGATAGCTGAAATCCAAAGAGGGATGATGGATTTGCAGCCATCAAGAGAACACATTCTATCTATACAGGCCTGGATAGCTGCAATGGAAAGAGGGAGGATGGATTTCTAGCCATCAAGAGAAGTCATCTCAATCTGTACAGGTTTGGATAGCTATAATCCAAGGGAGGATGGATTTCTAGCCATTGAGAGGAGACGTCTCAGTTTTACATAGCCACATTTAGAACCCACATGCTCTGTGTAGCCAAAAAGCAACCAGACAGGTTGGGAACCACCAAGGCCAAATCTCTTAGTGCTTTGAAGCCTAGCTATTTCTGAAAAGCTACAACATACTCCAAACCCAAGCTTGGCATCATAGAAAAGAAACTGAAACCAAACCATCACTGGTCCAGGCTCCAGACCCAAATTCACCAATCCAATTTTCAAGTCTTCCCATGTTCCCTGTGAAATACTAACATTCGACTGCCCTCCATCAAAATACTCTGGAAGGAACATATTCCACAGAACTTGCAGAGGCAAAATAACCCAATCTGAAACATGGGAGGATGTCAAAGACTACCAACCTTGATACTGAGAAGGATCAACAATAATTCTGTTACAAAATCTCATTTATCAACATGAAATTCACTACTCAATACATTTTGCAAACTTTGGAAAGAAGACCCTGCAAGTTAGACTTGCCATCTGGGGATCTCCCATCATCATGTTCCCAGATTCTTTCTTTACAGATTTTCTTTTATTCAATCAGTGCAAACAAAAAAGAAGAAAAACACACTGACAAAAATATATTCTCAACCACATCCATGTAGAGTGCAGTTTGACAAATTGCACTTCATTATCTGTGACTGTACTCAGACCATACCTATATACAGCAAAAGCCTTTAGTTGCATGTTGAAAAAGGACTAAACATGGGCCAAGCCTGTTGCAGGTGACCCTACAATCAACAATGAAGAGATTCTGTACCTTCTGCAAAGCCAAGTATTACAGATGCACCCCTGCTGTGTTCCAAAGATTGAGTTCAAAGATCCCAAAGCATGGCCCCTGACTTATAACAGCCACTAAACATTGAGAATCAATACTACTTTCTAAAAGCTAGCAAATTCCTTCAACACTGTCTCAATGATATGTGCCAGGATAAGTATACCAACACTGATGTTATCAATTGTGGCCTGCTGTTTTGAAAGCACTAGGCACCCAAGTCACCATTATGCCAAATACTTGAACATATTTGGGTTGTCCTTATCTCGTTCTAGATACTCCCGAGCAATCAGATCTTCAACCCGCTTTTTGATGACCTTGAAATCAGGCTGCCAGAAAAACAAATGAAAGTAACATTAGATAACTAAATATTTTGCAAAGATATTGATGAGTTTTGAAAGAAAACTCCACGGTACCATGTCCAAGGTTACTGTTGTAACAGTTACAGCAAAACCAAAACTAGCATGACAAGAATGAGTGTATTCATAACCTTACCACTGTCATTCACAAACTATCAGACCATCACCTTCATCATGAATAGCAGTGACTAGCTGCCATGACTCCCACTGACTTCACCAGCTCCTGATGGTGGAAGTCCTTTTATAAGTATATTATAATCTGCCCAAAATTTTGGGCAAATAATTATAGAAAATCTGCGTACTGAGTTTCTGCTGCATTTTCCAGAAGCAACACCAGAACTTGGCCATGATGTTGGCTAGCACCAAAGAGAGATGTCTCTGACACATGTATCTTTATAAGCATTGATGACTTCCCTCTACTGATGATCTGAATCAACCTCAATAAAATTGACAAATGACCTGATAATAAGGATTTAGAGATTTAAGATCCAATTATGTACTGCTGCACAGGAAAAAGATGTGACCCAAAATCTAGAAAACCCACAAAAAACATGAAGTATTGTGTGAACAGTAGCAAGAGTCAAATGCCTGGTTAGTGAACATCAACAAAAGCATGTGTGATAATGAACAGTAGTGGGTGGAAAAAAATCTGACATCAACCAAAATACTGAGTTTCTGCCACAAGACTGACAGTGATGGAAAGATTCAGCTGCAAGTGAGGATGCCAGGGTGCCTTCCTCAGGGACAACGATCACTGGAGTAGTATCATCTATCTTAAGCTGTGAAGTTTCCTGGGGGCCAGCTTCCATATCTTTCCATATGGACTGAGGAAAAGGTTTTCAACTTGTTCCTAGGTAATATAAGGAAGCTTAAAATTCTTTGTGCATTCTCATCCTCTAGGAGAACTGTTGTTTAACCCTATACTTCCAGACAATATCATTAATCTGTGATCCCTTACAATTCCCTGGCCAGCAGTAGGCATGCACAGCTGTATAATGAGAGGAAATAACCTGACACATGAAAAGGGAAAAAAAAAGGAGACTCACCTTGAACATGCGCCCAAGCTGCTCAACACACTCCAGAACCAGTTGTTGGTGTGGCAGAACCTTCCGGCTCTTCATAATACGGACAATGGATGCATCAATGGCATAGCGTCGGTCCTTATCAACATCCTCTATGACCTTCTTCTTCTCATCCATAGGTGGCAGTGGAATCTGAGCATCAACATTTTGACATAGTTTAAAATGACGGAAGAATTTATACCATATGATTGCCACATGTATTGGACATGGAATACCTCACAAAATGATATCCATCTTTCCGCTTATTCATGAAGGATAACAAGGTCAACCCTAAATATGACCCACAGCCTGCTAACTTTGTCAGGAGGACCTACACCTAACCAAAAGCAGTAAGGAGAAACACAGCAATCACAATGCACTTAAATGGTTGCTCATGTCTCAAATGATTGCAGACAAAACCCCATATCTTACCAAAAAAAAAAGGATAACATGACCACTACTGTTTCAATTTTCAAACCCCAAAAATTTAGAGGCAATGATGTGAGAAGAAAACACACCTTTATACGCCGCATCTTGTCAGTGAACTTGATGTTGAACTCAAAGTAGTCAGTTTGAGTCACGGACTTGGAGTTGGGTTCTTTGTTCAAAATCTTATACTTAGCACATGACAAAGAATGCAGCAATCTTATGACGTCCTCATCAGTAAGATTTAATTGACCCTTGATGTCAGTGTAGCTCAGTCTCTCTGTGGTGTTGAATAGCAATAACACTGCTGCCTGTACAAAATATAGAACACAGTAGAACTTAAGAACTATACCTAATCCTAGTAAGCTTCTCTGGTGAAATTGATATGAAAAAGTAAAGCTACAGAGTGTAACCAGCCTCATATATATATATATAACGGTCATGGAAGCTCTCCTGTGTTAACACTTATTAGGCAAGATATTCTAGAGATGGCTTAGATCATGAGGATTGGCAGTGCTGAGACAAAACTAGCTTGTATGAAACCACAATGCTGCATTTTAGGAAATTTCATCTAATAACCAAACTAAATCTCATTGAGACAACTTGGTGTAAGATGACAAGATTTCATCAGAACAACCCATAATCCCCTATTGATGAAAACCTCCCTTCCATAACACCACAACAAAGAATGCAACAGTGCTACAGCCATTCAAATACCTGATATGTGGTGACAATCAGTTCAATTGGCTTTGCATCAAACTTTCCAGTTATATTACAAGTCCCCAGAGAATATATCCAAGTCAACTTTCTGTGCTTCGTCTTTGTTTGATAGAATTCCTTGAAAACTTCAACACATTTAACCTGCAAGAAGAACCCCACCTATAAGATCAGTTTAGGCAGAGGGGGCCAAATTCACCCAACAGCAAAAAGTCCACTTATACTAATTTGCTGTCACCTAACAGAAAGCAATGCAATGCAATCTGGACTCAAACATCAACAACCGTTACCACAAAAACATTATGCTAAAAAACTCAATTCGGTGTTTCTTCCAGCCTAGGTTTGGTGAGATATCATACAAAAAAATACCCAAGTGATCTTCCTGATAAAAAGCAGGTGCTTTTCAATAGCAATTGATTTTGGCACAACTGAGAAATTAAGAGACCATGGATATGGCACGAACCATTTCAGCAGGTAATGCAAGATCAGACGACTTGTAGCTTGGCCAAAAACCAGTGGTCAGAACCGTGACAGTCAAATCAATGCCCGGGTTTGAGGTGGCAGCTTCACTCAGATACTCCTCAAAACTTGTTTGATTTTCTCGTGCTAATGTCAAGTCTGTGACCTGCATTCACTACCCTTGTCCCAAGTTACAAATTTGTCTGAAAACCAAAGTGATGCGATTGAATTCTGTTGAACCTCAATGCTCTTAATAGGAGTTAGATTACTTTTGGTAGGTGAGGCCCCACCAAAAATGGAAGATTTGCAGTAGATCAAGCTCCAACATTAAGCTCCAACTCTTCACTACTTCATGTTATAGTTGGGGTGTGGATATCCACTATCTTCTTGTAAGAACTATAGTGAGAAACTCTACAAAATGACCTGTCAACATACCATTCCCTCCATTTTGGAAGTGAACTGCCCACCACACTGTTGTTTCAACTTAGTCAGGATACTGCGTTCATGGTCATCATTAGCACTCTTGTCAAACAGCAGTCTGCGAGCCAGCTTCTTCCTGTCCCCACAGCAACCCACCACTTCAGCATCAAAAGAACTAAAATAATTGCAGTTCAGCTGAAGTTAAGCATCAGAATGGGCTCATCTTTTTGCTCACCAAAACCCGTGACAGAACATGATCCCTTTGGATAATAAAAACATCTCCAGCTAGACTACCAAAACAGTATAAACTGCAGAAACTCTGTTACCATGTGCCACTGTCAGCCCTTTAGCCTTTGACAACTGGTCTAATAAAAGAAGAAATAAAAAAAAGTGTCAAACACAAACACAAATACCAAGAACTCCTCACACAGCAGCAATCAATAGAAATACCTGTAGAACTCTGCAAACAAATCTTTGTCACTGATGTATGCAAGAAGCTTCACCACCTGCACATAAAAAATAATAATCAGGTCCTCAGAGAAAAAAATGAACCCTCTAAACCTTTCCTACTTGGTGGCCAGAAGCCCCTTGCGAGTATCTAACCTACATCACAGACTCTGCAAATAGAAGTCTGGTACCAAAGTGCAAAATATTCTATCTGGGAATAGCCCACAAGAGTCATGCACAGAGTTTCAACTTCCAAACTCTGAACGTCAAAGTAATCACTTACCTTCTCAAGGGTATCTTCAATTGCTTCATCACTCAACTTTTCACTACCCCCCTTCTTCAACAAATTGTCACAAAATGTCGCAAGAAGTTCTGCACTTGTGCTCCCTGCAACACCTTTGTTGCAAAACACCTCAAAAGCTTCCTTCAGTGCCTGCATGTCCAACCCCCAATGGAATGTCTGTCAACTATAGGAGAATCTATTTTCAACACTAAAAACGCTCTCATGCTAGCCAAAGCTGGTGTGACTCAGAGATCCTCTGCCCTACACCTCAGGTCCTCTCAGAGACAGGATCCTTTGGGGTCACAATGATCTACTTCCTGATTGGGCCAACCACAACTCTTTTCCAGCATAAGGTGCTTATCTTTGGAGTTCTTGTGGGATCTGGTTATGCCCACCTCGGATAGCCACAATCAGATACATGACTCAGGTCAATAGACCAAAAATCTCAACATGAAACTTGTCTACCAACAAACCCAACATGAAATTTCTGGTGGCAAGATGAACTTGATGGTATGTCCATGTACATGCTAGGTGCATAACGACTATGAGGACCACATATTGTTGATTACTTGACTTTTTAAAGAAATATTCCTAATTTTGATGCAATCAGACACAGCTTGCAAAGATATCAGTACTTACTGGGCCTAACCCACCAACAATAAAAGACAAGCCACCTATAGTGCATGCCATCCAAAGGACAATTATTGACCCAAGAGCACAGCATGTGCATGAAGAGATTTAGTTCAAGTGTTCAGAGCTAATACACAGAGAAGCAGATTACAGTTGTTACACACAGCAGCAAGATGTCCATTTAACTTTCAAACCCAACATTGTAGCTAGCTGACCTTGTGAAACAAGGAATGATTCACGAAGCATTCGCTGACATACTGCAGATACTTGTCATGGAGCTCAATCACCTTGCGCACAAATGCCTGCAAAGACCAGCATGGCAGCATGTTATACACCTCATCTACACCCCCACTGCACCACATGGTCCATAGCATCTGCCAGGGCTTTACAAGCTCAAATCCAAGGTTTGAACACAGGTTCCATCTACACAAGGAATGTTGAAGTCAATTCTGAGTAATGATCCATGCAGGTCCCTTTTGTGCACAGATTAGGTACAAGACTTCTTGATTCATCCTAGCAATTCCTCACTACTTATGATTTTATGTCAACCTCAAAAGAATTGAGAGGTGTCTCAATTGAGGAAATTGAGGAAATCTCAATTCAGATCTGACAATATGACAGCAACTAATCAGCAAGCATGAAAAGAAGAGGAAACCCAACTCTAAAGAAAACAGAAACCAAAACCACCATATAAGATTGAGCAGCAGCAGTTTGAACAACAGTGACATTCATACACATCATACACATGTTGACAGACATTTAAGAGCAGCATTTACAGTATGGACCACCTCCACAACATCCCCACTGAGTTCATCAGGGGAACTGGCAATTAGCAAAGGTTCATGTCAAACATTGACCAACATCCTGAGTTACTATCATAAGACCAGCAGGATAATGTATGATGAAACTCTTTTGTAAAATCATCCTGATCCCAATTTATACTCAGTCAAAGCCTCCAGGAAGACCTACCATATCTAGGCTTACCATGTGTGCTGTTGGGAATTGCATTAAACAAATAATGACGATGAACACAAAGGAACCAAACTCCCAACTTTGAGAGACTCCTGATTTCAGTCAAAACAAAGCAAATAGGTGACCATCTTTAGCATACCTGCTCTTGTACTCCAACAGTATCTTTCTTCTCGGCCTGTACAACACAAGAGAAAGGTAAAAATTTACAAACTCCATTTCAAGATCCAGTTAAAAAAATGCAGGCTGAACTCTCCATGTTAACATGTGAATAAAGCTTGAACTACATGTAAATTCCCACGAGACTGTAGAGAGACACACTACACAAAAATTACTTAAGGTATAACCATGATGTCGGATGTGGGCAAACCAAAAAGTAACTCACAAGCATGAGTTTGGTCATGACATTGAGGGTGTCACTCACAAAAATTCAGAGAACCATGTCCTTTCATCATGAATGGCAGTGACTAGCTGCCATTCCCATCAACTGTCATCAGCTCCCGACAGTGGGTGTCGATAGAAAATAATACAATAGTCACCAATTAGGGCAAAAATTAGACAGATATTGCAAACCTGACCTTTTTGCTGCTGGCAGCATCCTCAGCTTGCTTGACCAATGTTGTCCCCTCATCTGTAACATGCTGCAGAACAAAGTAAATTCCCTCAGGGAGTTCCTAGTAGATGCAGCTTTCTATCTCATTGACATCTTGAAACAAAAAACGTGTTTCTTGAGTCCCTGGTTTTGTAAACATAAAAAAGAACTGAAATTGAAATCATCCTTCAAGGATCTGGATTGCAAGGTACCTGACGGAAAACACCAGCTACAGGTTCCAATCCCTTTGGAATCCTGCAGAACAACCGGTACATCCGAGAAAGGTCCTCCACCTGTAAAGAGCATCCTCATTAGACTATCGGTGTGTACTGAGTACCATCATAATAACAACCTTATCCAACTGAACATGCATTGATTGTCAAAGAGGCTACCACAATGAACAAGTACAGGGTCATGTTGTATTTTCTATCTCACAAGATGAAAATTCACTTACTCACCTTGTCATCTCTCAACAGAGAATGGCATCCTGAGTGTTCCTTTTCAAGAAGTTGGTTTTCATACTGTGTAAGCAATTCATGTTGGACCTTCTGCAAAATTGCAAAGGGGAACATATAAAACACATCACAACTTGGTCAATGAGTTATTTAAGTGAAGTTGGAATAGCTGTTTCTTAGATATTGCACTCTTTTGTGATGCTCATTGTATTCATATCAACATCCTGAAAAGATCATGTGGGCATAAACACCAGATGGAAATAGTGAACCTGCTCCCAACAACACAGCCTGAAGCCCTTACTAGTACAGCTACTTGGAAAGAGAACTACTGCAAAGGTAGGCAAATGATCACGACAGAGAAAACAGACCATCTGCTTGGAACATATCTATGAGATTGCAAACTCCACAACAACACTGACTATCTCTCCATCCTAACCCAAAACTAACGCAACAAGAAAATCAGTGCAATCGTAACCTTATGCATCTTCTCAAAACCATGAAAAGCACAGGTAACTCCTCAATACTTCCAATTGAATAAATTGAGAGATGACCCAATAAGGACATAACTATTTCAGACCTTGCAACACATCATGAAACAGGGGAAAAAGAAACTCAAACCATCTTCCTTTTCTGTAAAAGTGCCTATGATACCATTTCATATTTGGTAGAACAGAGACCAGAAAACAAAAGTAAAGAAGCAGTTTCGAAAATGACAACACTGCTCAGACCATACCTTGACCACAAATAGCAGTGATGAGCTGCCATGACCTTCCACAGCAACATGTACATAGTGACCAGCTACCATAAAATACCCCCTGACTTCATCAGCTCCCAGCAGTGGGTGGAGGTCAATGTCATACATTAACCAATGTACATTAAGAGGAAACATTACCCTGACCTTGGTGCAAGGCTTGGATCTTCAAGTTTATAAACCAAAGACTTCAGACATTTCAGTCAAAAGCCCATGCACCCTTGGATCTCTTCTTGCAAATAAGAAGAAATCTGTAAAGACCTCTTTCGAAAGCTTCTTTAAGAAATAACTTCCAGAAACGACAAACCAAATCGGGTCTTGAAGAATGTCTATGTCGAATGAAATTTTATAATAAACTAACATGAAAGTGAGGATAAATAAATCTTTGGAGATGGGAACAACCAGAATTACAAACACTTTCAGTACTTCCAAGAGACTCAAGTCCTTTTGCCTTTTATCTCTATAACCAAAGAAATCTTGATCTGAAGATTCAATGCACTTCCAAGCAAACTCTTTTAAGAATTGAAGGATGACACCATGGAAGGGAGGTGCCGATCAATGAAACCTGAGATTTGAGAAGGCATAAGAAGAGACAAAGGAGCAAAACTGGTAGGTAGCATTGAACTTTCAGATTTCAGACCTTACTTCTAGGATGCAGAACAATTTAGAACCATTTCTCATTACATAGGAGTAGGTTTATGAACTCTGGGTTACTTTGTTACCTTGTAAATTACAGCCTCTAGAAACGAATGAAATGAAGGATACTCATCCTCTTCTTTTCCAATCAAAGCACCAGCAAGATTCAACCTACTACTATCAATTCTCCCATTTGAAACCACAAAATCTTGACCTTTTCAATGTAGCAGAATGGAAAGGAATAAAAAACCATCTTTTGCTAAGACAGCACACACAGGTCTAATCTCAAAAGAAGAAATTGTAAGGAGTTTTGATAATCTTTTGGCTTCTCTTACATGAATCTTTGAAAGGCTGACCTGACTTTTAGGTTTGACCCACTTATAGCATTTTACTCAAACAAACACTAAACATATAACATAAAACCACACCTCTATCTCCATCTAAAACAGGGCATATCTTGGCAAGAAATTCGGAGTGATTTTGCCTGAACCCTTCTCAGATGGTGGGTGTAGATAAGAATGTAAGAATCTGCTCAAAATTTCAGCAATCAACAGAAACCTGTCCTGAAGATTCTATGACATTTCTGGAAGCAACAAGAGTACTAACTGACAAAGTCAGCTAGCAGTCAAGAGGCATAACTAAGTCAACGGTATCATTATTCAGTCAGTTGGAAAGGTAAGCTTCATTTCATTTTAGCCTGCCATTGTATAAGCCAACATCTCAGCTTATGGCATAGAGAGGAGGCCTCCATAAAGGGCCATACAGATTTGTACATCCATTCAAGAACTGCAAGATTACTTACCTCCAACAACTTCTGTTCACTGCTCGCATGCAGATAATGGCCAACCCTTTCCTTCTCTCTTTTCAAACACTCCTCAGCCTGCAACCAACTGACATTTTGCATCATAACAAGCTACATCGTATTGATACTGAGCATGAAGACAACAATTGGGGCATGCAAAAGAGATTTTCATGGAAAGAGAGGATGTAAAGAAAGTGTTTCAAGACCTTAAGCATGTAGTCTGGGCAGGAATCTTCCTCGATCCAAGATGCTGCTTTGCGAGAGTAATAAGCAGCAGTGTCTTGGAGCATGGAAGTTTCAAAGTCGGTTTCATATGCATCCATATTACCCATGCCAATTTCCACAAAGATGCCAAGCACATTCTTTAGGAGTGCACGATCAATCTGCTCCCCTTCACGCTCACGATCAATCTGTGTGATGATAGTGAACAAATGCGTCAGCAGTTCTGAAACTAAGCAATTAACCAGTCAATATATACCCAAGAGCTTATCACAACTGTAGACAAAAACCCCCAATTCCCAATTCAACTTCACCAAACAAGTCTGCAAAGACGCACAGTTCTGTTTGCAATGCACAGTCAGGAAACCATACCAAGGCAACAACAGCATCTTTCACATTTGTTTTCATTTCTGCATAGACCTGCATGTCCAGAATACCAACACCCATGTCATATGAAAGAGCCAGCCATCAGATGTAAACTACAAGAGGAGACAGCTGCAACTACACAATTTTACAGAGTGCAAAGGAGGAGACCCACACAAAAGGGTGTCTCTACAACCATCCTGATTTGTAGCTCAGAAAAAAGACATACCAGGTCACGGAAACACATGAGTCCCACTTCACTGAGTGCTGGGAGGGATCTTCTTGCAATAAAATATCGATCAAGGTAATTGAAAAACCGCGACAACCAGCGGACCATGATCTTGTGATTATCCCATCTCTTCACAAGCTCTCTCAGCATGAACTCATCATGCTTTTCTCTTAGTGCAGGCAAGACCTGTTAGTACAACAATTTTTTGGTCTTTTAAGGTTAATCCACAGAGCAGTCAGGATGAAGATCTCCAGAATCCTGTTGTCAACCTCACAACAATTATGCATCCTCCAAATTAGGGTTTCTGAGTAAATCTACAGAAGTTCATGATTTTCTCAGCCAAAAACAAATGGGTTCAAACTTGTTCACACAACTTTCAAGGGAGAAAGATCTAGGGGAAACAACGGATCATCATCATCTTGGGTCTCCAAGGGCATGATAACACAACCAAAGGGGCAAAAGAAAAAGAAAATAAAATCATGCATGCTCTGTACATACCATGCTGTTGATGTACTCCTCAAACGACTCCCTATATCTATCATAAAGTTGTTGTGAGTAATCCTGTGGAGGCTTCTGGGTACACATGTTGTAAATTGTCCTGCACAGAAGTTGGCAATCAAGAAGCAAAGAAGACTGAATATCTGAAAAGGATTCTCAAGCCCACCCAAACATCCAATCCTTTCTTTCTACACATCATGAAGAGAAGAAGAACGCCGCAGTAAAGAAAGGCGCATCTCAAATACCGAATCCTTTTCTTTCCACACATCATGAAGAGAAGAACACCGCAGCGCAGAGGGGCGCATCTAAAAATATGTATCCATCCGGCCGCAAAGAAGACAAAAAACCCCGTTGAGTTTGTTGCATACAAAAGCCAAGGGAGACAGACAGGGAGGGAGGGGGACATAGAGAAAGAAGGAAGAAATACGTATAAAGCATGATGTACTCCTCGGAATTGAACTGCTGCTCTGGCACTCCTTCTAAGAGATTCTTGAGCTTGGTAATGCCCTTTTGCATGAAAGCCCATCCTTGCTCCAGCTCTATCACCTTCCGCTCATTGGTGGTCGTCATGATTCTACCACCACCACCACCGAATCCTCCACTGCCCCCGCCCGCCCCACCCCCCAGCACCCCCCTTCTTCCACCAACCCCCGGAACCCCCAATCCCTCTCACTCTCTTCCCCAAGAAAAACACACAAATTTGGAAACCCCACAGACAAACACCTCAAGCTAGGGTATCCCAAGCTTCCGCTGATGGAAGGAGCGTAATAAATCCTCTGACCTTAAGCCCCACCTACAAGACCAAATTCAATCGATCGACAGCGACAGCAACACTTCCGCCCGGGGCTCGCCTCTGGTGCTGCTGCTGCTCCGCCTCCTCCTCCTCCTCCTCCTCGTCACGTCTCCTCGCTCGTAGAGACGACAACGCCTGGAGCCAAAAACCAGCGGACGGTTGGCCATGACCAGTTTGGCGACCGTTGGTCGGCAAAGAAGCCCTTCTTCCCCCGACAAGTTGGAAAGAAGCCCGAGAACGAACGAGATAAAAACGAACGAATGAATATCATATGGTTGGCCACCTGTGGACTCGCTATACTCTGTTCACGGATGAAATCGAGGATGAAGATCGGAAATTAGGGACATATATACTCTGTTCATGGATGGAGACGGTAAAACGGGGGAAGTACATAGCCTGTTGACGGATGAAGATTATGAATTAGTGGAATTCAATCTGCTTATAGATGAAGGTCATTAAATAACGGAATGTAGAAATCAGATGGCTGGTTCAGTTGAGTCAGTGATACATGGATGAAGAAAAATTTGATCAAACCCTATCTATCCTTTACAGATGAACTCATCCCTTTTCTCTGGTAGCAACTTTGGCTCATACAGTGGAGATTCCTTGCACCCTTCTTCACCAACCTCTCAGCTTCTCAGGGCAAACTGCTGTTCAAATGGCTGCAACCCTTCATTTGATCATCTCAGTTGTTTATATTTCATACACTGGTAGCTTCAATAGAGCTCTCTACTCATCCACGAATGTGATTACAAATCCAATAACTGGATTCAAATTATCCACACTCAGACAACTTTGGTAAAAAAACAAAACTTACTCAAAACCAAGCAAAGAGGTGATGATGTAGCAAATTAGATTGACGTCATTGAGGACCAGGTGACTGCTTACCTGAAGGTTATAGATCTAAAGCTTCACCAACACAAAAAGTAAAAAAACAGTTTGACTTGACACCAATGCATGCATGCATGCATGCATGCATCCTAGTTCGCCACTCACAATGACCAAATAAGAAAGCTTATTCCACCTAGGAACATGACAAGTCCAGTAGGGCAGAGCTGCTGTCCCATTAGGTAGTAACAGTCTCTAGCCAGGATCTCCCCACCATTCATTTACAGCACAAGAGTGTTTTCCACTATTTATTCATGTTATGATTGAAACTGGCAGAACCTGACGTGGAACCAGTAGATGACTGCTTGAAAAAACCAAGGAAAAAACCTAAGAAGATACCTGAAGAATACCGCAGAAAAAAGGGGCATTACTGCTGTAATTTATCCCCTGCACCCCACAAACAGGGGCCTTACATGTCGAATATGCAATTCCCCCTCACAGGCAGGGCCCCAAACTGTGCAAAAGAGATCGATGAAGTTGCAGAGAAATCTCCACAACAACAATTAAAGGTAACACAACAATGAGTGCAGTCATAACCTCATGAGAGTCTCTCAAACTGTGCAAAACTCTGCCTGACAATTGCCCTCAAGAACGAAGGCAAAACACAAACAGGTATTTACAAAAGCTTGAATTGCTGCATAAAATGTAAGCGGAGTACTTTATGTCTCTTGTAGATTTAAAAGGTTCTATTATTACACATGTTTATATGCAAATTGAATGGCAAAGTAGGTTCTGTTCAAATGGTCATTAGATATGAGCAAAATTCCAATCCTCTTTAAGAGAATCTGAGTTTAGCTTTCATTCTTCAGAATGACAAAGATACTCACCATCTCAGAATCTAAGAACAAGTTACAACTACAAAGCTTTTAAGAACCTGTAGAACTGACCATTGATAATGCCCAACTTAGCAGTGATAGAAATATTGGAATGAATGTGAGGCATGTGGATAGAGTCAATACCTAGAAATTGCAGAGAAATCTCCACAACAACAATTTTCAAAGTAACATGACAATGTCCAATTGTAACTGCACATGAAGTGCCAATCACAATGTGGCAGACCATCATTACATTCATCACTAATCACAGTGACAAAATACCATGACTACCACCTGACTTCATCATCTCCCAACAACTGCAGAAATAAGTATTGTAATAATCGGTGTCAAATTTTCAAGCAACACATTATACAAAATCTACATCCCAAGTTTCTATCACATTTCCACACGCAATAATAAGACTCGGGTCATGATGCTCAAGAGACCACACATCATAATGTAAACACACCCACATACATACTATGGTTGTGTATGTAGGTTTATCAAGATATTGCATGAAAGGCCACTAGGACTTCACTTAATGGCTAATCTAAGAAACAACAGGGGAAGTCAAGAAGGTGTAATAGAGCAGATTCATGAATACCTCATACATGAAGAGCTGATCCACACAATAAAAATGTGTGGCTCTTAAGCTGAAAGGAATCCAGAATAAAGTTCCAACAATTGAGACAAGTGCAGACAAGAAAAGTCAGAACCTAAAACTACATTGTCTTCTGTGGAGCTGACGAAGTCAAAAGAAAAAGGCATCAGTAACACCTAACATTGCCTGTGTCCTGAACAGGACATTTTCAAAGGCCCATAGAAGTTTAATAGCTGTCAGGGGGCCGACAAGGAAACAGCTCAACATCACCAGGAGTGCAACATCTCAGACACTCACATGGAAGATCCATGATTTTAGTTGCAAACATCAAGCACTTCCTTGAAGTAATCACAACTGACCACAAGAACACAACATGATCACCCCACATTCCTGCCCATGAATTGCCTGCAAAGGCCAGTAGGGTCTGTCTAATAAACACATATCCTGGATAATTTAGGCCACCTGCCTTTCTTCCCATGTGGTGGGACCCCCAGGGCTGTTTCTCTCAGTTAACCACAAGAAGGAATATAATACTGGCCAAATCCTGCTAACCTCATGTGCTGACAATGTCCATAACACCCATCAAGCAGAAAGCCCAAAAAGTTGTTTGTCGCACAAATGGCCCCATTTGAGCCATATGAGATTTCACAATTACAGTCTGGCTGCAAGTCTTCAAATCTCCTCAGCTACAGAAGTGGTGTTATGACACAGTCCGTCCATAGCTTACAGCTGCAATGTAAAGATTCTTTGACCACTTCTCCTGTACAACAGAAAAAACCCATCAGGAACATGTCTTACAATTATAAATGCAGATTCTGAACTCAGACATACAAAAAGAGAGACCTGCACCAGTGGCTCTAACCTTCACATGTGTACTTGGAAAGGCAGATGTGCGCAAAGTTTCCTGTGTTTCATCAGCTGGTTTTCTGCGTGGTACACTCAAAACAAATGCACCCTGGTCCCATGTTGCAGCTGTAGAAGTGATGCGGTACCCACTATCCCACCGTCGGTGTATTCCTTCGCTGGGATACAAGAAGTCTAGCTCCACTACCTACAGGTGAAACACCAACAATTGGCAATCAACCTTTGAAGAGTCAAAGACATCTTTGCAACCATAATCTTAGCCTAGTCTCAGACTGACCTGGTCTGAGAAGCCTGCATTGCGCGACATAACAACACCCCAACGGCTGCCAGCTGTAGCCATGGATGTAACATAGAATCCCTCCCTCCATTTCTTGTTGATCCACTTGAAAGGAAATGAGTCACTGACTTTATATGATTGTTGAGTATAAGATGTACCTGACACTCACATGATCACACTTTCATTGGAGATTCACAAATTAATGACATCCAAAACAAAATGTAGCCAAAACACTGCACAATCAACAAATAGAGCCTGTTCTGACCTTTTGACATTACAACAAGAGAGCTCCCATTGTTGGCACCAGCAATTGCACTGATGTAGTAGTTCTTCTCCCACTGCTCCATAATCCACTCCTGTGTACATAGAAAATCAATCAAATCAGTAAGCTATTCCCAAAAAAATTGCATAACACTACATGAGTCATTGATATACCCAGTGACCCCAATGGTAAAACACCCTCACAAACCTTGTGGAGAAAGACATGGGAGAGCTCATAAACTTGTGCAGTGAACCCAGTTCCAGCATCCATGATCAGAGCCCACAGGTTTGTACAAGAAGCCACGCTGCTTATATACAAGCCATCTTCATTGCCCTTCTCCACATGCTGGGTCAACCGTGTATCAGCCACATTGTAGTGGTACCTGCACTTCCAAACCTAGTATCAAGTCACTGAATCAAACCTTATGAGGGTCACTCACAAAAGTGTCAGACCATCACCTTATCACAAATAGCAGTGACGAGCTGCCATGACTACCCACTGACTTTATCAGCTTCTGATGGTGGGCATAGACAAGTATAAAATAATCTGCCCAAAATTATTTGGGCAAACCATTCTACAAAATCTGCACCCTGAGTATCTGTCGTGTTTCTGGAAGCAACAGGAGGACTCAAGTCATGATGTTGGCTGGCAATCAGTACATATAGCTACACAAAAAAGTCAATAGTATCCTCATTCAAGCTGCAACAAGCTCGTGAGAGTAAGCATCAATTCATTTTAGCTTGTCCCTGTAAACGCAAGCATATAAACCGAAGGCATAGAGAGGCCTACATAGAGGGTAGGTGGTTGGGCCCTTCTGCACGCCAACCATATCCTCTACTTCCAATCATATTCAGAAGACACCCATACCTTTGCTTCATTGGCCGACGTGCATTGTAGACAGTTATCCATTGCGTTGCAGGCATTCCAAGTCGTATCTTCTTCTTTGGTTGATCATCCTCTTCCTCCTCAATACTCATCCTTCCCCTCTTTTGTCCAACCTATCATGGCAAGATTTATGAATTAAAAACTCATACACAGCTGCCTCCTTGTATATGACCTAGATAAAGCACTCTTGCATACTTGGCAGCAAAGCTGAAGACATATTCCAACAAATCCCACCTTCTGGGCACCATCGGTGTTGATAGGCCTGACAGCTGGATTTGGGCCCAAAATTCCATCAAACAGTGATACAAGCTTCGCATAGTTGGGCTCCTCATCAAACTTCATGTTCACAACAATTTCAAGGAACTGCTTGAAAGGCATTGGGCAGAAACAGCACAACATCTCTGGTGATGTTGCCATTTTTTTTTTACATACTAGGAAACCCTTGTTGTCACCCTATACATCAGCACATCAAACTCCTATTAGAAGCCCAGTCATAGTCACCTTCAGCACCATACCAACTGGGAGATGTACCAATCAACACCCTGTGAAAAGCTAAACCTAACATAGTGGCAATCCAATTCCTACCTGATAACCTTGCCAAGGCAGACGACCACGAAGAAGAAACACCAAGGTATACGCCAATGACTCCATATCATCCCTTCTACTGCCAGTACGACCCAAGTGTGCATGCACACTTGCATAACGAACTGTTCCACTGCCACCATTGGAATGCACTGAGTTACAACATTCTTTTCTGCAAAACAGCCACAGCTCAATAATGTCTTGCTCACTAACTTAACAAGGATGAAAATGCTTACCGAAATACATCAGGCCTTTGGTCATAATCTACATGCTGGCCAGTAGTTCCATCCCTCCACCTTGTGGCTGCCATAACAAGCCATGTACACAGCATCAGATTCCTTCTCAACACAGATGGATCAGGCAATATGAATAGACCTCTACTCCCCTTTCCCCCTAATGCATCTGCAAACATGAGACCCTTCAAGCCAACATTCAGCAACTGATGTTGCAGTCACAGTGGACATCATCATTTGCACTAGCAGGTATTCACAACTAGGTTGCCACAGTACAAGATGCACAACAACTGGCTTTTCACTCACCTAGGCCAAGATCAACAAGGAAGAGCTTCTTCTCGTCAGCTGTTGCAGGTTGTCCCAGGAGGAAATTTTCTGGCTTCACGTCTCCATGAACATACCTAAATTCAAGCCCCACTTTAAATACACGTGTAGACTCTAGACATATAGATGCAATACTGAGGAAATAACAGTCTCAAACCAGAAGATAATCCATAAAATACAGCCAACACCTGCATCAGCCCCAACATGCATGTTACCCCCCCAGGACATGGGAATGTACCCTCTAGAATGTAGTTTCTCAAGAATGGAAATTGCTTCCACTGCAATGCAAGCCACCATTTCAGTAGACATCCTGCATGAGCCAACCAAAATCACCATAGTAAGATTTGAGATGCAACAGCATGTGTACAATCAAAACTGAGTCCCCCAAAGGGCCAGCCTATCTGCAAAAGAAGCACAACAGACATTCAGCAAGCTTGAGGAGCAACTTACGCCTGGCCTGATGAGTTCCAAACATCCCACAGACTCGGCCCAAGCATGTCCATGACCTGCAAATAGCAAAGGTAATCCAGAAGCTGTTAGCACTCTGCATTGAATACAGCTCTACAAGTCAATGTGCCATAAAGAAAATGGGCAACTACCAGATGATGAGCCTCAGGCCAAAATGGTACAAGCTTTACCATGACATAGTAGTCCCCTTGTCGGCCTTTGAAATGCGCACGGGGCACCCCATGACTGCCACCAAGTGTGCTGCAAAAGTACCACGTGTTTGACTTACTGCACTTGATACAAGACAAAGACAGCAGGAAAAATCTAGGGTATAAAAGATGGAGCTACTGAGATGGAGAAGGCAACTACAAAAGCACATAACAATCCCAAATGGACAGGATAAGACCAAAAATGTTGCAACAAACAACAGCAGCTCTATGACTTGAAAGAATCCATACGTATAAACCTGCCACTCATATGGGGGACCATAATTGCACCCCTTGCTGCTCCGGTGCTCAAACTTCAATGCAACCTGCCAACAAAATTTGCACCCACAATGTTCAGCTCATCACATTGAAACTCAATGCAGAAAATGATGTGAGTTGCCAAATGGGATCATCTCTGTCGGGACAGCAACTCAAAGACTCAGTCAGATCATGCCCAACCACCACAGTTACCCTTGCTATCAACTACTATTGAATGCCAATCATATACTTCTTTTGTCATACACAATCAACATACTGACATAAGCTGCAGCACGGCATAAGGAGTGAGATCCACCTCTACAGCCTGTGGACCAGTCCGCTCAGTGCCCCCACTCACACGTCGACCTACATATACTTGTCCAAAGCCACCCTTGCCCAGTTTCCTTTCAATCTTGTAAACTGGTGACCCACCGACTTGCACCTGCATGTCCTCCCAAATGTTGAAAGAAAGAAAGAGAACAACCCTTAAGAAATATGTAACAGACAGCAACCACACATGCATGGACCAAGAAGAAACTTCAGATGCATACATCTATACACACCAATCAAAGACAAACATCTCAACTTTGGTTCATCTGAAAACACAGCCAGGCCAAAGTGATATGGCATGACTTTCCACGGCCGCATCCCTCCAATGTCTGACATAGTATTATCACTTCTTCCTCAGATTGGCAGTCCAAAAGCAATAGTACCTTGTCCATGGCGCACGCACGTGCTAACTATAAGAACGCAACATAAGCTGCAATTGGAACAAATAAGATGTGCAAATCAATCAAGCAGACAAACAAGACAATTTACCCTCTCGGGAAGAGGTGCCGCGCTGCCATCATCTTCTGCGCCAGGTACCTTCTCTGCACTGCGGCCAGCGCTCTCTTCTTCCATCGCCCTGATTTCAGCCGCTTCTGCTTCTCTGAGGTTCTCTAGATCAATATCCTCTTGGACGTTTTCCTCTTCAAGAAGCGGAGATGGATATTGAACCGGCGGAGGCAGAGGGGAACGGGACCTAGGAGAAACTCCCTTTCCCCGTCCACTGCCTCTTTGCCCCGCACCAGCGGCAGCCCTGTGTTGAGGAGGAGAGTTTTTGTTGTTGCGGTTTTGCTTGATAGGCCGACTGCTCCCGGTTTCCTTCTTCGCAGGGTTCCCAACCCTAGTAACAACTGCTGCTTCTGCTGCTGCTTCTTCGTCGTCTTCTTCTTCTTCCTTAGCCACTGCAGCACGAGTCCTAACACGATTCCTCCGCAGACGACCCTCCTCTACAACAACACCAGCCGCACGTCTCCGGGGAGTCGTTCGTCTGGGCACAGTTTCAGGGCAGACAGCTCCTGCCGGGACTAGGGATGGAGGATGGGGAGGACGGGCCTGTCGCGCTCCACTACGCAACTCTGGCATCCTTCACCCATGCACACCTGCTGCAGCCGGCAATGTAATTTCTCTCGCTGCGCAATCATATCTTGCCTACTGCCTGGTTCGTTCTTCTCCTTCCTTCCTTTCTTCCTTCCCCCTCCTCCTTTCTCGCCGATGCGTCTCTCCCTAACGATTCTGAACAAATAGCAGCAAACAGGCAAGGCAGACTGCGTAATCTCTGCCAATGCAAGCGAGAGAGCAAATTGTATTCCGTCCAGGGATGAGGCCTGTTCCGTCGAGGGAGACTTTATTCTCGTCTTCTTCTTTCGCTCTTCTTCTTCTTCGTCTTCGTGCGAGTGTTTTGTGTCCGGCAAAGACTGCCGCGCCGTGCCATGCCTTTGCCTGCCGCTGCTACTGCTTCCGGTTCAGGTTCGGAACTGGTCCAGGTACCTTAGGTCCGGAGGGGAACGGGTCCTTGGGTAAGCGAACGTGTTCCAAGAAGGAGTGAGTACAGGAGCACATGCATAAAACGCCATTTGAACTCTGAATGGGACGGAATTTGGTTGGCCAGGCAGAGAGACCGAACTCATGGGAACTCAGGCTTTCCGAACTGGTTCCGGTTCTGTAGTGCGTAAGGGAACGGGTTCCCCCAACCAGTTAGTAGGTATAGGAGCCAGCACATGGACAAAGCCTGCGTTTGGAGTAGGGTACGGCCCTATGTTGAGGCCATCACCAGAACAAGGGCCCATAGTATGGGCCTGCTTTTGGTAATGCCCTTAGACTGAGGGCTTTATCGAACGTAATGCACTTGGTGAAAATTAGGCTATGCTCTTGAAAACGAATGAAGGGTATGAACCAGTCTTGGGCGGTTCTCATTGGATGACCCGGTTCTCAGTTCGGTTTTCACATTGAAAACCGACTATTCTCTCTTGGATGAAAATAGGGCTGAAAACTGGTTAGGAGAACCATGTGAGAACCCACTTAATAGGAGAACCAAAACTGGAATTTATTTATTTATTAAAGAACCAGATGGGTTTTCACATGAAAATTTGGAGAACCATGTGAGAGCCAACTAGGAAAACCAAAATTGGAAGGTTTTTCTTTTTTAAAACAATCAAATGGGTTTTCACATGCAAATTTGGATCCAATTCTTAAGGTTTGGGAGGGAAAATGGGTAGGTTGGAATTAGGTTTAGGGTTAGAAGTTTTACGGTTTAAGGTGGTGCCTCCACCTAGGGAGAACACAAAAGGAGAGGGATATAAAATTGAATAGGTTTTTTTGCCTTATTAAGTTGGGTTTTTTTTTTTTTTTTTCATCATGTTTTGTTTTTGTTTTTTTGTTTTGCATTTGTTCTTCACTTTACCATTGTTATTGCTAGCTCTTTGCCTTGCATTGTTCTTCACCTTCCATTGATGTTACTTATGGTGGTGCAACGTCCTTCGTCTCACGTTGTTGCTTTTCATTATGGTTCATCGCCTTGCATTGCTCCTACTCATTGTAGTCTGTCACATTGTACTGCTCCTACTCATTATGGTTCATCGCCTTGTGTTGTTCCTATTCATATGGTCCATTTCCTTACGTTGCTCCTACTCATTATGGTTCATCCCCTTGTGTTGCTACTACTGATTATGGTCCGTCGCTTTGCACTACTACTATTTGTTGTAGTCCATTGCCTTGCATTATTGTTCTTTGTTGTTATTTGACACCTTGCATTACTACTAATTGTTGCAATTCATCTCCTTCGCCTTGTGTTGTTACTACTTGTTATGGTTCATTTTCATGTTTTGCATTATTGTTCTTGTTGTGTTGCATCACCCTCATCTTGCATTGTTGCTACTCATTGTGATTTGTCGTTCCTCGCCTTGCATTGTTGTTTCATCATTCCACATCATTTCCAAGTACTCACCTCACCTTCTTTTGTGTTGTTTTTGTTTGATGTGGTTTGTCACTCCTCATTTTTTGTTGCTACTATTTATTTGTTGAGGTGATGCACTTCCCCCTCCTATGCAAGTTTTGGAGCTTGGAGTCTGAGGTGTCATCTTAGGAAATTACGGTAGGTTTTTTCATTAAAAGTTTTATGGTTTTGTTTTGTTTTTGCAAGTTCTTTTGTTGATGTTTATGGCTTTGTTTTGTTTTGTTTTGTTTATTATGTTTCAACTTTTGATTTTTTGTTTTTCATTTATTAGTGTAAAATTATTTTTTTCATGATCTCAACTTTGACATTTTAACTTGCATTTTAATCCTACATTGCATTTCATTTTTATAAATGCACTTTGTGAATGTTCTTGTAAATTATAAATGCCTTTGTAAATTTGCTTCATGGTAGCCTAGAAGTTTGCATATTATTGTTTCGTTATTTTCACCATTTATTTGGTAAAATTTCATCTTGCAATTAATAATGGAAGAGTCATCCCAAAATGAAAACACACTGAATAATGATAATGAAAAATATTTAATTGATGTTGATATGGATAACGAGTTTAAAATTCAACCAAGTTTGCAAACAAAAGAAAGTATTAATGTAGATGAAGGGTAAAAAGAATTAAGGAAAACTTGAAAATTTTGAAACTTCAAAGAAGAAAGTGGAGACATGATAATATAAATGCATTATGTTGGTCATTTTATTGTGTAAATGACAATAAGATAATGAATGTTAAATGTTCTCAATTGATGAGATGCATTTTTTTTTATGCAAGTCTAATTTAAGATCAAATGTCAAAACACAAACAAAGAAAGGTTTGATATTGTATAACAATGCAAGTGTTTTTCATCTTTTTTTACATGGGGTTGGTGAAAGGGGACAATCATCTTTGGTGTTTTTTTAATTCATTCATTTGTGTGTTTAGTTCAAATGGCATAGTTTGAAAGATAGTTTAACCAAATTCTACTACAAACATGAGCAATGAAATTAAACAAGTTTAAACATTTTTTCAGATTTTGTGTTAGGTCAAGCTTTATGAAAAATAGTCTTAAAATAAAAGGGCTGACACACGGCCCTATGAAGGCAACCCCTTCTTTTAGGATTTCAAACCCCAAAGCCCTTCCCATGCCTAAAACACATCTACTACACATTCTAAATTTGAAAAAATATATATTAAATTAAGAAGGTGTAGGGTTTAGTGCATGATGTACCCAACCAACAATTTCAAGATTGAATTTTCAATTTATGAGATCCAATTTTCAATTTATGTGATCCATGAAAATTGATCTAGTTAATGTGTTGAACAAGATGTTATAAAAGATGGTTATTTTTCATTTTCCAATGATACTTAAGGAAAAACTTATTAAAAAAAAGGTCTTTTTTGAAAATATATTCAAAGTATATATTTTTTCAAAAAACAATGTAAACAATTAAGTTTTCCCCAAAAAAATATTAATTCTTTTGAGATCAAGCTTGTGAAAACTGACCAAGAAAATTGGTTGTTTTCGAATTGTTGAAAACCACCAAAGTTGAAAACTAGATTTTTTTTTCTTTGGAAAACTTTAATACTTGAGACAAATTTCATAAGCCCCCCCCCCTTTTTTTTAGTAAGAACCAAGGCAATGCTTACACATGGCCTTAAAAAATCAAAACCGATAGTATTCTAAATTAATGAAAATCACCCAACACTAGTATCGATTAGTCTTGGCTGGTTCTTAATTTTTAAAAGAACTTACATGCCTTAATCTTTTTTTATATGATGGAAAACCTTCCAATTTAAGGTTTATATATTTTTTTCAAAATTAAAAAGACTTGTCAATACCAAGCTTAAATCAAATTTCCAAAACTATCAATTCCCATATATAATGATTCTTATATGGTTAAGACATGTTGTTCTAGGTAAAGGCCAATCGTGGGTTTTACATTTTTTCTTTTCATATATCAAATGTTAAGACAAATGAAATTCATACTTCTAAAATATTAATTTGTAAATATTTTCAATAGTTGACCATTATAAACTTGATGCATTAAATTTCATTCCTAAATAGTGTCACCATTGATGGAAAAAAATTATTAACATAAGGGCCCACATGGATCTCTTTATTACACTTTTCCAAAACAACCCTAAGCCAACAAAAATACAAACAAAAGCCTAAAATAGACAATGCACAAAAACTAAAAACATTCAAATTTTATTCCACACCAAATGTGGAAATTAAATACATCCAACATTAACATTCATCATCAAAAGAAAACCCACTATCAAAGATCAAGTTTTCAGTGTCTTCTATCAACACATTTTTTACATCAATGAACTTTGTGAAAGAAGAATTCATGCTTTCCTTCCGTAACAAGGAACACAAACATCATTCAATCAAATTTGTTAATCATGATCAATTGATCTAGATTTTCAACCCCTAGCTTGGATTGCCATAGGTTAGTGATCACCCCAACAATATTGAAATTTCTCTCTATTTCAATATGATACTCAACAATCTCAAAAATTTGATGGGCTAAATAAGCAATGTGAAAAATTTGATTTTTATGTGTTGCTTAAAGAATTTTCACAATCCTTAGGGTTTATTCACAAGTAACGAAATATATGCAATTCATTTTTCTATAATGAACAAAGGGCATCATCATCGGAAACAAATTGTCCAAAAGCTAAGTCTTCATCAAATAATGGACCAAGTTCCAAAGGAATTATAATGTTCAATTTTTGATAAATGTGCAAGAACAAGCTCTAAATCAAAATATCTCCCCAAATTAGATGTTGATGAACGATCTCAATTTCACAAACCTGTTTTTGCATGCTTTATATCAAAGTGAATTCTATAACCAAAACATCAAATAACAACCCAAATCCACTTAACTAATTCAATATACATTAAGTTACCACAAGTAGTAACACATCAACCACATTCTTGCAATGGTTCAAGTTTGACTATTAGGCATTCATGTTTACAAATGGGTTGTTTGTTATCCATAACAAATGTTGATTATTTTCATATATTCAAGAGTTTTTTGAAACAAAATGACACAATTGTTAAACCTAATTTTCACAAAGGTCTTCAATTTTTTCAATGGGAATTAATAATTTAAACATGTTTCCTTCCATTCCTTACAACTTTTCCCTAATTTTGTTGTCCAAGTAATTGTTGCTTGCAGCTTTGTTTAAGCATACTTCAAATTCACATATCGCAATCTAAAGCAAAATTTAGAATCATTTCTAACATATTTGATTGTTTTGAACATAACATGGCCCTAACATGTGCTAAAAAACGAAGCTAACAAATCTAAAAGGGCATAAAAAAACAATGTTTTAGTGTTGCAATCATAGTTCCCATATTTGTTCCTTTGTTTGTGACAAATGCAATGACTTTATCAATCAATCCAAAAGAACCTAACAAGTTTTTCAATTATTCAATAGTTACACTTATAATTTCAACTATGAACAACATTACCACGACATGACATGGTTGTCAAGAGGAATTGATTAATGAAATCACCAGACCAAATGTATCATTACCATTACGTGACATTTACAAGTGAAATGTTGTTGTGCAAATAATGCATTGAACAAATGCAAGGTGAATAAGAAATGACATTCTAAAATAATAGGTCATTTTTTGAAAAAACACATTATCTGATTTTGACATGTTTTATGCATTTTTTGTGTTGATCCTTTGCTTTTGAAGTTAAAAATAATAATGTAGAGCTTACCTTGACATTTCCATAGTTTTTTAAATCATTAAAATCAGACAAAAAATGAAAAAGATTTATAAGTTTTTTGAATGCGTGTTGTTAGGCTTGTTTTCCCATGGTAGCAACTAAATTATTTGTTCCAAATTGTTTGGCTTCCATTTTGATAATCCAAACTATATAAACAAATGCACTAGGATGATGGAAAACCAAAGTAAGCATGAAAATGTAATAGCCCCACTACTACACATTGTGCCTTTTTGCGAAAGGCCAAACAAAAAACATGACGGGTTTGCGAAACAAAAACAACCTGCCATATTTGCGATGCAACACGCATCGCACCTTGTGGTGCACCACCCATCGCTAATTTATAATGTACTTTACAATCATCGCAACACTTTTGCGACATATACCACAAATAAAACTATGTGACCCGCTCAGTCTCCGTCCACCCTAGCGATATTCCACACTTTGCAACGTTTAATCATACTCAAAACATCGCACATTTTATAATACAAAACTTTGAGAGTCACAAGAAATCGCAAGCTTGCATTATTCGGTGCCTCGCATTTTGTGTTTGAATATGTATCGCAAACCTCATCACAAATTTTTACAAAACTTTCCGATGGTGGATGTATCACAAGTTGCGATGTGCGTTAGTGAATGATACATCCACGAAGGCGCACAAGAGGGATCATAATGTGAGCTCCTTGTTGTAAGGGTTCAGGGTATGATGGTCGCGACTGAGCAGCTGCGCGATTACAAAGTGCGCTTCCTCTTCTTCTTCTTTCGCCTCGGACGCTCGGTCGCTCGCCCTCTCTCTCTCTTTTCATGGCACTGGATTGGTGACGGTCATTGTGGTTCCCGTGGTGCCACCTTTGAGAGCCCCCTTTTGAAGCTGTGTAGTAAGTATCATCGAGAGAGAGAGAGAGAAAGAGAGAGAAGAGCAGCGGCAGGAATGAGTTTCCTTTTAGGTTTTTGGATCGCATCGATGAGTGCGAACGATCTGTGATCATGGCGTGTGCTGCTGCGAGGCTTCCTCAAGGTTTGCCTTCTCATCTCCGGGAGTATTATGTTGTACTTATTTGTAGATGCTCAGGGAATTTTAAATGTACAACCTGATCGTACTAGACTGGAGCTTGATGGAAAAACTCGGGAGCTGGTTAGGGTTTTTTGTGCAGAAGAAGAACTCATGATGTCTAGTACCATTCATCAATATTGGACCTCCGGCTTCTTCCAGGGCAGCACTAGCAGCATACATGATCGAGATTCAGCTCTTTTTCATGGCTTGCAATTCCATCGGCTGTCGCACTGGGCGGTGAGTAAGGATAGAAGATTGATCATGAGCAGCTGGAAGCATTATGCAAACGAGGGTTTTGGTTGCGAGTTTTCGACGTGCTAAAGAGTGACGACAATGACGCTGCAGTAGTGTACACACGTCCACGACAGACTGTGCTCACAGCGATGCCGATTGTTGCGTGAGGTTTTGCGTTTCATTTTTTGTCCAGAGGTATGTTGAACACCTCGAGGGCAGACCGATGCTCTCAGCTTGTTGGCCATGAGAGATTCGTCTCTTTCCCCTCTGCCCGATCGCTTAAGAAGAATGTCGATAAGTCGCTCGGAGCTTGGCCTCGGTTCCATGTACACGTTTTGCCTTCCAACCCCTCCCGTGCCTCTTCTTGTTTTCGATGTTACAGATGTGGTATCCGGGGGAGGGGAAGAGAGAGAGAATAATACCTTTTTTGGTCACTTGTTTTTATATCGCAATCTCCCTAGTACCTAGCAGCATTTCTTTCGGAGACCAGACAACATTGGCTTTATGAAAACAGCTTGTAGATCTTGCACATTTTTCCCATACATTTCTTTGGTATCTGAGTTGCAGCAGGTAAGTAATTCTTGAGAGTGTGGCAATCTGTTGTTGAGAAAATTTGACCATAATATCATCACTGAACAGAAACATGTTTCTTGTGTCAAGACCTTCCACCGTGCAAAGTGAAGCAAATCACAATGGCAGACCCTAACATTTCGAATGTAGGACCTGTAGTTAGCCCAGCGAGCTCTAGGAGTTAGAGGTTACAAGCCACACATAATTAGCACCATGAACTACTTGAAATTTCGTGTGCATCCATGATCTAAATCACTCAAGGATATAACTCACCTCAACTGACATTTGTCTTGTGCATTTGGAATCAAAATCCGTCAAGACCTATCTAACCATTGCTAGCCTGTCAGCTCATTTGAAAAGCATTGGAAAGTTTGTGAATTTTTGATGCATTGGAACGTTTGTGAAATTCTGATGCATGGCAAGGTTTTTTGAAATTTTGAATCTGAAACATTGCAGTAGAATTTTGGTGCCAATACTTAAGAAGGCAGGTGTGTGAACCAGCAAGGCAAGGGTGGTGGTTATTATTTTTCTGATATTTTGGGGCTTATGAATTTTTATTGCAGAGGAGCAGAAATGCCCAGCAATATGGGTCAAGATTCAAGTTCTGCAATAACTCGGAAAAGGAGTCGGGTGGTTGAGGATGAAATCTACTATGATAATTACCATGTTCACAAGCTCTATCTTACAGAGGTAGGTTACCCATGTGTTCACTATACTTCCTTCCACGGCCCTTTATGGTTGATCTCCAAAGTGCATTTTGCTAGACTTCATGTTGTTCAACCCTAGAGGGTAGCCCATGGTTGTAACTTGTAGCACCGAGGTTCACAGGTGATGGCATCAAGTTTGAATGGACTCAAAGTGGGAGAGTCTGAATCTTGTACTCAACGAGCATCACCACCTTTGCCAGAAAATATGGTTTCCCCTGCCCAGACTAAGGCTGGAGCATTGTCCCGATCTGCCTCTTCTTTTCCCAGCCACGGGTACTCTCTCCCTGCACATTTGCCTAACATTTGTGGAGGACAAGGAGATCAGATGCCCAAACTTTTTGAGTTTTGGGTTTGGTTCGTACAGCAGTAATTGTTCCAGAAAGTCTGTCCATGGATGGACGGGTATCTGCTACTAGCATGGGTCTTACTTTGTTACATTGGTGTTGTTACATGATCATCTGAAGCTGCTTGTCTCTGGAGATGGAGCTGTTATACTTGCTACTTACAAGCAAATAATGCCTGGAATTGTTTATTCTCTGCAAGTTGGGCTTTCCACTCAAACTCCATCAGGCAGGGTTCGAATCTCAATGAGAAGAGGATTCTGCACTGATGCAGCAGGAAATCTCTTCTAGAGAACTGCAAACTCTAGTGTTCTTGTTCACTTTAGTATGCGTGTGCATTCCTTTTGAACCGGCCAGACTGGAATCAGTAGTCCTGATGAGATTTAGGGTTGGAGAGAGACCGGAAGGAAAAAGGTTTGCTGGATTTGCTCAGCCGTAATATAAGCATCTTCAATGAATCTCAGTTTGACAAATATGTGGGTTTACAGATGAGGATCTGAGGATTTTGCTTATAATCTAAAGATTTCTCCTGTGGGTGGGCACGCAGTGATTTTGAGACCGACTAGCTCTCAAGTCTTGGCTTTTAGGCTTATGTCAAAAACTCCTGGTTTTGTGTTTCAGATCAAACAGTGCCGTCTGTGCTTCTTTGGACAGCAATCCCAGAGTCTCAGCAAGCATTGATCAATCCTCTATCCTTACGCACTGGGCGGTGAGTAAGGATAGAAGATTGATCATGAGCAGCTAGAAGCATTATGCAAACGAGAATGTTGGGCGGCAACAGCAGTGGAGGACGTGACTAGGCTGACCACTTAGAAGGCGTGATGATCGCAGCCAGAGCTAACTTCTTCTTGTGATTGTTTGGTTACCAAGCATCATGCATGGGTACCTCCTCCTCCTGTAAGCTGCTTCATGTCCACATTAGGAGGTTTCTTGCCTTGCTTTTGTTTGTTGTTATGATTCCAGACTTACTACAAGAACCCCAGACACGGAGAATTACGTTCACGGAAGCACCTGCCAAATACACTTCCAACACAAGTGCAACAATTCGCTCCAATTTGACAAGTGTTGTAAATGGCAGCGGCATCAACATTGATACGTGTGCCACTCTGTGCTCAATTCGATGCAAGGTAGGCAGGCATTTTGTTGATGCTCTTGTAGCAGATCAGGTAAGTAGTCTTGCTTCCTATTTTGGCACTCCTCTATCCTTCAAGCTGTAAACCATGGGAGCTGCTGCTGCTCCTTCTGCTTTTGCATTCGCAGAGATTTGATAAGCACTTTGGATTGTTCATGTCCCCAACCTGCACATAACAAACCTAATTTACGACAGATGACAGTCCTCTTCTGCAAGGCGCCTAAAGCTTGTTGTCAAGTTCTAGACTGTTATTATAATTCACTAATGACAACTCTCACTAGCTGGGTGGGGGCAAAACACTGCAGTTGGATCAGAGAGATTTTGAGGATTGTGCTGGCCGAGAAGATTCTTTTGTGAACCTGCTTGATGGCCAGCATTCCTTCGTCGTCTCTGTCAACACATCCAATGGAGTTCAGTTCTCAGCTCAGTACAATTGGACTGTAGGTATGTGGTATTTATCTGCGGCTTGAGATCACCCTACCCTCTTTATGCTTCACAACAAAAGCAAAGAAAACAACGGGTCTTTTCTCTGTGCAAATTAGTCATTTTGGAATGTCATGTGCTTTCAGTTGACACTTATATCAATGAATTATGTGTTTGGAGCATTGGTGGATGCCTCGGGACGAGCTGAGCTTTATGGCACCACTGACCGATCGATCGATCCCGATCGATTGGTTTGTACGAGCCGGATTAGCATTCTTGAGGCGTCCACCCCCAATCTGCTGATTGTGCAAGATCCCTTCGTGTTAATGTTGAGAGCACCAATGCCTTGTTTGGAGCATTGGTGGATGCCTCGGGACGAGACGAGCTGAGCTTTATGGCACTATAGACCGGACGATCGATCCCGATCGATTGGTCTGTATGAGCCGGATTAGCATTCTCGAGGTGTCCACCCCCAATCTGCTAATTGTGCAAGATCCCTTCGTGTCATTGTTGAGAGCACCAATGCCTTGTTTGAAGCATTGGTGGATGCCTCGGGGCGAGCTGAGCTTTATGGCACTCCAAACCGATCGATTGGTCTGTACGAGCCGGATTAACATTCTCGAGGCGTCCACCCCTAATCTGCTGATTGTGCAAAATCCCCTCGTGTCAATGTTGAAAGCACCAATGCCTTGTTTGGAACATTGGTGGATGCCTCGGGGCGAGCTGAGCTTTATGGCACTACAGACCGATCGATCGATCCCGATCGATTGGTCTGTACGAGCCGGATTAGCATTCTCGAGGGCGTCCACCCCCAGTCTGCTGATTGTGCATGATCCCCTCATGCCTAAGCCAAAATGTAAGAATTTTTGTTGAAAGTCATAAGCTTAGGATGACCTTATAAGGTTGTTGTGTTGCCATGTGGCACACTATAAACGATAAGATGAAAAACCTTAACCCTAACCCTACCCCTAACCCTAACACCTGTAAAGTGGGACCATGTGACAAATGACGCTTCAAGCTACCAAAATACTAGTTGCATTTGCAACCACATCATGCGGTCACTAGGTTGCCATATCGCAAGGTGGCATTCCCGGCCTCAAAGCAGCATTTGTAAGTACACTCCCTACCCTCCATTTTTTTTCTGCAAAGATTCGTTTTTGTCCAATCACAGGACTGTTTGGGATACCTTTTGCGATGCGAATTGCATTGCAAAGATGTTTCAAATGGCGTATAGTTTGCAAAGGTACGATGCTATTTGTTTCGCAAACTGCTTCGCAAGATACAATATGCGAAAGTCTTCGCTTCGCAAAAGAGTTCGTAGACTTGAACAAATCGCAAACTGCTTCGCAAGTTAAAATATGCAAAGTTCTACGCTTCGCAAATATGCGTTTTTTTTTACCTGTTGTTTTATGGGGACAATACAAGAGGTACAAGAGGAAGATCACAGCTGCAGAAATGACAATGGGCCAGGAGCATGGCAAAGAGCATCTTTTTGAACATGTTGATGCACTATTGGTGAGTGGGTTTGGTTGGGATTGAATTTCTATTTGTGTTGAGATTATTTTCATTTGAATCAAGATTTTCATTGTTGACTAAGCTTTGCATGTTGAAATGCAGGCATCTGAGGGTGAGAGTGAGAGCTCTCAGGGCAGCAGTGATGAGGAGGAGAGAGGCGCTAACACTGCTCCCCCCAGTGTAGCTACCACTAGCAGTGGACCCAGTTCATTTGCTAGTCGAAATGCAGGTTCTGCAAGGGGCGTGGGTGGGGAGGAGGACGAGGACGAGGAGGAGGGGCAGGGGGACGATGTAGAGAGGGAGGAGGATGAGCAGCCTCCCCCTCCACCAGAGAACACTAGGAAGAAAGATTCAAGGAAGAAATCAAAGAGGGGAAGGAGGTCTAGATAGACAGCTAGTGTGTTAGATACCCGAGACTTGCAAACCCTTCTACATTGTAACTTTTGAAATTTTGATATAGATTTTTTTTTTCCGGCCCAAAGTGACTCCAAATGAATATAAACCCTGCGTACAAAATAAGAATACAATGCCATGCTCTTGCAATACACAGTCAATCTCAAAATTATTTGTGAGTCATATTTCTTCGCAACACTGTAAAAGCCAAAAGACCAAATATACCATCTCACAGACATCGCTAAACTTTGACGGTTAAAATCATTCCAGAACAAGTTTGCGAAATCCTACATTTCGCAAACGTTTAGCGACATTTTGCGTTAGATATTATATCGGAAACCAATAGAGTTGTGAGTCGATTCGCTAAGTTGTAGCGTTGATGAGTTTGTTTCAAAAAGTTTCCGATGTTAGTTTTATCACAAATTCGTAGTGGCATCCTAAACATCGCAAAACGTTTGCGTTAGACGTTATATCGAAAATCGATAGATTTTTGAGTCAATTCGCTAAGTCGTTGCGATGTTGGGTTTGTTGCAAATAATTTTCGATGTATTGTGAATCACAAATCATGTATAGAAGACATTATAATCGGAAATGTTTTGCGATTGTTTCAGTTTCGAGAGTTGCGAAGAGCTTGCGATTGTACAGGTGCGAAATTGAGGGTTTCGCAAAGGCTTAAGAGTTTGCGAAGAATTGTTGTTCGGAACTGCGAGTTTTCGGAAACTATTTTCTTTGTTGTTTGCGATGATATTTGGATCGCAATATGCCCCTCTTTTGTTGTAGTGCCCATTGGGATGAGCACACAAAAAGGGTTTAACCTTAAAGGCTAAGTTAAATGAAATAGGACTTTATTTCTATCTTAGGTATAGGCCTATCCTAACGCCTATGTTTAGTTTTAGCTTAGGTGCCTAGGTATAGCTTTAACCTAAGCTTTGACTAGGGGTTTAAGTTTAAACCTAACCCATCCCTAGGTAATCAGGTGTTTGCCTATGATTAGGCACCACATACATATATAGGCCTAGGTTATGCCAAGTGGCATTAAACTATTGGTCCACCCCAAACCTTATCAAATTACAACATATGTCATCCCACCATTGGCCAAATGCATTAACCATTATAGTTGTAGCATAGTTGACCTTTTGACTTAATCTTTATTATGACCAATCAATGGTGGAACGCTTTGGGTGTGCCACATGTCACCACATCATTGGTTAAATTGACATAGTTTAAATGTAATCAACATTGCAACAAAATGTTTTGTTGATGTCATATGTAATCAACGAATGAAGTTTATCCACTAGTCAAAGGAAGTTGACAATATCTCATGACTAGGTTGGTAAGATAGTTTGCAACTAAACTGGTTAGTGATGGCTATTGATGTGGTGTTGACACGTGGCAAACACTTTCAATTAGAATGTCATTATTGACTTGTACTTTAAAAAAAAAATTGGCTTGTAGTTATTAAAAAAATTCCAATTGCAAAAATTACTTTGCAATTATTATTGTCACTTTCAACTATGTTTTATAATCAATGTGTAGTTGAAAACATACTTGCAAAAAGGGTGGGGGGGGTTCTACTATTGTAAATTTGATGAACAACCACACCATACCATGAAGGATGGATAATTTGCAAATAGAAAATACTTTTATATTGGATTTCGATATAGTTTAACATGGATTTGCTTAATTCATTTGATTTTATTACCTACTATTTGATAATTTAATAACCTGATATTGGGTGAATTTACACCTTACGTCGAGATTGGCTATTTTTTAAACAAGGCCTCTTAGTGGTCAAATTAAACCTAGAAAATGTTAGTTTTGGACTCAAAGACCCTATTTAGTCCAAGCATGGGATATCAATAATATTCATGTCTATTATATAAATTATCTTATAACCATATTAACAAAGAAAAATTCAATAGATGATAAGTAAGTTGAACATGTTAATCATAAAATATTTTTTGTAAACACATAAGGATAAACTTTAGGACCACTCATTATCTTTTTTATTTGGTGGTGAAAAATGAAGATCTTGGCAAATCTAAACTATTGAAAAATGTATTTATCATTTGATTCAAATTCATTTCTAATGAATTCCCAAAGACCCCCCCCCCCCCCCCCCCTTAAACATTTTCTCATGAACTTTATTACCAATAATGATTTTAATTGTGGTTTGCATTATATATACATAGTTTTAAAACATTGTAAATATCTCGTGCTAATATTAAACTAAGGTTTTTGAATCTCAATTAATATTTTTTTAATTTAATTAATTTGGACATTAAAAAACATGACTCAATCAAATGCAAACACCAATGTGGGCCACTTAATAATGCCAATTATTGGAAATTTGAGTCAAGAATAGGGTTTTAATTTTTCCAAGTGATTTATTGCACAATTTATGATTCACCTTCCTCTTAGATCCATTACAACGATCAATCCATCTCCACTTCCCATTTCAAAGTTTTTAAAAAAATCAATGACAAATATGTGCTCAACAAAAGATTTTCCTTTCTCACCTATTAAAATCTAAAACATTTTTTTGGTAGTATGTCAATTATGATATGCGATCAATATAAATGGAAGACTTGGAATTAGATTTTTTCATTTTCAAAATAAATATTATTTTTAGTTCATTGGCCTATTTGAAACACTATAATAAAAAGTGTCCTTGTACGCCAAGTGATTTCACTAGTCTTTGAGTGAATTCATTGTTCTAGTGACTAAGGATTAATGAACTACACCCACATTTTGTAATAGTGAAATCACATCAAAACTTGCTACCAAGTTTGGTTGTTACCCAACAAGAAGTGGCTTGGGGTGAGCAATTTAAATTATTTTTGAAGGTTTTTTTGCTTGCCATCTAACACAATTATTTCATGTGGTTGCTTCAAAATGACTCAAAAGATACTATAATTGGTTTACACATAAGCAACACTAACTTTGTGGAAATATCTTCATTTATACCCCATAAAGAAGACAACACATGTTATTGCATGGCAAACCTAATCACACACAAGTGGCATAAAACCTAACCAATATGAGAGGAATATTATCAACATATTGTCATATGAAAATATACTTGTAATTTTTTTAAATTTATTGATTTGACAAATTAAGTCATACGTTTGCAACATATACTTAAATGAAGGTTCTAATTCAAAAATGGTATCAAATGTGGTTACATTTGCATTATCTATAAAAATAAGAAAAAATTCATTATTTTGACAAAACCTTGTGATTGATGACACCCCTATCCAATATATAATTCCATTGACAATGAGCATATCCTAACATTTTGACGAGGATAAACATTGTAAATTATACAAACTTAATCGTGTACGATTTATGGTCACTTCTTAATGGGAGCAAAAAAACTTATTTTTTGGAAGACACAACTCCAACATGGCTTAAGCATTTGATATCTAGTTATAGTTTTTAAAAATTGCCATGGTAGATATATATATTTGGTGATGGCAACAAGAAGGTTTTTGTGTTTGCTTGCATTTAAAAACTAATCCCAACAAAACTACTAAGATGATTTGAATCAATTTTAGATTTTCTCTAGCAACTATACCATTTGGGTTTTTTTTGAAAAAAAATAAAATCCCCATTTTTTACACTCCTTCTTTTTGACCCCAACCCCACCCAACCAACATAGAACAAAAATGTCCATTCGTCCAACCCCATCCAACGAACATAATAGAAAATTATTTATCAATCCAATGTCCCCACCCAAATAAACAAAATAACATCAATTAATGTGATGTACAAACTAATGTCTAGTTATTGATGTGCCCTCCTTGTAAGACCTTTCCCAATTCTTGATTTTAGTAATTTCAAACTTCAAACCTGAAAACCTAAAATGGTAACATATTTCTCCTAGTTATATTGGCAGCTAATTGAATATCTTGTAAGTTCAATCTTTTTTATTGGTCAAATTTCACACACAATGTATAAAACTATCACTTATATGTCACAAAGCCACATGTGCTTGAAATAGTCCAAATCTATGGACAACAACTAACGTTGTTGTTTGTTGTCATGTGCTTTAGGTTTTAGTGACCTAACAACAATGTTGATCAATGCGTAGACCTAAACTTATTGGTGAATTTTTATGCACAACTACCTTGTTGAAGGAGGGTTACTAAAACGTGTATGTTTCAAGCAATAACATTGATCTTGGTGGAATATTACTTTTGAAAATTTGAGATGACAAGGTATGTCCAAAATGTTTATACACATTACAATTTTGTATGTTGTTACAACATCTATGGTGAAACATTTGAATGGTAAATGGGAATTATCTTGGTCAATCCCTATTATATTGTTCAACATTCACACATGTGGTTATTTCACTATGCAATATGAACAATGTTTTTTACATCTTCAATGTTTTTCAAAATCTTAAACAATGTTGGTAGCTAATATGGATGTTATTTTTTGATACTCGAATCTCATTGCCCCCTTAAAAAAAAATTATTGTGCCAAAATTTTAAATGTTTCCTTGATCGAATTTGCACATTATTAACTTTGAGTTTAGTGGGGTGGGTGTGCGATGGGCCATTCAAGACAAAGCCAATAATCAAAGTTCAAGTCAATAAACAACCTTTAGTTAGTAGTGGTTGTAAGGTGGCCAACCAGGCACTTCAAATAACTAGAAAAAACAAATGCATGTTAACAAGGAATGACACATTGTCTAATGTTATGTAGCAAGGGCCTTCCACAATGACATTGTCATGTTTTCTTTGGACTAGCCCTTTACACAATGGGAATGATATTTAAGAAATCATTATAATGGCCAATGTTTGGGGTTGAATTGAAAATGGTATAAATATTGGATAAATATTTAAGACACAAGGAGGAGGTATCTATTAATCAAAAGTTTTAAAAACTAGTTAACATCATGCTTGAAGAAAGTGATCCAGATCACCAAGTTGTTACAATGAACTTGATGAAATATTGCAAAGTTCATGCTATTTCCAAATTAATGTTCAAACATTCTATTTATTAATGAAAAATGACCTTCTTTTTTGAGAATACTATGAAACTTGTAATAGCTAGTAGCTAAGTCATTAAGGCTTATGGGTGAAAGCACACCATGGGGAGGCCACTTTGGGCATTTTCGTGACATGTCTATTATGTATATTTTTGCAAAATGTGTTACATTTAATTTTGGGTTTCATTTTTAGTGTTTATGTTTGATATTTTGATTTTCACAAAATTAATTATATTTAATATTATTTGAAAAAATGATTAAAAATTAAATTCAAGGAATAATGGGTATATTTATGGTATACATAGTATTATAAAACTTATTTATATTCTTGGATTACACTACGTTTGGGTTCTAATTAATCAACAAAAAAATGTTTTAAATGAAATTCTTTTAAATGACCCACCTCACATATCTTTTCATCTTCCATTTGAAAATGATAGTTTATCAAAATGCTAATTTACCACATACTTATGGTCATCACCCCCAAAAACACCCATTTGTGATATAAATTATCAAACTTTTTATATGGTTCACAAACTTATTCTAATCATATGGAATCACAATGTTTAACATATATTACAAATTTCATAAAGAATAAAAATCTTTTTAATTATTTTTAATTATATTTGCATTTTTTAGTATTTAGTGACATATTATTTTTTCCTCACAAATATATTTTGGAATCACACAATATAAGTTGGAAAAAAGAATTTTTCTTTTGATTAACATGGACACCCCTAGAAAATAGTACAATGTAATAAATTTTTGGCTCTCATGTAATGTGATTTCACCTTTATGGCCACCTTACAAGACTTCAACAAATGTATGAGACATGTTGCATGTAAGATTGATTGACTTAACTATTATGTGGGTCATTAGGTCAACCGATCATCCAAAGAATGAAAGCTTAATTTTTCTGTGTTTTCAATGCAAACTTGGTAGGTAAATCATTATTATTAGATTTGTTGAATAATATCAATCTTGGAATTAAAGAATTTGATACCATTGAGAATGAAAAAAACTTCATTAACACTTATTGGCAAATGTCAATTCATTATTCTACTTATTTATGTGCTAGTTTGAATGAGGTATCTCACAATATGATGTTTATGCTTGATACTGGACCTTGTGAAATTGTGTGATTACTACAAATATAAAAGAGAACAAAGTTAACAAGACTTGGTTCAACCAATTCATCCTAAATTGACAAACTATAGGCTTTGGATGACTTGTTAAGTAACTATAAGTTTGAGAATTTTAAAAGGGAATTTGAAAGGCAATTAGAAAATATATATGGGCATATTTGAACAACAATCAGGGGCCAAATATATGTAAAAAATAATTGCTTATGTTGAATGTGTCATAATAGTGGGAATCTGGGAAGGCTTACAAAATTAGTGTGTTGGGCATACATTACTTATTTAATTATTAAATGACTAACATAAGTAGAATATGGAACATAATGAATAGCAAGCATTAATCGCTTGGGCATAATGTTCATGTGCATTAACATCATGTGCTAACACCTACATCAATTAGTGCCCTAATAAAATCCTTACATGCAAGTGTTGAAATGTTTAAGGGTATGACTCAAACTAAAAACTACATGCAAAAACAAGGGACAACAACCAAAGGTTGTCACTCATTCATGGCATGTGCTTATGTGATCAAATTTGGATATAAAAGATATATATAAATTGCAACTTACTATTGTTTCGAACAAATACATAAAGTTGGAAATAACATTGCTAGCCTTTCATTGGGCAACATTAAGCTAGAAATCGATTGAAAATCCACAAAACCAATTATAAGTAACTAAACTATAGTTGTAAACCCAAGTGCATCACTAGTTGGACCGTATCTATTGGTGCTTATGTGACAAAATTTGGATGCAAAAGATGCAAATAAATTGTAATTTATTATTGTATTCAACCAATTCATAAGGCTAGAAATAACATTGCTAACCTGTTACTAAGTGGCATTAAACTAGAATTAGGTTTAAAACAAATGTTAGATAAAAACATCAAAATTTTGACTTAAGACCATAAAACTACCTACAAGTCGTTGAATTGTAGTTGTAATCCCAAATGCATTGTTGGTTGGACCATAATTATTATAATTTCAACATCTACCAAGTAGTGATATGCTAAAATATGTTCATAGAAGGCCTCAACTAATCACTCTCAACTCAATATAGGCTATGTAGTTTAACACACTAATTTAAATAGGCCTCTACCACATGGTACTTAATCCATAAACAATTCCAAATAACTATGTGCCAACCTTTGAAAAAACACTTACATCTCATCCACCTTTTCCAAATTGGAAAATCCAAGCCTAATGTGCTTCTCAAATCCAAACGACAATTGCATGTGGGAGATTGCACCCACCTAAGTATACCACATGTTACACATCAACATTCTTTTATTATGTATAAATGTCCATGCTACTCTAAATCCTCCAACACCTTTTCAACATGAGTAAAACGCATCGCAACCATGTTTCTCCTACTAAGTTGGAGCTTGTATTTGTGCACAAGTAAAATGGGGCTACCAATAGGAGCAAACATGTTGCATAGGTTAAATGGGGCTGCTAACATGAGCAAGAATATGTTAAGGCCTCTATTGAATTTTGATGCACAAAATTGAATATTGTACAAAGACAATATAAAGTTTTGCAAGATATTACACTTGGGTTTACTTCTAGACAACCTTACGATTGGGTGGGATATTTCCCTTGTTGTACACAAATTGAACAACATAGCTAGGTCATTTTTTTATTGTGAAATGAACACAAGTATGGTACATTGAGTTACATTGAGAGGAAATAGTGGGATGACTTGTTGCATGATTGGTTTGACAATAGGGTTTTTGCAACTTGTGGCAAAAAACCATGGTGGGAATTAGAACTATGTGTCCATGGGCATTGATAGATTTTGGACATTGTCCAAAGATGACCACCGCCTACCATGGCCATCACTTAAATATACAATTGCCAACACTAAATATCTTGGTTGCTAATGTTCCACATTACCAACATATCACTAGAGACGATAGGTTGAACACTTGAAATTTCAATCATCCATAAAAAAAATTTAGCCAAATAAACCAAATATGAAGCACAAATTTTTAATCATCCTTTTTATATTTTGGCTACACAATTAAAAACCAAGTACAAAAATCCAGCAATTATTCACTTGAATTCCTCACTTCCAACAATTGAAAACCTCCAAAATCACTTAATTTTTGAAATTTTTATTTTTACTTTTGCTTTTTGGAGAAATCTCACCAATAGAAAAAAAAAAGGCTGGTACCTAGTAGGAGGAATGTTAAATACAGGCCAAGAATTTGCTGTCCAAGCATTCGCGTCATCCATCCATCCATTGTGGTCGGTCGGTCTGTGTTGTTGCACGCTCTCACCCTTTCCGACCTACCTATTTATTGACCTACCTACCTACCTGACGCAGAGCGTCTGTGTTCGTCTGTGCGGGTAGGTGCACTCTTCTGTCGTCGTCGTCGTTCGTCGGTTTCACGAGGGGTTTGCTGCGAACCCCATCGACTGCTCTCATGTCGCCTGCGGTGCTTGTGGCCTCTGTAACCACGATGTTCCATTCTGCTTTGTTGCCGAGGATGGTCTGAACCTCCTCCTGCTGCTGCCGCGATCATTTGTGCTGGGTTTATTTTTTTTTTTTTTGTTTGGTTTGGTTTTTGTTGTTCCCCTAAGGAATTCTTCTTTCAGTGTCGTCGGTTTAGGGTTTTCGAAGCTTTTTTATGGGTGATATGTTCACGGTGAGCAAGGAGAGAGGCGATGAGGAAGCGCAAGAAGAAGACGAAGAAGAAGAAGAAGAAGAGGATGAGGAGGACGAGGAGGACGAGGGGGGAGAAGAGGACGATAGGGGAGACGAGGACGGCGATGATGATGATGATGATGGAGAGCGGAGGCCGATGGGGGGGTTTATGTTCGGGAATGTGGATGATGCTGGAGACCTCGACGAAGAATATTTTGATCAGGTGCACTTCCTGCTTCCTGGCGTGTGAATCTAGACACTGATGAATTACTTCTCAGCAGACGAAGAGAATGTGGGATTCGTTAGAAGGGCAAATTGGGTTTTGGGATTAGAAGATTGCCACACAATTAGTCGCAGTCTTCAAATTTGAGCTTCCGTAGCAGCTCGAGCTTCCAATCCTCTCCCCCCCATATGCTTATTAGAGAATCAATTATACCCTTCCATTTGACACTGCCAGGGTTGCTGCTGCACATTCTCAGAAATATGTCGCTGGCTGGCTGAAACATATGGCTATAATTCTTCTGAGTTTTAATGCTCCACTTACTGAAATTCTCTGGAATTCGAAGGTTCATTTGGACCTACCTAAACTGGTCAAGGTTTCAGAGTTGGATTTTCAGGAGAGCTTTCGTAACTTGAACGGACATTACTTGCTGCAATTGTGTGGGTTATGAACTTTTTTGAGGAAAAGGCCTGGTTGAGAAAGTAAAAGGTCCCTGATCACATTTACCCTACTTTTAGGGTTTTGGTGATGGGACTTGGCACTAATCTCTAGAACCATTCTTTAAGGTTCCTGATCACATTTACCCTCCTTTTAGGGTTTTGGTCGTGGGACTTGGTACAAATCTCTAGAACCATTCTTTAAGACTCTGATCACATTTGCCCTCCTTTTAGGGTTTTAGTAATGAGTTGTGGTAAGAATCTCATTGGAACCATTCCTTTTTAAGCTGCTGTCCCACCAACCTTTTGGGTTGTGTGATGTTTGTGTGCAAGCAAATAATCTTCAACATTGTCATCACCCTCATGGATTCATTCCTCCAGCTGTTGCCATTACATGAAGTGAATACTTGGAGACAAAGCCAAAAATCCCTGAGCAAGGGTGACTGCAATTTAGAGTTAGAATTTCGTGGAAGTGAGAGTATATCCCTAGGATTCTGATGTTTTTGATTGTTGGAAGCTGATGGTAATGCTGTTTGCAAGTTCAAATTTGGATCAGATTGGGTTTGCTTAGGTTCCTCAATCAAGAGCAAAGAAATTTCATGGAAAACAAAGGGATTGTTTTGTTGGCTACTTATTGTCTTTATTCTTGCGAAGGTGATGGTACATGGTTTCCAATGTCATTTTTGGGGCTTAGCTTCCTCACAGGTGGAATCCGTTGGGATTATTACCAGGATGCAAAGGAGCATTTGTCAGCTTTGGTGCACCAGTTGGGCCCATCTTTGGTGGATATCGAAGTCTGTAATTCTTTCTTTGCTTACTCAAAAATGTCTACCCTGTTTGTGAATAGTTGTTTACACTAGTTGCATTTCATTGTTTTCTTCTCTTCAGCTTTAATGCATGTTTCCTAATTTCTTCAGTTCACCACAGTTTTGATGACTGATTTCAACTGCAGAAACATTTGATTGTTATCTTCAGATTGTTGTGTGGAAGTGTTAGTGCTGTATTCATTTATACATGGACTTGAAATCAGCATTGGCATTGTTTTTATTAGTCCTGTATTTTTGTTTGCAGCTATCTGGGAAACAGAAGAGACAGGGCATTGGGGTGAGCTCAACTGAAGAACAGGAAGGTCAGGGATGCCACATTATCCTATGATTGAGTGGAGTTGCTTCTCTATACATTTTATGAAGCTTGGAACATGTGTTCAGCTTGTGTCATGATGGAATTTCATCTCCTTGTAGTGCTAGTGTTGCTTGATTCTGGTAGGTTTCGGTGTTTGATGTTGGAAGTTGCATATTGGCTGTAGTTTTGACATTGGAACATGTTCAAGCTTTTGTGGTGATGGGCAGGTTTTCTTATTGATTTATTTACAAGGATATGGCAGATGATAAGCAGAGATGGCATCACAAGGGTTAGTTCAGCAGTGCTTTAGCTAGAAATCTCTAATGCTGAGTTGGACTTTTGGTCATAGATTATCGCAGGAAAGCAGAGAATGCAGTGGATTATGAGGACATACAAGAGGAATATGAGGGACCAGAGGTCCAACTTGGCCCTCAGGACATGCAGATCTATGCCCAGGCAGCCTTGGTGGGGCAACCTAAGCTGCCTGATGAAGATAATTATGATGATGATGACGACGATGAGTTTGATTCAGCAGAGCAGCCTGCTGAAGCAGCCTCTTCTCTTGACACAGGTGATTGTGTGGCAAGAAACCCTGAAACAACTCAAAATGCCCAGACTTTTGCCTCTGCATTTCTTGAGAAATTGGGTGCTGTGCAAGTTTTGAGTGCTGACGTATTGCAATTCTGGAACTTCTTCAGTCAGACCTTAGATTCTTTTTACATCAAAGTATCCTGTTCTACCTACCAGCTGAATTCTGCAACTCCTGAGTTGGGAGGTTATTGGTAAACCTTCATGTGTCTGATGCCAAGAACTCTGTTGCCCTTAACCGGTCTCAAACAGAAGGCTGAAGTTGAGCCTTGATGGCGTGAAATCTAGGAACTGTGTTGCCTTCAGCTCTGGATATTTTGCTTTGGATAAATAGCATTGCTGATTTTGTTTTGTTTTGGAAAATTGGCAGTGCAAGCTGCTTGTTTACACATGTCATTTTTGGGGATTGAAAGGAACCTCAACTATTTGAGTGGATGAACTATGCAAGGTCTGTCTTCTACTCATGCTGTGTGGTTCCTGATTCACTAATATGTGTTGGAGTTCCCATGTTTCAGATGATTTGGGAGTGGCAGCTGTGGTAGTGGATGAAGGACATAGAGCTGGTCCTACAGCTTCTGATGAAGAGGTTGATGAGAAGGAGGATTTGGAGGGAGTTGAACTGTCAAAGGTGAGTTTTGTGTCGGACATGGGAACAGATGTTGTGCCATGTTCCTCACAATACACTGTATTGTCCACTTTGATGATGATTTAGTTGTTCTTAGATGTGCTGGACTCTGATCTCTAGGAGGTGGTGTCATCGCCGAAAGCTTTGGAAAGTGAGGCAAGAATTGAGCTTCCTGTGCTCTGTGAGGAAGATGGGAAGACTGTTCTCCGGTTTTCCGAGCTTTTTGGAGTGCAGGAGCCTTATTGGGTGGTAGGACATCGAAGGGGGCGCCAAAAACGAGAACCCATAAAAGGTCAGCTTTTTAATCTGGAAAGCTCGTATGGTCTGTATTTCAAATGTTGGGAGAAAACATTTGATTGTTCATGTATCAGGTCTCATCAAATACTGCTATAAGAAGTGTATTACTTCAATCTTTTAGTGGTCCTTTTCAGCAGGTCCCAGTTCATGCTGAACTCATATTAAGCTTGAGGTGTTAGATATGTAATAAGCACATAGGACCAGCTTTTTTGTTTCACCTCTGGAATTCCGGTTGTGGTTTGAAGAGTCTAGAAACTACGTCAGATAATGCCACTGGTCATTCTCTGTCTTGAAATAAACGGTCTCTAAATCAGGAAGGATACACATCTATATGTGAGTGCAAAAACTTAGAACTGCACTATGTTGGGGATCTGAGGTCCATGATTACAAACAATTTTACTGGCAGAGTATGGAATAATATGGGAGTGCTTTTTGTGAATATGAACACTCTTGAATATTGGAGAGCCACTCGATCAGAGTTACAGGAGTGAAATTGGGCAATAAGGGGCTAGTACCCTGGTTATTCTTTCAAGTTACAGACAGGTTGAACTTGTCTTTGGTGAAGAGTGGATGGGTACAAAAGCTGATCATGTTACTGTATTGAACAGAGAAACCTGAGAGAGTTGAGGTTGATGAAGATGGTCTTGAAGAAGATGAAGAAACAGCTTTCAAAGTGGCCTCACAACATCCTGGCAGAGTCTGGAATAATGTAAGATCAGAAACTCAAGAGATTGGAGGTGATAGTATTGCAACTGAGCAAGATGGATGTGCACTTGAGGATGAGAGTGTTCCAAGGCCTCATGAGGACTGGTTGTCCAAGCACAAAAAGTCCCTTGTTCCTGCAGAACCCATGAAAAGGGAAATGGACTTGTGGGCAGCAGATATTGCTAACTGGAAGAGACAGTTTCCGTCCTCAAATTTTGACCACCTTCACCAACAAGAATGGGAGACGAATATACTGTGGGGTCCAGTTGATGTGACTGAAACTTGCAGAATCTTTAATGATGGACAACACAAAAACAATTTGGCTCCACATAAGCAATTGGATTCTAAAAGTTCTAGCAAAAGTGTGCAAGAGAAAACCTCAGGCACCACTGGACTTGAAGTAATCAGCATAGCAGAAATGGATGTGAATACGCAGTTGGATTCTCACTGGCTTCGACCATTTTCTGTTGAATGTATAGGCCAGCCCACTGTTAGTGGGGCAGAACATATTGAATTGCAAAAGAAATCCCGGCACCCACAAATGCTTAGGCTAGAATCCCAGTGTTTTGCAAGTAATGAAGAATATCAGGAAGGTACTGACATTTTAAGTCACATAGGCAGCCTGACGCTTGAGGCAAAGGAAAAGAATGCTGAGCTGACAGCAGGAGATTGGTTTGACCATGTCTTGTGGGGCAATGGGAAATACTATCCATCATCATCCCCATGGAAGCCAAAAGTGATTTTTGACTTAACAGACCGACAAATGGTGTTCGAGATTTCTGACACAAAGGAAGGGCATGCACTTCGATTGCATGCTGCTGCAGTTGTTCTTGCACCACCAGAGAAAGAGTCTTCTTTGGAAGGGGGTGATGTTTCAAATAATGCAGCTGTGTCAAGCACACGCTTCAATATCTCCAATGATAAGTTCTACACAAACAAGAAAACACATCAACAACAAAAGTCAAATGCCAAAAAGCGGGCGGTGCATGGCATCAAAGTTATGCATTCACTACCTGCCATTAAACTGCAAACCATGAAGCCCAAATTATCGAAGTAAGCTCTCCTCTTATGTTGCTCCTCTTATGTCTATGGCTCTTTTCTCATTATATTTGTTTTGTGCCTTTTTTCATTTTCTTTGTAATTCTCCCTGATGACTAGGGAATTTTTTCACATGAGATATTGATGTTGAATGTCACTCACTGAACACGTCTGTGACTTTTTTGATTGATCAAACTGCTCCTCAGTGTGTCTCTTTTCTTTTTTGTGCAATGGTATGTTGCCAGATCTCAAATCTCTATTTATTGGTCATCTTTAAACTCTATTCAAGGTGACTTCAATTATAAATATCAAGAAGTTTGTGAAGATACTAGATATTGATGTTTGAAGTTGATGTGGGTGCAGTAAGGATTTAGCCAATTTCCATCGACCAAAGGCAATATGGTATCCACACCACAATGAGGTGGCAGCCAAGGAGCAAGGCAGGCTTGCTGCCAAGGGTCCTATGAACATTATACTGAAGACCCTGGGAGGGAAGGGCAGCAAGCTTCATGTTGATGCTTCTGAAACCCTGCAGATCCTGAAGGTCAAGGTAGCGAAGAAGCTAGGAGGTAATCCCTGTTTGAAGGAAAAATGTGGAACTATTCATGTCCATATTGTACTAGTTTCTGTGCAGACTGAGAGAGTGGTTGCTCAGTAATCCAGTATATATAACCCTGTGCTCTTCCTCCTCTTATCTGTTTTCCACAGATTTGAAAGCCTCGGAAAAGACAAAGGTTTTTTACTCTGGGAAGGAGTTGGTAGAAGGGTGCACATTTTCACAGCAGCAAGTGCCACCAAACTCAGTTCTGCATTTAGTACGGACAAAGGTGCATCCATGGCCCAAGGCCCAACGCTTACCAGGTGAACATAAGCCCATCCGTCCCCCTGGGGCTTTCAAGAAGAAGTCAGAGCTGTCGGTGAAAGATGGCCATGTTGCTCTTATGGAGTACGCTCTCTCTGCACTGTCGCCTTTGTCATAATCTTGTAGTTATCTAAATGAATTCATTATTATTGACTGGTTTCAAAGATTTTACCAGGATCCCCAGGTCAGTTCCAGGTTTCCAAGCTGTTCAGAGTTTCTATATGTATTTGTAACATCTGCATAGTTTTTCTACACTGGGTGGTGAAGGTACTGTGAGGAGAGACCACTTTTACTGGGAAATGTAGGCATGGGTGCACGTCTATCAACATATTATCGGAAGCTGTTGCCCACAGATGCAACAGCAGCTACGCTGCGCAATGAGAGGGGCTCATGGGTAGGTGTCCCACTACCACTGGAACCAACAGAAGATTCCCCATTTCTTGGGGAAATTCGCCCAGGGGATACACAGTCAAGTTTAGAGACCAACATGTATCGAGCTCCTGTATTCGCCCACAAAGTTGCAACCACTGATTTCCTTCTCGTCCGCTCTGCTAAGGGAAAGCTCACTTTGCGGCGAATTGATAGTATCCATGTTGTGGGCCAACAGGTCTCTACTTTTGTCTCTATCACGCTGTTATACAATAACAATTATGATAGGATTGGTGGGCACCATTTAGTCAGTTTATCCAGCTCTCATAAATCCCTCACTTGCTGTTTTTCACTTGTTCATACTGGAAGGATACAGTATCCTAATGGATGCGAAGTTTGATAGGGGATGATGAGGTGACATGAATGTGTATTTAGATGATACACAGGACATGCAGTATGAGAATCCAATTGAGTGAGCATCCATTGTCATGTAAGAAGGTGTACAATACTTGTTGACATCAACATGGTTATTTATTAGATCATCATTTCTTGCTTTGTGGAATTTGAATTTGTTCTTTTCTTGGTTGCATCTTCACTTGCATGTTGTCTGGACTTCACATTTGGTGCACAGAAGTGTTCTACCAACTGATGTGTACAGTGTTTTTTTTTTTTTTTTGGGATAAAAAAACAGGAGCCACACATGGAAGTTTTGACTCCAACGTCAAAGATGGTGCAGAATTATATTGGCAACAGACTACTTACATACCTCTACCGGGAATTTCGTGTGAATGAGAAGCCTGGTTCATCTCCACCTCGCTTGCTTGCAGATGAGCTTTTGTCTCAGTTCCCATCACTGACAGAAGGCTTCATGCGCAAGCGCATTAAGCATTGTGCTGATCTTCAGGTCTGAAAGTCTCCCAGCCTATTGGAAAATCCATCTTGTTTTTAAGTCTTCAAATGTCTGGGAGAAAATTTCAAAAATGGCAATTCTGCATCCAGTGGTGGGGGTTTTTTTGGCAGTCTGGGTTACACTGTAGTTTGCATCACTGAGTATGGAGATTTCTCAATTCTCATGAGAGTTCTTTGTATCACTGAGAGTGTGATTTCATTTTGCTGCTAGAGGGTGAATGGGGAGATGTGTTGGGTGATGAGACCCAATTTTCGGATTCCCTCTGAAGAAGAACTACGACGCATGGTCACACCTGAAAATGTGAGTTTCTCTTCTTCTCCATGTCTGCATCTTTCTATCTCTTCATCCCATAATTACTATTATCTGTTTTGCCATAACTACCAGCATAACAGCTACCACCCTCTTTCCCTTCATCTCATCCATCTTCATCATGTGTGCCAAGTCATGCATTCACTGCCACTTGTTCAGTTTCAGCTCCAATTGGTTTTGGGTGGAGGATCTTTTAGCACTAACTATCCTTGTTGAACTTGTAAAAATGTTCTCTGAGCATTGAAGAGCCATCTAGGGCACAATCTTTCTTCCCCAAGTTCACAATTTACAGAAAAAGGAGTGGAACTGTAAGAGGTTAATATGGGTGGTTGTCTGAGGGGCATTTCTGTGACATGACTCTATTATATCATAGCTAAAGTTAACTTATCTTGAAATAGGGATTATTAGGGGGACAAGGACAGAATTTTCTCTGACTTTGTCTGCAATGATTGCAGGTGTGTACATATGAGAGCATGCAAGCAGGGCTGCATCATCTCAAACGCATGGGGGTCCAGAAGTTGACACAGCCAACAGGATTGAGTGCTGCCATGAACCAGCTTCCTGATGAAGCAATTGCATTGGCAGCTGCCTCACACATTGAACGTGAGCTTCAAATTACTCCATGGAATTTGAGCTCCAACTTTGTCTCTGCTACCATGCAGGTCAGGGAACCTTGCTTTCACTCGAAACCATTGTATTTAACTGATGCTTTTACCTCCTGGTAGAGGGACAAGTGTGATTTAGTTCTGTCTCCAAGATTCACAAAATGCTTTCTAGAGCAATAATGTCAAAGAGTAACTATCTGGACAATGACAAGTTGTGCAGCCAAATGAGTTCATATTTTCTATGGAAGCCATTTCATTTAAGTTGCTGCACCAAACCTATATTTGCAAAGGCGTACGCGAATGGTCCTGTGTGATCAGCAGACTGATTGAGATAACACTTCTTTATTTCAGGGTAGAGGGAGTCTGGAGCGTCTAGAGATAGTGGGACCAGGTGACCCATCAGGTCGAGGTCTAGGCTTCAGCTATCTCCGTGTGGCTACAAGGCCAACAAATGCAGGGGCCTTAGTTGAGAAAAAAGCAGCAGCTGCTCGAGGTGGGGGAGCTGTCACAGGCACTGATGCTGATCTTCGCCGCCTCAGCATGGAAGCTGCACGAGAGGTGTGAATTGTTCTCCCTGAATGAAATGTCTAACAAAGTCTTTTCTTTTCTGGTGAATGGGTAAATGCTCAGATACTGTAAAACTTCAAATGATACATTCTGGCATTAATAAGATGATGAGCCTCTGCAGGTGCTTTTGAAGTTTAAAGTCTCAGAAGAAGAAATTGAGAAAATGACACGATGGCACCGAATTGCACTGGTGCGCAAACTGTCAAGTGAGCAAGCAGCATCTGGTGTTAGACTTGGAGCAGCAGCACTGAATAAGTTCGCTCGGGGACAACGAATGTCGTTTCTTCAGCTCCAGCAACAGACCCGTGAAAAGTGCCAGGACATTTGGGACAAGCAGGTCCAAAGCCTTTCACTGCCGGAGGGTGACAACACTGACAGTGATGGTGAGGCCAATGGAGACCTTGATTCTTTTGCTGGGGATTTGGAGAACCTTTTAGAGGCAGAGGAGGGTGATGAGGGTGGTGGCAAGAAGGGGAGGAGGGAAGGCATTCGTGGCCTTGGTGCTCGCCGCCGCCTTTTGCAAGCCCAACTAGAAGAGGACATTGAGGATGAGGAAGCAGAAGCTGCAGAGCTTCGTCGGATGCTCATGGAAGGTTAGTCATAGGTTTATTGGCAAATGTTAAGTCTGTTGGACATAGCCTTCTCAAATGTTCCAGGTGAAGACCAGTCACTTCTTGAGCTCAAGTTGCACCAGTGCTCTCTTCATCTGCCTGCAATGTAGCCATAACTTCACAGCTATAGGAGTGTAGATTGAATTCAGAGCATTGTTGTGCACTTTGCAGATGATGAAGCAGAAGAGGAACAAAGGAACAAGATGGGTGGCACTTCTAGCAAAGGGAATGAATCTCTCAGTAAAGATTTACCTGGGGATGAAGGTAAGGATGAACCTCTCTCTTTTTTCTTGCCCAACAGGGGTTCTACATATTGTACTTTGGCAGCCCCTTGCATTGGGTTAGCTTCAAGCAACAGAAGGGATTGGGAGCTTTTATATTTCAGTAGAGTTATGAAATGTTGAATCTAAGTGTTGGTCAATCTATCCTTGTTTCTATTGTTGGATTTGTCAAGTTACATGCATTGAACACAGGACATACACAGTGGCTCTTTAAGAATATTTATAGTACTTTGCTAATCTCATACCAATAAAAGCGGATCCTGGTTGTATAGCTGGACAACCCCTTGGAGGTAAAAAGAAACGACGAATATTGAAGCGCATCATACGCACACGCAAGCCAGATGGAACTTACACTTCAAAGGAAATCATCATCACTGACCCAAAAGAGGCAAGGCTTCTTCTTAATTCCTCATGTAGTGTGTCCACTCAGTGTTCTGTTTTGTTATTTGAACTTCTGAAGAATAAAGGCCTACCCACCCTCCGAAGTTTCTCATAAAGAGGAGCAGAGGCTTGGTGAATAAAGAGAAAATTTCTGTTTGGAATTTCAGTGTTTTGAGTTCTCCGAATGATTTTTCCTAAGGAGTCTTGGAAGTGAGTGGGGAAGCTTTTCAAGCTGACTTTTTGTCTTCAGCTGTCTTGCCCCATTTGTCTGCCATAAATCTGCTCTTTCTTCCATATGTGTCTGCCCCGCCCTTTTGCTTTTTGTTCTTTCTCTCTGTGTTCACCTTCTGTGGTGTATGGTTCTAGCCAGTCTGATGGCTGAGTCTTACCATTGCTTCAAGACTTGCAACAGAATCTTTTCTGGTAAATTCTGTCTTGAAAGTAACTAAGACTTGAAGCACTCTCTGCTCTTTTCTTGCAAACTCTAACATGTTCGAACTCATGGTCTGTCTGTAGGTTGCTAGCTATCTTGCAAAGAAGAATGCAGCAAAGATGGCAGGTCAAAAGGGAGTGGATAAGGAAGGGTCAGCCAAAAAGGGGAGCAGAAAGCCTTCCTTGAATGCTTCCAAGAAGGCTGAAAAGGGTGCACCCCTTAAAGATACCAAGTCTTCCAAGGTACATATCCAGCTGTAACCTTGGTATATTACTGAGCTAATTTGTAGCTTTGTGGACAGTAACTTGGGTCACAATGTAGGTCATGCCCTGGCCCTTGATTGTGGCTGTGCAATGAACCACATAATGTGTTTAAACTCAAATGAAAATTATATGGAGGTTTTAACATACAATACTGAACATGTCAAGGGGTTTAGCTCTGCGGAGGACTCATCTGGATTTTTAAAAATCTCTTTGAATAGTTATCAAGCTAACAGCACAAGGAGCTTTGGAATGAATCAAATGCTCAAAACTTCAGGTGGCATGAGTTCTCACATCTTGCTCTATGTACCCCATTGTTGCACCTCTCACACGAGCCCTGGCATGATTACCTGGTGGTTGAGCTCAAGTACAATGACTGTATTTGTATGTTCAGCTGGCAGGCAAGGCGAAGGTGAATGGAAAGTTTGGCAGAGATGCATTGACTCTAGTATGCGGGGCATGCGGTCAGGTAGCCATTATCTGAAGCATTTTGTTTCTTTCAAAGGTCATGATCTCTGATGCATTTTTTGTGGCTGCTGCTCAGACTAAGGGCACTGGCATACTAATGAGATAAGTTTTCAGATTCATGAATAGTTATGTCAGAAAGGCCTGCTACTACCTTCTGCAGTGGTGAGATCTGGGAGCACTTGAGACTTATACAGTCTCTTTTTCTCTGCAGCTGGGGCACATGCGGACAAATAAGAAATGCCCATTATATATGGAGGAGGGTGAGCCTGTCGCTTGGCAAGACTCAGGTGCAGCAGCTGAAGGCTTGCTGGAAAGGCAGGGCACAAAAATTACAATCAGGAAAAACCGTAAACCCACCCAAAAGATGGATGAACAGCAGTCATTTGAAGATAAGGAATTTCTTCCCCCTATCAGTGTCACTGGTTCACGAAAGGAACAGAAGCTGAACCGACCACCACCTGCAAAGCTTCCACCACCACCACCTGCAAAGCTCCCATCTTTGAAGATCAAAATTGGTAATATCAACCAAACTGCAGAGGAGAACTCCATGCCTCCTTTGAAGAAATCCATTGCCCCAAAGTCCAGAAACATCAATCTGCATGATGTTAATGGTGTAGGGGACAGCAGGGGAAGCAAAACGAAGCTTGGTCCACTTAAGCTCAAGGTATCTGGCAGGCACCAGAAAGATCTCCAGTTGACGTGGGGCAGAGGCAACATTGAGATGGAAGATGAGAAGAGGGTCAGAGAGCGACGTGAATATGAGCTTGCTTTGTTAGAGGAGCGAGAAAGAGAGGAGAAAGAGATGGAGAAGAAGGTGACCTTGTCTAATGCCAATGCAGTGGAAGGTACAGGTGTAAAGAAAATTAGAAAAGTGATGCTGAACATAGCCAAGAAGAATAAGAATCTGCATATGGTCAAGGAAGGTGAAGAAATGAAGTGGAAGCAGGAGCAGGAGCCAAAGGAAAAGATAATGAAGCGGGAGAGAAAGAGGGAAACACATAGATCTTTGGAGGCATTGGAGGAGACACGACAGGAGGTGGAAGTAGAGATGAATCAGAGAACAACAGAGAGTGATCGCCATGAAGCAGAGAGGCACTACCCAAATGATATTAAAGTGAGACTAAAACCTGAAAGGATTCAGCACCGGAAGGAAGTGAAGCAGCAAAGAAGAGAGCGAGATATTGAAAGAGAGAGGACGAGGGAAAGGGAAGAAGCAAAGGCCTTAGATATTGAAAGAGAGAAGGTGAGGGAAAGGGAGGAGCAAATGAAGGAGGAAGAGGAGCAGCGAAGAGAAAATCTACACAGGAAACGGGGAAAACTGAAGCAACAGAAGCTTATTTCTGCCATTCCTGAGAAGGAGATGGGGAAGGGAGTCAAGAGACATCCCAATACTGAAATCTCCAGAGGAATGTTGCATGCTCCTGAGCTTACTAACACTGCCAAGCGGCCACGCAAGCGTGGTGGGGAGGTAAGGATTACTACTCTTCCCTCCACTACCACACTCTTGGCTGATGCTTGGTAGTGCCACTCATGGAGACATTAACAGCATGCAAATTGATCAAAAGAGAAGGTTTGAAAGACACCTGCATGCTGATAACAGTAGCATTGCACTTCTGCCCAGGGCACTGTAGTCTCCTGCAGAATTCCATTACTGTTTGCCCTTGATTGTATTGAAGAAGGAAATTCTTGAACTTTTTTGCAGGTGGAATTGTCCAACATACTTGAGATAGTGGTAGAGATATTGAGAAATTCAGACGTGTCCTACTTGTTTCGGAAGCCAGTCCCAAAGAAGGATGCACCTGACTATCTCCAGTATGTGAAGAGGCCAATGGACCTGTCCACAATCCGTGAGAAGATCCGGAAGCTTCGGTACAAACACCGGGATGAGTTCAAAAGAGATGTCCAGCAAATCACAGACAATGCACATATTTACAATGACTACCGAAACCCAGGGATTCCACCCCTGGCTGACAAATTGCTTGAGATTTGTGATGATGAGCTTAACTTGAGGGATATTGAACTCGCAGAGGCTGAATCTGCAGTTGAGAGATTTGATGAGATAACATACTCGTCAAGTAAAGGTGTATCTCCCCCTGTGAATCACTTGCGAAGATCCCGTTGAAAATTAGTTCTGTGCATTGGTTATTATTATTTTGATGGTGTTCGGGTTTAGGGTTTAGGGTTTAGGTAGGGTAGAATAGATAATGTACAGAAACTTCATAGGATCTTTCTATTCTTTCTGTTCATCTTGTGATATTATCTTTTTTTTCCAGCAATGGTCCTGCAAAGTAAGGTCTCTTGTCTGGAGCTTCATGTTCTGACTTATTCTGTACTTTACAAAAATGTGCTAGCTACACCTTTGATTCTACTCCTCAGGGTTTGAATACAGCCTTGCTTTCTTTTGTTTTTGTTTCATTTACACATCCAGGACCTGCCTGCCGGCCTGCCTGCCTGCCACTATTTCTTTTGGGCTTTTGTTCTTTGTAAAGTATGTCTTTTTCAGGTTAGCCATGATGAGTGGATGCAGACAGCTGGGATGAGTCTGTCCAGTTTTTCCTGTCCATGAGAAAAATGCTTAGTTAGCCTTTGAGGTTCCAATCTTGCCAAGCTTATCAAGATTTACTGAATTAGGTTTTTGAGTGTTTGGCACATGCGGGCTCCTGTTTCATACTCATTTTGAGAGGGATTGAGACCAATGTTGGCTGTTTCCAGGTTCTAGACCAGGAACTTCTGGGTGACCAGACCTGCAAGATCAGTATATTGCTGAAACAGGACAGCAAATTGGACTGTGGTGGTACGAGGCTATGAGGCTGATGCTAGTGCTACAACTGGAACTAAAGCTGGACCACACAGATGTCTACTGCTTGGACCAGAACCAGATTTTTCTTTACATAAGGTGGTTGAGTTCTCTACACACTCAATAAATATATATTTTGAGAATAGCAGCTAACTAGGATGTACCTTTTAGTCATGTGGCGACTTCTAGTTGATTGTGCAACAATAATATGACACAAATTGTGATAGTGGGTTATGTGCAGAATATGTGGAAGCAGACTTCAGACCCAGTTCAAAACTGGATCAAGTGTTTTTTTGTGGGAAAAACACTGGGATCAGAGGTTCAATAACTTAAAAGAGAAATACTCCAAACCTGCACTAGAGGTTCTATCAAATAAAAACAATTAGTTGCAAACACAACCAAAGGTTCCTTTCAAAATTTGAAACTAGCAGGGACCCAGAAGTGAAGGTTCCCTTTTGACAGCAAAGAAAGAGCTGGATAGTGGTTGAAATGTTTTGGAGGTTGCAAAATATTTTTTTCTGATGTGAACCCGCATGTGGTGTGATCCAGAGCCTGTTTTTTACGTTGCAATATTGTCTTCTGTAGACAGGCTTCAGATGGTTGTCATGTTTGCACTTCTTAGTTTTTCATGTACGTAACCTACCTTTGCTTTGATTGATCTGATAAGTTTAACTTTAGAAGTCTTGTAAGATCTATTGGATACAGTTCTAATTTCATTTCTCCATTTGGAAGGTTGCATATTTGTTTATTTAGTGTTATCAAACTTATCCTCAAAAGCTTGTTCCTCCTTTGTAAAAGGATACTCTTGACCTTTTCTATTAGCTATGTCTCTTAACTGGTAACAACCACCACAACCAATTTTGCATGTTGCTTTTCATGACTACTTAGGATGTGTGTTTATGTAAAGGTTTGCTTGAGATTTTGCTTGACATAGATTATTATATACTTAAACCTGCATAAAAGTTGAGAGCTGATGAAGTCAGTGGGGAATCATGGAAGTTCATCACTACTAATTGTGAAGAGGGTTGATGTTTGACACTTTGTGAGTAACTCTCATAAGGATATGTCAGCATCATGTTATTTTCAAAGTCTTATGTTGAAGTTTTTCTCTTATAATTTCACAGACAAATATAGTATAGCAATTGAGTACTCTTTAACACTTGGAATAGCAAATTTGTGTCTTGTGAAGTTATGATACTTCACAAATTTATACACTTTCTAAACATTCTGTAGTTGAACAATGTATCTAATTTTTACAAGTGCTATATCTGTACTGTTGTTTATGCTTTATCCCTATAACATGCCAAATCACGAGGCATCCATTTCAATAAGAGTTTATCAATATTTAACCTATGAAGCCAATACCCATTTTAAGGAACATAATGATTTGATATAACAACAACATTTAAAGCCTTAACAAACGTTAATAGGCAAAGAATAATTGATAAACATCATCTATTGTTTTAATCAATTCTTGAATGTCAATTGTTATATTGCCTTGATCTAATGTCCATATTTTGGTTCCAACATGAATTTGAACAATACTTAGTTCTTGCACAACTTCCGGTAATTCATGGAATCAATGTAAAGATCAATTCTATTTATCCTTTTTTTGGTTTATTCCTTGCAGTTTGTATGAAATCAGCATGTGCTCTCAACCATAGTGACAATTTTTTCTTAATAATTCCTTGGCTTTTTTCATAATCGTAACAATCTCTTTTTAAATTCCTATGTCTGGATTGCATTTTTAACATTTTTTCTACAAAATAGCTTTTTTACATTCCTTGTATGTGAATAGATTTGCAAATGATAACAATCTAATATGCTCCTTTGTATATTCAAGGATGTTATTGTTGGTTTGCCCATTTATGACTTGCATGTTCCCATATAAAACCTTTCTTCACAATTTTCTTTAATCGGGGTCCTATAAACTAGTAAATTTAATTAACAAAATCCTAAATCATATTGATGTAATTCCATCCATCCTTGTGCAAAATTTGGACATTAATTTTTTTCATTTTCATTTTAATGATGGCAAATGGCAAATCATCTTCAATCTTTTTTCAATTTGTTGATATATTTCATTACCACAAGTGCAACAAAAAAAAATCTCTTCATTATAATTGTTGATGCTTAATGAAGATAATGTGCCATCCATTTTTTAACAATTCAATTAGTATTGGTTTTTTCACATTCACACTCCAATCACTCATACAAATGAAATGATAAGTTGTTTTAATATCTAATCAGTTCTAGTGAAAGTTAGCAAGCACACAAGAATTGGAAATCATTTCTCGACATTTGTTAATTAAGATACATCAATGGTTTAAAGTGTAATCTTTTTAGATTCCACACCATTATATTACGATGAAATTTATTTAAACTAATCTCTTGGATGGTTAGTTGAATTGGTAAAAAAACCAAACCAATAATCATGTTTAGGTTTATTTTTTGGTGTTCACAAAAACTCTTTAAATCTCCAACCATACTTCCAATGTTTTTTTGAGTGACATGTTAGCCTCTTCTAAAAGAATAGTTAATTGATTCTAAGAGGAAGTAGTGCATGTTTGTAATAGTTGTTTAATCTCGGGATTTTGATTTCCCTGTGCCTAAACCATTGAGAAAACAATTGTTGGAAACAAACATACAAGTTTTGTGCCTATGTTTGTGAGAAATTTTATTATTTTTGTATTTTGTTTCTTGGTATGAATGGCTTCAAGGTAATCATATCGTTTTGTTTGTTTTCCCCATTTAATAAAAAATATTATATGACAAAAAATTATGATGACACATTCAAGTCCACTTTTCCCATGAAGTTGGTTAAATGAAGGAATCAATTCTCCAACATGGTCACCAAATGTTGATGATAATTTTTACCATATCTTTTAAGAAATTGTCATCGTTGAATTCTTGCCCATCCCATTATCCCAAACACCATGTGTTGGGGTAACCAAAGGAACCTTCAATTTCGGAGATGATTATCATACCTTGGTTTTGTACTACAACTACTCATATGGAGTCCTCTTTTTTACCAAGTAAACCAAAATTTTAAAAGTTATCCCACGTCTACATCGAACAATATAAAATTTACAATCTTTTTTGTTTGAGAACGCACCAATGGCCATGCCAATTGCACGATACCACTATGAGAAATCATGTATGTGGCAACTAGCACTAGAAAAAATAGACAAAATTGCAAGCCATATATTTGCAATTATATACAACTATATGTTATTTACAACTAATGTTGGTTGTTTGTGCAACTATTTACTAATTTTGGTCATACATGCAACTACGTTGCGATTTATTTTTTTCATCCGTTGTATGGACAACATCTAATAACATTTTCATCCAAGAATAACCATGTATGACCCATTAGTTGCAATAGTGACCAAAACTAGTTGCACCATTGTGAGGTGAACCTAAACCTTAAGGGTATAAATTTAAAGGTGTAGTAGGATATATATATATATAATGCATAGGGGTATGTATATGGACAGTTGTATTTTTAGAATAAATTAAGTATATTTTAATGTGTATAATAAATATATGTACAAGGAGAAAGGTAGATTAGGATATTTAACTTTGCCTAACCTAGGTACCTAGCTAGTTAATTAATAGTTGTTAGTTAGTATGTAGTTGTCAGTACATGTGACTAGGTCGCAATTATTTCATATATTTTGTTTTTGCTTTCAAGTTTGTAAACTATATGAGTAAGTGCATTAGAACATTGAAAATACACAAAGAACATTAAAAATCAAGTGTCATTTTGGATGAGTCAATCAAATAGGCTCGACCTTTAAAGGCCAAACTTGAAATAAAATAAGATTTAAAAACCTAACCTACTTCCTAACCTAGGCCTACTTAGCTATCTACTTAGCCTAGACAAACCTACTTAATGTAAGTAGACCTAAGTAAATAGGCCAACCTATTAACCTACCTAGGTGGACTAAACATATTTAGGTAACTTAAGCCTCCTTAGACCACCTATAAATTGTCACATGTCACCTTGTAATTTGATAAAAGATTAACTAACCAATTTCCATGTGTCTCCTTGTAATTCAATAAAATAATAATGTACAAATTGCCACATGTCACCTTGAAAAAGGATTCAAATGCAAATTGAGCTAGTAATCTCACATTTGACATTTCATGAGGGATGTTTTCATATTCTCATGTGAAATGTGAAGAAAACATGAGAGGAATTCTCAATTTGTGATCTTACAAAAATTTATGGAAACTAACATCAAACTATTACACATGATTAACTTTAGCACTTTCCCATTAGATTTTTCATGGGAGAAAGGGTGCAAATTGGGTTTTAAATCTCACATTTGAATCAAAACATGTAACAAGGAGCCAAATGGATTCCTTTGGAAAAGGATTACAAGTATTTTTCTCAAAAATAACTTTTACATGCAAATGATTTTTTAAATGATTTTTTTTTGTAACTTGTTCTAAAATATATTTAAATTCTCCTCCATGCATCACATTTTTTATTATTGAATAAATATGAATTCTTTAAAGTGTGTATATTTATTCCATATTTAATGTTTTATCTTGAAAAATGATCAAAATTTGAAGTCATCACCAAAATTTTTTTTTCACATACTTTAATTTTTTTATACTCTAAGCTATAAATTTTCTTAATACATCATGTACATTATATTACATTTATATGTGGTAAAGGACTTTTGAGGTTCTAGAATTTTGAAGCAAGTTTGAAATTTTATTTGAATTTTTAAAGTTTTAGAACCTCAAAAGTGTGGTTAATATGTTCTTATTGTATCTATTTTGAATGACAATATTTTATTTTATGAGTCCTTTTAATAGTCCTTTGCAAAATTGACTCCTTTTGATGCAATAGGTGTACATTTTCAAACGTCCTAAATTGTAATGCCCTTGCTAAAAAGGCTAGGTTCCAAAGTAAATGGACTATCCCCTTCCCCCCCTCCTTTCCCCCATCTCCTTTTTTTCTTATCTTCCCATATGATTCCCAATATCATAGTACCTTTACCATTCCAATAGTTATAAAATTATTTGAATAAATGTTTTTTTCTTTTTCAAAATCAATTGTTTGCAATGCCAAAAGTTCTCCAAGTTTGGTTTTGACATTATTATTGACTACTTTCCCTAAAGATTGGTGGTGTGATGTGCCTAAGGAGTGCAAAATTATTTGGCGTTTTTTCTTCCCACCTGAACTTTAATAATTTCAGAAAATTTTAATTTATATTGCTGAAGTGAAAAAATGAAAAATAATTTTGTCAAGAGATGTCAAAATGGTAGAGTTATGATGGTAGTTCATCCTTATTTATGCCAAATCTCAAATTTGTGCCTTTTCATGTCCATGTAGATGGAGAAAGGGGTAGATAATATAGACATGAAAAACACATGTTAATTTGTTTTTTCATATCCATATAGGTGGGTAAGGGAAAGGAAAAAGGTCATTTGGAAGTTTGGATGGCACATATGAACATAAATAATATATATTAAACAAGTTGTATCTTGATTATAATGAATGTAATGAGTCGCATTAAGTTTATTTATATATGTTTTAAAAACTCAAAAAACCCATAAGTTTCCATGATGCCATTGTACAAGGAAAACTCCTAATCAACTTCTTAAATATCTATTTGGGTTTCGGGTTGTTGCACATTATTGATGATGAAGAAATTTAAGAAAAAAATGAATTGATTTTGTGAAAATAAAATTCCATTTGAATGAAACTATTGAATGACATTGCATGCAACTTGAATTCAATCCAATTCCAATTGAACTAAATGCAATTCAACAAGATTCAAATTCAATTGAAGAGAAATGGGATGCAAATGTTGAAAAATGTATTGAAAATTTACGTATGAATATGGCGTTGGAAGAAATCAATTACAAAGACAAATCCGAAAAGAAACAGTTCCATGCCTCTTTACTTGAAAATGGGTTAAACATATTTTGATTTGGAATTTTCCAAGTGTTGACTTCCTATTAATGATTTATGGAACCTAAAGTTGTCCTATACATTTATATTAAGTCTAAATCATCATCATCATCATGCTCATCATCATTGGAATTATGGATTGATATGTAATTTCATCCATGATGGGTGGACAAAGGATCATGATTGATGGATCTAATATCTAATATGGATGAAACATGAGCAGAAAAGATATATATTTTCAAATATAAATGAAAAAATTCATGCACACACTTCATCTATCTATACAATTAATTGAATATAATCGATGAATATTCTATTATGAATGACATTTGAAACTCAATGAATGAATCGTTTCCATGGGTAATGCTTATACAATAAAATAAATCCATTATTTGACATTTCTTAGGTGGTTAAAAATGTTGTTTGTGACTATTTTGGAAACAAAAATAGTCACAAATGACACTTTTAATTTCTTAAGACAAGTTGCAAAACAAGGTTTTGAAACATATATTACTACATGGAATTTAAATGAGTTTTATTTAAAAAAACATTGTTTTTACAAATGTTTATTCAATTCCATTTGTGTCAATGGATGTTATTTGCAATGTGAAGAGTCACATCCAAATATGATGGATGGAAATGATGAAAATACTTTGTCATCCATGAAATGAATTCAAACCGTGAATTGTAGAAAAGTTCATACAAAAAGCTTTAGTTACATGTTTTTGTGCAAGCTTTGGGAACTTGTTAAACATGATACCAATGATAACTCATTTGAATATGTTAAAAAAATTCACTTAAACATGCTAGAGATGAAGAAAATCAATTAATGGGACAAGGCATGTATTTTGTGAAGGGACTTTTTTATTAGAGGGAGGAACAAGCTTGAAAAAAAGCTTGGCCACCTTATTGTCTAAATCCATTACAAGAAACCTTTTTTAATGTGAGCCAAAATGAAAAATAAACTTTGAAAAAAAAAAGGATTCCAAACACAAAACAAAATGTGATTTAATGTATATGTGATCAATTTATTCATGATCAATCTATTTTTTTGAAAATGTCGTGCCATTCAATTAAATCTACCTCTTCCAAGCATAACTACATCATTCTTCTCCCCTATTGGTTTACATGGATATGAAAAGGCAAACTTGGGCTCCATGCTATTACGCACTATATGTGACAATCAACTAACAAAAAATTTTTAAAAAAAATTGTGAAAATTAAGTTCCATTCAAATGAAAATTTTGAATGACATTGCATGCAACTTGAATTCAAATACATTAAACGGAATTCAAATTTGATTGCATTGAAATTTATGTGGTATAAAATTGAATTGAGAAATTATATGTAAATTGGTGAAAAATATATTGACAATTTTCTCATGACAATGATATTGGAAAAAAACTTTGAAAATACACCTTTCCATTTCTTTTTATTGGTGAATTGACTAAACAAATTCTAGGTTGGATTTAGCCAAAGGACTTATGAAACCTAAAGTTGTCCTACCTAACTTAGTTTCAATGATAAATCATTGTCACTAGAATTTACTTGTGCGATTTTCATGTCCATGTTATCTAAATTCTACATGGACATGAAAATACACAATTATAAGATTAGCATAAACTATTGGGAAACTTATGGGTACATAAAAGAGGGGAAAAAATAGGAAGGGGGCATTTTGCTTACATTACACTTGTGATTAAAATATGTTGTAAACTAAACTCAAATTGATTACATTTAATTTTGCACCAACTTGTGTTGTGAAACAATCTACACAATTATAGGTCACATTATGATGCATCGAGTTGTTTCCATCTTTATTTTATGGTGTTTATAATATCTTGACAATATGATCACATAAAACTGATTTCACAACCAAAGTATCGTTCAATCGTAAAAGTCACAATTGAATGTTAAATATGTATAATTGTAGTGTTAATCCAATTTCTGATCCCTGCATAAAATAATATCATAAGTGTTAGTGCAATAAACAACGCCTTTCCACCTTTACATTTGATTAAAAATAGATAGTATATTTGCGCTTGTGAATTATGTTAAACTTATAAGATTGGTTGAGGATTGCAAGTGCAAGTATAAAAGTTTTTAGAAGGTCCCATACATTGATTCTATTTTATCAAAATTTAATATTTGTCGTCTTTGAAAATCCTTGATTTATTTGTTTGTTATGAAATCCTTGAATCAACAAGAGTTAATATTAAAATGTTGGGAACTTTATGAATGATTTAGTAGGAAGCTCAAATCAACACAAAGGATTCTTGGTCACCCAAATTGTCACATGTAAAACTAAATTCATAGGGCTCATGGCTCCTACTAGTGATGAGAAGCAATTTTGATGACCTACTAAGTTGGGCAATGAATTTTGTCTAATATACAATTTATAGTTCCAATTTACACTCCAATGTTATAAATGGTAAAAAAAAAATTAGATTTAAAAGTTTGTTCACAAAGGTCGTCTCATGAAGTTATAAATGTACAAAATTATAGTTCAAAAAATGACCTTGACATTTATTGCTAAAACATCACAAACCCCATTAATGTACATCTCGAGAGTTTGTCCCTCTAACATGAGTGACTTTTGATATCAAAAAGTTGATTGCTACATTTCCTTTTGCTTGGGTCCACCCTTTGGCTTGAAATTTTTGACAACACCTTCTAGAAGATATTTAAACATTTAACCCCATCACTTTTGTTTTTTTATGTGTGAAGGTTTATTTCTTGGATATCTTGTGATGTGCCATTTTGTGTTTACAAGATCATAGTCCAACCTTTAAAAGAAAAAACAATTTTGCTATACCCAAAAAAGAAAAGAAAAAGAAAAAGAAAAAGAAAAAGGAAAAACACACCTGCCTTGTGATCAACCTATGATCGAAGTTGTTTGTCCTGCTTGAGCAACAAACTCCAATTACAATTGCAAAACCCTCTAATGTGTTGTTGATGTAGACAACAACATGATTATGCTTTGGGAGAAACATTAAGATTTTGGCATCATTGATACACACATATTTTATTTTACTTTTTTTTTGTTATATTTCTAGTCTTATTTTGTTAGTAGCCATGATTGGGGGCTATATCAATATGTGATTCCATTTTTGTCACTTTTCTTTTGACAAAAGCAACAATTATGATGTCATTTTTTAGTTTTAAGATTGTACTTGCACATGGACAAAAATTTCAATATTCAAGGCATGCTTTAGAGATACTTCATACAAATTAATTATTTATTCATATAGGTCCAAGTATGAAATGCTATTCCCCCCCCCTCCCATGTGAACCTCTTTTGCAAATTACCCATTTCAAGACACCATTGTTTCTAAAGTTTAAGATATATGAAAATACATGTTTCCAGTCACAATGGAGGCTACATGACTTGAATGGCCCCAACTACATATTTCAGTGAAACGAATGTGGCATAATACTCCTTTGTCCTACCATTCAATTCAAGAGATTAGTTATGTATTCATATTATATACACTTATGTGATATCACACATGCAAAATCCGTGGTTAACCACCCTCATCAAGTCTATTTATACTTTTGGACTAATCTCAAATGTTTGTAATTAATTTGACCTTGATACATAAGGTCCTATAGAAACTTCTTACTTAAAACACCTTAAGCTAAAAAGAATATGGATGGATAATCATGATGAATTCCATTGTTATATATTACAAATGTGGGTTAAATTGATACAAATGATCCAAATTTGAAAGAATTAATGGAAGTATGATTGATTATTTGGAGTCTACTTTTACAAAATTGTAACACCAATTGATGTTTGGTTTCACATATGATGCAAATCAAAATCACCTTGAGTTCGGGATTGATGAAGTAGACACCCCTTTTGTTGATAGCTACAAATATTTCGAGCGGCAATTTTGGGTTTGTATTTTGCTGTGAAAACAAATGGTGATGAGGAAAAAAATACAAAATAGATGTGGGTTTTTAAAATAATATTTTTAAAATTTATAATAATGATAACTGCATGCATGCACACTATGATTATTATCAAGTAGTAGGAAAATGAGTAAAGGTGTGTTCACACTTGGAGTTAGGGACTCTAGTGTTGAGTCCCCTAACACCATGCTAGTCATTGAGGACTTAAACCTTCTTATCATGAAAATTTTATGTTAAGCTAACATTCACTTAATTAACATTAAGTTATTGCCCATCTAACAATGGGTGTCACCTAGATTTTCATTTTAAAAATTGACTTAACATCAAGTGCGAATGCACCATAAGTGAAGGAAAATGGTCTCAACACCTTGACAAAAAACCATGATGATTGATAGAGAGGACAACAACTCTTCAAAAATGTAATATAATCGTTCATTCGAACTATTTTGTTAGGTTCATTGGGTAAGGTTGCTATGGTCTTCAAAAGCTCATTCCTCCCTTGGTCTCCCATCGCTTCAATATCATCATTGGGTCCATGTTTCTCCATGCCCCTGAATAATCATGTTAAGCCAATTGGTCCAATAATTCATAATATTGATATAGGGGTTAAGCATGCTATGGTGGACCTGACCAAATATTAGTTATCGAGGTAGGAGAACAAGCCTCAACTAACCATTAATGTTTTGAAAAACCTTTGTTGTGTTTTGTGTCCTCATGTTTTGAGGAGACTTCTCTCCATCCCTACTCTTTGGAAACAAATTCAGCAACCCATCTTGATGCTCCAATAGGCTAGTTATGATGTAGAGTATTTTTGATGATTTGCTATATATATGTATGTTCAAGCTTGCATCCTTTTAAAGTTATACTTTCTTGAGGCATACATAATTCAAGGTCATAGTAATTTTTTCCAAAAAAAATTCCATGAGATTTACATGGCAACTCATTATGCAAATTGTTGCTTATCGACTTTGGGAGTTACTAATTAGTTCAATTTAATGTCTTTTTTGGGTCTCAACACACAATGGAAGTAAGAAGAACATTAAATGATCTGAAGTTGTCCGTAGTCTCTATGCCTTAATAGTGTGATTTATTTATTTTAAAATAATCTAATGGTAAACTTGTCCCCTAAGTAGATTGTATTTTCCATTGCGTAAAATTTAGAAGCCATCAAAAATTTCAGATTAACAATGATGAGGGGGCAAACTCTAAATTTGACTTGACAAGGCTTGTGGTCATGGGAAGATCAACTCGCAATTGTAAAGCTTCCAACATGTGGAGATCCATTGCCGCCAATTGATACATTCCTGACATAACCTCGTGTATTGCCTACAATTTATCATGCAATCCATTTTCTTGTACACATCAAAGTTGTTTTAATGTACATAATGGGGTTATGGTTATGATAAGATTGCAATATCATTGATTGTAGGCCTATGCCTAAAAGACCTAACAATTTTCTTGACACATCAAAGTTGTTTTCAATGTACATAATGGGGGTTATGGTTATGAGAAGATTGCAATATCATTGATTGTAGAAGGCCTATGCCTAAAAGACCTATCAATTTTCTTGACACATCAAAGTTGTTTTCAATATACATAATGGGGTTATTGTTATGATAAGATTTCAATATAATTCATTGTAGGCCTATGCCTAAAATACCTATCAATTTTCTTGACACATCAAAGTTGTATTCAATGTACATAATGGGGTTAGTGTTACGATAAGATTTCAATATAATTCATTGTAGGCTTCTGCCTAAAAAGACCTATTTCATAACATTACCATGACCCATTGGCCCTTAGGAATATTCTTGTATAAGCATTCAAGAAATATGTGTGGGTCTTTCTAACTTGGCTAAAATCAAAGGCCGTTGAGGCATCTCTCCCTTCTTGATTTCTTGAAGTAGTATCATGATGGAATAATTTCCGTTTGAAAATGAAGATGCCTTTTTGTTTGTCAACTAAACTCGGAGTGTCCAAAATCTCATCATCCTCATTAACCTGGAGAACAAAAATTGATCTAATTTAAAAATTGTGATTAAATTTTTTTTTTCTCTTCATATACAAGTTATATTCTTACATTATCAATTCTAATTGCTTGCTAAAAATCTAGAATTGAAAACATAATAAGTAAGGATGTGTGGAAGTACATGAGCTTTCCAAGTACCCATCAATTTGGTTAGATTTGGGTAATGAGGAAAAAATCAATTAGATGATGATGTTAGACCAAAGCTAGCATGATTGAAAGCCTCTTCACATTGCCCAATTGTTTAAGTCCCTTGAGTGTTAGCTTATGTCTTGGTTGGTCACTAATCCCGTCTTTTCTTTCAAATAAATGTTCAACATTTTGTTCACCAAGGTTTTGTGTAGACATGATTCAATATGGGTATATTTGATGGACACGGGTAGCTAGAGGGAAAATGATGGCTATCTCTTGGACACCATTAATATCATATACACTAGTGTGGCTTGTGTGCCATTAACCACATATTGTAATGGACATTTACAAAGTATCCACACATTTTTTAGAAACCAAACTCTTGAATTTTGAATGACAAAACTTACTCAAATTTTCAATAACTCCACACCATAGATTTGAAAACTACAAAACCACTTTGGTGCACCCTATTCATTGAGAGCTTCCCAATTTGATGTATCCTCAATTTCTTGAAATCTTTTAATTTTTTATTTTTAATTGACTTTTCAGTGATGAAAATATGCAAAAATAATAACTCCAACATTTCAGGTTTTAAAAAGTTAACATTTCACCTTGTTGCCCCCTTAGCCAATGAGGAATTTCCAAAGTTACCATGAAAAAACATTCTAATAACTTAATGTTGACTTAAAAAGCTCCCCTCTTATGGGTTAGTATCTAAAATTGTGTTTTTTATTTTAAGATCTAATGTTTAAAAAAACTTGATGTTAAACTAACATGAACGTAATACCCATTTAATATTATGTGCCATTTGAAATTTGATGTTAGCTAACACTCTTGATCTAAATATAATATATAAAAAACTCAAGCCTTTCTTAACATCAACTTGACATTAGGTGCGATTTTAAATAAATTGGATCTAAACTTTCTCATTTAGTTGCTAGTTAATTGAGTCATCCAAAAACATGTGAATACCTAGTTCCAAAAACCTTTGTAGTAGGCTTTGAAACCAAATTATGCCAATTATAAAGTGAATTCCTAAAAAGGGTGAATAGCCACTCTATCATTAGTAAATTATGCATTTCCCTTTTCCATAATGTATATTTGTTAAGGCCATGGTGGGTACCGAGCTTAAAAATATGAATGGTAAAATAAGCATATTTACTCTATTCATTGGAATGATGTGAAATGGATATTTTATTTTTGAAATTGAATTAAAATAATTGCACCTAAAAAAACCCATACCAAGTAAATATGCTAGAGTGTTATGTGAAAAAAAGGCACCACATAAACGTAAAATGGTAAACTGGTAAATAAACTCACAAATGTCACATAAGTTGAGAGTAATGTCCATGGCATCAATAATCTAATGTATGGAAATGTATGGAAATGCAAACATGGAAAAATGAAATGGAAATTTTGTATCATATTGTCAAATAAGACCAACATTGTGGATGAAATAATGTTGAGGGATTTATGTGTGGAATGCAAATTTGTTATTTCATTTTGGACAACACATGAATTGATACTTGACATATATATAATGTCATGTTTCTTTCTAAGTGTTAATGAAATAACTCATTTTTTGAACCCCCTATTGACCTTGCACATGCCCGACATCATTGGGCATGGTTAGGTTACCCAATGTAGATTGCAATGGATTGTATGAATTAAAAGATTGCAAAATATAAATAAATCCTCAACAACCCCACATACCTTGTGGATGAGCATCATGTAATACATGGAAACCATGCACAAAAGAGTGAAAGCACATACATTACAATGGACCTATTTTGGGCACTTTTGGGTTCAACATTAAAATACCTATGTTATAATTGTTTCAAAATGTGATGTATTTAATCTTTGGTTTCACTTTTGTTATTTGAGTCTTATAATTTTGAAATTTAAATTTAAATTATCTAATGTTATTTTGAAATATTAAATAATTATAAAAACTTGAATTCAAATAGTCATGTTTAATGTTCAATATACTTATATTAGACATAATATAATAGAATATGTATGTCAATCTAGATTGCCTTCATATTTAATTTCATTAACCATTCAAATAAGCATTCAAAAAAAATATTCTGCTAAGGCCCACTTCACAATTTTTAATACCTTCCATATGGATATGATTGTTTGTCAAAATTTGCATTGATAACACATTTATGACCAATCAATTAACAAATATAAATTATTAACGAGTTCAAGTTTCAGTTTGTCAATTAATGTTACATTATGTAATTAGCTCAACAATTTACCATATATTGGTGGACACAATCACATGATCCACAAGTTTCCCCTTCAATAAAATTACACATATTCATTTTATACAATGATGAGTTCCCAAGTCATGTCCAAGATCCTCCCACATACCTCCTTTGGTTGTGAACCCAAAATGAAAAGTTAGAACATGAATCAAATTGTAGACTTTATATATTCCAAACATTGATACCTAATTTGTTTCCCCCTACCTTTGTCTATAATACATTTGGGCATTAAATAGTGTATAGTCAATAAACGTTTACCTTGTAGATGTGAAAGATATGCGCAAAGAACTCCTTTGTTTTGGCCAAGAATCGCCAATCCCTAACTTGTTGTACAGCTAATGTTGGATTCCAACCACCATACTGGATATCAATAATGTAATCGTGTTCAGCTAGAAGCTTTGCAACTGCATCGACATTATTATTATTGTAGTGTATTTTTATCAAGACTTTCACCATTTTAACAAACATTTTGACAACAATATTGTTTCATGAAGTTTGATGTTAGCTTTGTTGGTATTAAACATTCATACACGTGGAACCCCGCAACATGGATATATTCCATAATGTGTCCTTTTTTTCTAATAGGAAGATCAATAAAGGAAAATCAAATATATGGGCATTTTGTACCTCCATCTATACCCAGGTGGAAAATGCCATAATAATTGGCTTCCCAAAGATTTAGCTTATGTGCCACATCAATCGCCACTTCTTGTACGGTGGCCATGCTATGCAATGACAAAATCTTCAATGCAAAACAAAAAAAAGTATAACAATTATTTTTATCTAACCATTTGTTAACATGCCTTTTATGTTCTTTGAAGTCCAATATGAACTTGTGGAAGGAATGAAGGAAAGGAAAGGAAGAAAAAAAAAACCCCCCAAGACGTTTAGTTTGTCAACTAAACATGATTTAAGTGATTAAATTCAGCTATATATAGGGCTATTGTTTTCCATTTTTGAAGTGGTCCTTTCTAATTGCCATAATGGGGAATGGAGTTATTTTACCCCATTTGTCAATGTATGGTTTTTGGTGACCCATTATTAGCCCATATTACAACTTACAACTAACTTGGTTTGTATCATCTAACATGGCTCACAAGGACTTGTAAGTTCAATCATGTGTCCCAACAATTGGGCTATAATTTGAATAGTATGCTCTTCTATTGACAAGCCAAGCCTGGTTAGATAAAACAAGAGTTTGAAAATTTATCAAATCACAATGACCTTTAATTATATCACAACCAAAGAAATTGATATAAATGTCATTAAAATTGTCTTGAATGTATGATGTCATAAATTATATATAATAATTTGAACCCCCTTTTTAATGCATGATTTCAATGTATGGGAAATTAGAGGTTGAAGTCGCAATTTGGGCACACAAAATGATGTAAAATAATGTTGATGATACTTTTACATAAATGGAAACAATGTTCCATGTCAATCATCACCCTGAATCTTACATCAAGTTTAATTTTAAACTTGGCTGAAATTGAGAAAAATATATCAATCTAGACTATTGAATTGAATCTATTCTCTATGGATTGTTTCTAATCCTTTTATGCAAATGCTAACATTTGTCAATACAAACGCAATTGATCGCCCCTACCCTACCATAGGTTTTTATTTTTATTTCAAAATATGTTCATATGTTTATACCATCAGGCATTTACATGGGTGTTGATTATCAATTGATATTGAAACCCATGCTTTACTATAATCACTAAAAACTCAAAGAATCAAATAACATTTCTTTAGACATTTTTTGAGCACATTATAATATTTACAATACTTATTTATGAAGGACTTATTACACCTCACCCATTACTCAAATTATATCTTACATGTAAAAAATCCATTGATTCAATGTTTAGGTGCAATTATGGTTCTTTAGGATACGTATGTTCGCAAAATTAGCTTCCATTCAAACTATGAAACAAACTAGATTTTGCAAGTCTACTAATTAATGTGGGGAGCTCATATGTAGGTTTAATAAGGGTAAAATGCTCAACCTCAACTTGTCCATTTGGAAGAGATATTTCCACTAACAACTTTGTGTTGCTCTGATGACCATACAAGAAGCCATTCAATATAACTTCCAAATTTGTTGCAATAATATATAAATTTCAACCAATTTTTCAAATAGTTAATCTAGATCTTGTAAGCATTGCATCTTGAAAACATATCAAACCAATGCCGGTCGGTGTCTTCAAATTTTAGCTACAAAAAATTGTGAACTTGTGAACAATTGAACTTAAAAACCAAAATTAAAGAAAATCATTTAATCATCATTTAATGTTGGAAGCATTACATCTAAATCATGCATCATGCATCGAACCCATGTGTGTTTTCATTAGGTAATGCTATGGATGTTTGCTAGTCCACCTACTTGACCAAAATGAAAAGAAAATAAAATCATGGTTGTGTCACCTTTTGGTGAGTTTTTGCCACAAAAAATAAGAGAAAAAAAGAGACTAGTTACTTGTAAGGGGCACTTGTAAATTACAATTGAATTAAAAAAAATTCACCTGGATGGCTTGAATTTCTTCAATAGAAGGAAGATAGCAACGTGGCCCATATCTTGCCATCTTTTGTAATCTACCAATGCATTCTTTGGCTATTTCTTGATCCCCTTGAAAGCCATCCAATGTCCCAATACTTGCCTTTTGTAACCCGGGCATGCCATCAAGTATGTTCACATCAACAATCAATAATATATATAGTAGTATCTAACAAGGGGTGTGTCACACTATGGCCTTACCATTTACATTAAAAGAAGAATTATGGAAATTCAAATATCTTTCACCATGCAAAATTATAGAAATCCTCAAAAAAAAAATCTTTAAAAGAAACCAATTTACCCTTCAAGATATCATAACTCTTATTATAGCTAATCTCAAGTTTCAACACAAGCCAAAATATCATCTTTCGAAAATCCTCATATAAAAATAAATAGACCTATTATTATTACTACTACCTAGGGGCCTATAGAAAATCCCTTAAGCTACTATACTCTATAATGAATCTAAACACAATATCCTTCTTGCCTTGTTAGGCAAGGCCAACACTTGGTTGATACTTGTGTTGCATTGTATTATATTATGATTTGTGGATGTTGATTATGAAGAATGACAATGTTGGCTAACAAACTCGAGAAATTGTTAAAAATGGGTACCAAAGTGTGTTGAAAATTTGCCCAACCTGTTGAAAATGGGTAGCAAGGAAAGGCATAAACTCTTTAGATGGGGGAAAGCTACTACAACATAAAACCATGAGCTCCCATCCTTTCTCATCTTTCAACCTGATCTTATGTAAATCAACCCACATGAAATTTTGTTGGTAGCTTTGCAAAAAAATATAAAATGAACATGAAGTTGATTATATTATGAACAACTTCAAAGGCAAGCCAACAATCCCAACCATTGTGGTTGGTTATATTGGCTTAATGAATTAAACAACTAGAATATGTATTATTATTATTGGCCTTTTAAATTTCTCCTTAAATGATTGATTTACTTTGAACCTTTTATCCTTATGTTTTGAGAAAAAGTTGTTGGAATTAATTCTTTCTCTCTTGGGAGATAGATCTAACAAAAAAGTAATAATTATATGAAACAAAAAATTACATTAATTCCATGCAAACCTGTCAGGGTTTTTATTGGTTTGTTTGCACAATTGACAATATATCTCGTCTCGGAGGGTTGGGCAATTAATCCCAACTGACAATATTTGATATGCATGGTCCACCTTGTTGCTAAAACCACTTATTGTTCCCATGTATGCACCAATATCTGTTATACATTATTATTTTATTTTTATTGTGAATATGTGTGTTTAACTAACTTGTGCATTGGTAGTTAAAACATGTATATGTGGTTTTTTTTTTTTGGGCCTATATTTATCACAATTTATCAACTTTTATTATAAAAAAAACATGCCAAAAAACATCTTAAATGTTGTATAATCAAAATGATAGTGATTGTTGAATATCGGTGGTGGTGGTATAATTACAAGCAAATATAGTGATGGAAATCCTTTTTGTGTTGACACCAATCACATGTTTTAATAAAAAAAAATGCCAAATTAACATCTAAAATGTTGTATAATTAAAATGATGGTGATTGTTGAATATTGGTGGTGGTGGTATAATTACAAGCAAACATAGTGATGGCAATCCTTTTTGTGTTGACACCAATCACATTTTTTAATATAAAAAATGCCAACTTAAAATCTTAAATGTTGTATAATCAAAATTATGGTGATTGTTGAATATTGGTGGTGGTAAAATTACAAGCAAATATTGTGATGGCAATCCTTTTTGTATTGACACCAATCAAAAAATTTAATAAAAAATAAAATGCCAACTTAACATCTTAAATCTTGTATAATCAAAATGATGGCAATTGTTGAATATTGGTGGTGATAAAATTACGAGCAAATATTGTGATGGCAATCCTTTTTGTATTGACACCCATCACATTTTTTAATAATGGTTCTTTAAGTCGCCCCTGCATCAATTGGTATTGTTTCAAACCATTTCAAGCTTCTTCAAAATTGTGTGAATTTTTTTGCAACAAAGAAACAAAAAATGTTCATGAACTATATTGTTTAGCAAATTGATTTTGGTTGTGCATCCAAGACCTCTAGAAATGCCTACCTAATACAATTTAAACAACATGTGAAACAAAAACGTACTGCGGCGAATTGAGTATGCCCTAATGTAGGGAAGGTGAAATTCCGTGTTGCAAAATCCTTGAAAGAGAATTCTTTAACTTGGATTACTTCCATATTCATTGATAAAAAAAATCTATAATAAAACCATCACCATTAAAAAAATTAAAAATGAAGATAAATGTAATAAATACGAGTTGTAAAGAAAATGCATCAAAAGTTGGGTCTACTACCCATCATGTATATTTTCTACACATGCTTACTTAAATAATACATTCTTTCAAGAAGCTCTTATTATTTACATCAAAATATAAATTACACAATCAAATTATCAAATGAGAATGCAAAGACCATGTTCGACATCATTTACACAACAAAATAGGTGGATTGAAACCCTAATTTGAAACCAGTCTTGTTTTTATATCTTCACAATCATCTACACCCACAAATGTTCTATGGCCTCATGTTGTTGTAGAGCAAATATGAAAGATCTAATTTGCAACAAATTGCATTTTCATCCTTAAAGCATCTATGCCAAGACACTACTATAACAATAAACAACTTGATTACCCTTCTTCCTAGAGAACTATATAACAACCAAGTACATTATGAAAACTTCAGATTATAACCACATAACAACTTGGTTTGCCCAGTCTTCCCCAAACTATTTGTTGGGCATCATTATTAGCCTAACAAGTTTTGATAGGTTAAGGGGTAATGGGAGACCATTTTTTTTGCATAAACATTAAGGTTGTCCAAAAGGTTTGAATGGATAGGATAACATAATTACTAAGGGAGGAGGAGAAGGAGGTTTTGAGTACGGTTGTAGCTTGATTCCAATAGTTAGGTTTAGGTGAAAATGCTTGGAGAAGAGTACACATGATAGTGTGAGGGTTGGATGAATAAGACTTAAAAGGGCTAGGGGATGGAGGAAGAAAACAAATGCTTCAAAATTGACTTGTTTTTATTGATGTCCCATGCCTAGTTACTATCAAACTAAGAGACAACATTGAATCCTTCTTGGATTCTTTTGGTAATGGAGCTAGATTTGGAAGGCAATGTCATCATAAACAAGTGAGAATTTTAAGGGAAAACTTTTGAGGTTGTTGTTGAAGGTGTTCAAAGTTGTTGCCCATGAGAAGGTGAGCTATAGTGCTAGACATTCATGATGCAAGCTAGATTGGAGGGTGGTGTTTATTGGGCTTTTAAAGGATTTTTTTGTTTTGGGCCATAGTGACAATCATCCATCAAAAAAATTATCCAAATTTGTCTATAAACCATATATGAAAAACAAAATTCCAATCATATTTATATAAATTTTGCTAGACATTAAAAACCAAAGTCTAAAAAATTTCTAATTTTTCCCCTCACTTTTGACAATTGAGAATTTCCAAAATCATCAAATTTTGAATTTGAATTTCATTTTCAATGAAATTTCACCAATAAAATGTATATTAGTGGTTTCTTCATGAATGAGCTCAAAGTTATTGCTCAAAGTGTTCAAGGTTGGTATTCATTCAAAGAGGCAAGCTTTAGGGTTGAGGTTGAGGGGAGATGAAAATTAGCAAAATTGTCATGTTTGAACATTAAGTTTGATCTCCAATTTGTGTTCTCACTAAAGATGTGTGAAAGGAGAAACCTAGACAAAGTCAAAGAACAAGAGATTTTATTTTTTCCCCTTTCTTTGAACTAGCATGAATGCATCATTTCACATCCATAAGCAATTGCATTTTTTTGAGCTTTTATTTTTTGCAAATGTTCTTGGTCAATATAAAGCCATTATAAGAGGCCTTCTTGAATGTCAAACCAACAAAGTGCAAGAGGCTTCAATTTTTTACACTTTCTTTGAACCAATATGAATGCATGAACGATTTGGCAACGACAAGTGAGAGCATTTTTATAAATTTATTTATTTGCAATTTTTTTGGTCAACATAAGCCATCAAAAGACGCCCATAGTTGTGACCACAATTCTGACGTGGAGAGTTGTGCTTGCACAAGGTGTCAATGGATAGGAGGTTTTGCAATCAATAAATTTGGCATTCACAATTGAACTACATTGACCTACTAAGTGAATCAACACAATGGCAATGCCTTCCAATTTCAAGAAAAAATTTGAAAATTTTCATATGAATATTAAGGTTTTTAAAACCTAAAATGATCTACTTTCTATTTTTGAAAGGAACATGATATTAAAATAAACACCTTTCGAAAAAAAGATTTTTTTAAAAAAAATTGTTGAAATGAAGAGCTCAGTTTATAAAGGTCAATTTGTTTGTTGTCAATGTGATCAATTGTCATTTGTTGAGTTAAGGTGGCTCAATTTGTTCAATCCTTGGTTGGCACATGGCTAGCCTATTTGCTTACCCATTTTTCTTCAATCCCTCCACTAGAAATTGAAGCCCAACCTACCCAAATTGCATTACACCATAATCAAAAACCCTTGATTCAATGTTGTGGTTACTTGTTTTTTCTTCTCCCAAATGCTCTAATATTAGATCACATCCTTCCATGTCTACCAATGACCCCTTCCATGTTATAGCATTTTGGTGCATAAACAAATCATGGTTTATAATAATGGGCAAGAGTGTGGCATTGAATCCTTTAGAGATTGTTAAATTGATCATAGACCATACCTTCACAACATTAGAAAATGTGACATTGGAAAATGTGACATTGTTAGATGATTTCTTCAAGCACATTTTGAGCTTGACCTCCATTGCTTGAATGAGTGCTTGGAAGGAAGTGACTTCTTTTTTTATTATGCTGAATTAGATGCAAATTCATTCCAAGACCCAAGCTTAGGGTTTAATTTTAGGGTTATTTGTTCTTTACTTGGGGTGCCACAACATTGTAAGTCTCCTTTGACCGTCCTATCATGGCTAAGTGCACCTTTACTCCTATACCTTTAAACTCCTAGCTAGGATTACTAGTGTTACCCCATTAAAAAGACACATAAAAAACAATAAAACACACACTTGTATTTTAGAATTTCCAAGTACATCTCCCAACATACACACACATAGGTAGGACATAAGGGCTAGAGGTTTCCCATCTTGCAAACCTCTACCTTTTATTCCATTACACACTACAAACCAACATAAAAACCAAGTAGAAAAACAACACTAGTATGTTCTCCCCTTATTAAGCAGTCCAAAATGAGTCCCTTAAATAAGTTGAGACAACCACCTTTTTCCTCCTAGGAAAGTGGCACCCTCATGACCTTCTAAAAATCTTCCTAAAATATTTTCCAAGTCAACTTCATTCTAGTTTTTAATAGCTACATTGAAGCCATAAACTCTTTTTTTATAACAAACTTTTTAAATCATAGATCCTAAATTAATGGAGGTAATGGTTTTTTACCCACTTCTACCTACTACTAACAATTTAAAATTATCAAACTACCACAATAAACAACAAAAACCCAACCCAACAATTTGCTTTGTGGCAAAAAAAAACTTGTGGGAAATTATGGGTCTACTATAAGTTCTTTATTAGAGAGTGAAACACATGCTTCAATCATGTTCAAACTCTCCATGTCGATATGTTTCATAGAGTTAACTCTTCATGTTAGTGTATTTTGTGTTTAGTGTGATGAATTTGCAATCTTAAGTTCCTTAATTGGTGTATTTCAAGCTTTGGTACACGTCCTTATGAAGGTTTTTTTCCAACGCTTGAATATCATTATTAATTATATCCTAATCACCTTATCATTCGTTTTTGATATTCCAACTATCGAAACCAAATTTTTAGCAAGATCTCCAAGATGTTAATATAAACACCTTTGTCAAGTTTTGAAATAAAAACCTTGAACAATTTATCAAGGTTCCCTTTTCTACCATTGTTACCACAATGACTAATTTACTATCGTACATGTTTGTATTTTTGGCAAAAGCATGACTAATAACAACATTGCAAACCTCTATGGGTATAATTCATAAAACTATGAAACCACCCAAACTTCCATCTTCAGAAATGCACTTGCAAATGCAATTCCTTTATTTGGTCCACATGATCATAACCTCAAAGGTGGGTTAACTTTGTCATCTATGTTTTGGCAAACATAATACCTCATCCACCACTTTAGGAGTACTTAATGATGTTCCAACCCTTGGCAATGGAAACAATCCAATGGCAAGTATCTTTTAGCTCCTACATGAAATAAAAATGAGTCATTTTATGTCAGAGTCTAAAATGAATCATGTAAAATGCTACATAACATTTAAAATGTGTGATGTGAAATACAATGTCGTGTAAAATTAGATGTAGCATTTAAATGACTCAATCTATAAACAATAAAACCTTGGATTTCCACAATTGGCACTTGATGTGGTCCTTCATATTGGCCCATCTTCTCATTGTTGACATTTTTTTCAACTTTGGTCATACCTTCTTTCACCATTTTATCAAAAATCATCTTCACACTGTTTTGAATGTAGTCATAAAACTAAGAAACAAAACTACATCTCTAAGTCCACTCACATAAGCATTTGGTTGTGCATTGTAATAGGTAATTTATCTTGTGAGCTAGTGGAAAATGGTGTGGTAGTAGATGTTCATGTCCACAAGATAGGATTGATTGAACATTAGATGTTCACAATCCATTTTCAATCAATTGAATTCAATGTTCATTTCACTCTTGTGAACCAACTACACTTAATTTGACCAAATCTTGACAAAATTGGCAAGTTAACACACTCTCCCAACTATATTTAATTTGACAAAATCTTGACAAAATTGGCAAGTTGATACACTCTCCCAACTTCATCATGGTGAATTGGGGGCAATTTTTGGTTATGCAATATGGTGAAGATTAATGAAATAGACCCAATTGTTATGCTTATGCACAGCACAAGAATTTACAATTATTAAAACAAGATTTTATTAAAGCCCTCAAGATTATTGTATTTTAACATTTTTTGGGAGGGATAAATATTAGTTTGAAGAGGATTTATTCAATCATTAGCCCTGCTCTTAAAAGAGGCAGGACTAAAAAGGCTTTGGACTAATGAAGAGTACAAGAAGCCTTAGGTGGCAAAAAAACCTCTAGTCATATAAAACATTTTGAAATCAAGTGTCTTAACTTTGACATATTTTTCAAGTTAAGCTTTTTTCTTGCAATAGAGCTCTATGGATGCAGCCTTTGCTGTCCAGTTAAGGCCATACCTTCTTGGCTCACTTCTACATTATCTTCTGCCTAATTGTCATCATTTGTAATGTGAAGCCCAATCATGGAGCCCAAATGTCAACAAATACATGGCCAGACCACTAGAAAATCAGAATTGCTACAATACAAACAACTGATCGAAAAGTAAAAATTAGGAAAGCATATCCTTCAGCCTTAGCATGGTTATCTGCAGAAGGGTAACTTGGGAGCACTGCCTCAAGATCATGCCCTTAGGCAGTAAATTTTGTGAATTATTGCTCTACTAATCAGTTCTCCGGCACTGATTTCTCCTCTCTGCACCGATAGGATAAGACTGTATCTGTAAAGGCTGCATGCAATCCAAAACTTCAAAAGTGACCAGATGATAAATTTTCAGAGGGTTGCCATCAACCCAGTACAAAAAGATGGCGCACAATGAGATTACACACCCCAGCAAAAGCCAGCTGCCATTAGGACTATGGTACAATGGGCAGTGACGATCTGCTGTACTTGAAGGAGTAAACTCACTTTCACATACTTCAAGAACCAGAAAACTGATACTAATGAAGAGGAACTTCATGGAAACTTCACAGAACATGGGAGACACTAATGCCTAGGTCTAATAAGAAACACCAATTTACTGGCTCTCCTATCCGAACCTGCACAACCACTCAAAAGCATCAAACAGAATTACTTGTAACTCGCATGTGAACATGGGACATGAAACATAGAAGGCTTTTCTGCCGATGAAAACACTATCACCAGTTTCTTAGTTGCAATCCATAAAGAAACAACATTGGCCACAGGAAAGATCCCCCTTAGAAGTAAAATAGCATCAAGATTAGTAACAACAGAAGCTCAGGTCAGGCTGATAGGAAGACTTGTGTTCACACAATAGGATAGATGGGGCATTCATCTGGACAACATAGTTTTCAGGAATGACATTTCTTTCTGCAAGTTTGAAGTTTGCAAAATGCAACAGTAGAGAGCTCAAGAGAAAGACCGTGCTGTGTTCTGAATTTGGTGTAGAGTTTGGAAAGATGGGGCTCCCTTGTGTCCCATAAGAGCATGTCCTCTTCAGCTTACTAAGGTTTATTGTCCTGATGTGGTAGCCACCAAAGTCACAGCTGTTGAAAAGTGCTCCAATGCAGTCTTCACACGATCCTGCAAGACAAATATGGAAGATCAGCTAGTGGATGAACCTGGAAGCAGCAAATATCAAACAGGGCAGAGTAGTTCAAGGACTAACCTTGACATCTAAGCAGGGGTCATCTGCCATCTTTTGCAATAGTGACTCAACTCCTGCATTTTTTAGCCTTGTGACTCGTGAGCTTGTGCCAGTACCTCCAGGATATGTGAGATTAATGATACACCAGACAGCAACAACTCGCAGCTGTGGATTAATCATGTCTTGAAGGTAACGGTTCAGCAAGAAGCCAGATGTATTACTCAGAGCCTTGTGGGGAGCAACCAGGTCCATCACAGCATCTTTGTGCCTTTCATTTCCAGCTGCCACATTGTTTATCACATACAGTGCCTGCACAACAAAGGACACTTATTATGGAATGACAAATTAGGAACACAAAATATAGCTCTGCTAATAAGCTCCAGTTCACTGCATAGACCATGACCATGACTATAACATGGAAGATAAGAAGGTTACAGCTAAAACACAACAGATCCCATAAAACCTCCGTAATTAAGCATACTGACATGGTTAACCAATGACAAAGCCTTGTGATTAATGCTGCAACCACATAGATCCAACCTCCAAAAATGGGCAGTACCTATGGTGCACAGAAGAGGCTTTCAATCACCTGCTTCAGCTAGCAGTAAGGAAAAAAATTCAAGATAACTACCCACAGAACACCATGTTTTACCATGTCCATAAATGATCAACAAGTGCTTGGGTAACACCCAAACATTCCAATTACTAATGCCTGTAATGCACAACAGCATCCTGACTCTCCTGCTTCGCACCTGCATAGAGATCTCAGGTCGAAGAGAAACAGAAAGCTGTTGTTCAACTGCTTGAAGTAGCAAATCCCCATGGGCAAATACATAGTCAATACAGTCAGGGTCCCCATAGGCCAGATTTCGAACAAGAGATATTGCCTGCTCTTGCACATCCTCCTCTGAGTCTGTTCATCCATACAACAATCTTACATCTATTAAGACAAAAGAAGCAATGGCATCATAACATGAAAAAGAACCAATGTCAACAGCAAGGGTTGATTAAAAACTTTTGAGCTGATTGACACTGACTGAAAAAGGGGAGGAAACATTGTTGTTACCTCGAATAAGCTCACATAAGGTAGATACTGTCAGTTCATTCACCACCCTGCCTTTCACCACACTGTCCGCCATATACAAGAGGTTTTTCAATGCCAACACAGCATTCCGCCTGAGAATGGGATCCATGGATTGTGCAAAGTGGACAAGCTGGTCAATTCCACTTGATTGCATCACCACAGTTTTCTGCAGAGTGAAGTCGAGCACAATGTTGCCTACAGCAGCAATGGCCTGCACCTAGATCCAAACAAGGGTTGACATACCAAACTTGATAAGCCTCTTGACATACCCCATTAATCAACAACTTCAGGGGAAAACTAAATCTCCAATCTAAGTCATGTGAAATAGTACATGTCGTAAACTATGAAATTGCAGGGCAGCTTCAACAATTTGAAGGTGACACAACAATGAGTGCAGTCTTAACTTTATGAGGATTTCTCATGAAGTGTCAGACAATCACCTTCATCATGGATAGCAGTGACAAACTGCCATTATTACCCATGGATTTCATCAGCTCTCAATGGTGGGTGTAGATAAGTATATAATAATCAGCCCAAAATCTGGGCAAAACCATTATACAGAATCTGCATCCTAAGTTTCTGTCACATTTCCAGAAGCGATGGGAAGACTAAGTTGTGCCATTGGCTAGCACTCAAGTGACCTAGCTAATAAAAAAAGTCAATAGTACCCTCATTCAAGCTAAAAAAAACTAGTGAAGGTAAGCTTCATTTCAGTTTAGCTCGTTCCTGTAAAAGCAAGCATCTAAGGTGAAGGTATATAGAGGCCAAAATATAGGGTAGTGGTTGGGGCCTCCTGCACTCTGAACATATCCTATAGCTCACCACTGGTGACTACAGTGCTATAGGCAGTTGACAGAGCCAAAAGAACACCACAATCCAGCACAAAGTGATATCAATCTCAGAGAAAACAAGGAAATTTCAAATAGAAAAAATGAATTAGTAAGTCCCATCAGAAATTGTCAGGGGAAGATGACATATAAGATGCAGCGTTTGTGGAAGCAAATGCTGGGTGCAAAAAAAGGCAAGGCATGAAACAATTCCAAACCTTGATGGGCATCAGGTAGTTATATAAGGTCAAAAGAAGGATCTAGTAACTTCTTTCTGGGAACCTCAATGAACACCAGACAAACAAAAACCTCCAATTACATAGTGCTGGAACACTGTCACACCTGCACCGCTGAAGATGGATCACTCAATAGTTGCAGCAGAGGAATCACCAAGCGTTCACCTGTTAAGGCCGTCCGAAGGTTCTGCCCAAATAAACACAATCATCAAAGATGGAACTCTGAAATTCGAAGAAAAGTGAACTCAACAACTGCCCTCTGATACATATGTTTTCATGTGAATTGTTCATAGTGACAAACTAACCTTGACAGACCGAGAGAGGCTCTTAACACAGGAACAAGCTGCAACCTTTACTCCCTCACAAGGGTGACCGAATGCTGCAACTATGGGTGCCTCCACCTGTTAGCAACCAATTAAATTTATCCCAATGTCCACATCAGCTACATGGCACTCATCCAACTGCATTTATTCCACCATTAACATCAGCTACAAGGACATTTCATATTCTCAACTCTTCAGAAGCATACATAGGCTTCACATGCTTAAGTTGGACAGACCCAGAAAATGGTATCCAAGGCCCATGCCACATCTTGTATGTTGGTCCAAAAGACCATGCATCCATTCGAGTTTTTGTGTCTCTACAGAAAGCTTAAATGCTGGCAAGACTGAGATGATAATAGAAAACAGTTAGCTATTTCTTCCAAATGATATAAAAAAAAAAAAAACAATAGTGTTTCAGACTCAGAATAGCAAAAGACTTAAGGCCAGGAGAAATTTGGCCTCAAAAGACAAGAAGAATGGTCTAAGACAAAGAAGAGTGTAGACACTCCGAAGTCATGCTGTAAACAGCTAATGTGAGGAGATGGCACAAAAGGTATCAACCATCCACAACCATGTTCAAGTCAAACAATGAGAATCTTTTTAGACAAATGAAACCTACAACTGAAAAAACACTAGTCAACATAAGTAAACAAATCTGGAGCCTTCTTGGTTTTTCCTGAGAAAAAAGTAATCCAAGCAAGACAACAAATCATGAGGAAGGTCAAAGCCAAGAAGATGGACCACAGCTCTAAGAGTCCAATCTAATCTCAACAAAATCAGACATCCACCCTGCCATATTCCTAATGCTGCAATGAGATAGCAATGACATGCCATTGCTATCACCATCTCAGGCTGTGATATAGAAATCACTGCAAACTCTGAATTGCCATGATCAGTGGCTTAACCACATTTTCAGGCTTGCTTCAACTTTGAAAGACATTGAAAGGGAGGCCATCACTGCTCTCTATGTATTTCCTCACCAACCTGTAGAAAGGAAAACCTTATAACGCAATTCTTGATGGTCACAATCGATATTGGACAATCACTGAAGCTAGAGAGGCAAACCTGTGAATCAAGGAGCTGACGCCTGCTTTCTTCTAACCGAGAGCACAGTTCAGCAAGGGCCAGTAGGACACCTTCAAGCTGTTTAGCAGGTAATGTATCTCGGTGCAGAATGTCAGCCAGCTTTTCAACAGCATTTTCCTTTTGGGCAATTTTCTGGAGCTCCTCATTGTTTGTGACCAGATCAGCCAAGACACCTAACAAGCCCATAACAGGTTACACTTCCAAAAAAAGATCCACATATTGGAAGTAATCCAACCCCCTACAGAGCCAGCATGGAAAATGAATTCTACAATACCACCTCAGACCATGACTCCAAGAGGTCACACAAGAACTAGTGATAGCAAAAGGAAAGGAGGTTCTCAAAATAATTCTTCTCTGGAAAGGTTGCCGCTATGAATGAGTTAGTGGTACCTGGTGCATCCTCTCCAACCTGACCAGGTTCATCCAAGAGCTTCATCAAAATCCCTAGCATGTTAATGCGCACTTCATCCTCCTGTCCATAACCAGCAGGGCAGGCCTTCCCAATGTGTGCTAAGCACATGCAAGCTAGCAAGCGCATACGTGGTGACTTGTCCCTGATCAGTCTGATGATTAAGGAGAGAGCAGCCCCTTGATCCATCATGATAAGAATGGCCGAGAGCTGCTGGTTGTGCTTTGTCAGAGCTGCCAAGGCATCCAATGCTGCCTCTTGTTTTTTGACAGATCCTGCAAGCAGGCTCACAAGGCTTCGTAACCCCCCAGCATCTGCAAGTGCCTGCTGATGCTCTAGGGTTTCACAACACCTAGCAAGAACACTTGCTGCCACCTCTGCAACATTTTCACTTCCATTGTTCAGGAGCTCCAATATAAGCTCCATGCGATGGCCTTCAAACATGTCACTCTTTGGGGCCAGTGGTGAATGAAATATCATCTTCAACGATCGAGCACAAGCCTCTACAACCTGCTTGTGCAGCACAGGAAGAACACTTAAATCTTTGCAAACCACAGTCTAACTGGACTTGAAAGATATAGCCAAAACTTGCCAACAGTAATAATAACCAAATCACTTGCTTCTTCACCCATAACCGATCCACATGGCCAATTGCCACCCATTCAATGGATCTGAATTTGACTTCTTGCCAATAGAAATAATGGTCATGAGAATCAAGAAATCTCCATCAGAAATCTAGCCATTAGAAAAATAACAAAACACCATGAGAGAACCCGGTATACACAAGGCCCCTACATCCACGACATGCCTCACAGTGTTGAACTTGCTAAGGTTTGGACCTTTGGCCTGTGTGATGAAGCCTGCATTCTGTGCCCAACTGAAACCCTAACCAGTTGATACTTTTGAGTCCCTACATATTCTGGAGTAGCTTTACAAGAAACTCCAGGGACTCAGTGCACATTTGCTAGCAGATGATAAAAAAAGCTGCAGTGTACTTCAAGCAGCAAGCACCAGTCGATTCTCTGCAAGGATAGGTCAAGACTGTGGCAAGAGTTTATATGAAACATGGAAACACAAACATTTGCATATCCCACCTCTTCAGCGATTTTTTGTAGCTTGTTAAAAGACAGACACACGGAACTGGTAATAGGAAGCTGCGTCCACTACTACTACTGTTACCGCAGATGCCCCGAATGAAGTATGCTCGGGAGCGCTAGAGTTAAGAAAAAAAAAACAGGCAGAAAAACTGGGATCAGTGAAGTGTTAACCTTGTTGTCACCATTCTGGAGCATCTTGAGAAGGTGAGGCAAAACGCCACTATCCAACACAGCTTTCACGCCTGCATCTATTCCACAAGCAAAGCTTCCAACCGCAGCCGCGGATTGCACGAGCAGCGGTATCTCAGTATCACTGGCCAGAATCTCAACCACTCGCGGCACAGCCCCGAGCTTGATGTATGAAAGCTTCTTTGTCTTGTTTCCTATAATTTGGTTTTTTACATCCCGCAGCGCCTTCAACCTCGCCGTGTTGTCAAGCGAACTCAAACTCTCCACAAGGTCCTCGGGCCGCGCCCATGCTGCTGAAGCTGGCATACTCGCCCCTCTCTCCCTCTCCCTCTCTCTGTCTCTCGCTCTGTATTTGACACACTTTTGCTGTTACCAAGGCAGAAAGCAAACCCTACCGCAACTGCACCAGGTACGTATGCTCTTCTCCCGAAAGATTTTTTTTTCAATCACGCACCACCGGCGGCGCTTGCCTTAAGCATACATGATAGCGCTACTGTACCGGCAACAACCGCAGTGAGCTGAGGCCCTATGTTCTATATGAGATATTGAAGTGAACATGGTCGGTATCCATGTACCCCCCTCCTAATGGCTTGGAAAATAAAAACCTGGCACCAGAACTGATTTTGCACAACCTCCGCCCGCCCGCCCGCCCGCCCGCCCGCCCGCCCGCAAAAGCTCGTTCGCTCGACAGCAGCAGGAAGAAGCAAGCAACGGTAAACCAAAGTTTCGCGTTGATACATACACCGGTTGGAAGTAAGTAGAGTTCTCTGGTTCACTCGTCGTTTCACAGAACCAAGCTTACCGTCCACAAAAGAAATACGACAACAACAACAACAACAACAAAATAGGACGTGAAGAACGGGACCAAAAAACAGAGCTTCAAAATCGAGACTTAACAAGAAGAAGAGCTTTGAGGAGAAGAAATAGAAGAGATGGAGAAAGAAACCTGTCACGAGCTGATGCCACTGGAGAGAAAGAGAGAGAAGAGAAGGAGAGCCGCGGGAGACACGGGCTGGAAGAGACGGAAGGAGGTGAGCAGCAACAACGCGCGGGCGGGGCGGGGCGGGGTGCTCGCTCTGAGACAAAGAACCGGAACGGCGAGTACCTACCCGGGACCGCGGGTTCTCTTCTTCCTTTGGTCCCGGAACGCACGACTTACTTTCAATGGGGGCCGACACACGACTTACTAAGGCGCCACTAAGGGCCCTTGTACTTTTAGCTCTCATGGCGAGTACCTACATACCTACCTCGTCTTCCCTTCGTCCCTGACGCACGACGTGCTTACTATAGGGCCGCCGTGGGGCTGGTCCCATGACAATCAAAGTGGCGGTGGTGGGAGTGGCGGTGATGGGACCTTTGCTAAAGGACCCAGCTAAGGTCCAATGGCCCTTTGACAACCACAAGGCAAAGTGGTGGTGCCATGGCAATCAATCAAGGCAGTGGTCAATTAGGATCCACTAGCTGTTGTTTGTTTGTTTGTTTTTTTTTTTTTTCCCCCAATAAGTTTTGCTGTTTTTAAAAATAAATAAATTGGAAACCTTTTTGGAATTTTTTTTAATTGTGTAAATTTAACAAATTTTGCTAACTGCAAAAATTCACCAACTTTTTTAAATATCACAAAATTGGAAAATAAAATAAATTAACATTAACATTAATTAATTAATTAAAACCTCACAATATTCTTCAAAAGGAAGAGGAGATAATGCATATGACTTATGAACCCCCACATTTCATTTTTTAACATCATCACTTGAACAACCCAAATGTCATGATTTGTGGGCACTTTATTTCAATTTCAATTGGGTTTAGGGTTTAGGGCTACCTGCCTAACTAAACCAGCTCCAATGAATCATTCTCACTGAAATTTGTGGGTTTCAAGCAAATTTTTCAAAACCAACCTCTACAAAGGTTTTGTGGGATAGAACCTTGGAAAGAGTGATGATGATGTGTTGCCACAATTTCATTAGGGGTACAAAAGACATGTGCGTATCCCGAGTGATGATGATGTGTCATCACAATTCCATTATGAATGGGTACAAAAGACGTGTGTATCATGCATAGATCATAACCCAAAGATGTTTTCTACATATTGTACTAACCTCAGGAGTAAATACTTTTTGAATGTGAAAAGCCATCCCGTGAGGCAAATTGGTTTTTCCAGCATGCATACCTTGTAGTCAAAAAGCTACTCAACTGGACACTCCTCCACCAAAAGATTAGGTGAGAACTACATGCCAGGTACTTTGATTTGCTTGCATGCCTCAACATGCTCAAGCAAAAGATTTAGAACAAGATTTGATAAAAGGCACCACCCAAAACAATGGTAGCACCAAATAAGATCTGTTGCAACAATTGCTGAATATATATATATATATATATATATATACTACAACCATCTTCTAGTTGGTGTTCCTGCCATATCTGACTACACCTCTGTGCACCAACTGTTGTGTAGCAGTTGATTTGGACTGTATATCACTACTAATGCCCTTGCCCTCGTGCACATCTTCCAAGCTGATGGGCTCATTGACACGGGGAATGATTCGCAAAGGGTGGGCTTCTGTGTTGAAAACCCACTCATCCAGTGGTATCACAGATGATGGTGAAAACAGTAGGTACAAATATTTAAGAGTTTCTGCAAGAAAGAAACTCTGCATCTTGTTGTCTTTCTCTCCTGTATTCACCTGAGACAGCTCCACCAGATATACTATCAGGATTTGTTCTGTCTCACCAAACTTAAGAGCATGAAAAACTTTTGATTATGAGGGAAAATTTCTGGGTCATGACACCCTGCCACAGTACATTAAGAGAATGTGGAAAGACCATTTTTCCACAACACAAAAGTGTTTCCATCACTGAATATTGGCATGAGAAGTGAACTAGAGAAGCTTCTAACAGACAGGCACACTAGAGGTGTGACCTTGGATGGGACTCAGAGTGATGGGTAAATTCTTACATTTCTTAGGCCAACATAGCCAGATGGAATCCGTGACTGTTTCTCAAAAGCTTGGAAGATATCCCAGCCCCAATCCCTATACTTTGAATCTCCTGTCTTGCGCCAGAGGTACATCAGGGACTCAACTGTCTCTGGCCTCAAAATGTTGTAAGCAGTGCCTACCACCATATCCTGCAAAGGACACCTACAACAAGTTTTCAGCTCTGCACAGTTCCAGAACCTTTATGCCCAAATAACTGTATGATAAATGAAGCTGCAAGTTTACCTGTCCCTGGTGGAAATAGTAGTTCTCTCCAGCAAGCTTTGTAGGAGTTGACATGTAGAAATTGTAGCAAGTCCAGGCTAGCTGAGCAAACAATTAGTCCAGAAATTTAGTTCCAACAAGCACACAATATATCTCCATAAGTACTGAGAACTTCACTGTTCTTATAATTTAAATCAACCTGAATAGGATTGAGAGGAATAGGGTTATAGAGATTTCACACAACAACATACCAGCAAACAGGAAAAAGAGGAAAACCAATAGAGAAAGAGAAAAGAGAAAGAAACCTGATGAGCAGGTTGAACAGTGACAGCAGCACATTTTCAGACACCTCTAACAGCAACATGTATGGTAGTGACCAGCTACCATGACATCCTCCCAACTTCATCAGCTACTTAGAGTGGGTGGAGGTCAGTGTCACAGTCACAAATGTAGAGAGTTCCTGTCACAGTACTTGCAGCAATGGGAAGACTTGGCCATGATGCTGACTCACTCAAGAAATCCAAGACCAAGGAAACTGGGAAGATAGAGGAATGAAAAAGGACCAAAGAAATGAGAAAGGAACAAAAGTGAAAGAAACTTTTGAGGGCATGATCTTTCGAGCACAAACCGGAAAAGCTTCCCAAATTAGGAATAAAGTTTTCTTCAAATTATCATTTTGAATTCCAAGTGAGGCATATGAACCATATTTAATGCCTTCATATTCTGGCCGAGAAGTCTTGCCAGAAATGTCAATGTTTAAGCCATTTGAATTTGCAATATTGCTAAATCCAAGAAATTGCAAGAGAAGCCATTAGGAGTACAATTTAAGCTCACAAACAATCTGTTGTGTATGCAACTATCCAAGAAACTGCAAGAGAAGCCATTAGAACAACTCATGTGAGAATCAAGAGATCACCATGCTTTACGTTAGGAAAACTAGAACAAGTTTCAACATTTTTCCTTGAAGTCAAAGAAAGAATTCCAATCAAGACTGAAGAACCCAGAAGAAGAAAAACACCCAAGGGGAGAGAGCTTGAACAAAGAATAACACAGTAAAACTAGCAGTATGAGCAAAAGCGACAGTCTCTCTCTTGTTCACTGACCATCAACAGTAACATGTATGATAGTGAAGTTATCTATCACAACTTACTGACTGAATTCATCAGCTCCCTACAGGGAGTATAGGCCAGTGTAACCACTAACCTGCATACTATGGTCTGTGGTACATGTGCCACCACCAATGGAGTCCTTGTCCAGATACATGCTCATAAAAATTAGGGATCTCAGGTACAAACAGATCATCTAACAACCTTCCTACTCCTTGGATAAGTTAAAAAGAAAAGCTGGAGAAGACTAGACTTAATAAGAGATGAAAAACAGGTCTGTTGCATTGGTATGTGAAGATTTAGAAGTTATCTAAAAAGACAGCACCCATTGGTACCATTGAGATACTAAGTGACTGCCTACAGAGACTGATGACTAAACATTGTCCATAATACATATAGCTAAGAAGATAAATCTGAAGCTTTTGTGGGTCATATACCTTACTCGGTCCTTATACTTCAACCAAACATATTTGAAGTTAAGGGCTGACCTCTGCACGAACAAAACCTGGAATGATGGGCTCAATGAATCTATCAAAGACTCTATTCAATAGAACTTTCATTCTAGCTTTCACATGTGGAGATTTAGATGGTTTGGGATTATACAAATGATGCTTCATGGGCAGGTTCAAAACAAAGGACATATTTTGGATAAGCTGCAAAATATGTTCATGCAAACATCAAATTCATGAAGAGTTTATTTGAAGTGAAGAGCATACAAACTAAACTTTTGGACCTGTATTTGGTAAGAAATTCAGAAAACACCTTCCCATGAGGTATAACTTTAAAGAGAAAATCCAATTTTTCTTTTGTATCCAGCCATAAGTTCTATGGAAAGAACATATGGATCACTAAGGTAATCCAGTGATGAATCATGACAGATAGGATCTTTCTACAGAAGAAGGGCATAGGAAAAGATAATGGAGCACAACCAACAGCAAGGGATTGACTTTGGACTTCTGAACCTTCTAGGATGCACAACAGAAAGTTTAGGACCTTCTTAGGACCTTTTCTCCATAACATAGGACTGGTTTTACAAACTCGGCTACACAACCTTCTTTCTAAGTCATAGGATCTGGAAAACACAGAATGAAGGATAGTCATCCACTTCTTCGTACTGTTGTGGCAGCAAGATTGAACCTTTGACGTTCAATTTTCCCATTTGAATCCATAAATCTCCCACAATTTTCTCATTAGCAAAGATACTAAAGGAACAAAAACCTTCTTTGACTTAGGCACGTACAAAGAGTTTTAAATCAAAAGCAGAATTGGTGAGCTTTTCCAATATTCGGGCTTCTCTTACATGCTCTTAGGATCTTGCAAAGACTGAGCTACAGGTTTGACCAACATATATCACTTTACTGGAACCAGAGTTATGGATTACATGGATCACACTTCTATATGAAACAGAACAAATTTTCGCAACAAGTTTGAGGTGCTTTTGCCTTAACCTTCTAAGCCTGTTGAGAGATTTTAATTACAAATCACAGAAGTGAGCATAGATCAGCAAATTCCTGAAAGAAAACCACTTCATATTTGCATTACCAAAATCATGAAGATTTATAAGATTATTTCTGGACACGAAAGAAAACCTGATATGAAAAAATATATTCTGATGAACAAAAAGGGCACAAATCTAGATCTTAACTGAAAGCTTGAAGACACTCTGGATAAAGGCAATAATTTCCAAGAATAGCGATAGACTTTGCAAGCTCTGAATTTAGAGAAACTATTTCCAGCTCAAGCAAAAATCTCCAATCTTGATAAAGGAAATCAAGAAATCCCCCATTTTGCAGGAGGACTGCTCACAAGCAATAAGGAATCCTAAAAAGGTATTGCTTGCCTCTGAGATTACAGACAAACTAGTACTCTGCCTTCTCCCTGAAAGGCCCATTAAAGGTTGGAAAACTTAACACCAGAGAGGAACAATATAAATAACAACATAGAGGAGAGAAAAACATGAACCCCATCAACAAGATCCAAGAATACTTTCAAAGACTACAGACAGGCACTCCAGCATGTACAGTGCACAAGAGAACCTCACATATATGATAGGAGTGCCATACAAGATACCAGAAAATTGAAACATAACAACAGACAAATCAAACAAAAAAACCAAGAACATTCCCAACACTTAAGACGTGCTTAGCTACAGAATGGTCTCTCAAAGGAGCTAAGGTACACAACCTATAACAGATATTATCAAGACAGGAATCGTATACCTCTTTGGCAATTTCCAAGTATTCCACTGCTTTTTCAGGCAAGGCTCCCTCCATGCCGAGTGTCAGCATACCTGGGGCAAAACATGCCAGT